>JAAALK010000282.1:7816602-8534102 GCA_019279435.1 Zizania palustris
TCAAACTTCCTTTAATCATGGACACTATACTGCAGCTGACATTGGCAACAATAGGCCTTGTGAAGATGGATGAGAAGCAGATCTGCAAAATGCATACAAAATTAGACGCTAAACGCCTAAAAAATTTGAAAAAGGTATTTGCCAATCTATTGTAAAAAACTAGTTAACTAATGCCAAAGTCCAGGACTGGCGCACAACAGTTCTTTCTAGGAGCTGATAGATTTCAGATGCACGGTTAAATGTAAAACAGTGCAGCACAGTTGACAGCAGGCTGTAACAGGACCTGCAAGTAGTCCCCCCGGAAAAAAGAAATGGTAAAAAGACAAAAAAACAAGAGCGGTTGTCTGCCACCATTGTCATGCAGAATCAGTTCTTCAGGAACATGCCATCACAAAGATGGAATCAAAGATAACCTAATAAATTACATTTCCTGAAATAAAATAGGTCCAACTATAAAGATATTTTAACTTACGAATGGTGATTGCCTGAATCCTATAAAACATTGAAATGATCAATTCCAACCTCTCTGTTTGCCTAAAGAGTCACAACGGTTTGCTGATCACTCAATAGATTTAACTAGAATACTAAAAGCTGGAACTGCAATCGCATGGATACTAAAAGTTTGAAAGAGATAATCATATAAGAGAGTACAAGAGACATAAATGTTGGTAACAAGTACCATCACCAATTAGACAGAACCATTAAGAGGCTGCACTACTGGTCCATGCAGATCATATAACGTTAGTAGTGTTTGAGACAGAAAAAGATAATACACTTTTATTAAATTAAAAAGATAATCGACCAGATACCAAGGATAACTAGTTCTCTTTATCATCCAATGAGAATGTCAAACCATGTGCCTCATAATATAGTATGACTACAAATACATACTATGAATGTGAATGCTACTACACACAGGTATTATAGAACAAATATAACTGACATATTTCGGTTGCTAAAATATGGCTGTGGTGCCAGTTTTTTTCTTTTTTGTAGTTCTATCTTCTATGCATATTATTGCTTGATGCACAGAGAGGTCAGGTTGGACCCTAGGCAAAATAATGAAGCATCAAACAACTAACCAGATGCATCAAAGAATAGTCAATCTGTATTATTTGTACTTTTCTGGTATTTACTATGCTTTGCTATTAGCCTAGGGTAAAACCGGATATTTTATTGCCAACAACAAAATTGAGCTGCAGAGAAGAGGTGACCTGATCAAATCACAGGGTTATGCCCTTAGTATTGAGGAAAATGTGCACGCCAATCAGGAAATATAAAAATAGAACAATTAGTGCTGAAGCAGAGGTGAGGAAGAAGTGAAGGAAGAAAAAAGGATGAGGATAAAAGGGCCATTTGATCAAAGTGTCGAAACCTAGAAAAGAATTGGAAGGGTGGCAGTTGTCAACTTGAGTGGCAAATACTCGAGTGATGTCCTATGGAGTGGCAAATGATTGATTTCCCTCTATTATATGGGCTTCCAAGTAAGCATTGAATGACTGAAAAAACATTACAAATAAAAAACAAGGCAGCACCAAAACATCACACTACAATTAGAAGGTGTTGAAGAAGCTTTTCAGAGGGTTTCACTGCAGAGAAAACCACTTTGTTTCCGACAGCAATTCAGCATGACAATCAATGTCCCAGAATTCCATTTGCACATGTAAAGATGAGAATTCAATAATTCACATGGTGATTTTTTAAGTTCATGATGCAGCAGTGAAATGTCTTATTTATAATAATGAGCTAGTTTATAGGAAACTACAACAAAGGCAGATGACCATCTACAATTCTACAGGGCAAACTGCATAGATTAGAACTGCGTTGAGGCTAAAAATTGTATTTCAGTCCAAGAACCAGAGATTACCTGATGGGTGATGGCATGACTTTAATGAGCTAGGGAAAGAATGCCTACTCAACCTGGACAACGATCACTCATACTCAAATTGTACATCAACATGCACACTTCCTCATGAGACAGACTATAAATGAGGTAAAGCTTGCTAACATCTGGCGCTCTTCACGTGTTTTTGGCCTCAGACAGGACACCATGAATGACAAGATTCTTAAGATTTGGACACCTTTCAATCATTCCAAAAACCCAGGGTCCAAAGTGCTCACTATTACTGTCCAACCAAGTTCCAAGACTGAAACATTCTCCAATGGTGACGATCCTTGCAGGCTATAATGAAGTAGCCCATCTCTTAACTCATAACTCAACGAAAGATGCCTTAGAAGAGGAAATGAAACAGCAATGGTTTCTGAGTCCACAATCTCATCCTCATCATCAAAGACACACCCCAAAATCGTAGCATCCGCAAGTTGGATGCTCTGGATATCATACTGTAGAGCTTTGGCCGGACAATAGTGAAGTTACTCACATCCACTACCTCGAGATGATCTGTACTTTCCCCAATATCCTATGTAACACTAACATCGTCAATCTTGAGATGCTTTAGTGTGCCCTTCCCAATGAGCTCAAAAAATCAAGGTTCAAAGCATTCAGGTTTAGAACTTCCAGATTATCTGCATCGAGTATGATCTTGTCCACACCAACAGATTTTGCAAAAAGGCTCTTCAAGGTATGACTCGTCAGCTCCATTGTAGACTGTGAATCTGAAGTGACAACCTCAAGGAAATCAAGTGCCAGTGACTCTATCTTTGGGCAAGCAGCCACTAAAAGGCTCAAATCCAAGGCTGAAATGCTCACATGTCTTAAAGAAAGGGATTTCAGACAAGAGAATCTCTGATAGCTTGGTTCAACACCTGTGATTGTGTTATGGTCCAAATCCAGCACCTCCAACTTCTGCCTCCCACATTTCTCAGGATGTTTACATTAGGGTTAGTTCGAACGTTGTAAGACAAGGTCCTGAGTGTTTCCCTGGTATAATGAGCCATGCAATCACAGGTGCTGCAGAAACTCATGGGTACTATCTATATGAATAGATAGACCCTGAAGCCCCATGGTCTGAAATATAGTCTGTGTGATGACAATCTCCAGCTGACGTGTAGTCATGTCCCGAGGGAAGTCATCGGAATTGAATGATAATGAATAGAGGTGCTTCCGGCAAGCCATTCGCCACTTTCGGCACACCGCAGAGGCAACCATGACGTCCCGTGCAGCGCTAATATGTGAAAGAATATTGCCAATGACTTCAACAGGAAGGTGTTCCATATTTGCCACCCAAAAATTACCCAACCTGATCCGCTAAAACCTTTTTTTCCTATGAAGAGGGGCAACAACGGACTAACACAGGGCACGTGAGTTCACTTGAACCCCAAAAATTTGTGCAAAAATTAACTGCCCTGCAACTTGGATACCAAACTCAATGGGTTCAACTCACATCAATCTTGCGCGCTGATGAAGAGGAAGTACCTAATCATGGAACCAAGGATAAGTGTATTAGACTAGCGCACCGCGCAGCAAACAAACCCTCCAGTCTCCACTAACCGAACGTACACAAGTGAAGATTTGGATCGAAATGAACATTCCAACCGCATGCTAGGGTTCCTTACCATCAAAAGGATGAAATCAATCCGAGCACGGATGGATCTACCCTTCACGCTAGTCCAGCAGGCTGGGAGGGGTAGGGGGCGAGGGCGCCGCAACGCCCCTCGACGTGAGAAGGCTTCTGGCGCCCCGTCGCCGGCGGTGAGAGCGCGAGGTCCCCGACGATGACGAAGTACGACAGATTGCGAGGAAGAGACAAAAAATAAATTGGGAGCAGCCCCGACTGATGAGAAGGGATGAATTCGGGAAGAGATTAGGGGAGGACAAACGGCGAGAGGAAGAAACAGTGGAGACGGGGAAAATCTCCAGAGACAAGCAGACGCCAACGAACGCGCTGCTGACGTCACGTCAGGCCCATATGCAAAGGATCATGAATCCATTTTTTTAAAAAAACTAGACCATTTATTGATTGATAAAAATATTTTAGTAAAATAAATAAAGTGAAATGCAATTAAATATAAGTTGAAACATTTTAATTCAATTATGTTATAAAATATTTAGTTTTAACTACTTAAGCATAACAGTTGTTTCTCGATGTTACAAACAATACCAATTTTTTTAATCTATTTAAATATTTTTAACATTATGATAAAATATTTTTAATTTATTTTCAAATTTTAGAATATACTCCCTTCATTTACTTTTAAATTATGCAATTGACTTTTATCTTAACGTTTGACCATTCATCTTATTAATTTATTTTTTGAAATATCATTTATTTTGTTATAATTTGTTTTATTACTGAAAGAATTTCAATTATAAATTATATTTTTGTATGTTTGCATAATTTTTTTTAAATAAAATGAACGTTAAGATAAAAACAATGGCGTCATTTAAATTAACGGATGGAGTACTGAATTAAGCATTATTTTTATGCAAATTGCAATATTCTCAAGCCGGTTTTAACTAATGGGCCTTGTGTACAAAAACACCACCAGGCCTAGCCCAAGACGAAGAAGCACTTAAGCAACAACAGGTCATCTCGTCCTCAACCCTAGCGCCTCCGCCTCCGCCACCGCCGCCTACCTCGTCGCGGTAAGCCTCCTCTCTCTCGTCTGCACTCGATGGCGCCTGCTCCTTTCGTCTCATCCCGTATTCTTCTCCTCCGTCGCTGTGCAGGATCCGCGCTCGCACCACCGGCGCCATGAGGTACGGATTCGCTTTCTCGTCGCCGTGTCCATTCGTCGTAGCCGCGTGTTCATTCGTGCTGTTGGAATGTTATGCAACCTGGTTGCTATATCACATTGTGCTGTCTCGTGGATGTCTGTCTGGTTTGCGGTGTATAGGATTTAATGCCGTCGCTAGTTGCGTGCAACTGTGCCTTCATAAAATGTATATGCGATGCGTTGATGCGGCTGTTCATCAATCCGTAAGCTGGATGATTTTGCTATTATTCATGCTCGAATGTTGACATGTCGATTTGTTATATAGACCTTGGTAGATGGATAGATTTAGCGTCCCTATTCAATTAGTGGTTGATTGCACTCAGGCTTAATGAAAGGCAACACTGGCATGTTTCAGTGTGTGTTGTGGCCAGGTTTTGATCACTCCTGTTCTGTTTTAACTTTGGATCCCAATATTACTTTTGTTTAAGGAAAAATTGTATGTACTGTAGCCGGGATGGCAATCAGTGGCAGCAAAACAGCAATCTGATTCAGGATATGGACACTGCTCTCAGCATGTATTTTTTTTTGTCAATGAGTGAATGCCACAAATTGGGAATTTAATGGCGCCTCTAGTTTGTGGATTTTTTCGTTTTTAAAGTATGTCTGCATTTTGTGTAAGCGCTTTAATTTCGAGATGGCCTTCATCCTACTAGTTAGTTGATGCTTTGGTGCCCCAAGATATAGGCATAGCATAGACAGCTATCATTAATATCGATATAAACCTCAATACCATGCTCCAATCATGCAATTAGCTGATTTCTTGTGTGTTTCAGTAAGTTGCAGAGATGGAAGCTCTGAGAGAGCATCTCGCAAATTACTAATGACTCCCGTGAGAAGCAGCGCAAGTTTGTGGAAACCATTGAACACAGATTGGACTGAAGACTATGACCCTCAAAAGGATAGCGTTTCAGTGGTTCTTAAGCTGCCTCACTCCCCCGCCCTAAGATGAAGGTTTGCATGCTTGGTGATTGGCCCAGCATGTTGAACAGGGTATGACTCTTCTATCAGTTTTGCATCAACTATGTGCATGGGACGACTCATTTTGGTTTTGGCTTTAGTCACGAAAGGGGCTCATCTATTTGCTCCTATCTTGGTATATATTGAAAGAATTTCTGTTTTGTTTCTTGTTATGCTTATAGGCAGGTGCATTTTCTTTCTTTCTGTTAACACATTGAATAACCATAGATGCTTTACCTTGCTGCCAAATCCTGGAATATTTACACCCATGTGTTACAGTCCATGCCATGTGAAAGATCATGGCTCCTATATACTTGAAGGCATATTATTATCATCCTCATATAAAGTAACCATATTTTTATTCTATTGTGACAATGAATCTAATAACCTTACGTCCATCACACCTTGATTCTTAAATCTGAAACATTTGCTCTCCATGGATTCTTTTTTTTGTACTGAAGATTTGTTCTCAGTATTATAATGCGTGCTCACCAGTAGGCCAAGTCTAGATGAAACTATTTGCTATTTGCCTTGCTACAACTGTTGATATTTATGTTCTCCCCGACCTCTCCAATGTTGTTTATGCAGGCAGAGAATTGCCTGGACTATATGAATGTGGAAGCCCTCAAGAAGATGAACAAAAACAAGAAGCTAGTTAAGAAGCTTGCAAAGACTTACATGCTTTCCCTTGCATCTGAGGCCACATTACAGATTCCTCACTTCTTGGACCTGGTCTTAACAAGGCAGCAAAACTTGTTCCTTGATTCCATCTATTTCACTACTGAGAAGCTGTTGGGTTTGAGTTATTGACAATCTGAAACTGCTAGCCAGCTTCTTCCAGATCTTTTCTGCCTTCATATGATCATGTCTTACTCGTGCTCTTAAATTGTGATCTTCTGTAGGCCAAATCCAACATTGGTGCCCATCAGGAATCACTCGAGTCCAAGGTTAACGAAACTAAGGCTACAGTGAAGTTCCAGCTGAAAAAGGTTTCTTTGCATGGGTGTTGCTGTAGGCACTGTGGTATGGAGGAGAAGCAAATTTTCCAGAATGTGCAAATGAGCGTGAACTTCCTTGTGTCTCTTTTGAAGAAGATTGGCAGAACGTAATAACAATATTCTTCAAATGTACATGCGAGGTTTATCCATAACCTTGACTTAATCAGATAGAATGATGATTGACGGATTGACCTTTTCATGTATGTGCAGGTGAGATGCCTGTACCTGAAGAGCACAATGGGAAAGGTGTATCGGTGTTCTAAATGCTTTCTAAGCTTCGACCTCAGAATTTTTGGAGACTTCACTTGGAACTTTTTATCATTGTCAACCATCAAATTTCTGTGAAACAAGTGAGGATCTAGGAGTTTAACTTTATTGCCTATGAACTGAGCTCCTTTGTTTTATCGAACACCATGATTTCATCCATGAGAATTGAGATCGTTCTGTGATACTACCCCAGTAGTCAGTACTTGCTGTGCGGATTGTTTTTGTCCCTGAACCATACTATTATTGTCTTAGAATCGCCCTGCGAATTACACAATTCTTTTTAGAATGTTAGAAAAAGAACTAGAATATTTTGTGCGCATTCATTGGTCCGAGCATGCTGATAGTGGTCGGACTAAAGAGAACAATAGTAAATGATAACAGACGACTATTGTACAGGCTAAGTATATCATTAGTTATAGGTGATAAACATAATTAGCTATAGCAAGCATTGGTATTTGTATTGTACTAGCTCTTAGGCTGTGCGCGACGATGGTCATTTTCTGACTTTAATCTGGAGGGGGAATTCGTGGTGTGGATCCTCGGAGCATACCAGCGAACAATTTGGAGATTGCACCGTTTTAGCTTTGGCTACTCTAAAAAACTAGATGTATCTGCTCCTGAATCCTCATCGGTTAACAATCTACAGTTAATTACCGATGATTCTATGATTATGAATGAAATCGATTAATAAGACAGTACTGTATAATTTTTTTTCTGGTACGCTGTTGGGACAAAGAACTAAAGAAAGGGCAGCTTTGTCGCACGTAGTCTTTCAGTTGATAACACTCTGCAAATTAAACATTCCAGCATTTCGACTGAAACGAACTGTTTTCTTCTTTCATACCAGCTTTACTTAATCGCAACAACTGTTTTCCTAAACCTGATCCTAATAGAGCAATTACCAGGGGCAAATGGGTATCGGATACCCATTAACGTCCCCTACCGTGTCATCTACACCAGCGATGAAGAGGAGTTCGTTGAAGACGAATCTTGTTACCTAATCTTGACGTGAAACCAGATGTTGTCACAGCCCGGCCCCTGGCACGTTACGAAAGCATATGAAATATTAAGTGTGCATTTGGTTACGTTTTTATTTTTTTTCTACTGAAAAAAATAGAAGCGGAACTAAACGGATTTATCAAACCTGCTCTCTTACGAAAAACAGTTTTTTTCAGTACAAAATTGGAAACAGTTTGTACCTTCTTTTTTCTATTTTTTACTACAAATTAGATAGCATGAATTCAATGTGTGTTGATTGATCTACCATCATTATGGTTTCTATTGCGTTGCATAGTTTCATGAGATAGCTATGTGATTGTCATTTACTTTATAGGGAGGAACTACAAACTTTTTATTTATCTAATATATTTTCTAATTTTAGTTTGCATCAATGTTGTTTTTTCCTATTTATATATATGAATGAAATATATAATGATGAAAATTATATCAGTAGAAAAAAATAGTCATCTTTACTTAAGTTGGGTTGTATGCCTGTAGTATGATATGGAATTTCAATTTTGCAGGGTCGTACAAGGAAGATTTTTGGTTGATCCATATCTGCGCCCTTCTAACGAGAAAATGCTTGGTCCACGATTCATTCAGATCATATAAAGGCTTCTATTTCTGTAGCCCAGTAGTCTGGCCCTACTGCTGCCTTTTTAGACAGGCTTCTCTTCCAAGTCCATTCACATATAGAGGCCCGGTATTTAGGGTCTGTTGGTTCCTTTAAATACTAAACTAACTTTAGTCTCTTCTTTTTATAGGACTAAACTTTAGTCCTTTGATGTTTGGTTCAAGGGACTAAAAGTACTAAAAAAGAGTGAAAGATGAGAGGTAAGTAGTACTTTTAGTCCCCCTTTAGCAGTTCTTTGGACTAAAGCTAAACTTGAGTCACTAAAGTTTAGTCCCACTTTAGTTCCCTTTGTTTGGCAAATTTAGTCGTCCTTTAGCAAGGTGGAACCAAACACCCCTTAGTAACAGGGACGATTGACCAAAAGAAGGGCCCTCATCGTAATAAAATGTTCCACTGTTCAATGGGACCCACGCGCCAGGGCCAGGAGGTCCACAGCAAAAATCGGTGCTCCTCCACCTCGTCTCTCCGCACAGCGTCCCGTGCAAACCTCTGGCCGCGTACCGCGTGCGTGCGGGGCCGGAGCACCGACTCCGACGCGGCGGCGTCGGACAGTGCCGCCGGGCGCCGTGGCAACGCACGATCGACCGGCTGTCTCCTCCGCTGTGACGTCTTCCGGAAAACGACATACTCGACGCCGCCGGTGCCACCGGGAGAAGAACAGCACATGTGCCACCAGGAAAGACATCTTAAAGGGTCGCAACTTTTCATGTGATATGCAAGGATCGATTTTTTTTTAAAAAATATATATATCGTTTTTACAGAAAATTACAATTTTAGATTTTTTTGGTCGGTTCTAGTAGGGGCGAAATGACACGTAATTTGTGGGTGAGATTTTTTACATAATAAACTCACATTTTGACCATGTATACACCGATTCAACTTAATGTACCCCTTACAGCTCAAACATTAGTCCTAGTTAATTAAGTTAGTCCATGTATAAGTCATTGTGCACCTCGTCTATTTTATTCTGAGTATGTCACGTCAGCACTAGTCGACACTTAACGTGCTGACACTATCATTGCCGACCCGCCTATTACTTTTGCAATTATTTGAACTTGGCATAAAGATTTGATTTTTTTTAAAAAAAAATATTATTATTTTAAAAATCATTGATCCTGAGTATCTATGGATCAGTGGTTATTCGATAGATATCCAGGAACTTTTATGTTTAAAATTATAATTTAAATAAACTTATGTATTTATTTATTAAAAAAATAAATGTACGGAGATGTAAATGTAAACACAAGCCGATAGATGAGAAGGAAAAGGACACCACAACGTAAGGGACAGGACGAGAGAAGCTGTTTTGCCACCGCAGCGAGGCTGGTGCAGTACGTTTGCGTGTTTTTGTAGTTGTATAACGTAGCAAGTAGCAACACGCAGTTGCAAAAAAATTAGCATGCTATCTTTGGTTCATACCAGCTAGCTAGCTGTCTATGCACGCACGCATCGCATGTCGGTAACATATGAGTGGTGCCTGGTGGTCCAAGAGAAGAGAACCGATAAATCCTATAATTGCTGTGTGTTCTAGTGGGATCGTTTGGTAAACACAGTGTAAGTGGGGTAACACATTTCTTCAAACCAATATTCAGAACTCCAGTGCATTGCTCTCTTCAGAATACAAGTTTTGACAGAGATTCAGACATCCGCGTAGTTGCCCAAGATTATTGATCCCATTTACTTGAAAACAGTGGTTATTTATTCCCTCGATGTGTCATGACAAGACAAGCAAGCTCCCCACCCCCCTGTAAGACAAGCAAAACGTCCATTGGTATACTACCACCTTGTTCAGAGTTCAGAGTTGAGAGTTGAGAGTTTCAGAACTTCAGTGTAAAACCGGATCGCATTTCACAGGGGTTAGCTTGATCACTTGGACTCGTCCTCCCATAGCAAGAGTTCAATTCAACTCATTCACTTCAGCTCAAACCAGACAATTAGGGTTGGCAACGGTTACCGAAACCCGATGAGTTTTTATTCTATTAGGGCACGGGTCTGGGTCAATTTTTCGACCCGCAGGTCTGTTAATGGGCAGAAAGTTGAACCCATCGGGTTCGCGGGTTCAGGTCTGGATCGTAGAACCCGAACTCGTAAACCCATGGGTGTTTTTTACCCGGCCCAATTTATACAGGCCTCTATTTTAGCCTTTGAACCCATAATCCAGCCCAATATCTTGACCCAATATACAGAGTATATAACAGAGAATAGCCATCCAAACCCTAAAACCCAAACCTAGGCTATATAGATTATGGTGGTGACCAATGAAATTGTTATTCCTGGCTATTTTTATCAGTTTTGCTAGTGTCCGCGGGCTCTGTGCATGGCTCTGTGGAGCATACTAGTAGTGCATGCTTATGCTAGTTAACGGCACAGGTGACCCATGGGCGACCCGAGACCCGAACGGGCACGGTCTGGGCTTAAAAACAAACCCGTGACGGGTATGGGTTTTTTAACGGGTCTCATTTTAGTGTCGCGGGCACGGGTCTGGACGGGCAAAACCCGACGGGTATGTGCCCGTTGCCAACCCTACAGACAATGTTGGACGTTGACTGTTGTTTTCTGCCAGCTTCCTGGACCACTGAACAACATCTTCTGAAGGAGAGAAAACTGAGTTCCTAACCATTCACACTCCTAAGGGCCTGTTGGAAGCCCACAATCCCGGCCCATTCCCTGGGGATGGCGATTTAGAACTAAATCCCGGACCATCCCCAGGGAATAGGCCGGGATCGTGGGCTCCCAAACCAGCCCTAAGAGTGAAAAGCCCTAAGATCTTGTTTGGAAGCCCACAATCCCACAATCTCAGTAGAATCTCAATACAAGCCTCGTCACCTAGAAGCACAACAACAAGCACTGCAGTTGAGATTTTCGTCAGGAAACTAAACAACAAGGGATCCTTTTGAAATAGGTCATACAAGATATATGATAGATGAATATAATGGTTATGACAATTGTTTAAGGGTGTAAATAAACAAAATTGTATTTTCTAAATTTTTATATAGTTTTTTTAAAACGTAATGGTTAAAGGTTAATAGATCAAAAAACTACTTGAACTTACTATAAACAAAGCCTAAAACTAACTAGATGTGTTTATTTTAGCTCTATATTCTTAAAAGCTATCGTGAGCAACTATAAAAAGTTATTGTAAAAGGAAAAATCTGTGAAATTATTTGATTCAAATCGTAGATGTATAGTACAATAATGCCATTAAGTTTTACAATATAAACCTATTATTTCATAACTAAATTGACAGTGAATATATAAACTTATGGAGAATACAAAGGGATCAGGTAGCATAAATCGTGATATTGTAGAATATGGAATACGTGAAACTTTTATTTTGTACTAACATAAAGCTGTTTTAATTGGAAAAATTGATCGTGTCCTACTTATTTAGTTTAAAAACTGTTTGGAAAAATTTGATCGTGTACTAATATACACTTTTATTTCAACTGCCGACACGAAGAAAACATGTGTTTTCCGACTTCTATATTCTAAGTCTGTTGGCGTAAAAGATTACCCTAACATGTTAAATAACCACGAATGGTTATTAAGTGAGATGATTGTTTGTGGACTATTCTAGGCCTCCGAGTAGGATAATAGCCGGGGACAGTTCGGAGTGTCGATTGATTATCTCTTAATTCGATGTCTATACTTTAGTAAAGAAGGGATATTTATAGACAAGAATATACAAGGAGAAGACCATTTTACCGTCTAGTTACACCACCATAGAGGATATGTTTCTTGACCTACGTAGGGCTAAAAAGATAAAAGGTTGTGTGAACACTTGGATAAAGCAGATGTTCAAACCCATCCTGGTGGTGCCCCTTCAGGAGGGGACCCTTTGGGGAGTTCTCCTTGATCAAAGCTTCGCTAGACCCTTCATCATGTGACCCTCCGGAAGAGCTCTTTTCAGCGGAGCCTTGTCGATCGCTTGCATCTATGAAGAGTGAAGCTTCGGTTCTTCTTATCCTTCGAATGGAGCCTGTGGAGAAGCCTCCTATTTACCACGTGGATGAAAGTATTTCCCCCCAACAGTAGCCCCTCGAATACGCCTCTTCAAATATCCTGCATAGTGAGGAAAGCAGTATACGCAAGAAATAATTTCATGCTCCACACTAGATAATCGAAAGTACTTATAACCGTTAAGCCATGGCTTCGAACTCGGAGGAGAGGCTGGCTCCGAGCTCCCAATCGACAGTACTTCGGTGGTGGGCCCCCAAATTTACTCAATTAATTCACTTTAATACATTAGTTTCCCGAACGTTGGTTCGATAATCTTAAAATATTGCCTTGGATAGCCAACTGCCACCTCTAACAACCGTCACCTCTTGAAATCCCATCTATTGTAGATGGTTAGAGGCGTGATTCAAACATTCCTAGGTAATGGTCCCACCTGTCATTGATGGGGTTGTCACCCCGAAAAGAATATTAATAGTTGCCCTAAAGCGTACAATGCAAGTCACCCTCCTTATAAAAGAGGAGGAAAAATGATTTTGACGGTATGAAGTCTTTCGCTTTTAACACTCCTGACGCCCGAGCTCTCTGCCTTCGTTCTCTTCTTATCCATTCCTTGTCTTCGACCTCTTCGCTTCTTTGCCGATGGTTAGGACTAGTGCCAAAGTGCCCACCACGGGCTCGTCACTGGTTTAGCAACAGGCGACGGCAGAAGTAGTGGCAACAACGGCGAAGGTTCCAGGAAACCCTCAGTCTTACAGACCTTGGGACCTCTGGCCGCCCTCGAGCAAGTTCCCAGACCAGACATTCACTCTGGGGCAGACCACCTGCACCAAGAAGACGGTAAGCAACGTCGTCCGTGGTCGGCTATGGTCTGAGGTCAAAGTGAGGATCCCAGGGTCCGAGGCCATCCCGGTGCTACAAATGGAGAGGTGGTGGTCTTCGAAGCCTTTTTCGACGCGTGGATCAGGCTACCTTCCTCGGAGCTTTTGGTGGAGGTCCTCTGCCTATACGACGTGACGCTCCCGCAGCTCACCTCGAACGTCGTCGCCCGCTTGGCCATCTTCAAATGAGCCATGCGGGCCGAGGGGGAAGAAGGGCGGGTAGAGATCTTCGCGGCGACGCACGAAGCCAGCTGCCAGTCGAAGAAACATTACAACCCTAATGGCTCGGCGATGTTGGTGGCCTTCGGAGTATCAACTTCTAGCTCCGAAAGAAGTTCCAGAACAACTTCCCAGCAAAGCCTACCAACGATCGTTGGTATTCGGACTGGATCCTTCGTTGGTTCTACGCCGAAGTGGGAGCGGACTCCAGCCTGGTGGGGCCTTCAGAAGAGATCTCATACCGAAGGGAGGCTACGATTATAGCAGACATGAGCGGCCTCCGAGTACATCTCTAGCTCCTGGACTCCGTAGCCCAGCGCATGAGCATGCTCGACTTGGCGGAGGAGTTCATCGCTCTTCACATCTCCCCCTCATGGCCAACTGACCTATTGACTTTAAACAGACCGCGAAGAGGGAGCTCCATGAAATTCCTTCAGGCTTCGTAGGTACGTTTTTAGGCTTGCCCTGCATTCTGTTAGTTGCATAGACATTTTTCATTTATTCTTAATAGAGTAATACTACGCCTCACTTAGGTCCGCGAGTGACGATGACTGTGGACGAGATAGTCGGGGTTGCGGAGAAGGTTGTTAGAGCCCCCACCGTTGTGGAGAGAGAGCGGAGGCTCGAACTGGTTGGATCTTGAAAGAGATTCAACAGGGTATGGAGTACACTCAGATTAGAGCCCCCTACTCTACCAGACTTCAACGCCGTCGATTCAGTACCAAAGAAGTATAATATATGCATCTTCTCATTTATTCCCCAACTTCTCTAGGCCGGCCATGCTTCAGAGCACTAGGTGCCCCAGTCTTAGTTATTTTAACTGTACCTTCAAGTTGTACTAGGCATTTATTTGATGTTGATATTTCATCATATTGACGACAGCTCAAAACCTTGTTTCGGCTAACTAACAGGTGGAACACGCAGCCCTCAACTCGTCGAGATATTTTTTCCTCTTTGTACCAAGAGATATCACCTCATCGGGAGCCGGGACGATATAAAAGCGGCGGCGGTTGCAGCGGCAAGCGATCCCGAGGAGAAGAGAGAGAAGGAGAGGACGCGGTGCAGTGAATGCGAACGTAACAACCCCGTCCACCCTCTCTGTATCTGCGGCGAACAAACGAAGGGGGAGAGAGAGAGAGGCGAGGTGCAAATGGAGCCCCGATTCCGCGCCGCCTCGCTTCTGCTCGGCCTCCTGCTCGCGCTCCTCTTCTCAGGTGAGTCACCCCAGTGTCCGCTCTTTCGCCCCTTGCGTCTTTTGCTCTGAGACTGCTGTTGCTATTCTCGTTCCGCTTCTCCAGCCATTGATATCGATTAGTCCCATGTTCGTCCTGTAATTCTGTAATTAGTTTCCGTCATTGTGGATGACTGTTTTTGAGGTCTACGGATTGATTCCATGTTCGTATTCCAATCGATAGGAGTGTGTGCAGGGCAGGGCTCTTTTTTTTTCTCCTCGATTTGAAGAAAGTTGAAGGGATTAGAATTTCGAACAGTATGGAGATCTGAGATCCGTAAAACCTGGCTGGAGCTGTACTAGAATGACCATAACTAGTAAGCTAGGCCATTTTCATGGAATTAATTGTGACGAGTTGCTTTCTCATCTTTGATGCATACCCATGCTTCTATCCTGAAGCGAATTAATCATTTCTCCCGTCGCGATATACGATTTCTATGTCGAACACATACGCATGCTAGTTGATCCTTGTGTATAGATGCTAATCCCATCATCTGCTTGCCTACATTATGAACCAACTTGTGTATTGTTATCGATTTTTTTTCTGGGAATTATTCACGAAAGCGACTTTGTACCTAAAGTGTTCGGTGGCTCTGCCCGAAAAGGAAATTCGAATTCGTAGTTTAAAAATGTTATCCTACTACAGGAATTTTGTGGTAATCAGTGTATGTAAATATGTAATTGTTCACCGTTAAGCTCGCCGTGTGTTCGCAGTGGACGCGGCGTCGGCGGCGCAGAAGTTTGGGATCAATTACGGGCAGATTGCCAACAATTTGCCGGACCCGACGCAGGTGGCGGGGCTCCTCCGGTCGCTGAACGTGAACAAGGTGAAGCTCTACGACGCGGACCCCAAGGTGCTGACGTCCTTCGCCAACACTGGCGTCGAGTTCATAATCGCCATCGGCAACGAGAACCTGCAGGCAATGGCGAACAACCCCGGCGCGGCTCGCCAGTGGGTGGCGCAGCACGTGCAGCCCTTCATACCGGCCACCCGCATCACCTGCATCACCGTCGGCAACGAGGTGTTCGCCAGCAACGACACCGGTATGATGGCCAATCTCCTACCGGCCATGAAGGCGATCTACGCGGCTGTCGGCGACCTCGGCCTCGGCAGCCAGGTGACCGTCTCCTCGGCGCACTCGGTGAACGTGCTCGCCGCCAGCTTCCCCCCGTCGTCCGGCGTGTTCCGGGAGGACCTCGCGCAGTACATCAAGCCGATGCTCGACTTCCACGGTCAGACCAACTCGCCGTTCCTGATCAACGCGTACCCGTTCTTTGCCTACAAGGCGAGCCCCGACAGCGTGTCGCTGCCGTACGTGCTGTTCGAGCCCAACCCCGGCGTGCGCGACCCCAACACCAACCTCAACTACGACAACATGCTGTACGCGCAGATCGACGCCGTGTACGCGGCCATGAAGCTTATGGGCCACACGGACGTAGGAATCAGGATCTCCGAGACCGGGTGGCCGTCCAAGGGGGACGAGGACGAGACCGGCGCCACCGTGGAGAACGCGGCGGCGTACAACGGAAACCTCATTCAGCGGATTGCCATGAACCAGGGGACACCACTCAAGCCCAACGTACCAATCGACGTGTTCGTGTTCGCGCTGTTCAACGAGGACATGAAGCCCGGGCCGACATCAGAACGGAACTACGGTCTGTTCTACCCCAACGGCTCGCCTGTCTACGCCATCAACACCGGCGCTGGCACCGCGTCGGGGCGGACGGGGCCGTTCGACCCTTACTCGGCTCAGACCATGTTCTCGTCGGCGTCCAGATTGGCGGTAAGGGCGGCATCGTTGACACTTCTGCTAGTATTACCCCTGCTGTCTGCATTTTCTTGATAATTAATGATTCCTTGTATACAAAAACGTGCATATCAACCACGGTAGGTCTTGATTCCAAAATTTGGCGCGACAGCGATGTTGTCCACAAAAGCTTTAATCTTTTCTCTTATTCCCCTCACAGTGACCTGAAAAAGTGACCTTTTCCCCTCTGTGCACGAACCTGTCAAAGTGTGCAAACACCCGAAGGGCAGGTCGATAGATGGACGGGAATATCCCACAAAGCGCTGGCATTTTAGGGGTGTTTGACTGAAGAGAGAGAGTACATTTAGCCGCGGCTTTGCTGTACTGGTCTTTCCGAAAGGGTCCGGGGCGGCTCAGGGAATGTCATAGTAGTAGCTTGCAGCCTTGCACAGAAACATCACATTCTGTCACTGACAAACAAATCTCATTCTGTCACACAAACACATTTCATTCTATCACTGACAAACAAGAAGGCCTAGCCGACTCTATCATCTCATTTCTCACTTTGTTTTCTAATTGTTATCACTTGCAGATGACTTCTTGGACTGGAGTGGTTGTCCTACTCGTCGCATTATTCCTCTGAGCTTCCTCCTCACGTACCAAGCAGAGAGAAAGTCGCACAAACCGACTGAAGGAATGATTGGGGGTTCCCTTCCAACTAACGTATCCAGTCTGAGTTGTCATTTCATCAGAGCTGGTGGATTGCATGTGTCGTCCTGACACTGAGGTAATTAACCAAATTCATCCCAGCATCCTTCTATACCTGATCCGGAAATCCATTAGTGCCTTATTGTGCTTAGAAATTAGAAATTCCATCAACTACCAACGCAACCTTCCGGTTAGCTCCTAGCGGTTAGGTGACAGGTCATGTACTCGACACTTTGGCAGGTAGCTTCTTGTGTGCCATGTGAAATAATGTCGAGTTAGCGTATCCTCCCAGGTCACCTGTCAATGGATGGAGCACTGTTTGTTCGGTGCAGCGCCATTGCTGCAGGTCCACTCAAGCTTGACGCTTGAGAGCTCCGTCCAAACCGACGGCAGTACAAGCCTCGATCGAGAACCGTCGAAACTTTCGTCGCGTCACCACCTGCAAGAATCCATCTTGCGTAGGGAGTAGGGACGTTTTCAGATAGGAGTAATGCTGTCCCTGTCTATCTGCACTCTGCAGCATGCTTGGGTCATCAAGTTTCTGATCACCACTAGCTAACGGATCTGGGGCTAATGCATCTACTGTTGTTTTGAGAGCTCAAAGCCAACTAATCTGATGCAAACTGTATCAATTATCATGGAGCTCGCCTGTTTCGTCATGTTGGTAATCATCACGTAAACGTGGATGCGCCTCCTCGAAAGAGGACGTACAAGTGGATTGTGGAATATGTACGCTTTTGTCCGATACTTTTATTCCAAAGCAAATACTCTTCCATGTAGCATTGTTCGGTTGAAGGCTAGGAGACTTTATTCCCAGGATTAGAATTCAGAAAGGTGTACCTACTATACTATCTCTAGCAGCCTACACTGTCCCTGCAGTGTTTTTTTCTGTTTGGCACTTAGGCTATTCACAGTAGTGAGTTTATAACACAGTTTCTTAAAAATCTACGTCAGCTTTGCAACTGAATGGAATACTCTCTCTCAGTAGAGAGTTTCATTTCACTATTTTCTAGGCTAACTAGTATAATTAAATACAACTAGCTCTCATGAAATACTATCTCTCTGATGAAACGATTTGGCTCTCAATGGACGTTTCATTTAGTTTCATCCGTCTTGGGAACGGGTTAGCACCATATCATGGTGATGACACTACTTTTTTTTTCTCATTAATTGAATGATATGTCAGCAAAAAAATCTGATGTGATATGGTATTTAATATCATGAAACACTCCATAAAACTCTCATTATGAATAGCCTTACATGCAAGTGTTCATATTTTACTGGTGTTTGCATGCTTGGCATAAGAAAGAATACGCATTCTTCAATGTTCAATTCTTACTCATTGTGCTCTTCTGTTATGCAGGAAACTGAGATTTTATGGTTCTGAAAGGA
This sequence comes from Zizania palustris, assembly GCA_019279435.1. Classification (NCBI taxonomy): domain Eukaryota; kingdom Viridiplantae; phylum Streptophyta; class Magnoliopsida; order Poales; family Poaceae; genus Zizania; species Zizania palustris. The sequence goes on from JAAALK010000282.1 coordinate 7,835,268, forward strand.
AATCATGATCAGTACTTTAGTTGGACTAAATGTGGAGGAGGAAGCTATCAGATAAGACTGGTGTACTAACTAGCCTGACCGCTATTGCTAATCGGTCAGTCACGTCACTTTGAATGAACTGCAAGAGCAAACCGAATCGTGAAAGTAGTGGCTGTAACTGGTTCGTTAAGCAGCGGCAAGTAGATGATCGAGCTCAAAGAATTCATTTCTACCTTTCGTTTTCCGTTTTCTTGCTGAGGTTACAGTGTTTATTTACCATAGCATTCTTCGCAGATTTCACACGGAACAATACCTACTGATGAATTATATGTGCTGTGCTATTTGTTATACTTAAATACAGAGATACTCATTTTTTTCCCGACAGACTCATGGTTCAATCTGGTAGAGAATGGTTTGCAATTTTCTCACAACAGGCGGGTTCTGTTTCTAACTCTAAAGGTTTGTGCTTTGCGACATAGCTTATTTTATTGGTATGATGATAAGAAAAATTTCAGTGAATCTAACTGTCTATATACAAAATTTATAGTTTTACGTGGTTTTTCAGAAATCTAAAGATTTTTGCGCAAAATTCTTAATTTGTATGGGACGGGACGTGAACAAAATCTGCGCTTTATATGACTAGAGACTAGTCGCAATAATTCAGTGGAGGCCCAGGAATCATGGTGATTGGGAGCTTTACGGCTGCAATGCCGTGAAGGCCCAGAATCCAATAACGAGCCCGGCTGAAGTCCGCAACCTGCGCGTGTTGCTGTGGGCCGTCGCCCCGGCGACCTGCCTGCCGCGCCGTTTACATCTCGTCGGGGTCACGGCTGGCGCGCTTCAACCGGAGACGGCGGCGTCGGCGTCGACGTCGGCGGCTCGGCGCTTGTGACAGGTGAGGAGCGTCGTGGCATTAGACAGTGTGGAAACCAGCTGATCACACGCCGTTGGCCTATTGGCGATGATGGTGTTTAAAATTGAGAATGCAAGAACAAAGATTGACACAAAATGAACACAGTAATTATTGAAATGATCTCTCTTTATTGCCATTGTCATTGAAGTGTACAATACATGATGTATATATAGAGGAGAGGGGATGCGACCAACGGACGCGCTGTTTGGCCAACGGGTGCGACGGCAGCGAGGAGGCGCGTCGCTTGGCCAGCCATCGCACCGCAAAGCCAACAGGCGCGTTGCTTTGGCAGGAGGAGATTAATTCCAACACTCCCCCTTAATCGAGTCCATCATAAATATTAATGTATTATTTCTCCAAAACCCTATGGGAAAAATATGAGGAATAATATAAAGAGTTATTGCTCAATTATATACTCTGAAGAGTTTTAAGAAGCAATTATATGTCTTTGATATTTCTCTAAAAACCCTGGTAGGGAAAACTAGAAATATGACATATATTTATGTTTAATATTGTCTCATTAAAACTTTATATGAGAAATCTTGAAGAGGAAAAACTCATAGAAAGAAAAGAGAACAATATGATTATTTAATAAGGCATGGTGTGAGAGAATTCTCTCCCCTCAACCTTATTTGAATATTCTTCCAAAAACCACGTGGGAAAAATAGGAAGGAATATGATATGATATGTTGTTAAAACTCCTTTTAAAACCATGTAGGAAAATAAGGAGAAAATGATACAACATATCATTTGTACTTATAGTAAAACCTTTCTATGGAAAAGTTTATATACCTTTTGTATATTCCTTATAAAAACCCTTTTAGGGAAAAATAGGAATATGGTATATATGATCTTGTGTAGATATTACCTCATTAAAAACTTTTATGAGAAAGTATATAAAACTCATAAAAGAAAAGAGTATAATACAATATATGTACAGTTTAAACCTTTAAGGAGATTCTCCCCCTAAGGCTTGCAAAATATGAAACTGTCTACATTTGTGCTATGCAAGCACTATTATCTTGAAAGATAATAATAGATGATTCAATGGAATCAATAACACAAGACTTGTATGTGATTTATCATTCTGCGATGTCATACATATTTGCATGATGCTTCATATAATGAAATTATTTCAGAATGATTAGTGGATGTAGCCACTAAATTTTACTATGTAAACTTCTATGGAATGGTTGTCCCATCATGTGAGAACACAAAAAGAAAACCTTGTTTGAGATCTGACTTATGGGGATCTAATAAGTAGTCAGTATCTATATATCCAATTATGTTTAGATCTTGATTTCTTTATTGTTGAAAGAAAATATAAAGATCTTTGGTGCTTTGGAGATATTTTTGACTCTAGTCCAATGATATTTAGTTGGATTAACACTATGTCTAGCTAGTAATTACATAAGTGTTCCAACAATGTTGAGATATGGAACCTCCAATCCTTATATCTCTTCCTAAGGTCTCAATTTATCTTTCTCTAAATGTAGAGATCGAATGACCATAGTTATTTTCTGGATATATGTGGTTTAGTGTATTAAAATACTCGATAAAAGGTATTTAAGTTGTAGACCTAAACAAAATTTGGTTTTGACCAAATCCTTTGTCTCGAATTCCGTCATTCGAATGATTGCGCTTCATCAATATCATTAGTATCGTTGATGATGTCAACATACACATATATAATGCAATATCCCAGTGAGGATTTATTGATGAATACATACGGGCAATCATCTTTATTTGAGTAGTCCTTTTTATAATGAACTCATTGAGTCGGTTGTACCAAATTTTATCCGACTATTTCAAGTCATGTAATGACTTATTGAGTTTTACAAAATATATGCTGCATTAGTATTTGGATTCAGAATTTTGGATTCCAATGGGAACCTTTATGTCTGAATCAAGTGACTTATAGGGATTAGTCACTATGTCTATCAACTGTTTAGATAGACAATTGCACTGCCAAAGATATAATTTATCGGAAAATGATTTCACTTCTTTTTGGAGAGAATGCTTGATTGATAAATCAATTTGGGTCTCTGCGTGAATCCTTGTGCTACGAGCCTCGCCTTATGTCTCACCACATTATGGTTTTCATATTGTTTTATAGATGAAACATATTTAAAACCCACAGGGAAGGTTTTGGAGGTGTATGTATTACTGATGATAATACTTTTCATTTGTGAGGGAGGCTAACTCTGCTTGAATTACCTCTTTTATGTGTTCCAGTCCGAGCGCGTTTTTGCACTTGACCATGGATTTTGGATATGGACCATTTAGAGGTTTTTAATAATTGATGCAGAGAATTACGTGTCGACAATCATAGTCTTATGATTATATGTTTCTCCAAACTCGAGATAGATGATGAAATCTCTTACACCTTAGTTGACGATTTTTGTATTTCCCAGTATGAGGATGTCATGGTGTTCCGATGTCCCAGTATCAGATATTGAGTGCACTGTTGATACGGGAGGTGGATGTGGTTAATCCACTTGGTATTTCTCAATGCTAGGTTGAGTTTGCATTTACTAGTTTAGAAGTTTATCCTTCTATTTTCTTCGTATGTCTACGAGAAGTATCACCCTTAGAATTTGTCTCAATTTATGATTGGACCTTTGATTCAACGGGTTCCTTTATGCTTTCAAGAAGCTTCACGCTTGTAGGTAACCATACTTCTCCTCTTATCAGATTGATTAGGGAGTTGAATAGTTTTATTTGGTACCTCTATTCTTTCTGGTATATTCCTAGCAAGGTGATAGGATTTTGTGATATTTCTGTCATTAGTAAATGTATTTGGCAGGTTATTTGCAATATGTTGCAAATTGATGATTTTCTGAATTTGAATTCCAGATTTATGAGTACGTGGATTTGAGGTGTCAATGTAATAATGTCTTTGAACATTATAATTGATTTCCTGGCATTTTTATTGGTACTTGAATTCTCCCCCTAATGCCTGGAAATGTACCTCATTAAATGTAGGCATACTGGGTAATAAATAGATCCTCTTGAGAGAGGTTTGAGATACATTATGATTGACAGATATTGGTATCTCAATATAGATCTCAAATTCCTGTGTATACCCATTAATGTATGCTATGGTGGTGAGAATGGTGCATTGTAGTGCAACCAAACTTACGCAGATGAGAAATACTTAGTGAATTTCCACGTACTATTTGTAGAGGGAAGTTTGATATTCAGTTAGTTGTAACTGAATCACTTATGCAGCGTGTAAAACTATATAATCCAACATTGAGTTGGTAAATAGCAATTCTATAATGATGGTCTAATAATATGCTGAATCCTCTTTATTAAATATCTACTTAGCCATTTTGAGTGTGAACATATAGGACAAAATTATTTGAATTCCTAGGGCCTTACAATAATGATTGAAGGCACGCAAGGAAGATTTTGTAATGTTGTCCATTCGAATTGATTGAATTCGATGTTCTAAGTAATGTGTTCACAACCAATAAATTTTGCTATAATTGTGGCAAATACATGGTTTATGTGTATAATAGACACATGTAAGATTATATAATAGATGAATCTATTAAAACCATAAAATATCAGAATAAATCGATAAATGGTTGTATAGTACCATGTATGTCTTCTTGAATATGTTCAAGAAATTTAAATGGTTTTAGATGAACTTTTAATTTGATGGCCTTAGAATTATTTTCCCTATGACATATGTGGTGCACATAAAATTTTATAATTGAGGAAATGCAATATTATTTAAATTATAACCAATAGAATTACTAGTAATTTTCCGCATCATCCAATGTTAGGATGATCAAGGCGAAAATGCCTAATCTAGAATGCTTTGACATTCTAAAAAATATTTGATATGCAACGTGTGGTACGGGTTTGATGAATATTTAGTATAATTATGTAGAAGAGGTGATATTTATTGAAGTATCACATTATTATATCCGTTATTTTAGATAAAGATAAGTTTATCTTTATTTTTTATATGAGTTTCAATATGGAAACCATTTTGACGGATATGTTTATGACTTAGTGAAGTACGAGTTGAACCTAGATAAATTGTTATCCAAGATTATAATTTGAATACTCGTAGATAGAATAATTTATGGCATTTATGTGAGCCAACAATTATTACATCGCGTCATGCGATTTTTAAAATATTTCCTTGTCTTTTTGATGAGACTTTAGAAATAATTTGTTTCACTAAGTATATAGTTTGTGGTACCATTGTCCACAAAATGCATCTCTTCCTTTATTGTACTAATTCCCGTAGAATCTATATATAAGAATTTTTGTATGAAAATTCATTGAAATATAAATAATCATTGCATATCTAGTATGTAACAATAGTGTTTATTTGAACCAATTTATGATAATTTCTTGTCTTTAATACTAATTATCCCTTATAAATAGATAGATAGTGAAGTATCCAAATAAATATTTGTATGGATCCTAATTAAAGTCTCCATATAGATCATTGGTGGTATATTCCACGATCATTTTATTATGCTGAGAGATTCTCCCCCTGATGTATAGTTTAAGTGATATTTATATTGTTGGACCGGAAACGGCGACCAGAGGGGGGGGTGAATGGGAGCTTTTTAAAAAATCTGGCTAAAAACTTAGCCTTCGGTTCTGTTCTGTCTTCTGCGGAACAGGCTTCGAATACAACCTTCGAAGGTCTGGTTCGGAGGTACTTCGACACCTTCGAACACAGGCTTCGGAGAGGCAAAAGTTCGAAGCCAAGAAGACTTCGCTCCACGAACAACCCTCGAAAAGATACTCTGCTAAGTCAGTGCAGGCTCCGCACACGAGGTGCTTCGAGCAGGCTTCGCACTTCACCCTTCGCAAGAGTGGACAGCCCTCTGAGGACTTCGACCAAGTACTTGGCGACAGCAACTGGTGCTGGGCTTCGTACTCGAAGGTCTACACGCACACAAACCGGACTACGCTAAGGGCTTCGACACAAGAAGCACTTCGGGAAAAGAACAGGGCTTCGCTAGTAAGCAGTGAGGTCTTGCCTCGTGTTACACAGAGCGACAGCACACTGTAAAGCACACTTCGCCAGAAAAACACCCTTCGCCAAGACAGGCTTCGGTGAACTAAAAGCTAGCGAGGTATGCAACGCGAGCTCAAGCAAAAGCACACAGAAACAGGGCTTCGCCGCTTGAACAAGGAACACTGAAATAAATTGAACTCAGAATGAATACAGTGAGGTCTGTCTACAGGAGCTCAACAGTAAATGCTCAAAGTGTTAAATGTTACCTACCGAGCCCCCATATTTATAGCCCACGGCTTCATCCTAAGGAAGTGACTACTTTACCCCTAGGGTTTACAACAGATTTGTCTCTATAGAACTAAGGGGTACAAAAGGTAGTCCACCTTTATTTTGGAGGCTTCTCTGTCAGCTGCAGAGGGGACAGTGTCAGCCTTTTTCAGAACAGACAGTGTCAGCCTTTACAGTGTTGACTTCTGGAACCTCCCTTCGCACGCGAGGGGTGCGGAAGCTTCGGCGAGAAGCCTGCAGCCTGTTGGCCTTCGCTCCGCCGAAGAAGTCCTTCGATACAGTGACGGTTTTAAGCCGAAGCCGTCAAAGCCCTTGGGCCTTCGCACCACCACCTCCGGAGTGGATCACCACGGCTTCGCAGCTACTCCCAGCTTGAACACCGTCCGTCCGTGTACCGAAGCCATGCATGGCCGAAGCACCTCAAGTCAACCTCACTCCGAAGCCCACCTTCGGAGTACCACCCTTCGAAGTCCCTCCTTCGTCCAAGGCCTTCGCATGAAGCATTCCATGAGCACTCCGTCGCAGTGCCTCTCCCCGAGCACACTCCACGACGAGCCTCACCCGGACCATGCCTTCGATGCGACTCGACTTCTGAGACCTTCGTCGGGTAACCTTCGAGTGTCTCCCTCCGGAGCACACTTCGAACTCCTTGCCTCCGCAGAGGACTTGTTCCATCCAACTCCGAAGTCACTCCATCCGGAGTACCTTCGAAGTGCCTCACCTCCGAGGACTTTGTCTCGGAGTACCTTCAGCCGGAGCCACACTCCGCACTCTCTGCCTTCACCTGGCGCGCCTCGACCCGAGGACCGACCCGGACCACCTTCGCAGCCACCGTGACGGAGCTCCCCGCTCCCCTGGCATCAAGCCACCCGCTTGACCCAAGTTCACCTGGCTCGAACCCTGTCCGTCGCCTCCGAAGTCCCTGCGCACCACCGACAAGCAAACAAGTGTATCCAGTACTCCGGAGACCTCTCCGGGTTAGCAACCTCCGGCACACACTCCGGTGTACCGCCCAAAGTACCGAAGCCATCGGTACGAACCCAGTCATCGTGTACTGTCGGACCCCTCCGACAGGTACACTCCGCTGCACAGCTGCAGCAAGCAAACACCGAACATACTCCGGTGACACACCTCCGAACACCCTTCGGAGGTACCACCTCCGAAGCCCCTCCGGAGGTACCCTTCGAACAGAGGGTAAAATCCAGTCAATCACTCATCACAAAACACCGAAACCAACCCTTGGTTTCTCATATATCTTCCTTGGAGAGTTCGAACCACTTACAACATGTATATGGGAGATGAAGTGTGCTTCATATTTTCTCTCTTTAATGATGTGTCTATGTTCCACAGATAAGATACAAATTCACCAATTATTTAGGGTCTTATATTTCTTAGAAGTATGATTATGACTACATTGTTGTCATATTTGGACTAAGAAATTTGTTGAAGTGTCCATATGGCTTGTGGTAACTCTTTACGATTATATTTGCTTGACTCTACTACTGAGGTTTCAAGTCATAAAACTGAAGTTTTAAGCAAATATTATGAACATGGTCGAACTCATCTATAATTTTAAAGACTAATAGATGGTTATAATAATAGATAGTCATAGAGAAGACTATTGATCTATGTTCATAGCATTTGAAGAGTAAACCATATTTTATATGAATTTCGACGCCTATTTAGACTTGAGGTTGAGGTGAATATAGTTCCTTATAATGTATAAGGCTCCAACTATGTATGTATCTAGGATAAGCTCATGATCTGGATTAAATTCAGTGAGAGCATAAAAAAATCCGTGTACTGATAGATTCATTATGATATCCATAGCCAATGTAGGAAAATTGGATTCACTATGAGTGAGATGATCAAAATTTTCTGACTATTGATCCTACACCTTAATGCATAAATTTGAATATGTAAAATCAAGGAAACTTGAATTTAAACATATTGTAATCTCCTAAATTTGAAATAACGAGAAGAATCCAATTTACTAATATAGAGTAGACCTTTGAAAATTCATTTTCTAATTGGATACGCATTTTGAGGAGTAAAAAATCCCACAGCAATACTATGTATTACCTTGTGTATGACCAATTTTTAAGAAATGAATCAGGTAATCTCATAATTAGCGTAAGCCTAATTGAATCCGAATATAAATTGAGTATGTTCATTGGAGATAATCACCATATGAATAATAAGGTGTAGATCCACTTGTAATACAAATGTATCACCTTATGCATACTCAATTTGAAAAAAACTGGATTTTTATAGTAATCACCTAAAAAGGTGTAACCTTTTATCCAAAACTTCGGATTTTATTTTGAGGATAATCATTATGCATGAGGCACAATGTTGATTCTTTTATAGTACATGAGTACTATTCGCATATAGTCAACATAAAAAAAATACGATGTTTTGGTTATTTCAAAATGGAGATTAATTTGCATTGGGATGAAATATATGTATAGCTTTAAAAATGAGTTAATGGGCTAGGATAATTATTTTGCAAAGGGATTTTATTGTAAAGACAATTAAAAATTACCAAATACAGTGGCTTAAACACATTTGTACAATAATTAAGAATAGTAGGGGTCTATGTATAAAAATTACATAGACTATTACTACTATTTGGATGGCAGTACTAATTATTGTAAAGCACATGGGCTAAAATGTAAAAGTACTGTAAAAAAATACAGAAATTACATTTTTTTTAAGAAGTGGGCTGTATTAAGCCCGTTTGGCCCATATAGTTGATTTAGTATAAAAGGGCGGTTAGGGTTTCTCAACCCTAACCGCCACTCATACACCACCACCGGCGCCGTTGTCGTTGCCTGGGGGCGCGTCGGGCGAGCGCTGGCGCGCCGGCGAAGGAGCGGCCGAGGCACGCCAGGGCGTGTGCGGAGCGTTGACCAGTGGGGGCGCGACGGAGTCGTCTCGGCCACCGCCGTTGCAGCCGCCGGCCGCCGCCGCCGCTTTGGGCGCGCCGGCACTAGGCCACCGCCACCATTTTGGGCGCGCCAGCACCGGGCTACTGTCGTCGCCACAGGGGGCGCCTCGGAGTCGCCGGGCCGCTGCCGTCGCTTGGCCGCCGCTGGGCGCGTCCGCACCGTTCTGCGTCGAGGCGCATCGGGCTGCACGGGATGGCGCGCGTGGGCATTAAGGCCCCTAGGCGGCGCGTCCTATGGCGCCTGGCTGGTTTGACGGGGCCTCCTGGCCAGCGGCGACGCCTGGGCGGCATGGGGGCGGAGCGCCCGGTGCGGCGTGCCCTGGGGGGGCGCGGGTGCGCGGCCGCGACGCGCACGGGCGCACGCTGAGATGCGGCTGGGTCGGCGTCCGACGGAGCGCGCTAGGCTGCGGCGTGCACATTTGCACTGTGAGGTGCGACTGGGTCCAGCGTGGTGTGTTCCGGCACAAGTATTGTTTAGAAAAAACAGTAAACAAGGGTGAATTCATCACGCTACTTTGATTTCATACCTTGTTTTCTTTCTGTTTTTTTTGTTAAACTTCATGAATCATTCTCTGTTTTTGATCTATTCCTGTGTTCTTGGTCTGTTCTTGTTTATTCTTTTGATTCGGTGAAGAACACCGTGGCCTAGCATTTCTCAGGGAAAGGCAAACGTTGCTGATAACGTGTTTAAAATTGAGAATGCAAGAACAAAGATTGACACAAAATGAACACAGTAATTATTGAAATGATCTCTCTTTATTGCCATTGTCATTGAAGTGTACAATACATGATGTATATATAGAGGAGAGGGGATGCGACCAACGGACGCGCTGTTTGGCCAACGGGTGCGACGGCAGCGAGGAGGCGCGTCGCTTGGCCAGCCATCGCACCGCAAAGCCAACAGGCGCGTTGCTTTGGCAGGAGGAGATTAATTCCAACAGATGGGTCTCACACGCTGAGAAAACGGGACAAGTAGGTCCGCGTAACAGTATAAAAAAAATACTCCAGCCGTTTTCAAAATAAAAGTTTAAAAATTTAAAATTTATTTCAAATGTAGCGAAATAATACTACTAATAAAATAATATTTTTTAACTCAGTATACACACTATCCATATATTTTATTACACACTACTCCACGTCTCCACCTAAATACTTTCGAGCTTATACTCGCTCATGCTACTATATTACAGTCTTTTTTATATCTGTTTGATATATATGTGTAAATCTAAATCTAAAAGTTCTTACAGAGGAAATGCTTCATTTGTATATTTTCATATATAGTATCCGTTTTCACATTTTAAAATATATTTATTTCTTTAATACAACCTACTTACCGTAGTTTAATGCAACAAACCACAAGTTACTAAGATCTGAGCGAGTCGCACGTGATCAAAAAAGAAAAGAGCGGCACGAAGGGAGCAGCGCATTGTGCGCTCCAGTTTTATTCGTTCGTTTCTGGGGTTTGTACAACCGGTCATTGGCCGCGCCCGAACCGACAGGTGGGCCCACCCGGCGACGAGCGCATCGTATCCAAAGTTACTGCTTCCCGCCTCACCTGCAACCTAACTTACCGGCGGTTGGGCCCATTGCTCAGTGGCGTGGAGCTCGGCGTTCTCCTGCTTCTCCTGCTGTTGCTGCTGCTCGCCGGCGGCCGCCACCGCGGCGAATGCCTCCTCTACCCATGCGGCGGTTCTTCTCCCGGACTTGAACCTTCGCATTGCCGCGATGCCCTGCTCCTGCTGCTTGTCGCCGGAGACGTTGTCCTCCAATGCCACCTTCTTCCGCCCAGAGCAGCCGCCGGTGCAGAGGAAGAAGGACACAAGCCCGTGCCACCATCTCCTGCCCCGTTGGCGGCCGTATCTCTCCCGGTCGGACAGCACCTTGCCAATGCAGGACACCTTGGGGGACCGCGGCTCCTCCTCGCCTTCGCCGCTGCCGCCACCACCGCGCCCACTAGAGCGCTTGTCGGGCAAGATACGGCCCTGCGACGGCCGGCGCCGGGTGAACGCCGGGCGGATGCTAGCGGGGAGGCCGAAGAAAGAGGTCGCCGCGGCGGGAGCGCCAGCGATGCGCGCGGAGTTGGAGCGCGACTTGGCCGGGATGGGGTTCGAGACGCCGGCCGCCGACTTGGGGTTGGTGCTGCCCTTGGTGGAGTCGTCCCGGTCGTATATCGGGATCAGCTCCGACAAGGCCGCCTCATCGCCGATGGGGATGGTTATCGACTCCGGCGGGATGTCGGGATCTGGCGGTGGCATCCGCGGCGGCGAAGCTTCCCCGCTCTCCCCCGCGATGACCGTCTCGCACGACACCTTCCTGTCGCCGGCGCCAGCGCCCGCCACGCCGCACACCAAGCTCTCCAGGTCAACCTGAGGCATTCTGCCACAGTGCCACTGCCCACTAGCCACGCGCCGTAGTTGAGCTGAGAGCAGAACCCCCCTCACGCCGTAGTTGAGCAGAGAGCAGAACCCCCTCACGCCGGAGTTGAGCAGAGAGCAGAACCCAGTCACGCCGGAGTTGAGGACTGAGGCAGAGAGCAAAGCTGGGAGTAGAGTGACCGAGAGAGAGGGATAAGTGAATGGCACACGCCTGCCTTAAAAATTCGGGGGAGAAGTTGCATCAACTGTCTTCAGAGGCTGCCGTTAACCCTACACAAATAAATGAAGTTGCAGAAAATGACGCCATCGAAACGAAACGAACTCCAAAAAACGGATCTCAACTATTTGTCTCCCCAAATCATCAGTCTTACTCAGTTCAAACAGACTAATTAGTAATTACTACGGTTTAGAGAAAAGTAGCAATGGAAGCCGCCAGGAGGTGAACTGTGTTAAATCTCGACCATATTTTGTTGCATTTCTTAGATGACACTAACACCATGAGGCAATAGTGACTAGAGCGATTTCATGCCGATCTGGAGACCGACAAAGCACATTTTCTCCAGTGGCCATCCCAATTAATAAGCATTGTATTTTCATCTCAGAGTGGAATGCCCCAGTGATCCCCTCAGACCGATCTGTCTTTTAGTTATGAAACTGTGACCACAAAAATGTTGGTGAACCACACTACCACAGTGCTTAACAGCTTCGCAAATAAATAACAGTTGCCTGCAGGATCAGCCTGTCGACACCGGCTTTCAGTTAAAAAACAGTTCACCACGGTCAAGGTCAAAGCACTCGGATCAATCCCCAAGAAACAGGTTAAACTTCCTCTCCCCAGAAAAATACAGCATCTGCTACTTTTACCGGGATCAGAAGTACAGTTTGAGGAGTAAATCTGCAGTGAACAAGTGAGAGTTCTCAAGAACCTGAATGAGAAGGGCTTGGTAAAAGGAATCAAGGCCAGTTCTTGGCACAAGGGTTCAGGGTTCTGCTCAGCGATCACATGGTCGTGTCGGGCAGAGTAGCTGAAGGTATCAGCGAGGCACCTACCCAGTGTGTACTATTTTGTTGCCTTCGCTGCAGATGGAGCTCCAGTGGCTGAGTGGCATCAGTCGTTCGTGAGCTGTGCGAGGACCATGTCTTGGCTTCCAAACCTGCTTTCTCTTGCTCGTTCCTCGAGCTCCTCCAGACCTAGCAGACTGTGAAGCCTAGAAACAATAGCAAAGAGAAATCTGAATGACCCTAGCAAAGAGATCCAAGAGCATACATTTACATTAATCCTTGGAAAGAAAAAAGAGTTGCATCTGGTCTACATTCCAAACAAGTAGAACCTTAGTAAAGTGCACCACAAGATCCTATGCGATCGGAATTATTGTACTCCCATAACAGAACCACGTTACGAAACAGTGAAGAGTGGGACGAGGAATCAAATAAAATCAAGTTTCCACCCTTGATAACTTATGAATTAAATATCCTAGGTGAGTGGGCCTCCAGTGAAAGAACTTAACCCAGACAGCTTCCCCAATGTTTGTAGGCTGATGATATTGACAAGAACATGGATTCCAACTCCATGCAAGGATTTGTGAATAGGAACATCAAAGTATGCCTTATATTACGGATTACAAAGCTCTTCAAAGGCAATTTTAGGACAATTACAATGTTGACACTGCAACAATGGCCTGTACCAACTCTAGTACAGACTAGTCTTTTATGCATTGCAGCAATGAAAAAACAATAATGGATGAAGCAAAATATTTGTAGAACATGAAACAGCCAATGGACAGAGAGGAAAATGAGCAAACTAAACTTCTAATTAGCAACAACTATATTTGAGCTGTTTGGCACCAGTTATCTCAGGGAATATGTCAAAACAGTTTGCAAACGTTGAATCACAAAATGTGGGAGAATAATAAAACTAAACATGATACAGTAAGCCAAAGGGAAGTTCAAAGTTAGATAAATATTAGCCTATTAGGCACTGAAATTAGTATATACATCTTGATGCCCACGTAAAACTACGCATCCAACCTAAACGACAGTATACAGTGGTCAATTTAAGGTCCATACCTTCATAAACCATCAGAAATGTTCAGGCCATTGCATAACATATTGGTTGAGTTTTTCTGCTAATTTCTCTAGAGGACCATATATTGTTCCCTTCCCAATCTAATCAACCTACGTGAATGGCAGTAGCAATATAGTATCTTTGTTTAGGTTTCTCTATCAAATTCCGCTCAAGGTCTCCAATAATAACAGTTCAATAAGATTCAATGAGATCAAATCACTAGTATATAGCAATAGAGACATGGTGGTTACATGAAGTCGGAGGTAAACCTACTTATCAGTTGCCCAGCAATGTGAAATGATGCAGATGTCCCAGAAGGGTTTCGTCGACACAACCAAAGACCAACTCCATCGTGGGAATAATCATCATACATGGATCAGAAAAATTTTGAACCTTCTTCAGATTCCGAGTACGAGCACAGAACCAGCCAGAGCCACTTAGCATTGTACATTACACCCATCTCCGTCCAGTCTAGGATCGTACTAACAGAAAGCAAAGACAGCATCGAGCTCAGATGATGCAGGAATTGTTTTGTAACCTGTAAACATTTCTCTTCAAGTTGAGGGGCCATACTTCCTCAAAGACCGGAGGTTGACTTCCCTGGGCCAGCCGGCGGTGGCTGTTGCGGGGGAGGAAAAGGGGTGGAGGCCGCCTGAGACTCCTCGGCGGCGGCGAGCTGGCGGAGGCGACCCTGTAGAACGCGGACGCGGTCCTCGGTGCGGCGGAGCTTGCGCCAGCGCCAGGTGAGATAGGCGGCGAGGCCGCCGTATACGAGGATGTAGGATCCCCACACATACGGGTAGGTCTCCGCGTGCTCCTTCGTCTTCCTCCACTGCTCCTCCAGCTTCCCCACCACGCCGCCTCCATACACCGCCCTCGTCCCCGTCTCCTCCGGCGCCGGTTGCGGCTGCTGCGTCGGCTTCGCGTCCTCACCGTCCCCGGCGGCCGCCATGAGGCCCTGCTGGGTAGCTGGGAGGAAGTGGAATAGGTTACCGGACAAGCAGATGGGCTTCTAGAAGTATAAGAGGATTTAATGGGCCTTTTGCCTTTTGTATTGCCTGCCTTTGCGCGGACCGGGCCGAAAACCATTATTAGACTTGGAATTTGAAAAATGTAAAATTTCAGTAAAATATATTATTTTAGTGTAATTCAAAAATGTATATTTTTAATATAAACAATACAAAATTTATTATAATAATTTATACGTAAAATTATATATTAATAATGTAACCAAATATTACGAACTATCCGAACACAAAATCACTTCACCTTAGTTTTATTTTTTTTCGAGTATTTTATGCACGGAGGAGCCTTATCCACGGCGCCGAGATCAAGCGAATCTGCTGGGTGTGATGTGGCCAGGTTTTGATCCCTCCTGTTGCTACAGCGATCGAGCTTCGCTCGCACGTCGGAGACCGCGCCACGCCGCAGCACGGGCGGGGCATGGCCTTGGCATGTGGGACGTACGCGTGCGCCGGCGGAGTGGCACGTCGTGCGTGCGCGCGGCGCGGCGCGGCGCGGCGCGGGGCGTGGCGTGGCGTGGCGTGGCGTGCTGCCGTGCTGTGCTGGTTTTTTCACGGAGGTTTTTTTTTACTTTATGTCGCGCCGTAGCGGCCAGCGGGCGGTAGGTTTCGTCTCGTCACACGCAGACGCTGTCGCGGGCGGTCGGGGCACTGTTCCTGCTGTGCACGGTGCCACTCGACGGCAGCTCTACTCGTCGACGTCGTCGTTGGACTGCTTGTCGTCAGATCGAGTGGTGCTTCGCTGCTAATTAAAGCCAACCGGAAATCCCGTCCTGCTGCTGGGCTGGTGGCTTTGGTTTGACTTCGCCGGGAGGCATGGGCAAAATGGAATCTGGAGTTAAACGCACGGCTTAAAAAAATCATGAATCTTTGACTATTTGATGATGGAGCTGTTTGGTTTAATTTGTTGGTGATGTAGTCTAAGCCGTTTAATAAATCATCGAGGCACGCAAATAATTCAGTAAGCCTGGTTGTCAGCGAGATGGCACATTATCGAGCTAAACATGTGATGTGATGGCGCCATAGTAGCTGTGGCCTCTTGTTCGTCGTCACTATTCCCTTTTGCTTTCTCGATATGGTCAGTAATTCCACCAGTTGGAGTACTACCGCTCAGGTACACGAAGAATTTTGTCAAAGAGCTTTACGACGAAGGATCGCAGCTACACCAAATTATCGTCGTGCTCCGGTCGCAAGTCGCTGGATCCTTCTGATCGATCAGCTACCGCGCCATCGTTGCAAGTGTAGAGTTTGCATTGTGTTAATCTTGTAGCCTAGACATTGGCATCAGAACCTGACTTCCTGAGTCCTAAGAAAAAGGACAAGAATACAAGTTATAAATGGTCCTGTTCAAGTCTTGAAATTGACAACCTACCGTCTCTTTGTACAAAGAAAATGACCGTCACATCAGCCGCTTGCAGTTGCAGAGCGTCCTGATCCTTGCTTAAACCTGACAATATTCCATCCGGGGGAGGCCAATTCAAAGGCAGGTCTAACAGCAACCAGGACTAACCACTAAATCACTGGACACTTTCCTCCAAAGCTAATACTAATAGCATCTCAAAGAGACTTGTCATTTTCTTCTCTAAAATCTCACACAGGAAGTATCTTCAACTCTACTAATTTCAAAAAAAAAAAATCAATCCACAACAATGTCTGTATAATTCCGATTCCTATATTTTAAAGGAGATTTGAAAAGTACGTTCTATTTTTGAGAGAAAGAAGGAACGGTTTAAAAAATCACTTAGGATAGAAGGAGAATCATTTTTAAATTCTATTGCAACGCGATTTTTTAATACCTAAATCTAATTAAAATTTAATTTTAGAAAGTCATAGACATCATCCTTAGGGTCTGTGTGTTTCAGTTTCTGATAGTTGCAACTACTTCTAGAATCTGATACGGAAACAAACGGTCCAGATTCTAGATTCAGATTATGAGATTTAGTAGCTGCAGAATCTGAAAATAAACTAAAATTGGTAAACACAAGTTATTCAAACTAGCTAAGGGTGCGTTTGGTTTGCTGGATATCCCTGGATGGGATAGGGTCATCCCATCCAGTCAGCTGTTTGGTTGAAGAGCGAAGGTGGATGGGATGGTCCACGAGAGGAATATTCCTTCAATATGCTGGATGGAGAGATTCAAGAAATTTTTCTGGACGAGCTCATCTAATATTTGACGAGATGACGTGTTGTCTCCTGATTGGTTATTACACATTTAATTTTTCGTTTATAAATATTCAAATGATTTTTACTCCCAAATTATTTATCCAATTTATGATCTAATTACATCATTGTATTGATTATAATTTAATCTATAAAATAAGATCTCATATGATTATATTTTTATTAAAAAATATATTTGACAAGTGGGTCCCACTAAATTTAATCTTATCTCATCCAAGTTGTATACATCTAACCAAACAAAAAATTGTCTCATCCCATCCATCAAACCAAACACCTCGAATGTATCATCTCATCCCTAAATTCATAGATGAAATCATCCTATCAACTCTCGCCCCCAAACCAAACGGACCTTAACTGTTTAGCTACTGAGAATCGCTGTGAAGCAAAAATCCAGTCACAAAACACACAAGCTACGGCCGGGCCCACCGCTCCCGCTCTCGCTCCGCCAGCTTCTTCCGCACCCAACACAGCAAAAGCAACACTACCCCCGCCTCACCTCGCCTCATAACGCAAGCCAAGCTCCGGCCCCGCCGCCCACCCTATCCGCTTCCGGTTCCCAAACGAGCGAACCCTTCCCCGTCCCTGATGGGCAACTGCTCACCGTCACCCCGCCGCCGCGGCCGCGGCGGCGCGACGTCGCCGCATCTAGCACGCAGCGCCTCGGCCACGGCCGCGGGCGCAGCTACCACCACCGTCTCGCCCTGCGCGCTCGCCAGATCCCCATCCGTCTCCGCGGCAGCGGGCGACGGGGACGACGTCGTCCGCGTCTACGGCTCCGATGGCTGCCCGGTCGCGTGGCGCATCCGCGTCTCGCTGCTCTACAAGGCGGCCGCGCCGGTGCACTTCACGCCGTCCGAGGCGGCCCCGCTCGGCCGTCCCGTGCTCCGCCTCTCGGCGTCCGACCCGGAGCTCTGCGGCACCGCCGACGAGCTGCTGCGCCACGTCGACGCGCGGTTCGAGGGCAAGCCACTGGTGGCGCCGCCCGAGCGGCCGGCACGCGCATCGGCGGCGGCAGCGGCCGCGGAGGAGGTGGCCGACCTCGTGCGGCTGCAGCACCGCAGCGCGGAGCGGCACCTGGAGGGCGTTGCAGCTAAAGTGGCGGAGATGGTGAAGAAGGGAGGGAAGAAGGCGGCGGGTAAGGGGGGAAAGCTCGTCGTGGAGGGCGCCGAGGTGAGGAGGTTGGGTAAGTGGTACGGTGACGCCATGGAAGTGATGCTGGAGCACGCCAGGATGGAGGAAACCGTACTCTTCCCTGACATTCAGAGGGCCTCGTTTCCAGGTCGATTTGAGATCGATCTCATTCCCATCTATGTGTGCTTTGATTTCTCTGCTCTATTTCATCCAGTTTTGATGGTGCATTTGTTCTTACTTGTATCCAAAACATTTTCTGATTGATTCCGTTTATAATTTTTTCGCGCATTATTGTTTTGCTCTAAGACTCGCCCTAGGATTTATCGGGGAGGGTTTAACGTACAAGGTATATTTGTCTGCATTTATCATGTGGTTTATTAGGTGCATTAAACGCTTGCCATTTGCACATGCAAGATCGTAGTATACAACGTCGCTATAATCGAACTCACGACCTCCCACACCCGAAGCGAGAATCACCTCGATCCAAAAACTTTGTTCAATAGTTGTTTTGTTTATTTGTCAAGTGGCAGTTATGATTTGGTACTTACAAACTTATCTAGATGATGAATACTTTGTGTGCAGGGGTTT
Source organism: Zizania palustris (assembly GCA_019279435.1). NCBI lineage: Eukaryota > Viridiplantae > Streptophyta > Magnoliopsida > Poales > Poaceae > Zizania > Zizania palustris. The sequence continues at coordinate 7,853,753 of JAAALK010000282.1, forward strand.
GCGATGTGGCTAATGAGCAGCACGGGAGGCACTTGCCCATGATGAATGGCATCAAGGAAGATATAAAAACACTCCTCACTCTGGAATTAGGCAGCTCCCTCTTCCATGAAGTTCTGGCCAACCTCTCGATCCGGCTCAAAGCATTGCAGGTACATGCTTCACTCATTTGGTGGTTATGTTGATTGCATCTGGCTGTTGTTTCATAGTGTAGAACTCCGAAGTTCAGTGCACTGCATTGCTTGTGAAACTTTGCAAGTTTATTTCGGAGTTGTACGCTCATACTTGGTTTGGATATGCATTTGAAAGAATAGAAAAACTATATAGATACTGCAGGTAGCTCCAGAAGTGTGCCATATCGACTGTGAATTCATGGAGGTTGTTATGCAAGCTTCACCTTTTGTGACTTGCAAGGCTGCAAGGCTTCTCTACTGCCTTGAGGCAAAAGTGATAGTTAGATGTTGTGTTGGTTAATGGTTATCCTCTCATGGTCAGTATCCCTTTAACATTAACCTGCCATAGAGATGCTCAGAGAAAGGGATCACCAAGTTTACCTGAGGGAAAAAATATTCCTTTCGTTCTCCTATGAAAAAGTTGATTCGTTGGCTCACCACTGTACACTTGCACTTTTCAAGGACAAGAAGATCATGTGGTCCTGGAGAAGGACCGCTACTAACCTGCTTGATCTGTAAAGATTAGTATAATTTCAGCAGCACGTTCTATGGCTGATTTTGTTTGAGTTGGACACAGTTGAACCACATTGGCTATTGCATACAGCCCTATGCAACATTGATATTATGCGTGTGGATAGTTGCGTTGAAAGTAGGATGCAGCTTGGCCTGCCTGTTTAGTGTTTACTATGGAAAATTTTCTTTCAGGCTTTCAAGAAAACCTTCAAGGGCTAATTTAGTGGCTTCTTTCTTGAAATTTGGATATTGATCCACTGCATACTGCTGTTCTATACAGCTTGTGGAACTGGAAAGTTGGAGGTAGGGCGCAGCCTGGGCCAACTAATTAAGAAAATTGCTTTAAAAGAACAATTTGCGCTTTTCAGACCTTTATGCTCCCTAGTCCCTACAGCTGGGCCTATTCCACATTTGCCAACCAAGCTGATGGATTGAGTTTTACTTGGTCCTCTGGAGACTACTAAGATCGCACATGCTGCAATCGTCATGAGCACTTCCATGGATATTTCATCACATTGGTTGTGACTTCCACAACCAGTAACAAATCTTTGTTGCATACTTAAAACTTGCTATTTTCTGTCAGACTACACTCGCTAGTTGCACACTTGAGAATTTCCGGCACAATTGTGTGGGGCTAGATTATAATCTATTGATAATAGAATTGTTTGTGTTATACAACCCTTCGGTTTATTTCTAAAAATACATTTGCCTTTGTCGCACAGTTGAAGTTGAAGTAGCACTCTAAATCTCTAATTTTTATCCAACCAATCTACACCATTATAACTGGACCCAAATCACAATAAAAAACCTTAGTCTTTATCCCTGATTAAAATTGCAATTTCTAGGCCTTGAGAGCAATTTCTTTTCACCGTGTTTCTATAATATAATAAATATCAGGCTCGTCCTCAATAAGTAGGATTGGTTAAATTTGCTATATTGCAGTCAACACAGCTTATAGGGACGGAGAATAGTACTTTTGGAAGCGTGGCACTAATAATTCAGATGATAATCCACCCCTATAAGCTGTTCTGAACAGGCCTTTGACGATTTGACCTATTATATGTCAGCTTCTTCTCTGGCCTCTTATAAACTTTTTAACTATTCGTATCTACTGATTTGCCTACCTTTGTGCCGGTCACTTTCTGGAACAAAGAGTGTTTAAAAATAAACATTGTGACTACTGTAAGGAACTCTTTAATATGCCATTGGAGTTCCTTGTGAAGGAAAAAGCCCTATAAATCTCTAGCTGTATATTTCTTGTGTCATGTTTGTTTTGTACTTTTGTATCTTAAATTTATCAAACATTGACAGGATCACACCAAAGAGCACTTCAAGGAGGAAGAGAAGGAGCTTCTCCCACGATTGGAAGGAGTAAGACGGATGCAGAGGGAAGAGGGTAATGTTTCAGACAAATCCAATACAGCATGGGCATCAGAGGCAATGGGTAAAATGGAGATGACACACTCGAAGCTTTTTGCATTCTTCATGACCGGCCTCTTGCCTCAGGAGGCCATGCAGTACTTAGACCTGGTATGCCGATGTACTAAAAACACTAGGCATCTCGTCTCGATTCTCAGATCACTCGCGGAGCGTCTGGAAGACGCAAACCCATCAATTATACACAACAATCCCACAAAACTATATGGACACCTACTTGTGAAATCTCCATAAGCCATAGCCCCCACGGTGCAGATAACCGATATGTGCCACGTAAATTGTGAATGCTAACCTCTTTTTTCTTGCCTGGAGTCCAGCTATGTAATTGTTGGGTATATTGAGCTATTGTGAAAACATGTATATCTTTTGGTGTTATTGCCGAAGTGTGTGCGTGAGTGACTACAGAGAAAAAAAAATTGACAAGTGATTGCCATGGCAGTGATTGCTACTGACCTCTTCAGATTAAACCTTTATATGGTGCTTTTTATTGTGTTCACACTAATTTGGCTCAAAATGAAGCTGATTTCTGACAGTTCTAATCAGCTTTATGTCTAAGAATATTTATTTTGGATTCAGATATGCATTATTATCCATTGATGAGCCCACAACGTGTGCGTGTTCACTATTCAATCAAATTTTTCGGACATGATAGTTGACAGTCGGCTCTTATTTGAGGCATAATTTGTTCATGTTCCCTATTCAATCAAATTTTTAGTACACTACAAATTGCACCTGAACATACAATCTTCAAGTGTTTCATCATCTCCATAGCTCCCTTCGTGTAAGATCTTCATCACTTTGTGTAAGATCTCCTTCATCTGCTTTCTTTGCTCTGCAGATCAGTCGGATCGTCAAAATTTCCCCGGATGGTTGGTGCCTCCGTGCACTCGGGTGTGGCTGCGCTACATTGCTTCAGTACGTCGGTGATTGCGCAGTAGCACCGGCACGAACGCGCTACCGCGCGAGAGCCCCCGTACTCATGGGTGTCACGTAGAGAGAGCGACGGTGCGGCATGTGAAAGTTAACGATTTTGTGATACTATCAGAATTTAACGGGTCAAGATTTTGTGAGGAGCCGTTGGCGATTCAGATCAGGTCCTGTGAGGCTGGCTGGCCAAGCAATTTGCTTGAGCAGCACCTGACCAGTTTGTCCATCATTCCAGACTCATCCTCACACAAACGAATCCGGTGCACCCATTAGCTTACTTCCCGCAGGCCGCACCTGTCGCTCAACGCTGGCATGGAGACGGCGAGGCAGCTGCTGGTTCACAGGCTCTCCTGCACCGGCTCATCAAGTGCACTCGTGAAGCAAGCCTCCAAATCCAATGGCATCCAGTCTTCAATTCCAACTTGAAAATCAGATGCTGGAGCGGCGGTGACATGCTCTCCAGCTCCAAGGCAGTGGCCATCAAACCGCGGCGCGCCGCCGCGCCGGGGAAGGACGGCGTTGCGCGGGCTGAGGACGACGGGGTCAGCCTCGGCACGGTGAAGGTTCCTGCCAACATCGACGTCGCCCGCTTCGAGACCCTGCTCTTCCAGGTTAGCATCATATATATCCTCGCGTGATCAGAAGCTGGTGATTATTTAGAGCAACTGGTGCATGTACTGAATTCTGACGCTGTATTGGTGATCGATCACTGATCAGTGGGCGAACAGCCTCTGCCAAGGCGCCAACCTGCCGCTTCCGGTGCCTCTCAGGGTACGTACGCGAACCTGTCACTTCGATTCAGAGTTCTTCAGGCGATGACATTTTTCGTGTGAAAAAAACAGGTGGACAAGGTGGAGGGTGGCGTGAGGCTAGGATTCATGGCGGTGGACGACGGAGCGGCGCAGGTGCTGGTCTACATCGACTGCGTGGTGTCGCCGGCAACGGCCGCCGCCTCACGGCCGGTGTTCCGAGCAATCAGGAACGGTCCTATGAAGCACAGGGTGTTATATCTGATCTGAATTTAGATTAGATCTAGCTAGTCTAGACATATGAAGCTCAGGATCGTGATCCATTTGATCCACTCTATAAATATGTACGGAAATTGAGTAAGTCATTTTTGATCCCTACGTTTTGTAATCTTCTCCTCCATATAGGGAAATTTTACAACCGGCGCTCGTGGTTTTTTCTCACGGGGGTTTTCACGTTAAATTTCTTGTACGAGTCTCTCGTGTTGATCCAATCTCTTGTCTCTCGTGTTACGTTAAATCTCTCGTCTTCTCGTATTGATCCAATCTCTTGTCTCTCGTAACAAAGGGAGCCAGGATCATGAGAAGCCTCCTCCAGGCGCTGCAAAAGTCTAATCAGATCGCGCAAGTTTGAGCTTGCCGTCCTGCGTCCTGCTTTTCCAGTTCTCATGTCCACTTCAAAAATGAACCTGAAAATTCCTTGTTCAATCATTATTGAGAAAATCTTGCCAGCCATATTCATTGGTAGGGGAAAAAAGGGAAGGTTATACACTCAGCAGGAAATGGTGTCAGTTGGATCTAAAAGCTAAGCATTTTTCAACGATCAGTTCATGTATACATACATGAAATGGTGTAAAGGCAAGCTAGGAAAAACACAGACTAAAACTTGCAAAGTGTCAACCTCATAATTTACGAAGTGGAACAAGCTTCGAGCTTTGGGAGGACGCTGCGCCATGCATCCGCAATATCCTTAGCTAACTTTGCTTGACCTTTGGCAAATTCATGGAATGCGAGTCCAATATCAGCTGTTTTCTGCTCCTGGAAACGTGCAAGCTCTTCTTCCATGACTGCAACTATGTGCTCGAACCGCTTAGTGGCCTCCTCACTGTCTGCTTTCAACTGCATTTATCCACAGCAATAGTCAATACAATTATTCATCCACGATTTAATCAATAACAAGAGTTCATCAGACCGAACAAGAACTTGCCTCTCTGAACTCAACTTCTGTTTCAGAAAATTTCTCAGGGTTCATGAACTTCAATTTCTCACTGTAATGAGAATAGTATTAGAAAACTTTTAGGTAATAGCATGGAACAAAAGACTGAGAACAGTCTTTTACTAATTGAGTACAAACTCTGTTGAGAAATATTCAAATATAAGGCGTGCATGTATTTGACAAAGTCTGTAACATTAAACTTTGACCATCGATATATTTGATGATATATCCATGAACTACTATGAAATCAACATCACATAAGTACTTTCAATTACGAATACAACAGTACCACTTGTGAGACACTAAATATATATGCTATTTAGTTTAACTATAAAAAATTACAAACATTGGCATTTCTAAATATGTGAGCAGCTTATATTTTCCAACAGAGGGAGTACTAGATAAGTATTTGGTTGTTTAATCGTAAGGATCTTGGTCCCCAAGATTTATTAGGTCTATCCTGGAAGGTGAAGACATTCGCTTAGAATTTTCTTGTTAATCAACAATCTTTGGCATGGAGCAGGGAATGAGTAAATGCAAAACATGATACATACAGATTGAGCTCTTTATACTTCCGCTCCTGATCTAAATCAAAGTGCTGCCTGAAAGCATTGGCTCTATCTACCATAGTCGCCTGCAATTAACATGAGAAGACATGATCTCAAGTTACTCAAATATTTGTCAATATGATAAGGAATCCCCATTTACAGTACGTGGATGTTGGGAGAAAGCAATACTCACTTTAATTGACTGCACAGAACGTACATAATCTTTCAAAGGCTCTTCAAAGTGGAAGAGAAGGTTGTCTGCCTACAGGATCATTGTGCCAACATCATTAGGTCATATAAACATTGGAATGGATGGTTATGTGGTATTTAATGCCTAGTGGTACTATCATAAGAATCCTTGCGGACTTGCGGTACCTCTCTCTGCAGCTTTACTGATAACATCTCTGACTTTGATCCAACTTCAGAAAAAACTTTTTCCAAGGAGTCCCCTTCACAAGCACCCAAAAGCTTAATTGCCTTCCCGAAGTCCGCCAAAGATTGCCCAAGTTCTAATGAATAAAAATAGGACTATGTGATTAGCCTTCATATCCAGTTACACAAAATTATATAGCCAAGAGAGGAAGTTGAGGTATTGTTGATCATGACCACATTTTACATGAAAATCAAATAACAAACTAGAGAAGTATAAATGTATAATAGATCAGAATATGGATAATGCAATAAAACAGGTCTTTTGTGGATCAACTGACATACCTCTGTGTCGTTTCACAAGACGGAATGCTTGTTTCTGGGCCTCTGCTAAATGGTTTTCTAGCTCAAATATGTAGTTTTTAAGTTTCTCATATTCAGGGGTAGATTCTTCCACAGGCTTTTCTTTTCCCAGAACAACATCACTGACTTTTGACTGTACATCCTAAGAAAATGGTTAAGAATCATTCATTAGCCTGCAGTCCTAGGAAGCAGTGACAATTGATGGCATGACATTCTTTTATAATCCTGTATAAGACAGTGCTTAGTTAACATCAAGAATGTCTTACTGGACATCATAGATATCATACCTTGAACATCTGTAAGAAATCTGAAGGCTTCTTGAATATACCGGTCTCATAAGACCTTGCTCTATCCATTTTCTGCATAATACACGGGCAATTTTTTTAAAAAAAAAAGAGCAGAAGGAATACCTTAAATATTCAGCAGTAAAACAAGAACTCTTTTGGTGAAAAGAACGGGGATATATTCTGCATGGGCCCATAAAATTAGGAAGTTCCAAGAAAAAATTATTATCATAGGATCAACCTTGTATAATGTAAATGGTAAAGGGTTGTAAAAGAGTTTTCACGATGACTGTTACATAGATTCAAAAGAGTCAAGAATTTAAAGCAAAACGCAATCTAATTATATTAATCTAAAGATAATAAGAATAAGGTAAAAACTTTGCATGTAAATAGTTTACCTCTTCATCTGCCTGCAAAAATATCCTGAAATCTTCAGTTTGCTTGAGTTCAGGGTGTGAAGCTATTCTATTGACGAATAAATCAAGAGCTTGACACCGCATTTCAATGAACTCTTTGCTAAACCGGAATTTTTCTGGGGGGAGTAAAATAATAACAGACCCATAAGAAAGAGAACACAATATTGATAATACAGTTGAGTGGTCCACAGGTTTTTGTTTCCCAGAGATAATACAAGAATATATTGTACATAAAACTATACTGCCATCTTACCAACAGCATTCTTCTCTGGAAGTGGAGGTATAAAAATGCCTTTGTACTTCTCAGCAAGACGATCATGCAACCACTCAAAGTCACTATAGCGCCGGATAACAATTTTCTCTTGCCCCTCAAATTCAGGCAGGTTGGTCTGCACAGACAACCTTTCCATATTAGTAAGTCATGTTCAGGCCAAAAACAAAATATTGCTCAAAACAGTCTATGGTATGAGTGTACAATTAGCCCAAAACTACCAAGGGAGGAAAACGTAAAATAGGTGTCCAAGGCCAACTCAAAAGGGCACGTGACAGAAGTGGACTTGTAGTGGTAAATCAGAACAAAAAAATAAAATGCAAGCTCATTTGACAGGTTACATGATTGATGATTTACATGTCACTCCATGAAATTATCTTGCCTCGTTGCTTAGGAAAATCTGCTCTTTTGCTATATAGATGAGTGGTGTTTGCTCATTTGCCACCCCCGGTGTATGACAACCTAGCTCAGGGGCCACATGCTATACACACGTGTGTGGCAAAAGGGCAAATGGCACTCGCTTAAGTGTGGCATGAAAGAAAATTTCCCAGTTGCTTGAAGGAAATATTCCAAGTACTGAGTTCATTGCTTATATGTGAAAGTAGTTTCTCGCAAATCTGAAACTTGTGATCCTTCAATGCATTAGGCCTCCCTCACGGTATCGCCCAGAGATTGCATATCTTATCTTTATTCCTCCTCCACAGCAATGTTCAGAATGCTAAATTGTGGTCTGTTTTCTTCTCAAAGTACAGAGTTGGCTCTACTAATGACAGGACATGTATTGAAGCTCCCCACTCAAATCTAGCAGGCCATAAGAGTTTGCAAGTGACGCAATTAATTTAATAGTGGGTTATCTTAAAAATCAGATTGGGATCTATGTTAGTAATTATACTGCAGAGTTTCAGTTCCACTTATCCAGCTCTCACACTGGCATCACACATCGCTCAAAAATTTCTCTAAAATTGTCACCACCGCACGGATATAAGCCATGACTCAAAAGGCACCATACCACGGAATACTTAATCGAACTAACTAGTTTGGGGGGGTTGAGAACGAATCAGAAGACCTTGGTGATGACGCGATAGGAGATGTAGGACTGGACGCCGGTACCCATCTTCACGGGATCTGTGACGGAGATCGTCAGGAACGGTGCCCCCGCCGCCGCCGGCGACCGGGGGCTCTGCGACTGGCTCCTCTCCTGCGACAGCTCGCATAGCTAGATTCAGTGCAAATTACCAGCCACGGGCGCCGACAAACCGCGACGCGGCGGAAGAGAAGCAGTGGTGCGGCGGGCCTCGCAATTACCGCGGAGATCATGGCGAGCTTCCCGGCGAGGCCTCGTTCGTCTCGTCTCCCGGGTGCGGCGCGGTGAAGCTACGGGAAGAAGACTTGGGGCTTGGGGAGAAAAAGGAAAACGATTTTGTAGTACTCGTAATTTTTACACTTGCGGATGGGCCGAGACCGAGATCCACATCTATACTGGAAATATTAAATAATATCAAACCAATAATTTTTTTCTGCTTATCCAAAATCAGAAGAATTTCAATTACAGTCAGTTGCGCGCCGCGTTTATTTAAAAAAATATTTATCTAATCTTGTCTAGATTTTGTTGAATAAATGGGCTTGGCCCAAATTTATTTGAAGAATAATTCCTGGAAAAATCTCAAAGGCCCACCATGTAAAGGGAGCATGTGAACCTTTAGTCCCACCTTGCTAGTTCTAGGAGAGGAAGACCAACTTATAAGAGATGGTGCTCTCCTTGCAACTAGACCCATGTGGGTGAGAGGAGACTAGAGAAACACACGCGCGCGCTCGCTCGCCTCGCCGGGCCGGGCCGGGCTCGGGCACGGGCACGGGCACGGGCACGGGCCGGGGGGCGCGGGCGCACGACATGCGCGTGAATGGTCCGCCGAAATCGGCTCCGATTGCTTGCGCAGACGCGGCTCAACCTTGCCATTCTCTCTGTGTTGTGTTGCCATTTGTAGTCTACTCCGTTCCCTCATCGGCGTGCACCGTTGAGCGGAAGAGCAGGTCTCCGGAACCCATCGTCTTCGAGATCCTGCACCGGGAGAGGGCGAATAAGGTTTTTGGGAAGCGCTCCGCGCGACTGCTCGCTTTCGTCCACCACGGCTCGTCTTCCTCTCCGCTCGAGTGCTGCTCGTCGTCGCCGTCGTCCAGTACCGCGCGTCGTCGTCGTGGTACCCGTCCGATCTGTGAACATCCGGTACGTACCTGTTACTCACCTGTACCACCTGATACTCACGTGTATCAACCCGATACCCACCTGTATCATCTGTTACACACATCCTGTTACTCCTGTTACTCATCTGTATCACCTGATACTCACGTGTATCAACCCGATACACACCTGTATCATCTGTTACACAGATTGGTTTTACCATGTTCAGTACATTAATTTTGTTCATGTGTTTAGTGTACTGGTCTACCCTGATTATGCGTATTCATCTGTTTCACGTCATGATTTATTTGTGGAATAAGTTAAACCTAATAGTGCTGTTATTTCCAACAGATTTATCTATAAATTAATATATATGTTATATATATAAGGGGTTGTTTGCTTCCCAACAACACTTTGCCACACCTAAGGGGGTGTTTGGATCAAGGGCTAAAATATATCACATTCAATGTTTAAATAATATTTTGGAGTATTAAATATTTACAAAACTCATTCATAATCAGAGGATTATTCACGAGACGAATCTAATAAGCCTAACTACACCGTGATTTGACAATGTGATGCTGCAGTAAACATTTGTTAATCATGGATTAATTAGGCTTAATAAATTCGTCTTGCGAATTAGTCTCTGGTTCTGTAATTATTTTTATAATTAGTCCACGTTTAGTCCTTCAAATTAATGTCAAAACATCCAACGTGACACGGGCTAGCCCCGGAATCTAAACATCCCCTAAGATTATGCAAGTTTGATTGCATTGATAGGTGTTTGGTTGTTGTCATAAACTGTAATAAGATTTACATTGGTCCCATCGGTCAATGACTTAAAAAATGTGGTAAAATTCTTTTAGGCTTGCCAAAGTGTGACAAAGAATTTAATAATCTCACCTTAAACAAGCGTGACAACTTTTGTTGGCAAATAAATCTATAGATGAATTCAACTAAAACTAAAATGGCATATATTCTAAAACGGATAAAGCATTAAAAATAGTGCACTTCGCACTGAGTGATATCTGTTTCATTTTGTGATATGTTTAATACACACTTCCGCTCCTCGCAGGGGTACGTCCAGTTGTAAATAACATCTCATTAAATATAAATGAACCTCGTGAAGCATGATCGAATTCGAGGAATTTAATCCATTCATGTTTCACAAAAAAAAATCACTGATATTTCATGTAAATTTATTTAATGTATTGTACTGTAAAGTGGAAGCGTGTGCCAAACTTGTTTAGAGTGAAATAAAGTATTGTATTTTTTTAGGAAATACAAACCAAACAATGAGATAGAATAACCAAAACAGAAATAATTGAATTGGGTTTTTTACTGAAATATGTTATGACTACTCTTGCAAAGCATGTTTGGTAAGCTAAATTAAATTACATCACTATAGATGAAGAGCTAGAGTGAGGTTTCGCCGTATCAGGCTAAAAATTGTTTTCACCGATGACGCGAACAGGAACAAAAGGCTACCACATGCCTTGTTTAGTTTTATCTTACTAAATTTCTCATTTAGTGTACAAAGATTTAAATAGATTTACTTACGGAGACTAAAGTTTTTGAAATTTGTTTTTGCTATGAAAAAGCAGAAGCTAAATCAAACGAATTTACTAAATTTGCTTCTCTCACGAAATTAACTTTTTCTAATATAAATTTAGAATCACCTTAGAGCCTGTTTTTATGCTTTTTTATTATAAATTGGATAACATGAATTCAAGGTGTCTTAATTGATCTAACATTATTATGGTTTGTATGATATTGCACAATTTCATGAGATAGTTATGTGTTTGTCGGTTATTTTATGAGATGAACTATGAACTTTTATTTATCTAATATATTTTCTAATTATTTAGTTGCATCAATGTTAACTGTTTACTATTTATATATATGTATGAAATATTATAATGATCAAAATTATGTCAGTTATAATGAACAATCGGTTCATAGCAGTTTTTTCATAACAGTTTCAACCAAACGATTTTTACCTTTTCTACAGCAGACAACTCACAATAATTTTTCATAATATACCGCTCACATCAGCTTTTTCACAATTCAAAACAGAACCAAACGCAACCTTAATCATAAGTCACTAATAAGATGCTTACGGGACTAAAAAGTATCATAGACATTCCCCGTCCTCATTTATGGTCTGTCTAGAAGGATGAAAAAAATAAGAATAACAATGATTATAAACAATATAGTCATTATATAGAGCATTAGATATTATTTAGTACTCTAATCCCTATATTCAAATAGAAAACTAAACTATAATCTTTAAAGTTCAGTAATGTGGATACAAACATGGCAACATGGGCATTCTGCCACTGTACCAGTCCACACACTGACAAGCCTAGGCCCAAGTCCGCATCGGCACACATCTCGTCCTGCTCTGGTCCGGTTGACTCCTCGACTGGTCACCAACCTACTCGTCGCCGGCTCGCCGCCTCCCACCACGGAGTCGAGTCTAGGGAGTCGGGGGCGTCCGGACTTCCCCCTCGCGAGCAAATTCTACACAGCAGCGCCTCCTAGCCACACCATGGACCTCGCTCGTCGCAAGAACTCGCCCAGTTCCGAGCGCTTCTTCGGCTCCTTCCTCCCAGCTGCGGCCGCCGGCGACCAGTCCGGATCGACCGTCTTCGAGCTCGATGAGGACGAACTGTTCGCCTCTGGTGCGGGATCCCCCGAGCGGCCGCTGCCTGCTCGCCGCTCTATCATCCTCTCCTCAGCCCGCGCTGCAAACCCTAGTCCTCTCCCTCGCCTCCGCCGCCCACCGGAGGGCATCCTTGACGCCCTCCCCGTGCGCCGTCGCCCTCTCTCGCCCCCTCCATCCTCTTCGTCGAATTCGTCGTCCTCTGCCTCCCCGGCGGCGGCCCCTCCACGTATGATCCCCACCATCCCCCGCCCGGTGGCGTCGGCCCTGGCACCGCACATCCCACAGTCTGCGCCGGTTAATGTGCCGGCAGCGCGTTTTAGGCGGTTACCGGCGGAGGCACTGATGGGTAAAGCGGAGGACGATGACGACGAGGAGGAGATGCTTCCTCCGCACGAGATGGTGGCGCGAAGACGGGCGCGGGATTCGCCGATGACCACCTTCTCGGTGCTGGAGGGCGCCGGGCGCACGCTCAAGGGGAGGGACCTCCGCCAGGTACGCAATGCCGTGTGGCGGAAGACTGGCTTTCTCGATTGATCGGTACCTGCTGCATTTATCGCTATTCTTCAGTTATATCTGAGTGATTGGGTTTTTATGTTTGATTTTTTCTATGTAGATGTAGTATGTACAATATGGATGATCATTGGGTGTTAATTTTAGTCGCACCTGTAAAATGTATTTGTTCTATTACCCATGCATTATTACTTACTTGTAAACTCTTCATTTGAGCTGTCAATTGTTCAACATTGAACTATTGGATATGGGGTTAAGTTGAATACTTGAATTGTGTTCTAATAGTGTATAATTCTGTATTAACTTGGATTAGGATATAAGGTTTAGGTTGGGTTTAAGATCAGGTGAGATCAATATGCGTGTTTCTGAGAAATTGTGGTCTTGTGAATTGCTTTGAGTTGTGGGGTACCAAAGCCTGCGCATTCATCTGGGAGTTTGATTCCTGGAGATCATGGGTAATTTTGCCACATATTATGAAATTGTTTATCTATTGATCATTAGCTGTGTATCCTTTTCTGTTATGTTTGATCTGTGAATCACAACCAAACTGCTACCATAGGATTTGGAATTAGATTTTGGATTACTAGTCTGTTATGCTGTTCAGAGCTTGAGTTAAACACTTTGTGCATCCTGTGTATCTAAGGGTAGGTGCTTAAATTTATATTGATGTTTACATGGATAAAGTCTGTTGGAAAGTTTAGAGTATAATCTTAAGCATCAAGTTTGGCTGTGCACTTAAAGAATCAATAGTCAATAGTAATTACCAATGCTGAACTTCCTAAAAGATATCAATGGCTAGCTGTTGAAATGGTTTAAGAATGAACACAATATACCCATGTAGAGCTTGATGACTTCCCACTGGATTGGAAAAAAAATAGCAATACTTGTCACCTCTTCAACAATATCAGCAAAGAATTGACAAAGAGTGTGTGTTGTATGAAATTTAAAATCATTTTTTTGATGATTGGCTTCATAGTATCCAGGAGTTCGCCCACTTTCTGACCAATTCGGCAATTCCGTATCCAAAACATCTGATAGGGCCCAGGGGCAGATACCTCAACTTCAGGTATGCCTCGCTTACTTGCTTAGCGTCTAAAAATGCTTTGATGATGTAGCCCTCTCAAAGCCCAACATAGCGCATGGCCCATAACACCAATGCTCGGCCTTAGGCTTTGTGAATTCTGTTTAATTGCTACCACCTCCGTTCTCCCACATTATAAGTCATTTTTGTTTTTTCAGATTCATCCACAGTTCAATTGGTTCAGGTTTATTGATCTGCTGATGAATCAGAAAAAGCCAGAACGACTTGACTTTTATAATGTGGAACGGAGGGAGTATTGATTAAAAATGCATGGGTAATATCACAATTTGCGAGGTGTATGCAGTGTAGTCACTCATCTTGTAACAAATGAGTCACACGAACTTAATTGGAGGGTGTAAATTAATCCAACACACCTCCCGTGTTGATTACGCTGACTTACACACCAAACGTTCAATCATGGAGAGTTGGGCCTTTTGCCGGCGCCATATTCCATGAGATGGATGCCACACTCACACAGATTAGGTGAGGTGTCAAGTGTCAACTGCAGCGTCCGCTGTCGGCTGCCTGGACGACTAATCGTTTGCCTCCTAAGCGATGTTTTAAAAACTATGACTACCAGTATATTTTACTTAGAACCATATCAAATAGAAAAGTTAAAAAAAAATCTATACTACTTCTTAATTATAGTTCAGATAGCATAGTAAGTTGACAAATAACATCACAATTTTAAAACACATTAACACAAATAACATTGTAGTTTTAAAACAAATTAACACAAATCAAAACTAATTACAAAATTCATTCATAATCAATGGATTATTCGTAATACGAATCTAATGAGACTAATTATGTTATGATTTGACAATGTGATGCTACAATAAACATTTGCTAATTATGGATTAATTAAGCTTAATAAATTCGTCTTGCAAATAATCCTTTAATTCAGTAATTATTTTTATAATTAGTTCATATTTAGTCATTCAAATTGATGTCCAAACATCCGATGTGATATGGACTAAATTTAGTCTCAGATCAAACAACCCTAAGACAACACATCAACTAACCAAAACCGAGCAGAGCGGAGTGGGACCGCCGGAGGGCAAGGGAAAGAAGCTAGAGGAGGGAGCATGTGCTGGAATTTTTTTAAAAATAATATATTTTTTAAAAAAATTAAATTTATATGTCAGATTCAAAAAATTGCAAAATAGTATCTGGTCGGCCGACCAAGTGCCGACTGGAGCCACTTCGGCACTTGGTCGGTCGACTGGAGCCACGTGGCAGCCAGTCAGCCGATGGACGGCCGACTAGCGCTGCGCCCGCTTCCGCGCCCTCGCTCGCGCCCCCTCGCCTCCCGGCCCCCGCGCGCCCCCGTGACCCCTCGCCGAGCGCGGGCGAGGGGGCACGAGAGGCGAGGGGTCGTGGGGGCTGGGAGGCGAGGGGGCGCGGCGTGGGCGGGGGCTGGCTGGGGCGTAGGAGCGGGCCAGGGCACGGGCGCGACCGGGGCGCAACGCGTTTCGGGCGCCAGTCGGCCGTTGGACGGCCGACTGGCTGCCAGTCGACACTTGGTCGCCCTACCGGATATTATTTTTGTAATTTTTTGAATCCGACGTACAAATTTGATTTTTTTTCAAAAAAAATACTAATTTAAAAAAACATTCGCATGTGCTGCTACTTTCGTGGGGCCATGACACTATGGCAGCTCAGTGAGGAGCTGGAACAGCAGACCGGACTGTCCCGTCCTGTGACCAAACCGGCTGCATCAGCAAAATTGCTACCCTGGCCAACAGCCAAGTCATTGTCTAGCTTCAGAGTAATTGTCTTGACTCATAAAATGGCCAGCTGCTTGTCATTGTCGTTGCGAAATCCAGTGCATTCAACTGACATGGATATCTGCAGGACAATAGTATTTCAGAGCTACTCAATGGGGGCCATGAAGCACTAGAAGTCAAAAACCACGAGCATATTAAATCAAACTGACGTTAATATATGCACACGTTTCCCTTGTTGCCTTTTTTGTTTCTGGAGATATCTTGTTTTTATTACATGTATTACGAACCTGATTGCTTCTTCTTCCTCGAAACGAAATAAGTCCATATCTTAAGGGGGTGTTTCGATACAGGAGCTACCCATCCAATGTTTAGATACTATTTTGGAGTATTAAATATAAATTGTTTACAAAACTCATTCATAATTAGTAGATTATTTGCGAGACGAATTTAATAAGCCTAATTATGTCATGATTTGACAATGTGATGCACTGATGCTACAATAAACATTTGTCAATCATGGATTAATTAGGCTTAATAAATTCGTCTCGTGAATTATCCTCCAATTCTGCAATTATTTTTATAATTAGTTCACATTTAGTTCTTCAAATTGGTTTAAATATTCAATGTGATGCGAGCTAAAATTTAACCTTGGGATCTAAACACCCCCTAAATATAATTCATGACTCGAATACAGTCCAATAGCTTAACTAATATGTAATAGATATCTCAAATAAAAGTCAGCATGCAAACTTGCCCGTTACGAGGGAGTGGAACAGACCAGAATGGTATCAGAACAATTATTATTGTAATCAGAACGATACGACAATTAATATATATTGTTTTAAGTGTTGAAAATATACATAGTAGCGATTATAATCGATGGAACTGAGAACTTTGGTCGGAAGTACCCTGGCCTTGAAGTATTCTCCCTGTATTTCACTGTCACGGATAAATCTTAACTATATTAAAGCGGGGACTGACTCGTCCGTCCGCTTCCCCGCGCAGCGCCTGGAAAAAAGGAAAAACCGTCTGGAAACAGCCCCTGGAAAAAGCAGCGCGCAGGAAAAAGCGAAAGTAGCGCGCGCAGGAAAAAGCAGCGGCTGGAAAAGGCAGCGCCGCATGCATGCACGATGCATGTGCGCGGGAGAAAAAAAGAAGGAAAAGAAAAAAGAAGAAAAAGAGGAAAAAGAAAAAAAAAGAAAAAGAGGAAAAAGAAAAATAAAAAGAAAATAAAAATGTATTTTTATATTTCGGTATTTTAATTTATGTATTTTGCGCGGATGTACGAATTTTGTGTAAAAACCCTTAGATTTCTGAAAAATCATACAGAAACATAAATTTTCGCAAAAGCTCTATTACAGAATAACGTTCTGTTGCAAAGCACAGGCATCTGACTAGTTTATCTAACGTGAACATGACGGCAGAACTATGCGGTTTTCCTATGTCTGAAAGCAAAGAGGAGTATTTTACTGCATTCTTCATGTGCTCATTCTTAACCAAACCAACCACTGACCCTGACTACAGATATGGTTGTTAGATTTCGAGATGGTAACTTGCTTAGAAGACCACTTAGTAACTTGGTAATGTGATTGATAGTACGGGAGATGACTTTGGTCGAGACAGAATAATTTGGCTTATTGATAAGAAATGTTTCTCTTCTTGTTAGATTTACAGGCTGACTGATAGAGGGGTGATATATTTAGAAAATATAATGATCCAGAAAAGTGCTATGCGATTAAAAGTCAAAATCTTCACCTGGTTAATGCTGAAAGGGAGAATCTAGGTGGGAGGACAATTGAAACATAGAAATTGGAAGGGGGACCTACTTGTAAACTCTATGGTCAAATGAAAATTGTGGATCACCTGATGTTTGAATGTAGTCTTTCTCGGTTTATGTGGGTTTTTGTGATAGAATCACTGGACTGGGAGATGCCGGTTGATTAATAGACATGGTTTTATGGATATGTTGGCTAGGCTTAGAGATTGGAAAAAATGTCAAGTGTCTGCACATTTTAGGTGCGGGGGCGTGGTCTCTCTAGCTTACGAGAAACAATTTTATTTTTCAGAATATCCTTTGCACTAATGTTTTGCAGGTGATCTACAAACTAATCTTTTATCTCACCCAGTGGATTCAACTAGTGCTAGCTCGGCTGGGCAAGGAAACTTCAAGGTGTTTGGGCTTGCTCCGTGTAAGACTAAACCAACTCGTACGGATGAGATAAAACTCAAGTCAGATGCAGCAAAACTGAAAAAGGTGTCTTCTAGTTGTTCTGGTGGTGGTGGCAATTTTAGAATTACTGGGCAGTGTCGAGTGGTTGTGTAGATACTTCTGATTAGTAGGGCGGTGCTAACTTGTCTCAGTTACTTAGTTGATGCGGTGATATTGGATATCTTTTGGTTGTGTTGCAAGGTGATTGGGGTTGGGAATCTTGTTTTGTTTAGTGATGGTTTATCACTAGTAGGGACTGATGCTATTGTTTCTGGATGTAAAACCGGTAACCTCAGTAGATACTGTTACATTTTGTTACATTTTCTGCTTCCAAAATAAGCTGGTGAGTAAACAGGGTAATCACGAAGAGTGATTTACCTTTTCGCCCCAAAAAAACCAACCACTGCAGTTGCGTAGTTCTTTCTCTATGAGTGGCAACTGTGGCTGTGGCTACAAATCTACGAGTCAAGATTCATACAGGTAGCACAAGGCCGTGAAGAAAGCACGGTAGCAACAGTTATGGACGGCTGAGATTGCGTGCAGTTGTAATGGATCCAAGGACTGGATCCCAATTCCCTGATCCTTTTATTTTCTTTTTCCTGAGCAGAAAATCGCTCTCGATTAATCGATCATCTAGTCAGCAACAGCAGCGCAGAAGCTCGCCCTGTTGCAGTGCAAGCAGAATTAAGCAGCGCACGGTTACGATCGTGTCACTCCCGGCTAGTCTTGCAGCTCCAAGTGACAGATTCTACGTTCACTCGGTCTAAGGCCATGCTCTGCGCCGCTCAGCTCACGAACCGGTCAATCCGCAACACTCTGCATGCATGCGAATTAACAGTGTCGCGAACGCGAATCGAGTGGAATTGTTCGTGTCAGTTACGTGTAATGTGGTTCGATCTGTCCGCTTGTTCCTCGTCGTGGCTACCACTATGCCCCACACAAAACATTGCCCTTTGACTTTGCTACCAAAGTCGTGCACGTGCCATGTATGGTTGCTGTCCATGCCGATGAGACGATGAACAAACGGATTTTTTTAAAAAAATAGTTTTTTTTAAAAAAAATCAAATTTGTAGTGTAGATTCAAAAAATTACAAAATAGCATCTAGTCGATCAACCATCGGCCGACTGGTGTCACGTGGCAGCCAATTAAAACTTGGCATTTGGTCTGCCGACTGACGCCCAGAACGCGACGCATCGTGCCCCGGTCGCGCGCCTGTGCCCCGCCACGCCACGACGCGCCCCCTCACCTCCTGTGCCCCGCCCTGCACCCTCGCCTCCCACGCCAGCGGCTCCTGTGCCCGCCGGCCGCCGCCTCGGCTCCCGCCCGTTCAGTGGCACACGCGGGGGAGCCAAGGGATCGGATGTAGGGCCGGTGGCGCGGGAGGCGAGGGGGCGGGGCGTGGGCACAGGCACGGCGCGCTTCGGGCGCTAGTCGGTGGCCCATCGACCGACTGGCTGCCACGTGACACCAGTAATGGTTGGTCGGATTTTATTTTTGTAATTTTTTAAAATCTCCGTACAAATTTGATTTTTTTAAAATACTATTTTGAAAAATTCGAACAAACGTACCAGCAATCCAGCGTGATCCATAACCGATGCGAATATACAGTACGTTTTGATTTGGACTCTGTGCTTGGCCTGTTAAGACATGGCTGTCAGACGACGACGCGTTTTGCCGCCCTGAAAAGGACGAAATGCATGGCTGGATGACACGATCGCAATTTGAGCGAGCCTTGGGGCTCACGGCACGGCCGGGCCGCCGGTCAGTGTCAGTTTTTATTTTGGAACAAAATATAATTTTAAACTATTATATTATACCATACCAATCCTAATCTAATATTAATCTTCTAATCAAATATTAATCTTGGAGTTAGAGAAAAAAACCATAATTTTTTTCTCTCCGTATTCTTTTTTTAATGGCAGAGCTCACGCTTCCCATTTTTTTTCAAGAAAAATACATCCAATTCGATCGGTTCTCGTCGTTTTCAACTTTTGATGATATACCAGCTCCCTGTTACTTGTTGGTATTAGAAAATTAATCTTGATCTGACAAAATAAATAGTAACAAAGAAGTAATTACACTTTGCATTGTTGTATTTTATTGTGAATTTTGGATAACTATACCTCTCATATAGTACTACTTGTTTTTCGTTTTCCGTGTTATATTTAATCTTGTGTTATATTTAATAAGTGTAAATATGAAAATACACAGTAATTAATTATTTAAATCATGTCCAAAACGATTTATTTTTATGAAACGAATGAATTACCATTTTCTTCTAAATACTGTTGTTGGTGCTAGAAAATACAGATGCAGAGAGCAGCAGGCAGAGGCTGCCCACATGTTAATTTTGTCACATGCCAATAAGAATTCTTTACTTCAGTTTTACTTCGTATCAATTAGGCCAGCTCACGGTCTACGTACACGTTTCCCACGGTTTCGTAAGGATCTTTTCAAATGTTTCTTTTTTTGAAGCAGGATATGATGGGGAACACTGCAGGTGAATGTACTGTCATAGAACAGGTCAAGAAAACAACCCGGTATCAGATACTGTTTAATATTACACAGAAAATCAATAAAATTTTAATTAGTATCTAAATATATGCGATAGAATTAAACCTGTGACTAAAGATTCAAAACACTCCTTAAATAAAAAAACATGTAAAATAGCGTGCAGATTTCTGTTTTCTCCGTACGCAACCCGTGTTTTCCCACATCTCATAAAAAAATCGGCCAAAACTTATGTAAAAACACTTATATTTCTAAAAAATCATAAATAAACATTAATTTTACGTAAATATTCTGTTACAAAATAAATTTCTGTTGCAAAGTACAGATATATTACTAGTATTATAAATACAATGAACTACACGCACTCTCCTACATTACATACCGATCCGATCCGACCTCCCACACCGTACGTACATAGTACGCTCGCCGGCTCACATGGCAGACGACGTCGATGGCCGGATGGCTCCGGGGTACCGCTTCTACCCGACGGAGGAGGAGCTGATATGCTTTTACCTCCGCAACAAGCTCGACAGCCGCCGCGACGACATCGAGCGCGTGATTCCCGTCTTCGACGTCTACTCCGTCGACCCGTGTCGGCTCTCAGGTACGACGACACCGACGACGCGACCAGCTGCTAGCTCTGGCAGCTCGCGTGCATTGCGTACGTCTTTACTGTACCCTCACCTGCTGCGCGCAGAGATTCACGAGAGGCTTTGCGGCGGCGTCGGCGTCGGCGGCGAGGGGGAGCAGCCGTGGTTCTACTTCTGCCCGCGGCAGGAGCGGGAGGCGCGGGGCGGGCGGCCGAGCCGGACCACGCCTTCGGGGTACTGGAAGGCGGCGGGCACGCCCGGGGTCGTCTACTCTGCTGCCGACCGCCGCCCCATCGGGATGAAGAAGACCATGGTGTTCTACCGCGGCCGCGTGCCGTCGGGCTCCAAGACCAAGTGGAAGATGAACGAGTACAGGGCATTCCATTACGTACACGCCTCCACCGCGGCCACTGTCGTTGCCGGCTCCGCCGCGCCACTAAGCCTTCCTCCGCAGGTGATTGCTAGTATACTGTACTTGTTGCAACTAACTTATTTTGTTGATCGATTCGCTTTTGTTTCAGGTGAGGAGCGAGTTCAGCTTGTGTCGACTGTACACCAAGCAGACGGGATGCTCGCGTCAATTCGATCGGCGGCCGCTCGCCAGTGGTGGTGAGAATCCAGTTGTTGGGACATCGTCGACGGCGCCAGCCGCTACGGCGTCGCCTGAGGAAGACAATGGATCATATGACTCCATGATTAAGCAGCAGGCCCAGCAGCCAGCGGAGTTGATGATGGATCGAGGTGGCGCCGTTGGTCTAGAGTACTGGGGCGACGACGACGTGGCCACTATGACTACTGCACTTCTGTACTGGCCTGAAGATTAAAATGAGATCCTGGGTCTGGGGAGGTCTTTTCTCTGCACCGTTAGATTTCTCTGCACCGTTAGATTTCGATCCAACAGATAATAGTGGGAGCTTCAAAGGTGAACTAAATGCTCACCTCCACAGCGTCGGGGCTCGATGTGTTAATTGCCAATTAGTGCTATCGTTACTCGCGTAGAATTTTAAGGTATAATTAAATAATTGTAAATCATTTATTGTTTTATATGACGGTTTAGATTTAAATAAGATGATTATTTATTATTTTTATATAACCGCTTAGATTTAAATAAGACAATATACCTTTGCCATAAATCAAAAACAGGATTCAAGACTGGTTATAATATGCTAGTTAAGAGTCCACGTAATTTACAATTTCTTAGTAATCAATTAGAAATTACAAAATTATAATATTAGTAAAAGTGAGAGTCTAAAACAATTTTAAAGTTTGTATTAATTCTGAATTTTCAAATTATTAAATCTCGAAGAAACTAAAATGAACAATTCAAAATAAGTATAATTTAATATTTATTGATTTCAGCTTCGAAGCTATTAAATTACGGAAAACACTATGGCCTTATTTCGTCCTTCAGGGACTAAATGAAACTTTAGTCTATATTTATTTACTTGACTAAACTTTAGGCACTAGTTGTTTAGTTCTAGTGACTAAAAGTTTAGTTTTTTATCTCATCCCGAAAGACATTAACGAAGGGTATTCCTTATCATTAGTATTCTTTAGTTTTTTTAACAACCTCACGGTGACTAAAGGACTAAAATTTAGTCCTTTTTAATCACAATGTTTGGCATTTTAAGAACTAAAAAAACTAAACTTTAGTCTCTAAAATTTAGCAAGGTGGAACCAAATGGGGCCTAAGTCCGGCATAAGCTGAGTATGAGTTTGCATTTACCAATTCCCAACTAAAAAATAAAAACAATTAAAATACAATATACAAAGTAGATATAATATAAATAGCTAACCGTTGTGAATACGCTGGCAACGAACGAGTACGTACTCCAGTTCGGTTAATTTGGTACACTAATTCGTACACAATACGTAATGATTCTATTTTCTTGGGGCTTAATTAATTAATCACGGAGCACACGAAGAATTAATTTTCTCGCCAAGAAGAGACGGGTTAGTTTCAA
Source organism: Zizania palustris (assembly GCA_019279435.1). Lineage (NCBI taxonomy): Eukaryota > Viridiplantae > Streptophyta > Magnoliopsida > Poales > Poaceae > Zizania > Zizania palustris. The sequence continues at coordinate 7,876,456 of JAAALK010000282.1, forward strand.
ATAAAAAAGATTTAATACGGCCGCCGAGACCGCGAAATTAATGAAAACCTGCCATTAATATCATTCCGTCTCTTTTAACAATCTTTTGTAAATTAAATGACTAGATTTTAGGAACTAATTTTTAATCACTATTTTAGGAACTAAAAAGTCCATAAAATTTAGCGAGACGAACCAAACAACCCTTAACGTTTAATGGATATACGATGGACTGCCACTGGCGGATAGGGAGATAGGTTCCCTGCTCCCGGCCGAAGAACTAACATGAACAGCCGCCTTGGCTGATTTCGCAACGTGCAGATCAGGTGTTGCCGCCACTTGGTACATATTTCGCTTTCAAAGTTTTCTTTAGAAAACACTGCTGCTGGGCTGAATCCGAACCACAAATGGCCTGTAAAGCCCACAACGAACACCTAGTTTTTGACCGTTTTCATCATGTCAATTGTGACGGGCTGCTCGTATCGGACCGGAAAGTTCAGGGCCGTTCACTGTTTTTCTGAAACAGGATAAACTATGGTCAAACAGTGCCGAATACCGATCGAATTTTGAAAATTTCAAAAAAAAAGTACAAATGTACAGGGCGCTCCAGGAACACAGCAGAGGGTACAGCCGCTGTTCATCGCGTGATGCTGGCCGCGAGCTCATCCACGTAGGAGTGCGTTTGGTTGCCTTGTCGGCCGGCCGCCCGCCAGTCGGTGGGACGGTGTCCCGCCGCGGACGTCGGCGGGATCGGCGCCGTCTGAATCCCCAAAAGCGCCCGCCGGAAACGAACACCACTTGGCAGATGGCAGTCGTGAGCCGTCCCCTCGAGAAAATATTCGCCGCTGCTTTTGGTGGTGGTGGTGGGCTCCCGGTGAAAGCTACTGAGGCCGTGCGTACGGGCCATGGGATGGCAAAGATGAGATGCCATGCATCGGGCTCAAATGCAGTGGGTGGGCACTGTGCCACCACGGTGATGGCTTGATGCAACTTGCAAGCGTCACGGCCTGCACACTACCCTGCCCACCGGCCGGCGGCTGCTCGGGCCTCCTGCCCGCGACTGCACGCAGGCGTCACCCACCTCAGGACCTCACGCGCGCACCCGCCCCCACGGCCCCATCGATCGAAATCTTTATAAATTCCGTTCCCACGCGGCGCGAACCAAAGCAGCACACGGCGCCGCCCGCCCAACCACGGGCACACGCAACGCCATCGTTCGTCTCGTCGCTGGTAGCGTACCGCACTTCGCCCCGCGAACGATCGTGGTGTCGTCCACGAGAGGCATGGAGGGGAGAGGAGGCATGGATCCGTACAGCGCGGCGACGAGGCGGCCGTGGAGCAAGGAGGAGGACAAGATGTTCGAGAGCGCGCTGGTGATGTTCCCGGAGCACGCGCCCGACCGGTGGGCGCTCGTCGCGGCGCAGCTCCCCGGGCGCACGCCGCAGGAGGCCTGGGAGCACTACCAGGCGCTCCTGGCCGACATCGACCTCATCATGTGCGGCGCCGTCGACTCCCCCGGGTCCTGGGACGACGACTCCGGCAACGACCGCCGCGGCACCAGCAAGCCCCGCGCCGAGGAACGACGGCGCGGCATCCCCTGGTCCGAAGACGAGCACAGGTACGGACGGCAACCTCTCAAATCCTCGTCTCCTTTCCTCTTCCTCCTCCATTCCCGCCTCTGTTCTAATCTTCTAGAGGCTTCTCCTGATCTTTTCCGCATTGCCTCTCCGTGTAAAATTCACCCCGTTGCTTACACCGTGCGTTGCGTGCGCGCGCGCGCAGGCTGTTTCTCGAGGGGTTGGAGAAGTACGGGCGGGGAGACTGGAGGAACATCTCGCGGTTCGCGGTGAGGACGCGGACGCCGACGCAGGTGGCGAGCCACGCGCAGAAGTACTTCATCCGGCAGACCAACGCCGGCGCCCGCGACTCCAAGCGCAAAAGCATCCACGATATCACCACCCCTTGACCAGCGCTCGCCGGCGACGCCGACCCGCTCCCTCCTACTACTACTCTTTGCCTCTTTGGATAAAACGATGACGTGGAGTAGGCGATGACGTGTACATTATATCCTACACAACAATATAGGCTAGTACTGGTAAAACCGTTTGCCACTAGCTTGGGGCTCTGCTTAACCGTGTACGGCCTGAAACAGAGGCTGATGCGAGAGCTCAAAGCCGGCACATGGTTTGGCGTTTGGGCTTTAGGTTTTCAGCATTAATTTAGTGCAGCAAGTCAAGGACTAATTGAGTTTGACGTGGCAACGCCGTGTCTAGGTTAGGTTGATGCAGACGAAGATGTCTCTGTTAATACGGGGGTTTATGCTTTTTTTTTAAAAAAAAAGCAGGACGATGCTGTCGCAATCGACCTGGATAATTATGTACAGTGCTGTGTTGAAACTTTGAATGAGGTGTCGGCTTATGGGAACGCCACGTAATAGGCGGCACGATTCCAAGGGTTCGGGCGGCACGTGTTTGGCAAGTGCGCGACACTTGGCAGCGCCCAGCGTCCGGGCTTCTCTTTTGTCGCAACGCACCGCCGTACAGAGGTCACGCCTCACAAATAATTAACCCCAAAAATCTCTGCTCCGTCATCGTCTCGCTATCCAACCGTGCAACGTCTACGCATCTAATCTAGCAATCCACATCTGCAAACCAGGCATGGTCTGCAGCTGCCAGGGCCAGGGGCCAACAATGCCGAATTGCATGCAAACCAGGCATGATCTGCGTGTGCAGCTGCCGAGGTAGCCTGCACTGCCAGGTGCCAATAATGTCGAATTGCATGCAAAACCAGACATGGTCTTCCTGTGGAGCTAGCCTGCACTGCCAGAGTGCCAGGTGCCAACAATGTCAAATTGCATCCAAACCATGCATACCTGCGTGTGGAGCTAGCCTGCACTGCCAGGTGCCAACATTGTCGAGTTGCATGCAAACCAGGCATGGTCTGCGCGTGGAGCGGTGGAGTGGAGCTAGCCTGCCCTGCCAGGTGCCAACCATGTCAAATTGCATGTTTGCAGTTTGCACGCAGCCAGCGAATATCAAGGCAGTGGTTCATAAGGAAAAGAAAAAAAAGGAATACGTCAATCTTTCTTAAGATTGTCGAAATTTTCAGATCCTTAACAAGCTACAATGAGAATTGGTCCTCTTCAGCAAATGAAATAGTGGGGGCAGATACCAACTCGACATTGCCCCCGGCGTTATACTCCAAAAATGTTCCGTCATTCAAAAATGTTTTCTCATATATTTATCCTAATGCATTAAATAGTAGTACTATTACATGTATGAAATCATATGGTTAGTACCATAAATAAAGTTTATTTAATGCTTGAATCGAGGTAACCTACAAATAGGTCCAAGATTTTTGGAAAAAATTAAAAACATAGTAAGTCTAAGATTTTTAGATAGAGGGAGTATTTGACTAGGTTTAATACAGCTCTATATATTATATGCAAAACAGTATGTAGATAAATAATAAAGCAAAAAATCAAAGAATGTCGTGGCGCATTATAACCGAGCCTGAACGGCCTTCCCACACACAAAAAAAAATCACGTGACTTAAAAAAATCGAGCAACATACCTTCTTAAAAAAACCTAACATTCACTTGGCTTCCGTTCGAATAGCTGGGTGAAAGCAGCATGAACTGTACTAAGTGATGAATCTGCAAAACAACAACTAATTTTTGTTAAGATGTGACGTCTAAGAAGTCATATATTTAAACTTCAAGTAACAAGAATATTGCCTAAGCTAAGCATAAGATATACAAAAGAATTATAGGACAATTGCCTTACTAGTAGTCTATAAGAGATAAACAAATTAAACAATATGCTAGTAGTGAGGCTATAATGTAGATGGACAGCATTACACTTGCATGACAAAAATCCAGCTAGCGATCATGGTGATGTGTACTATACTAATATGCATGTGCTTATTATCAAAGTAGCCCATGCAGCTGTGGGATTTTCGTTAGTCTGGTTTCTGTTATCCAACAGTTCAGTAGTACTATGTGTCCTCTCACAACAACATATTTTCTTACCAAACTATCCTGTGGCTTAGAAAATCAGTTCCACTATCATCGATTTCAATCCCAAACAGAGCCAGAGAAGCGACATGGGCATTCGCGAGCTTAAATATCAACAAAGTTTACAAGATCACTATCATGCTTCTTTAATACAATTTTCTAAGAAACGTGTAAACTGCATAGGAGGAAAGAGATGTTACATAGATTCCTCTATCTGCCACTCAATGAGTTGGTAATAACAATTATAGTCCCTGTTTCGAATGTGGAGATCATGAAGGATCCGTGTCTCGATAATACTGTTTTCTCTGAATTCGTAGCTCCAAACAGTGGCTCAATTAATCAAGCTACACAACAGTACTTGCTATTTGGGTATAAAGGTTTTGTGTTCTATTACTATTAGGCAAACAAAATTGTAGAAATCAGATAAGGCTATCAGGTAGAACGAAATTACCAACAATAAGAGAAAATTTCCTCCTGACAACAAACTAAACAACAATTTAATGTTTCATGTTTTCCCCCTCGTTTCTCATCACCCTCAAAACCAGTAACCTGGAAGTCGGTAGAACCAGCGTTGTAGTTTAAGCAGTTTTTGCCTCGCATAGGAGAATCCAAATCGAATTGGGGATCTGTACTGTACAACACATCAATCGTCGTAATAATCCTATAGAACAACAAAATACCCAGATACAACTGCGGTATAATCAAATGCGGATGCAAAGGCAACAGGCGTAAGCACACGGAGGGGTTTTTTCCCCGGAGAGGGAGGGAGAGACAAATAGACAATAACTTGGCTTACCTGGGGACGGATCGGACGGGAGGTGATGATTGATGAAGGCAAGGCGATATGATCCCCTCTCCACCAGTCGCCGGCACCGCCGTGCGATTCGCGCCGCTCTCCATCGTCGCCGCCTCGGCCTCGCCTTCCTCCTTACTTTCTCTCCTTCCACCATGGTCATCTTCTCCAGGATTCTCTGGCGACTGCATCATGGGCCGAGGCTCCATGCTCTTCACTATCAGAATTCAGAAACAGGTAATATTTCGACAAGCAAAGGCCCAACTATAAAGAAAAAGTTGTCCAATGTTTCCAAATAACTCAAATGTACAAGAGGGCTACGGTTAATTCTAGAATCTAATGTGGAAATAAATAATTTAGATTTTAAACATCAGCAATTTAGATTTTAAACATCAGCTACTCAGATTAGCTAGCTGCTGAGAATCTTTAACTGCTAGAAGCTGAAACAAACAAGTCAAAGGTCCAAAGTTAAATACATTCGAGATAGTTGTCTTAAGATAGTTCGTGCCCAAAGGCAACATTGATATCATCTTGAAAAATTTTAAATCTAAAGTCAATTTCAACGGGGTGAGACAAAATAAAAAACTCTTACGAATAGTATTAAATTGGAGGAAATATCCTGTGCAATCGTGCGATCTAGTGCATTCAATCAAGATTTAACGGTTACATATGAAAAAAGTAAAAAAGTACTAGGTTTTCATATGAAACCATTGGATTTTGATTGGATGCACCAGATCGGACGATTGTACGATTGCACAGTATATTTCCCCATTAAATTGATATTGCATGTTATCTAAGTATAACTGAGTTTTAAAAGTTGAGGGATAAGTTTCATATGATTTTGGAGTTAAATGATGATAGCAATAATTAAGAGAATAGTCTCTAATGCTTCTCTTCGGTCCTAAACTACTTTCACCGAAGTACAAGTATGCTCAACTAGAATTTTGATGGGATCCGATGTTATGGTGTTCACTTTTAGCTCATTATCAAATGGCATATACTGGAGGGACAGCAATACAGCATCCGGAATCAAGAGAATTGGAGGGAAATAAATGGGAATTGACCCGCGTTTAAACGTGGCTGTTCTTGCCTTAAAGAAAACAACATGCTCCTCATTATATAACAGCAGGAGAGGTGCATGACAAATTCTCCTTCCTACCTAGCAAAAGCTACAAGCAACCAAGTGGAGAGCTCCAATCCACCAACACATCGAACTGCTCCCTGTATTAGAACTCTGCGGTGCTCAAGCCCAAGGTAATAAACTAATAATGCGTGTTGTTTGTAGGAGTGCAATGTGACTGCGTTTTCTTCGGAGCTAGTTTGGTGGCAATGTGCAGTACTGTCACTAGCTAGAATCGTTGTGATCTTGTGTGGTCGCTAAATGTCGTGGCGCAGCTGCGTGCAGTGATCGGTGGTGGTGAGGATGAGCAGGAACAACGGCAAGGGGTCCAAGCTGGAGTGCCTCTCAGGCTGAGCCTGTCGAGGGCGCGTGGCGGCGGGGGGGCGTTGGCAACGGCGCCAACACGTCTCCGCGCCGTCTGTCGTCCTCGTCGTCCTCCTCGGCGTCGCCGCCGAGCTCGTGCGTGTCGTCGGAGGGCAGCCCGGACGCGGCGGGTGGGGCGCCCATTGTCCTGGCGGGGTGCCCACGGTGCATGATGTACGTGATGCTGTCCCGGGAGGACCCACGGTGCCCACGGTGCCACAGCGCCGTCCTGCTCGACTTCAAGGACGACGACGTCCAGCGCCGCCCGCGGCAACGCCGGTGATCGATCGACCGGCCGGTGCAACGAACCAGCCTAGCTGGCTAGCTCAGCTCTCACCCTTCATTTCGTCGTCGCCCCCGCCGCGCCGCCGTTGCTTTATGTGGACCCCGGCCCGAAAGGAATGATTTCGTAGACCTGTTTCTTGCGTCGTGCGGTGCACGTACCTCTCAAACAGAATTGGTCTAGGTAATAATTTCGCGTTTCAGTAGTATTATGAGAGCTATGTGCAACAGTGCAATGTCTTTAAGCTTATCATGTCATGTCATCAACATTTAATAAATCATTTAATGGAAGTAATGCTACTGTCCTGTCATATTTTGACCCCTTTTCTGTGGTACATAAATATGTTGCAGCAATGCGTTATTTGATGGATTGAGTATATATATGTGTGTGTGCGCGCATTTGTATTTTGTACGCAGCTGTACAAAAAATTAATGAGACGGGAACTGAATGCGGTGTCACGCCGAATGAAATCGTACATAATTTTTTAGAGTTTTGTATTGTTTCAGGTTATAATTTTTAACGATACGAGTCCCTACTATTATAAAGCATAAGAATGTTACGTTATCCGTGATTTATCTCCGCGTGCCCTACCTGCCTTCCCGTGTGACCCGCCCGCCGCGCATGCATGCAGCAAGAAAGGCACGAGAAGAAAAAGGAAAAGAAAAAATATACTTTTTGTATTTTCAGTCTATTATTTTTTATATTTTGCGCAAAAGTACTGATTTTACAAAAAAATAAACCCCTCGTAACGAAAAGTGCAGCACAAGATTGTAACTTTACGAGCGTACGTGCGTACAATATCAACTTCCTACGTGGTATTTTAATTTTGCAAGTCGAAAATAATAGTATATGTTGTTTTAAAAGAAACTAATGTTGTAAGTCTGCACTACTATCACTACTTATAGTAATGAAAAACTTCTCACTTTAGTTTCACTCATCTCTATTTGCATTATGTTCTTTTAATGTTACATTTTTTCCCGTTGCACCATACATATATTCAGCTAGTCCATACTACTTTAAAAAATTAGTGGTGATAGGTCTGTCACCACTATCACTCCTTATAGTAAACTAAATCTTTAACTTCAATTTTATTAGTCTCTATTTGCATGATGTTCTTTTAATGTTATATTTTTTTCGTTAGAACGAGTGTGTATATATATAGTCGGTACACACAAGTGTTAATGAAACCAAGCAACCTAAAGGGGTATTTGGTTCCATGGACTAAAATTTAGTCTGTGTCACATCGGATGTTTGGACATCAAATTGAATGACTAAAAATAAACTAATTATAAAAATAATTGTAGAATTGGAGGATAATTCACGAGACGAATTTATTAAGCCTAATTAATCCATGATTAGCAAATGTTAACTGTATTATCACATTGTCAAATCATAACGTAATTAGACTTATTAAATTCGGCTCGCAAATAACCCACCGATTATGATTAGGTTGTATAAATAGTCTACATTTAATACTCTAAAATAGTATCTAAATATGCGATTGACATGGACTAAAATTTAGTGTCTCGAACCAAATGCCTCCTAAGTAACAATGAAACAGTACTCCAAATCAGACATTTGTTCATATTAGGTGTGATCTGGTTGGCTGCGTACTGTGGTGACATCACTGATTATAGTCTTGGACATGTATAATTATTAAAGCTGGACCGGACAAGTGGTTCGATTAGAACAGCCGGAAAAACAGGTGACAAGAGTAAGGTTTGCATTTTTCGAAGATTCTCCTGAAAATTCTCCTCCATCCATTCTAAAATATAAGGCTATCTTATTTTTTTAAGAAAGACAACAATTGTAGTTTGTATTAATAATTAAATCATACATATAAGTTTAGTATTATGTACGTAGTATGTCATAAAGTTATATTTATATTTGAAACCACTTTTTATATAGTTCACTTTATACTTATAGTAGTTAGTACCCGTTTGGTCTTTACTCTGAAAGTTTAGTTCCATCATCTCGGATGTTTGGATTCTATCTTAGAGTATTAAACGTAGAGTATTTATAAAATCCATTCATAATGGGTGGATTATTCAAGAGACAAATTTAATGAGACTAATTACACCATAATTTGACAATGTGATGCTACAGTAAATATTTGCTAATAATAGATTAATTAGGCTTAATAAATTCATCTTGCGAATAATCCTCCGATTCTGCAATTATTTTTATAATTAGTTTACGTTTAATCCTTCAAATTGATGTCCAAACATCGTATGTGACAAGAACTAAACTTTAGTCCATAGAACCAAACGCCCCCTTAATAATGTATTGCGAAAAAAACTTATATTCCATGTTTTAGTACCTGTTTGTTTACTCTAGTTTAAAATTTAGTCCTGTCACATCGAATGTGTAGATACTAATTTGCAATATTAAATGCAGACTATTTACAAAACCTATTCATAATCAGTGGATTATTCGCGATACAAATCTAACGAGTCTAATTATGACTTGATTTGACAATGTGATGCTACAATAAATATTTGCTAATCATGGATTAATTAGGCTTAAAAATTTGCCTCATGAATTATTTTTATAATTAGTTCAAGTTTAGTCCTTTAAATTGATGTCTAAACATATGATGTGACACGGAATAAAATTTAGTCTATAGAACCAAACACTTCCTGGATAGAATACCAAATGAAATACTTATATGCCTTATATTTTGAAACAAAATGGATAAAAAAAGAGTTGCATGGTTTGAGTTTTCTGATTTTTTTAGTTTCGGGGAGAAACAGCCCCTCAAGAAATAGGAAGAGGGGTAAAGAATCTAATCTGAGTCTACCTGTGTGTGTACTAGCCATTACACCATAGAACTCAAGAGATTCCTCGGTTTTCCGACTATTACTAAGGCACGTACAACGTTCCGTTTCAGCCGTGTGTAGCATGCAAATTTTGCAAAACAACCTCGGCTCACTGCACTGCAGTAAAGGAAGAAATTGAGTGAGGCCGTCCTTTCACCAAGAGACGCGATGGTGTGGGCTCCCATGCAAAAAAAATGAACACGCCTTGCTCACATTTAAAAATTCCATAGATTAACTAGAAACATTAAATACTTTGTAGATAGCTAAATAAACAGTTTTTATCTATGAGTTATACTTATTGTTTATTTAATTGTCTATATTGTAAATTTTAAAATTTTGTAGACAATAGTTGTACATGCCTTTACGGATAATAGAGATAAAGTTAAGCAGATCTATAATTTATTTTAAAGAAAAAGGTCGGAGCCTACTGTGGCGGTTGACCGTCGGCTTGAGATGCTAGTGCCGTGTAGCCTACCACGCTTGCTCAGACATGTGATAGGTGAATAGGTCCCTGTGCATGGCTGATTTTGCATGTAACATGTGTCATAACATAAGTTCTGTAGCATGATTTATGGAAGGAGAGGGTGCTAATTGTATGCTCCTCGATCAGTACAACTATTCTTAAAATCTACTGTAATTCTTAAGCATGATTCATCGATGGAATTAGTGATGTGTGGCACTACAACCCTAGAAGGATGGCAGGGCATAACTCGGAGCAAACTTTTAAGACAGTTCCATTGGTTATGACAAAGCTTTTTACATGGGTATTTTACTATTTTTCGTAATAGATTAGCGTGCATACCATCGTATTACTGCTTGTTTCTCAAACCCGCACTTGTTAGAACCAAGAACACGCAGTCGTCATCCATTGCTCCTATGAAGTTTCAGATTCAGCAGAAGCAGCATAATAAAATCTTTCTCCTGTGACAGCGAACTGGGGCGACGAGACGTGTTCTGGAGAAGCGGACCTATTGCCGATCAATTCGCTTTTAAGCCATATAAATGCAAGAGTAATTGGAGGCAGTTGTGCAGCGACGAGAGCGCATTGCATGGCGCCATTTGACGGATGGATGTCTTGGTGTCAGGCGATTAAACCCTTTGAATGCGTTGCTTTGCTTCATCGTTTCGATGAAGCAGAAGCAGCAGCTCTGCTCGATCGATCGATCGCTCTGCTAAATCCTTCAGAATTCCTCTCAAAATTATCGTGCTCACTTCCCACCTATCTGAAGATGACTGATCGAATGCAGCCCTACACCTACTAAGCTTCAACAGGAGAGGCAGAGATGCTACGGTTGCAATCAACACAGTTCGCCTGGTATGTGTGCAGAATTGCAGGTGCATCGTTGTTAGTTGCAAGCAATCACGTGCAATGAAGCACCAACAACTCAAATCAAATCCCTCCTCGATCCTACAAAAGATCAGCAGCTGGTAGCCTCACGACAATGAAAGGGATGATGAATGCCACATAGTGCCTAGAGAAAAAACGATTAAGTGCTCATGAATTCCGGTCGTTGCGTGGCCAGGGTTCTCATTTGCATGGCCAATTCATATCTGTTCTATAGCCATCTGGCGATGCAAATGCAGAGTGGGAGAGGTGTCAGTGTGCCAAGACAGTTGTGGCAACTCTTGATGGCTGCTGATATTTAGAGCACTGGTCCATATGCATATTCTCTCTTCCTCTGTCTCAATCCACATATGTGATCAGCATTTTTGCGTCCAAATTGCGTGCAACGTAGTGTCGGGCCCTGAAACCATGGATGGGCCAAATGAACCGGATCCACGCCCCAGCCCAGCCCAGCCCAGCCCATGTCATTTGATGCCCGTGTCTCGTCTCCGTCACCTGAAGCAGAGTGCACCGTGTACGTGTACGTGCAAGCATGCACGCGGCACACCTGCCAATCTTGCATGATCTGCACCTGGCAGCGTCACTGCGCCACCTGAAATTACCATGGCTTGCGCCCATCATATCGATCGCTTCCTCGACGCAGGAAAATGGCCTCCCAGTAACAGAACGATCGATACGTACTCGCAGGCTTCAGAGTCGTAGGCCTGTGACGATAACCAAAGATCTGGCAGCAAACACAAAACGTACACTACAGCGGGCAGCCGGGCACATGAACACACACACACACGCACCAGTGACCAGTCCATGCATGCGTCGGCCCGTCGGTCAAGCGGTCAGGCTGGTTAGTACGACTCGCAAGAGATAAAATACCATCGATGATCCATCTGACACGGGGGGAAGCGAGAGCCAGGAGCCAGCGAACTCCGGACAGATAGAGGCCGCCGCACAGCGTCCGCGTCTGGCCGCGGGTCAACCTGCACCGGCCCGGCCGGACGGCGTACTCCTTCACCAGTGCCTCGCCGGCCATGATCAAGAGCTACTAGCTAGCTAGCTGCGCAGGTGTGGCGTTCACAGGCCGGGCTGCAAATCCTGCAGCCGCAGTATCTTTGGGGCTGTCTCCCATTTGAACCCGCTGCTCGCTAGCCCGCGCGCAGACTGCAGACACACGGTACCACACTGCACATCTGCGACGCGCCACTGTTTTGAAAAAAGTTCGAGTCGATAAATTTCAAACAGTCGCCTGCTGGAGCCTGGAGCTGGCTGCTGCTAGCTGCCTCCTCTCGCTGCTTGCACGTAAGTAATAATTTCCTGTGTGTTTGTCTGGGCGCAGCAGCGAGCACTGATCACGGCCATGGACGATGCAATCATGACGAAGATCCAGTGAGCATTGAAGCGAGCGGCCGGGGAGAGAGGGTATCGGAGCGGCACAGCAGGAAAGCCTGGCTTGTTGCTGTTCCATGGCCTGCTAGTATACAAGACAAGGCTGGCCTCCATGTGGACTGTGCCGATCTTTTTCGTGGATTCTGGGCGTCTGCCCTGCCCTGGATGCTGGGAGAAATAAAAAGCTTTCTTTTTGCATGTTGGTATACACATATCTGCATTAGTTTGCTGTCATTTTTTTCAGTACTCATACTGTGTGTGTGATGCCTCACACCTCTTGGTAACCCGTAGAAATCTTTTCATATAAAATGGCGTGCACCGTGCATGCATGATCCCCACTAGTTGAAACCTTGAAATGCTTATCCGCCGGCCTTGGGATACCACATAACAGACGAGTTGTAGCTTTCATGGGTACGGGCGTGCACTCCATTTGATTGGTCAGCTTGAACGTTACAGACGAAACCAAGACGAAAGAATTTGTATGTATACGCCCCAATATCCTCCGGATGTAATTATGAACTCGGCAAATACGGCAAATACGGGACCATCAATAATTGGTGAAGCAATCATACAAAACCATGGTCCGAACTCCTGAATTTCTGTAGTACTGAGCGGATGATCCTCGAACAAAATCTCTATGCCCACAACTCCATTTTCAACATCTCATATCTTGCCAAGTTGCCATCATAGATCTATGAACAATACATGTAACCATTTACAAGATGATTCTGCTCGAGTCACTTGCTCACTTGGTGCAATTTGCCGCCGATTCAACTTGAGGATTAATCTGTAATCAGCAGATGCAGCGGCGTGAGGCAAATGGCGACGTCCAGAACGAGATGGTCCAGGCAACAGCGACCTACACGACAGTTGGTAAGATTTGGATCCGGGCCGGCCGCCAGTATGGCGAAACCACCGATATTCCTTTTGCCGAGCACATCCGCCACGAATGGATGCAGGGCAGAGCCAAGCTGCCCCATCCAATCTGCTACAGTGACGAAGCAGAGGAAGGGGGTAGAGCTCGGCACAGCAGCCAGAGGAGCATATCAGCCTGAAGCCTTTACAGTGAGCCGCTCTGCATTTCTGTTCAGCTGCATCATTCATCCATGATCCAGCTCGCTCGTGAGTAGCGAACCGAGGTGAGTTTGCTCACGAATTCTACCAGGATGCAAGACGCTGCAGTGACGCAACGAGGCAAAGACGTGTGGCCTGATCCGATCTTGCACGAACCGATGAAAGAGCGACGCAGACTGCAGGGTCAAGCTGGGCTAAAAATGGCCGGAAAAAACATTCGCTGCAAAGCACGAAATGCCTCGCAGATTTGCACGCTTCGTGCTACAAGACCCAGTCGTCGAGATTTCCATCTGCAAGACATGGTAGCCGCGTTCAAGTTTCAATGGTTGCACTCATGCTCAGTTTGGCTTTTGAACGGGATCATCTGTGTGTGCTAGATGGGATCGTATGAGATGTATGTTGTTGTGTTACTCCTGTAAATTGCAGCGTAAAAATCTCCTTATAAAATCCAAAATTTGCTGCAGGCCCCACCTCCCATCTATCTTTCCTTCTTCCCTCCCAATGCTCCGTTAAATCGGAACTACAAGTGATATCGCTCCCTGGTCTCAAGCCACGCTCGCACCAAACCCTTCTTCTCCTTGCCCCCTCCTCCGGCTCACCTTGAAGCTCGTACCGATGGTCATCGGAAGGCTTGCGTTGGGCTCCCTCTTTCATAACAAGGCCAAGGACACCCCGCCGTCCTCGCCTCCCGTTCCGGCTGCCGCACCTCCGTGGGTGTGGCCGTTCTGCAAGGACCCAAGAACGCAGTCCTTACGCGCTACGGCGCCGCCGCCTGCCGGCGCCAGGACCATCGCGTCCATATTCCTCGACTCCGTGGAGTCCTCCTTTACGGCGTCCTCCGCGCGGCACGACTGTTCAGAGAGCCTCTCCACGGCGTCGGAGGCGTCGGCGGGGGCCGAGGCCGAGACCGACACGGCGTGTGACGCCGCCATCGTGAGTGGCCTGATCCGCTCCTCCGACAGGCTCCTCTTCGACCCGAGCGCGTCGGCCACGAGCTCGATTCTCGAGCATAAATCGTCGTCGGGCGACGGCGACGGCGACGGCGGCGAGGCCTTCCTCGGCGGCGTGGCGGTGGCGTTCGAGTCGGAGGACCCGTACGTGGACTTCCGGGCATCCATGGAGGTGATGATGGCCGCGCATGGTGGCGTCGGGGACTGGGGCTGGCTGGAAGAGATGCTGGTGTGGTACCTCCGTGCCAACGGTAAGGACACGCACGCCGCCATCGTCGCAGCGTTCATCGACGTCATCGTCGCCATGGCCGACCCGGCCCACGCGTCCTGCACGATCGCGGCGGACTCGACGTCGTTGGAAGTCGGCGACAAGGCCAAACTCACCGTGCTGTAAACTGCCTAGCTAGCCCGCTAATGGCATATTTCGACGGTACTACTGTGCTTGATCAAGGTATTGCAAGTTAAACACTGAGCATATCATATCATGCGAGCTAGCTAACTTGCTATCATTGCTAGTACAGCATGTTGTGTACCCACACGCATGTGATCGCTCGTTGTATGTACGTACGTACTTACTATACGTATGTATGATCACGAGTTCATGACGATCTAGTAAAAAAAACGCACTTGTTGCTTGCCAGATTTTTGAGAGACGGCACAGTATGGTGCAAACTAGTGCGACCAGTGGACGGTGGTGGTGCTGGTGCGTCGTGGCCACCGCACTGCACCGCCCACCCGAGCGCGCGCATGCATGGCCGGCTAGCCCCTGAGATAACAATGATTACTCTGCAGAGGAAACAGTATAGCACAGTAAACCTGTCGCCAAGGTTAGAACACGGGGTACTACGTCGGAAAAGATGAGCCGCTAGCTGCTCGCATATCACGCGCGGGCCAGATAGCCCACACATCCATGCTTCGATCTTCATGACGATTTGTATACAATCTTAACACAGAGTCATTGTACAGTCGACAGAAAGAGATCTAGATCCAAACTAGAATGGTAAGTGACGAACAGACTATCAGCGTAAAAGAGAATTAATAGTACCCGTAAATCTGGAATAATAAGTCGGCTAAATCGCCCTGCTGCCGCAGGCACGTAGCGAAGTTGGAACTGATAGGTCTTAGAGTAGATCTCTAGCCTAGGTCTAGTAGGATTTGTCTAAGTCTAGGTGAACATGGCAATGGTTCTTAATGGATAAAACAGAGAGTAGTTTAGCGTACCGTCACCGGAGGGGGCCAGAGTCGACGAGGATGACGCCATGGCGTAGGAGCGGCGAGAGAGGCTTCCCGCCGCTTAGCGCAAAGAGTAGATCAGGTTTCTGGGGATGTAGGGGAGGTGTTTTGGGCGTGCAAGAATTAGCCTTGTGTTTTGGGCGGAGTAGTCGACAAGAGGAGAAAACGGCGTAGGAACCGTCCGTGCGTATGGGCTGAGAAACAAGAAGAGACGTCCTAAGAAGTGAGGCCCTGCAGGCCCAGATGTTCAGTACACTGGGCTTATATTTTTATGGGCTACTTTTTAGCTACACAGTTGACCTTATTGTTTTAGTTGTTGGCACCATGTGTTGTCGTTTGGATCCATACTCGTTCGTGGCAAAGTTTCTCCGGTGTGCGTAGCACATGAATCACAAAAAGAAGTTTAAAAGCTCATTTTCATAATTTTTTGGGATTATAACTCTCAACAGTTACTTCAAATTACTTCCAAAAAATAAAAATCCTAAAATATCTTTTAACGTTCCCTACTTTTAGAAAACATACATACAGACTAAAATTTAGAAACTCTTTTAGAGAAAAACACATTTAAAGTGATTTGCATACCCAAAAATAATCTTTAAAAGGCTATATAGGGATTAGGGAATCAAATTTTAAAGGTACTTTAGGAGATGCTCTAGTTAGCGTTTGGTTCAAGCGATGAGGTGGGAAGAGCGGGACGATCCTATTTTTTATGGGGTTTGATTCAGAGTTGAGTGGGATGGAGTCGTTATCCATTCCACCAAAGAATATTTGGTGGAATTTGGGACAAGCTCGTCCCACAAAAAAGGTGGATGAGTTCATCTCACCTCACACACGAAGGTTTTAGGACAGGACTGGAGATTTTGTGGCGGGCTAGAGGTTTCGAATGGAGGCTCCAGCCGAGGATATGCTAGAGGTTTGAGGTGCGCTAGAGATTTCAGAACAGTGTGGAGGTTCCATACTAGTTATTGAGGGAAAATACTTCATCCTCATGATCCTCAAGATTTTAAGATAAAGGCAAATCATAATCTCGGAGCCCAATACTTGTCTCTGGATTGAAGGACTTGAAGTCGAAGGGTCCATTCAGGCTCCGGTCCGAAGAGATCCTCCGAAAAGACTTTCCACCTGGAATAGAAAACAACCATAAGGGTGGGACGTCTACTGTGTCGACATCCTTTGAATATATTTTACCATATTAACCCTATACGGGATACCGAAATAGTTTTCACTATGTCGGTTGTAATTGAGGGGTAAAAAGGTCTTTCCCCTTTAGGTTTTACCTATAAATATCCCCCTTCTCACCCTGTAATAGACATCAAATATTCAGATATTCAATACACACTTCGAACTATTCCGAGCTATTATCCTTTTCGGAGGCTTGAGATAGTACGCATTCACGAGCACTTCGTTTGTCAGTTCTTGATCCTATAGAACCTATTAGCGTAATCCGTTGCGCAACACTAGTGTTTCATTTCTTTCAACCCATCAATCAAACACAAAACTAAAATATTTTAATCCATCGCAACTAAACATGAGATTGAACGATCTCATCTAAAAATTATAACATAATCATCACATCCCACATTGTTTCTTAGTCAAACGGAACGTAAGGGATAACTAGTTCCGACAAGCAGGTGGCCAGAATCCTTGCAGTTTACCGCAGTAAGACAAGCAGCAAAAATCGATGGGCAACAAACTAACAATGCTGAGCTTCTAGTCGTACCTATGGGAGAGAGTAATTTAGGGATTATCTGGAGAGTTTTAGATTACGAGATATAATTGCTGAGTATATGTTGTTTATAAGCTTGTGGTTTCTATTTTATTTTTATATTATGTAGATGTTTAGTTTCTGGTTTTGAAAACAGCAGGGACCAAAAGCTAATAAACACGGTCAGGCATTGACTTTTTGCAAGGGATGACTAAAGATGTAGTTGCTCGACACGTTCCATGGATCTGGATCAGTGGATTGTTGTGCTAGTAGCACTAGTGCTCTACATTGACCTGCAGCTACCGTACCTTGCGATTAGAAGAAGAAAAATCTCTCGCTTTCAAAAAGAGAGGGAAATGTGGACATCTGGTGGCAACGATCGATCCCAAGATGTAAAGGTATGACGAGTAACACATCCCATTTATGATGGTTTGGACGCGTGTGGAAGTGTGGATCGACGGCCTGCGCAACGTCAACGACGCACCAAGTCACAAGATTGGCCGGATCATCCATCAAACCGCCCGAATCCTCCTCCCCACACACGCGCATCGCACGCACGTACGTACGCGTGTGGGCACCGGGCGGGCGCATGCACGGACTACGCGTGCGCTCGCGGCGTCGTGTGGCCGTGTCTTGTGTGTGGCGGTAGTGGTGGGTTGGTGACTGGCACGCCGGGCTTTGCCGCTATCTCGATTTCGGATGGCCGCGCGCGCGCGCGAGCGCGGACGGCGAACGCGGTAGACTTCAGCCGGGACGGAGGCGGAGGCGTCTCCCCGTGACCACTTT
Organism: Zizania palustris; assembly: GCA_019279435.1. Taxonomy (NCBI): domain Eukaryota; kingdom Viridiplantae; phylum Streptophyta; class Magnoliopsida; order Poales; family Poaceae; genus Zizania; species Zizania palustris. The sequence continues at coordinate 7,894,298 of JAAALK010000282.1, forward strand.
CATGACCGTGTCAGCATTAATGGACGTGTTGCCTAGCACGCCTCGCCAAGCTCGCCGCGCGCGCGCGCTGGCGGCACGGACAAAACGGCGCAGCTGGAAAAGTCTTGCGGCGCCGGGCTCCGGCCGGGCTGGGCAGGGCTAGCTCCATGCGCTGCCGCTGCGCGCGCCACAGCCACTGACAGTGTCAGGGTCACGAACTCCTGAGAGAGCCCCCACCTGCGAAAAGCCGGCCGTCTCCGCTGCCTAATGCGGACGAGACTTGGCATTCAATCTCGCTGCAGCCTGCAGCCACCACGCATGCAGCGCCCCCGGCCCAGCCTGTGCGCCGTGCGCGCCGCGCCTCGGCATGCATGCATGCGCTCGCTACCTGCTGGCGTTTGTACGAGGGGGCCTTTATGGTGCTCCATTATCCTACTTAGGAGGTAAGAGCTAAGATAAATCTTAGCCCTTCATTTTATTGAATTAATAAAAATAAAATTATTGCTTAATGTTTTAACCGGCTATTATCTTGCGCCTGCCATATACTAGGAACAAAAATCTTGCGCCTTAGTTACCATTAAACAGACATGGGTACCAGTTTGGAATAAATTTGTTGCCCAAAATATAATCTGACTACTAGGTGAGTCCACCCATTAAATAATTTTTAAAACTTATGAAACACCTACACAAATTATAAAAAAATGCAATTTCATGAATTCTGTATAGACAAATCACATATTCAAACAAAAATAAATAAATTTTCATTAGAACGATAAAATAGTAATAAATAATATTTCAAATACTTAAAAATCATGTATTATTATAATTAAGATGAAACTTAATAAAATATGTACACAAATTTTTAAAAAATTAACCAGTCATAATCTCAAACAATTTGTATTCCATTTTGTTCCGATCCATTCATGTTGAAAAAAATAAAAAAAAATGCACATCGCGTAAAATATAGGAAGCACCCCGAGAGAAAATTGCCAAAAAAATCTTGTAGACCCGCACTTCCATTAAGCTATATAGACAAGTCATTGTTATTAGAATTTTAAAAGCTTTTATCTGCCGCATGCATGCAAATGCATGCAAAAAACAGAATGCACAAGAAAAAGGAAGGTGCGTGATATTGCACGGTATCCTCTAATTATTACATGAAAAAATATAAAGTAAATGATATTGCACAGTATAAATGGAAACATATCAACTGCATGATGTACACATGATTTTAAATAGAAGGCAAACTGAAAAAATAAAAACACTTGATATGCACATGATTTAAATAGAAGGAAATGTGACCTATTACCTCCCAGAAGGTAATAGGTTACCCTAATCAAATCTGAACCATTAGATGAAATACAATTAACGGTTCATAAATCTTCGGGAGCACCGTAAAAATCTCCTATACTGGATGCACCCTTCAGACATGACACACGCATCCATCGGCCTCGGCGACTATACGTTACGTGACTTACGTCGTCCGTCGATTGCCTTTCAGTGGCTGCCGCTGATTTTATCGCGTACGATCGAGCAGAGCAGTAGACGCACGGAGGACCCACTGCAAACGACTTCCATCCGTACCGTACGTCGCGCGATGTGATTTAACGTGGTAAAGGTGAATTTCAGGGGCATAAAAAAAAACTACACTTGGCATATTTGTCGCTGAACGGACACACGGATATATGGATTGGCCCATGGAGTACCACGACCGATTGCAACATAGATTGTATCTACGTACGTACATACGGTCATACGGAGGAGATTTTTTTGAAGCTTCAGTAATTCAGTGCAATGTACTCCAGTAACGAACGGCCGGCCGGGGCGTATGTATATATGTTTGGTTCCATTCGATTGTTTATTTGAAGAGGTGCGTGAAAGCATATCTGGCGCCATGCATGTATGGCTATGGATATGATCAAAATAATGGTATTGCATGCATGCCAGTGCAACATCAAGTTTTACTACTGTGGCACCATAAATCGATCAGGGCCTCCCCCGTCGTATTGATCGTCGATCGATCGGTAGATAGCTGACTGAATACTGATAGATCCAGCCAGCTAGCGCTGCATGGCAGGCTCTACTACCAGCATGCATGCACGCACAGTGTGGCGTCTTAAGTTGTTAACCAGAGGTGGACGTACACAACAGATAAGCCAGCACGATCGTACTCATACAGTTGCACATCTAGTTACGGCTCGATCTCTGACTTTTTCCGGTATAGAAAAACAAGTTATTTTAGACTTTATCAAGAATCATCTAAAATATGTCGTTTTACATTTTATTTTTTATTTTGAACATTTATACCACCGAAGTAGTATTATTTCTTTCTTATTTTCTGTGCTATCTTTATTACAATATTTAATTTAATAGGGACAAAAACAAAAAACACGTTTCTTCGGTATCTGAAATAGGGGCAAACGTTTAAGGCAGCTGGACCGGTAAAAATTTACGCCAATTAATACCCCCTAAAGGACCTAGCTAGCTAGTCAGGTGACTTTCGTGCGGGTCTAACTGCCTAAGATTTAAGCTCCATATTTTTAAAAACATACTCCCTTCCCTCCGTACACAAAAACAAATCGTTTTAGACTTCTATCAAGAGGTTGCTAAAACAAGTCGTTTTGCATTTTATTGTGCATTTTGGACAACTATACCCCTCAAGTAGTACTACTTTTTTCTTGTTTTTCGTGCTATGTTTACTCTTACGCTATATTTAATAGGAGCAAACATGGAAATACACACTAATTAATTGCTCCTGTGAAATCATGTTCAAAACGATTTGTTTTTGTGTACCGGAGGAAGTATGCGTTATTTTAAAAGTTATAGCATAATATTTACACTTAATTTTTAAGGAGTAATACTTTAACTTAATTTAGATCATTAATTTTAGTGTAAAAATATTCGGTGATTGACAGGTAATTGGAAATTTCACCCAGAAAATTAGAAAGTTAGAGTGTAAAATTAAAAAATACGCGCAGGAAAATTAAGGTGACTTATTTACCTTCTAGAAGGTAATAATTTACTATCTTTAATATTAGCCATTAAATTAGAATAAATGAAATGTTTGTAATATTTCCAAATTTTCGTTTGAAAATTATCTATAATTTCAGCCATCTTTTTGGAGCTTACTGCCTTTATCTGTTGGGTCTCGGAAAAAAAGGCGGTCCTGAAAGAAGCAACCCAATCAAGCCCACACAGTCGAAATCACTGTGGCAAATCCAGCCGTACGCTGTTGGGAATAGCCGAAACTCCTCTCCCTGCGTCAAATCTCACCCATCGCCCACAGTAGCACGTCAGCTCAGCTCAGCGAAAAGACAACGGGAACCCATCGACATCGAGCAGAGCAATGCAAGCGAGCGAATGATGAAACCCCGGAAGGAAACAAGGAGCGTCGCGTGGAGCGGCAGCTTTTGTGTCCCCGCCGAGCTGCAGACGCCGCCCCACACACACGCACTTGTTCCACACGAAACGGAAAACGGTCGCTCGGAGCCGGCACGCACACGCACACGAGGCGTGCGTGCGTGCAATGACAGGACGGCGATCGATCGGGCATGCGAATCGCAGCACGAGCACTTGCTCAGCTAAGCTTTTGTGCAAACACAAGTAATAGTATGTCATTACAGTACACACATCACGTACATGGGGGTCGACATGGCGTGTCATTACATCAAGAGAGCAGAAACAGCAGGTAAATTAATCGTGCGTGCATTTTGAGCAATCTCGTCGGGATCTCTGTGAATAATAATCTCCCGGTCATGAACTACGTAGTACTCCTCGTAGATAGTTAACATATGACAAACTGATAGACGCGCGCTAATGCTAGCATGGAGAGTACTGGTAATAATTAACACTGGCTGTGGCGCGGCGCGGTGCGGCGTGGCTAGAACTGGCAGGGGGATGGCGGGGAGAAGAGGCCGTTGCGAGTCCAGAGGTCGGCGAAGGCGTGGAGGATGAGAGGGTGGTGGCGCGGCGAGTTGAGGGAGAGGAACTGGTGGAGGAGGTCGTTGAGGTCGTCCCACGCGTAGATCTCCTTCTCCACCACCATCTGCACCATCGACTCGCGGAAGTCGTCGTACGGCTCCGACGACTCCACCGCCACCGCCACGCTCTCGTGCGCCACGCGCCGGTACGCCGGCTCGTGCTCGTGCGGCACCTGCTCGTCGCCCCGCGCGAAGGAGGAGGCGTGCCTCCGACGCCGGCGCTGCTGTCTCCGCCGCCGCCTCGTCTCCAGCTGCTGCTGCTGCTCCGGCTGCACCTGGTGCGTCGCAGCCGGCTCCTCGAACAGCGAGTTGGTGGTGAACGACGCGGGTCCCCACGAGGAGTCGGTGGAGGTGGCCGTGCCGCCGCCCGGGGTGGTGGCCGTGAACGCCGTGGTCGTGGACGTGGAGGAAGCGTTCGGCGACTTGGGCTTGCCCCCACCGCGGCGGAACGACGATAAAGATGACGACGAAAACATGGAGAACAGCTTCGGCCTGCGGCAGTTGCAGCCAATGTCCACCACCGGCGGCTGCCGCAGCGTGAAGCTCCCGCCCCTCCTCGACGACCTGCTCGACATGGACAATGGCACCAGTACGTACTGTATCTCCAAGCTAGCTCTACCGACCTCGCACTCTTGCACGCACAACCCAATGCAGCTCAGCTAAAGCGAGCGAAAGCGATGTGTGTGAGTTTGTTCGGAGAGTGATGAGTTGAGTTCTTGGAGCTTGGAGCTGAGCTAGCTAGCGGCGCTATATATTAATGGAGCGCCATGTGAGAGCTCGACGCAACGATTAAATGACGAGTAAAGAGAGAGAGAGAGAGAGAGCGAGTGACTTGAACAGTGAGGCGGGAGGAGGGAGGGTAGCATGTGACTGTGTGAGGGGATAATTAGAGGTGCAAGGGGTTGTGCTTGTGCATGCGTCGGTAAAATAACCTGAGACACTGCCAACGAGAAAAGCTGAAACCTGAAGAAAGATGTGTGAAAATGTACCGTCCAGTACTACATTTCAGTGATACTCTAGTAGTCTAGTATATCTGCGAGTGTGTATGCATGAGGGGTGGCTGCTGTTCATGGCACTTCATGCATGGTCGCCGCCGTGCAAAGACGACGGTGGGTTCAGATTGGATTCGTCAGGGAGGGTGGGGGTATATCATGTCAGAGAGAGGAGAGTTGCAGGTGTAAGCATGGCATGCATGCATGCATATATGGCTGGTGTGACCTGACGAGAGTAATTTGAGATGCATGGACAGACGGCGTGGATCGATGGAGTAATTTTTTCCGGCACGGTTGGTAAACACTAGGACGGAAGTCTTCTTTTGGCGTTGACTACTGTTCAGTGAGGACAAGCTGGCCATGCAGCTGGCTGTCAGCTAGCTAGCTTCTTTCTTGAAGCCTCGAAGGCGATCTTTTCCATCTCTCACAAGTTGACTTAAAAAATGGTCCTTGAAAGCCGGTCGATCTATGCCTCCAAACCGATGATTAATCAAAGTAAAACGGGGGCGGTAATGGACAAAACCAGAGCAAAGTAGATAGTTTGAATACCGTAGCTTGGATAATCAGCGAGAGAGTCTTGAGTAAAAACTCTAATTAAAAACATCGCCCAAGATCCTCCCATAGATTCTACGGAGTACGTACTATACATACATAACTGCAGCACTCTGTGCGGTTCATGATGTATCCACTGTTGTTCATCAAAATAAACAGCACCAAAACCATGACTGGTCAGTACCGTGTATAGATCTATTCCGGTTTGTATGGAGTACACCTTTATGGAATATGGAATACATTTCCTTGATGCACGCCCACTTTTCTGGAGTAGATTTCCTCCCTTTCCATCCCTGTGAAGAAATCTTCAGAGTTCAGAGAAACCTTCAGCTAGCAGTGTCACATCATGTCAGGCACGATAAATTGGTTATTATAGGACTCCACTATTGCTCTCAAATAGGATTCCAAACAATTTCACTAAGCTATAATAGGATTTTGTATCTTTTTAGTCTCTTTTCTAATCTAAATACATGTATTTGTTTCTAAAGTGACCTTTTTACCCTTGAGAGGCATGCTGACTTGCTGTGCATGCTGGCTGACCGTGGTCATGGCTCGCTTGGGATGGCTGGCTGGCTGCCATGTTTGGAGTCGATGGTGACCGGCTGCCCTCCCCTCGGCATCCATGGCCTTCGGGCGGATGATCTGCATCCATGACGTGCGGCAGCGGCGCGTCTTTGGGAGATGACGAGCGGTGGAGGGAGATGATGCGTCGTGAGTACGAGAGTAGCGGCTGAATGGATTAACGAGATTACTAAGGGGCAAGGTGGGCAATATGAAAAATACATGTATTTTTAGATGACAAAAGAGATTAAAAAAGGAATAAAATCCTATTATAGCTTAGTCAAAATGTTTGGAGTCCTATTTGGAAGAAGCAAACGTTTGAAGTCCTAATATAGAGAAGCCAAATGTTTGGACTTTGGAGTCCTATAATAACCAATTTCTCGTCAGGCACTGCATATCCAAGTCCAACACACATAGAGAACTCTCAATCGTTCGTGCATATACCTCAGTTGTTCATGTCCAGGCGTCCATCAGCAGCTAGTGTGCTGCATATAAATGAGAGAAAGGAGGAGAGATCTCGAACACAATCTACAACATTGATGATGTGCACATCTCACGACTGAGCAGTTCAAGGAAAATTACTGCACGTTCGACTCTGCAAGTCTGCATGAAGTGCGTGCTAGCTAGCAAGCTAGCTATATTCTGCCGCATGGATAGTCGCATGCATGTATAGCTAGAGAGTAGAGACTCGCTGGAAATGTGCGTCTGGTGCTGTGCACGCTGAACAGTGAGCTCACCATCTCGTTTCCTCCTTTCCATGGCCGAAAGAAAGCAATGCAAGCTGCAGCTACCTACCTTGGACAGCATGACAGGAGGTGTAGCAACCTTGGGCGGTTCACCCCACCACTCGATCCATCGCTTTTCTTCCATGCATCATGTGCATTTCTACTCCCTTTTGATGCTTTGATAGAGCGAGGTACGCTCTCCTCACACTCCCGCACCAATAACCTAACCTAATCATGGCCACATGCACGCGCTGAACTGGGCCAGCTGCATGCTGCTACTCCTGCAAGAGATCGAATCGCTGATCATTCCTGGCGATCGGTGGATCCAGAAGAATTTGCATGCCAGCTCTATCTGAACAATCGATTTGTTTAGCTCAGCCGATGTACGTACGTACGTGCTCGCCCTCCACTAATCAGGCACAGGCCATGGCATAACATGCCATTTGCGAGAGGTCAAAATATCAAATCCTGGAGCGCTCGCTCTCTACTCTCGATCTGCAGGCGATGCAGCATCCATTTGCCAGTACATGCTTACAGCATCGGAATCGCACGGTGATCTCGAGCGGGTGATCGATTAATTTAAGGAAGCTGTCGGGTGGCGCCGTGGCGGAGCTCGATGATTTAGCCCGTGCATCCATAATTCCATAGCTACAAGCAGCTAGCTATTATAGTTTTGGGTTTAAGACATGTCTAATCGATCCCAATGCACTGATGACCAGATACAGAGAGATAATTCAATACTCTCGCCGTCCATAGGGGATCGGATCGGGTTTTAAATAAGCAGCTAGCCTCAACTCGATCAATTAATTACTCCTACAATAGGAGGAAGGTCCATGTATTAATCTTTTGGAGTTGGCAAGTGACCAAGCGAGTAGTCTCCATCTATAGCTAGCTAGGCGATGCAACGCATTGAATTGTTTGTCTATGTGTGCAGTTCGATCTGTGGACATTACTCGTCCCACTAGTTGCACAGCTCTCGTACACCGGTTCAGCAGCTGCGTCTTGCAGTTGCAGGTGAATCTGATTAATACCAAAGCCTAATGATTAATAGTAATCCATTCATATAATGGGCTGAACTAACATGAAAAGATTAGGCCTTTTGGGCTCGAGTACTTGGACCAAAGGTGTGCTCACTCTCACACTCTTGTCTCTTTCGTTTTTGGCTTTGTTGCCAGAAGTATCCCGGTGTTAACGTCACGACGTGCCTTTCGCTTTGACTGTCCTGGCAGTCCAGCCAAACTGAACATGTGAAGTCAATCTGAAGACTGACGCGGGGATGAATGAGCTGTGGATTCGTTTTTGTACCAGCACAGCTAATCTGATAGCGTTCTGGAGGGAGATCAAAAGTTGAGAGCTACATGAAAATTCAGGAAATGTTCCAGTTATCGCAATCTGAAAACTGAAGCCGCCGGCACAGTCGAACGGGTATTGATCAGTTCAGGTGAAGCGTTTACTACACAGCCCAGGTCGTCGTGGATACAGGTAAACCTAGCGTTTTCACTGTCGTTAGCAGGCTAGCTGGGCAAAGACCGGCAAAGACTTGCCTTTGCATGCATCTGCCCGGACGTCTAGCTCATCGGAGAATACGAGACAGTTAGTGTTGCTGCAGAAGCAGGGGAGGGGAGGAGATGGGGGAGGACGCCGGCATGGTGCTCGGCGTCGCGCTTACCGGCGGCGTCTTCGTCGCGCTGCTGTGTCTACTCGCGGTCGTTGTTGTTCGGCGGTGGTGGCGACGCCGCGAGGCCGCCGCGTCCAGCCGCGGCTTCGTCCTGTTCGGCGTATGTTTCCAGGACAAGCAGGGCCAGCAGTGCCGCGTGGTCAGGTCGTCCATGGAGAGGGACCACCGGCGGAGGCCATCGTCCGTCGAGGCGGAGGATGACCAGCAGGAACCGAGCCAGTGCGAGCTCGAAAGGTGGAAGAAGATGTTCGGGGGCCCGGCCAGGAGCCTGTCCACCATAGACGAGGGGACGGAGAAGGGGACGACGCCGATCACCACGCCGGCGTTCTGCACGCCGGCGTCGTCGCCGGACCGAAGAGATGCCGGTCACTCCAGACTCCAGATGACATCCATCACGGTGCAAAGTTAATATATTGTTTTCGTTATGTTGCTATTAACAACTCTGCAATTCCTACGTGATGATGTACGAACGAAATCATGCAAAATTGAAAAACCAATACTTGATGTCATTAACAGATGAAGAAGATATCGATTGTTGTTTCTGTTCTCCTTCTCAGGCACCATATTAAAACTTTTTCCAGTTTTTTGAAGAAAATATCTATCAGTTTGCAAATCAGTCTGTGTGACCAAGTGTTAACTGGGAAAGAAATTCTAGTGGTAAGATCATCTCATTCTTTCGTAACAAAGAAATACTATAGAGTTTATTTGTACTCTTCAACAACTACTAATCTGGTTGCTGGATCAATCATAAACGACCAAAAATTGGCCCGGTTTAGCTCATGTCACTATGTCAGTTCATTTTTTCCCTTGCCAGGATGTGCCTGCTCATTCGATCTAGAGGTACTAATTTGATCAGTACTAACCATCCCCACGAACGTCACAGAATTTCCAACCATTCATTCTGACAAATTCCAACTCAAAACTTATCGCATAAACTTCCAACTCCAAACAACCGTACAACTTTACCTGGACAATTGATTGATTGGTGTTTCAGCTAATATCCACTACCAAATGAAGTTGCGGTGATAGGTAATGCGTATCTGTGATCTAAGAGCATCTCAAATATCATTATTTTTTGACTTACTATTAATGGTAATAATAAATCTTCTTAGGCTCTGTTTGGTTAAACCTTACTAAATTTTAAATTTTAGGTACTAAAGTTTAGTTTCTTTTAATCCCTAACCTATCAAACAAGATGACTAAAAGGGGCTAAACTATAGTCTCTAAACTTTAATCATTTAGTCACCATGAGGTTGTTAAAAGGGACAGATTATTAACATGATCTACCCCTCATTAATGCCTCTCGGTGTGAGAAAAATGATAGAAACAATTATTGATTAGAGGTATTTTGGTACTTGTTCAACTGCTTTATTGAATTTTAGTCACTAGAACCAAATAAGAAGAGACTAAAGTTTAGTCAAGTGAACAGAGAGACTAAAGTTTAGTTTAGTTCCTAAATAAACCAAATAAATTTTTCATTCTCGAACTTAACATAAATGCAGTTGTACTCTTCATTCTTCTTAAACCAAAATTTTCTAGTGGTCTCATCAAATTTGAGATGCCACTCTCTAGAGGTCTATTTAAGTCCATAAATGTACTTAGTTAAATGACATCATAAAACACCTAGGTTGTGTCATATAAACATTCTCATTTAGATCCCCATTGAGAAATAGCGTCTTTACATTCATCTAATGTAACTTTAAATCATAATGTGCCACTAAGACCATAATTATTCTAAATGAATCCTTAAATGAGACAGGCAAAAATATCTCATTATAGTCTATTCTTTCTCTTTGAGTTAAGCCTTTAACAACAAATCTGGCCTTAAATCTGTTTACATTCCCTTGGGAGTTATTTTTGACCTTGTAGACCCATTTGCAGTCTACTGTTTTTGACCCCTTTAGAAATATTTTTAATTTCTAAACTTTGTTAGTACTCATAGACCTCATCTTATCCTCTATGGCTTCAAGCCATTTAGAAGAGTGGGGACTTCTCATAGATTCTTCAAAAGAGGCAGGATCGCCCTCCATTTGAATTTATTCACTCGTGTAAACCTCATAGTCACCAGGAATAGCTGATCTTCTCGCTCTTTGTGATTTTTTTGATGTTCTCTTGAATTGGCACATCATTTTCTAAGTTAGTGAGTTGTTCTTCTTATTCTTCATTAGCAACATCTGGAACTATATGTTCCTGAATAATAGGAGCCTCATAATCAAGAGGTGATGCTAATGAAGGTTCAACTTCAGGCGTTAGACAAAATAGGCGCTACCATATGTACATGAAAAATTTGCTCTCGAATTTAGGTATTGTGCTCCCCCTGATTATAGCGTCTTCTTAAAGACTTTACGTCTCGATTCTACAAACTTAAGTATGTATGTCAGGACATTAAAAATGAGAACACTTAGATTTATCTGGGTAGCCATTAAAATGACAACTTATTGTCTTAGAGTCTAACTTACCGATATTTGGGTTAAAACTTTAGCCTCAGCAAGTATGGCATCCTTATACTCTAAAATAATTTAGAGAAAGTTTTCGTTTAGTCCATAATTCATATGGTGTTTTATGCACCGACTTATTAGGAACCCGATTAACAATATGAATGACGGTTTTAATGCCTCCATCTACAACTAATCAGTAGAGTGGAATAACTTACCATACTTCTTACCATGTCCACTAAAATATGATTGCACCTCTCTGCTACTCTATTTTGCTGAGGTTAACCCGGTATTAAATACTACACTACTATGCCATTTCCTGTAGAAACCTTGTAAAAGGTCGAAGAACTTGGCCATACAGGGTATGCCAACCGTAGTACGGTCAGATCTTACTCTTTTAGATCATACTGATTTTAAACTTCAGTCTTAAATATCTTAAATTTATCCAGAGTTTCTAATTGATCTTTAATTGGATAAATATAGTACAAATAATAATATGTAAATATTATGAATAAATCATAGCCATCCATAGACATTTCCGGAATTGGAACATAAAAGTTTGTGTGGACTAATTAAACTTATTCATAGTAACTTTTATCACCAACGTTGGTCAGGGGATAAAATTACTATATAAACATAAAATTATTTATAATACTAATAAAATTATTTCGCTGGTTCAAATTTATTTAACAAAATAAATAATGCTTAAAAATAGGGATGAACTTGAATGTATTCTAAACAGTGTAAGCACATTTGAAGACTTAAACAAATTTATACATTGTTTAACCAGTATAAAAATTCTGAATTTAAATTTTATAACATGAAATTTCCAATATATATAAAGTCGTTGGACTAAATAAAATCAGAAATATCATGAAAATGCCCATAAAAATTCTAAAAAATCAGAAAGGTGCTACTGACAATGATGAAACATATAAAATTTTCCCCGTTGCTGAACTTAATTTTCTCTTAATTTTGGTCTAATTTTACAATTTCCAAAAAATCATAAAATAGAAAAGCTAATGCAGAAATTATAAAAAATAATAAAATGAAATTGGCCCAAAATAGAAATTCGACCGGGCTATCACTGAATTCGGCGCTGGCCTAGCTGGTTGCGCCTGCGATGCAGGCCTAGGCCGCAACCTGGGTCGTTCTCGGCCTAATAAAAGCCATCACGCCGTCTCGAGCTCTAACCCTAGCTCATTTCTCCGCCGCGAGCGAACGAGAGAGCGGCAGTGGCGGTGAGATCGAGTAGCTAATGGGACAAAGGGAGCAGCTAGGGCATATATGAACAACAACTTGTTTTTGATTCCAACCTCTTTCTTATATGTTTGCCGTGGGACGAGCTCCGCTAAACAGAATCATTTGGGGTGCCCCCAATCAAGACGCAAGAGACCTAGGCATGCACGCATATACATGCACATGGAGTATGAATGAGAGGACTCAGTCTTCTTCTCGCTTAGATATCTCAACTAACAAATTTATTCTCTAATTATACAATTATTTTTATAATTAGTTCACGTTTAATCTTTCAAATCAATGTCTAAATATTTGATGTAACACGGATTAAACTTTAGTCCATTAAATCAAACACATCGAAAACAAAAGAATGGCGGCGCTGAACAACATGGAGCATACATACACAGAGGCACGGAGCTGACCAGCATCATCTTGCTACTACCAGTAGTGTTGAAGAGATCAAAAGTCCACGTCGCAGCTCGTAACCAGCCTGTATACAATCGTCGGCGTGGTGCTCGTCGTGACGTTGCCGGAGGGCAACGACAGCACCAGCTTGCAGGTGATCTTGCTATTGTTGTCTTTTACTTTTAAGCCCCTGACCTTGTAGGCTAGATCAGCGTGCTCCCTCACCTTCACCTTGTAGGACCCCTGCCTCGTCTCCTTCCGGTACTCCTCCACGTTGTTGTCGCTGAGGGCCGTCGTGCCGTTGAACGACAGGGTGAACCTGATGTCGCTCTTCCGGTCAAGGTAGAACGGCTGCACGGCGTCGTCCGCGATCGCCTTGCCGTCGAAGAACGCCTGCGCGTAGGGGCGCTTGTAGTTGATGCCGAAGCGGTTCGGGTTGCGCACGAGCATGCCGACGGTGAAGTTGTAGTGGAGCATGCCGCGCCGGGCGGCGTCGAGGTCGAAGCGGGACAGCGTGGCGGCGTCGGCGTAGGCCTTGACGGCGCTCGGGCGGAAGATGAGCCAGAGGACGAGGGACACGGCGCCGAGCGCGATGACGGCGATGGCGATGGCCTTGAAGAGGAAGCAGAACAGACAGCGTGGGCTGCTACTCCGGCGGGGTGCGGACGGAGCCGCCGAGCCGTAGTACGCCGCAGCCGGTGGCGGCGGGATCGCCGGGCCGTAGTACGCGTTGTTCAGTGGCGCCTGCGGCTGCTGCTTCCCGTAGCTAGCCGCCATGCTTGTAGCGGTTAAGCGGAAACAGCACTCTGAGCAAATTATACAGCAGAAGAGATCGAACGAGTGATGGATGAACAATTGAACAATGCAGTCCGTCACTTTATGCGCAGAGATGGAATGTGACAGCAAGATGGAATGATGAGATTTTCTTGGAAGCGCGTGCGTTTTTCAAGTTCTTGACGCGTTTGCATTGGGCAATTGGGCATGCGTCCTCAGGCTCAGTGCGGGGAACTGACCGGTTCTGGCAATCTGGCGTACATAAGGAAAAGTGTAGTTTCATGCAGAGCGCGTCGTATTAAAAGGTGTCACAGTCCACCAGAGCTATGCATATTCAATGGTAATTTGTTAGTAAAAAAATTCCATTCCAGTGAGGCTTACATAGTTATAAAAGGACTTGTCCCAAGTAAAAAGATAAAACCAATCTTAACTATTGATTAAATATAATTAAACTAATTAAAAAATACTTTTTACAAACTTACCTTCTCTCTCCTCTCTCCTTCCGGCTGGTTATCACTCTGGCCACCGTCGCCCGCCCCCGGTCCATCGTTGCTGTTGTCGTCAGGGGCGGCCCTGGGGTGGGGCCACCGGTGCCACCGCCCCGGGCCCCCGCCACCTAGAGGGCCCCATATATATATATATTATGTGTGTGTATACACGTATGTATATATGTATAGATGTGATATATACGTATACATGTGATATAAATGTATGTATGTATATGTATGTAATCTATATGTATACGTATGGGCTAATCATGTTGGACATATAAAAAAGTCGCAAAGCAAGTTGCAAACTTGCAATTTGCATATTAATTTGTCCCGCTCGTCTCCTCGATCGCCAATCCTAGCCCTAGCCTCCCTTATGATTGATATAACAATCAATTCATTGAAAAAAAGATTTGAAGAACTCTAATCATTTGAAGACATATTTAGGTTTTTAATGAGTTTAACAACTTTAAAGTCATTTGATGGTCTCGAACTAAAAATGTGTTGCATAACGTTGGCATTAACATTCTCTCTACATGGTTCATCTAATCTGAATTTAAATAATCTAATTTATGAGTTAAGTGTTTTATAATTCATTTTGCGATAAAAAAATGTCAGTTATAGAGATTTTAGATTTTTTAGATCTATAATATCTCAAGGGATGTTAAATGGTTTGTCAACTTTATACATTGAGAAACACTTATAGGATGAAATTGATATTGATACCATCATCAATAAAACTTGTTTTATTATTAAGAAACATCAGTAGAAAATTTTAAAGTAATTTAAAATATTTACGTTATTTTAGATTAATATCATTTTATATATATTTTAATTATATTTCGGTAAAGGCCCCTAAAATTAAGTTCGCCCCGGGCCCCTATGATCTCAGGACCGGCCCTGGTTGTCGTGGCACCCAACCACTGGTTTGTTGTCGCTGTCCTCGTCGTTACGATGCCCAGTTGGCCACCCGCCCCCGTTGCCGTGACACACAACCATCTAGCCTCCCCTATCGTCACCGCACTGCCCGTCGCTGTCGTCACCACCACGGTGCCCAGCCGCATGTCCGCCACCACTATCCTCGTCCTCGTCACCACAACGCCCAGACACCCGGTCACTCTCATTGTCACCGCGACACCCCACGGCCGACGTCGCCACGGCGCCCCACAACCTCGCCGCCCTCATCGTCGTCACGCCGCCGCTCGTCTACCCCCGTTGCCACCTGTCGCGCCTTGCCACCCACCACGTCCGCCATCGTCTCGTTCGCGCAGTCGAGCAAGCCAACCGGACCAAGCAAATATAGAGAAAAGGAAAGGAGAGGAAGAGAGAGAAATGAAAAAAAAAGAAAACCGAGATGTAATAGATTTTTTGTTTAAATCTAGATCATTGGATTACTAAAAATCAATACTCATAGTTTTAAAATAATAATTAACCTACAAATATTTAGATCAAGTGTTATGAATGTTATATAGTTATATTGATATTTAAAAATATATTTATATATTATTGTTTAGGGTTGTTGATGATATATAAGAAAGCAACAAATTATCAATATTCTATGTTAAAAATAATGTAAAAATATATACACATTGTATTTTGTAACGAAGATAGTGTATGGGTTGAAATTTCGCTGGGCAAAAAGAGGATCCCACGTGTTGCACTGATGGATTGATTGAACTCTTGGTTTTTCGGTCTCAACAGGTTAATACAACTTTGAGCCGTAATTGTTAACCCCACTTGCACGTGTACTTGTTTAAATGATATTTCCCACCAGGATTCCGTCAATGTACTACAAACTAGCTAGGCCCAATAAGTCAGGGCAGAGTATAAGTATTTGACACGATCAAATTTTGATAAGTTACAGTTTGAAAAAATAAGTTTGCATTGATATAACTAAGGAACGAATATATGATGTACGCCAAGATTTTGGAATAAAAGTGATAGTGTGGTGTTTAGTTTGCTACTCTATCCAAATTTAGATAGAATAAATTTTATTAAGGTAGCAACTAGCAAACCAAACCGGCACTCAATTTATGACGAAGAAAATGTAGCTCGATTTTCAGAAGCGGATCACGATTCAGGATTCACTCGACCCTGCTTGACACCGCCGGCCGCCATGAGCTGCAGCGCCAGAGGACACTTGGGCGACAGTGTGCTCGCCGATGTAGTCATCAGTTTGCCGTACTTGTACCCGACGGAGGTGTCGGCCCACAGGTAGGGGTGAAAATGATTTGGATACGGAAACAAATATGATATGTCTGATATTTGTTGGATTTAGATATGGATTCGAATAATTTAGATAATTCTTATCTAGATTATCTAGCCCATTAAAAATATAGCTCCACTCAGCATTCATCCATTCACAAACTCACGCATAGGGGCACCTACTCACCCAGGCCCGCACGGGCGCACGACCATTGCTCAGGAGGAGAAAAGAAATAAAAAAGATTTTTTAAAAAAATAAAAAATATTTTTTAAAAAATAAAAAAGACAAAAACATAAAAATAAAAAATATTATTTTTATAAATGGGATAATTTTTTATCATTTTAAACGGAGAAAATGTGATGTTTTAACGGATAAATAAAAAACAAAATTTTTGACTTCTTTCAATTTAAATTTTAGAAATATAATCAATTAACTAAAAAAGCAAATTGAGATATAAAAATATCAAAAAAATTCATAAAATAATATATGGCCAACTTTCTCGTAATATTTTTAGATTTTTATCACAATATCTATGTATTCATATGATGATACCATGAGACGTCTAGTATTTTCCAGACTTCATTTGATTTTTAGAATTAAAAATTTATTAAGATATATGTTTCCCATCGAGTGTCGTAACATTTTTCTTAATAAAATCTTTCAATTTAGTGGACACTGGCTTAAAATGGACAAAAATACATGAATATTATTTTCTAGAATTTTTGGTTCATTATTTTATGCACTTGTAGTTCAAATTTGACAAATTTCAATATAAATCATAAAAAATACACAATGAATTAAAAATAGCAAACTTACGTAGAAAAATGTGATTTTTTGTATGAGATGATATATGTTGTATTTTGATTGTAGAAAAAAATCAAGTTTAAACGAAGATTTAACTATTAATTTTCTTTTAAACCTAACAAATTTCTTCTTAATATTCTAATTCGTTAATCTCAAATCTTCATCTTTCTTAACATCTTACACGAAAACTTTCTCGAAATATTTTTTAAATTTTTATCACAGTATCTATGTATCATATGATGATACCATGAGACGTCTAGTATTTTTCAGACTTCATTTGAATTTTTTAGAATTAAAAATTTATTAAGCTCTATGTTGCCCGTAGAGTGTCGTAACATTTTTTTAACAAAATCTTTCAATTTAGCGGATACTAACTTAAAATAGACTCAAATGCATGAATATGAGTTTTCTAGAATTTTTGGTTCATTATTTCATGCACTAGTTCAAATTTGACAAATTTCAATATAAATCATAGAAACGTACGTAATGAATTAAAAATAGAAAACTTATGTAGAAAAATGTGAAATTTTTGTATGAAATTATATATGTTGTATTTTGATCGTAGAAAATAATTCAAGTTTAAACGAAGATTTAATTATTGATTTGCTTTTAAACCTAACACATTTCTTCTTAACATTCTAATTCGTTACTCTCACATCTCCATCTTTCTTAACATCGTACATAAAAATTTTCTCAAAGTATTTTTAAATTTTTATCAAAGTATCTATATATTATATGATAATACCATGAAACATCTCGTATTTTTCAAACTTCATTTGAATTTTTTAAAATTAAAAATTCATTAAGCTCTATGTTATCCATAGAGTGTCGTAACATTTTTTTAAAGAAAATCTTTCCATTTAGTGGATACTGACTTAAAATAGACTCAAATGCATGAATATGATTTTTCTAGAATTTTTGGTTCATTATTTCATGCGCTTGTAGTTAAAATTTGACAAATTTCAATATAAACCATAGAAACATACACAATGAATTAAAAATAGCAAACTTATGTCAATAAAATGTGAATTTTTTATATGAGATGAGATATGTTGTATTTTGACCATAAAAAAATCAAGTTTAAACGAACATTTAACCCTCAAGTATTCAAGTTACAATTCAAATTGACAATTTTAACCTTATCTCTCTCGCTCCAAAAACTAAAAAAGTCAACAGTCAACTTTCTCTAAAACCCTACCAGCCCAACTTTTTCCACGGCTCACTCTCCGTCTCTCCCCCTCCCGCCGCATCTTCCCCTCCGTCTATTCTTTCAAAACTTGCCCGTGATATATTTTATATTCAAGTGTCAACTGTAGCTTCAGAATCAACATTCAGTGTCGGTGGGCATGTTGTTGATCTATTCTATAGTCGTTTAGATTCTGAAGTTGTGCAAGCTTTGATTTGCACCAAAGATTGGAATACGACACTTAAGAAGAATAAGTATTTATTAACTTGAAATATCATTTTTAACTTTGCAAGAATAATTAGTCTTATGTCAAAATATACATGTGGAAATGGTGTTGGGTCTATCATCGCTGACATGGATTTAGAGAGCATTAAGCGTTCTTTAGCTGCCTCAATGACAATAATGGTTGGCTATTTTTCATTACATATTTATTTTTTCAATTCTATACTTTCTTTAATAACCCATGTATTCGTATATAGGGCAATGACATTGATGGAGACCATGATGAGGGACTAGAGGATGACATGGATGCTTTTGATGAGGCCGCATCTATTAATTGGAGTTTTCATCGGTTTTAATCTTCCTTGCATATTGTTATGTAGAAACTATAAAGTATATGGACTATGACTGTATGTTGTATGCGTATTGTGCACTTTCATGTAAATTAATATTCTATTTGTTGTGGTTTGTGTGATGTCAGTTTTTATACGAACTATTACTCTATTTTTGGATTGTGGACTCTGATAATTTATGTGACATGCATTTTTATGTAAACTCTATTTGTGGTGATTTGTGCAATGTGAACTTTTACGTGAATTTTCATATTTATGATGATTTATATGATGTTAACTATTACTTATCATTTATGTATTGTAAATTATGATTATGAATAAATAAATAAATACAATATTTATATTCGATAATTATTCATAACCGTATTCGTATTAATTATATCTGTCCGGCAGCCCGCGTCGGCCTGCCTCCCGCCCTGCAACGACAGCGGCAGCGCGGCCGGGGCGAAGCGCTCCCCCCGGTAGAAGTAGAACCCCTCAGGACACGGCAAGTCGTAATAGACGGCCGTCCGTCTGCTCGCGTTCCGGATGCGGCGGCGATGAGGTTGAAGGAGAGCACCGGCCGTAGCCCGTGGGTCAAGATTATATGAAATTTGGAAATGACTAGTTTTTATTTTTAATCTTTAAGAAACTGACGTTTTTAATGATTTGAATGGCTGAATTAAACTGTTTAGTTCAGTTTTTAGATTTTCAGATGAGAGACAGATTAAAAAAATCTCAAACAAACACACCTAGGTTCAGCAATGTCTACATTCTCGTGGAATTATAGTTTCGTGGTGTCTGACATGACAAATTGAAGTACTGTGCTACTCTTGATGCTGCAAAAAAATGAACAGGGTATATGGGGGATAATAAGAGTTGATAGCAGTTACATTGTACAGGCAGCAAATCATGTGCACATGAATTGACATTTTCAGGATATTGGGTAAGTTTCATAAACACAGGCAAATATATACTGGATTGAACCCGTTCTTCTATTAGCTTGATTATATAAATTTACATCATACTTTGACATGCCTTATTTCTGTAGAGCCTGGAGCTCTGGGCTATTTACAAAATGTACCGTAAAGAATGGAAAACTAACGAAATGCAAAGATGACCAATGGACCACACGATGTGAAAAACACGGGCGATGTGATCAAACAACAATTCGAGAAGCAAAGCACAAAACGAAACAAAGGAAAAAAAGGTCAATGTAGTACTCACATTGAACTGCGACTTGCTTCATCATTCATCATCCCTTTAAAACTTTTGGCCAGCCAGATTGCTGTTTCTCGGGGGGAAACCTTATCCCTCCCAAACGGCTTTAGAACCACCGCAAGCTCCTCCAGTTTACTGTGTTGCAGCAGATCTGCCGAAAGCTCCAACAGCCCTTCAAGGGCCTCGGCACGCTGTCGGAAGGACTTGACATCTAGTATTTCCTTCATTGGTGTTGCCTCCTCCTTAATCCCATTATTGATATCAGCAGTCGTAAAATTTACCTCAGGGACACTAGGCAATTTTACTACATCTGAACTGGCTGGTGTCTGACTGATAGTATTAACTTCTGAAACATTGGGCTTGGGAGCAGCAGGATCAGGTATAAGGTTCGGTGTGATGCTTCTTGTACCCGCGTCTTCTCTTGCCACGTTGAGAAGTTTTCTAACATCTGAACTTTGGACTCCCATTTCAGCACTGTCTGCTACTGCATGCTCGCCACAGACACGGAAGCTGCTATGTCTTATGACATGTATAACATCCTCAATTGGAGGGTTCAAATGAGATGATGCTTTGTCCAATGACTGGACAGGAGGGGATCCTTTATCTAGTGTGAAGGTTTTTGTTGTTGAGACAAAGGGGGCAATATCTGCTACTGATGAAAGTAGTTCTTGCACTGTGAACTTATCCTCATCGTTCTGTATAGCGACTGTGGCAGTGCTATGTGAGGTCATACTCTGCTCAGATATATCAAAAGATGACTCCAAGGTTGATTTTTGACCAATATCATCATTACTAGCCATACTCTTCTGGAAATTGATGGTGTTTAGCTCTGAACGAGGTATTTCCGTTAGGTCATGTATTTGTATGGCAGTGTCAGGGATTGAGCATTTGCAAGATGACACCACATGGGTGGGTGAATCTGGATGAGATGGTTCAGACTGCTCGATATTTTCAGCATAAACAGTGGTGGAACTGGAGCAAGCACTATTGTCTTCCTTGATCACTACAGCCATAGGCGGAACAGATTTTGCCCGTGAATGGCCAACTTTCATTTGTATGCCCCTCAAAGGACTTGGAGGACCCACTGGAAAACCTGGAGGCTCAATGAGATCATTATTTGGAGCATGCACAAGTCGGCAAGGACTTTTTGCACGCTCCTTGATGATCTTATTGTGAGCCCGTTTTGTCCCAGTGTGTACTGGACTCTCTGCACCCACTTGCCTGCGAGGGGGGATAAAAGGGCGTCTATTAAAACTTGGTGGTGTCCTGTTCATGTTCTTACCCTTTACTGCGGCTGCATCAATATCTTCCATGGCCTGCTTGGCAAGGTCTGGCTGCAGAAGCTCATCTTCTTTACTTTTAGCCTTTGGAGAATGTTCAACAATAGGGGACTGCAAGGCAGTAACAGAAAACTATTAGCAATGCAAAGAAAGTGGGATTTAGCACAAGAAAGAGGAGACCAATCCTCACCAGATGCTTCAGAGGAGGAGATGATTGTATCTGTTTAAAAGGTTCGCAGGTAACCTTTGTTGATCCATGTGATGTTACTTCACTAGACTTTGAACTGGAGGAGATATCACTGCTATGCTTTGAATCATCAGACAATCGTTCTCTACTGCTTGGTGAATTTAGTTTTACACGGCTAGCTCTCAAAGGTGAATTATTTTCCCTGAGCTTGCTCTCCTCTCTTAGATTCGTTAGTATCTTCTTGATGATTTTTGGCTGTTTAATCTCGTTTCTAGGTTTCTGATCGGCATGTATGGCTTTAGATGAATCTTGTCTCTCTAGTTCAGGACCAACAATTTCCTTATAGCCTTCAATATCATCAGGTCTTGAACATTTTTTAACCAACACATGATCAGTAGCTTCAGCCCCTTCAGTATCAATGGTGTTGTTTGAACTTGAAGATGGTCCTGACGTGTTCCTTTCACCTGATTGTATACTGTCCAAATCGCTACCAGAAATGCTGCTACACTGGCTCCCAGACATGCTTTTCTGACTGCTCCGTGAACTGTTAATGGGTTTGTCCAGTGAATGAATAGAATGTGATACACCAGCAAATGGGCGGTATTGATTAACATAAGGTTGCAGGTATGTGCTTTTCAGAATATCAGATGCCTGTTTACAAAGTGAGATAAATACTGTCAGAATCAAGTAAATGTGGCAAACAAGTATGCAGGGAAGTCTCAATGTGCATAGTAGCTTACTGTAGGCCGATGTTCAGGACTCTTCCTCAACATGCTTTTGATAAGTGTTTTCCTGCATTCAACAGCAAAGAGAGCATTTTAGCTAGCCATATACTAGAATCTTTATGTAACGATAAAAAGTTGTAATCTTCTGTAACAGAATAAAAAGCGCTGTGTCTGCTAGCAGATATAATTTGACTTGGAACACTGAGTGAGAAAGACAAGCATCTCCAATAGAGCTCCAAAGGAAATTTTCCTTTTAAATTTAGGGGCTCCCTAAAATCACCTCATCCTCCCTAGATTTATAGACCTTTAAAATTTTAGAGTGAAATATAAGGGGGTGCGATTTAGGGAGTGGGTTGGAGAGCAAATAAATATAGGGAGAAGAAAATTAGGGAGCCCCCAATATAGAGATTTAGGGAGTGAAATTTAGAAAGTCCCTTGAGTAGATCTAGGTGGCAGGTTCAGAAAGGATTCTTACAACAATGGATACGTGTATATGATAATGAAGAACATTGTGAATTTTTTAAACAAGAATATATGATCAATGCAAATACAATGAAGGTGCGCTTACATAGATGAAGAGTAGCATGTAGGTAAAGGGCCAATGGAGGAGTGATTTATCTTACTTATCAGTCCAGCCATATCCTGAAACAAACACATGAGTAAATTTAATCAAAACACCATCATTTGGTAAATGCTATGCAAGAACACATATACGTTTTTTAAGAAAACACAATCCATCCATTTGATAAGAATTGCTGGCAAAGACTACTAATTTTTCATCAAGGTCTTCAAACAGAATTTCTAATTGAATTACTTTATGTGCATATAGATCTGTCTGAAGGCAAAATATTCAAACTTAGGAGAGAGTGGTCGACCTCTTCACATAAATTTTGAAAGTCCATGGGATAAAAGATCTACATCATTCACAAAAATTCAGAAATGAATTTCCTGGATGGATCATGAAGGACTCTGATCCAATATGCTATGAACCTGAAAAAGGAACTCATCCTTCTCTTATATAATGTTTTACATGGCATGTGCATTAAAAATTCACATGCACAAGATAAAGAGAGGAAGAACGGATAAGAAGCTCTGCGAAGGTCACTATTTCTAACATAGTGAGTAGCGACTGACTTCTGCCCAGAGTTTACACCACCATCTCAAAAGGAAGAATTCAGTTCAATGTTGATAAGGTTTGTTAGCCTTATTAAATGAAAGCAATATATCAGGAATGTATAAAATTATCCTATCACTTGGGTTGTCATGAAGAACTATCTGCACCACTATAAGCATACCTAATAGCTAATTCCCAACAACCTATAGTGCCATGTTTGCTAGATTGTTTTTTGGTTAAACATATCATGTTTGCACATTGTGTGGCACATCAAAATTATTTAATTTTGTCATATATTTGTCAATTTCGTGTATCTGTCCGTCTTCCTTAGTCCTACGATATTTGCACATCAAACATATGTACTCTCTTTAGAACTAAGACACACTTTCATCAAAATGTTTTTGACATCATTATATTTTCAATATTTTTCTAAAAGCATGAGATATAAAAAGGCAATTACCAAACATATGGGAGATTGTGTCAATTTCCAAAACGATAAGTCAACATGTAAAAAAGGAAAGAGAAATGGGACTATAGGAGTACAAGCTATGTGCCACTAACTAGAGACAGGACCTGCTCCTGTATTAACATTGAAATATCCGTCTTCAGGTAATTATAGAGATCCCAAGAATTTGAGTGATAATAACTACATCATCCCTGGCATGCATACAAACTACTATGAAATTATTGACTTGAGAAATATGATCTGATAAGAACTTACAAATGCCTTGAAAGCAGGTCGATGAGCAGCCATCTCATACATACAACATCCTGTGCAGATATATAACAGTTAGAGACTCATTCTTCTAAATATCTCCATATGAGCCAGAGAATATTACCAAGAGACCATATGTCTGACTTGAATCCATAAGGAATGTCTGCAAGCAGCTCTGGGCACATGTAATTTGGTGTTCCCACAACCTAAGAAGCAACATGTCAAAACATAAGCATTTGAGAACGTAAAGGCATTTAGCTAACATAGTGGCATGTCACTTGATATATTAAAGATATATGTGGTTCAACACTCCATGCAGGATTCCAAAAAAAGGATGCAAATCATGCAATAGAAGATGGAGCGATGGACTAAGTAAGATAAATGATTACCGAAGAGGTTAAATCATCTGCCTTTAATGTCTTAGCCAGGCCAAAATCCCCTGCAAGTAAACAAGAGATATTTAAATGCATACAAACAGGAAACACCAGAATTATTTGAATTTAGATGGTAAACTAACCAAGACGGATGTCCTGGTCTTTTGTGAGAAATATGTTTGAGCACTGCAAACAGGACAAGGACATTAAACATTACCGGTCTCTTGATAAATTAAATAAAAGAATCACTGTTCTTTGTAACTTACCTTGAGGTCCCGATGCAAAACAAAGTTTGAATGCAAGTAGTCCACAGCTAATGCCAATTGAACAAACCATGCCAGTAGTTTCTGAGGGTTGTTCAAAATAGTTAGCACCCTTTTCCATATTTTTTTGCAAGGTGGATGTATAGGAAGGATTAGAATAAGTTATGAATACCTCCTCTGGAAAGTACGTTCCACTTGCTTTCTTCATCAATTCTGCCCTGTTAGAGAGCAGTGTAGTAAGACAACGAGTCAACGAAAAGGTAACAGAGAAACAAATCCCCCAATAAATCGCACTCACATATCACCGCCTTCACAGTATCCCGTCACGATGCAAACATAGCAGCCCTGTTGGAAGTCACAAAATAAGCTAAACAAAAATGAAAATAAAATAAAATAAAATATGCATGCATGTTCCTGGTGAACAAACCTTCTCAACCCATGCTTCCTTGAATTCAACAATGTAAGGATGTTGCAAGCGAGCAATAAGAGCCATCTGCATATTAATAAATTGCTCAATGCAGCAGGGATCGATGAACGAATGAAGAAGCACAAGGTTTCTCGATTTTCACTGACCTCTTGATGAGCAGACTTGCGGCAGCGCTCTGTCTGCCTCGCAAGCCGAATTTTCTTCAGCACATACCTGCGAACTAGTCATATGTTAATTACCCCTAAATGGAAAACATAATCTACAGCTAAACAGAAGCGAGATGCTCAGATGCATCATACTTTTTCTTCTCGGTCTTGTGGTTAACGAGGATGGCAGCACCAAAGGCGCCACGGCCAATCTGCTCCATAACCTCGTATTGATCCATCCGTGATTCCATGGTTCCCAATCTGTCAACACAACTTCTGCAATTTCACAGCGTCGACTCACACTTGCAGAACTTCAGTCTACATTACCCCAATCTCCACATGACCACATCTCCTACACGCAGCAACTCCAATCAGCTCCACGCCCCGGTGATTTCTGCAAAGGCATAACAAAAACGCAAAATTAAACCGATCAGTACAGGCGCACGCGCACGCCTTGCATCAAATTATGACCAAACCTACTCCTGTTCTATCCAATAGAATCATCGGACCTAATTTACTCACACGAGAACAATAACCACACAAATCCAACAGGAACACAAATCCATGGCCGACGTTTTTGCGTCTGTTCCACGCACAGTAAAAGCTGAGCCGCTCCTCACGGGAAAAAAGTGAGAAGCGTAGCAACGGTACTACACAGTTCCCACCAACCGCGCGCCACCGCCCGAGACAAGGACCTTACCGCGGCTCTCCCCGCCGACATTTGCCACAATCGGAGGGAGCTCCGGCCGGCTAGCCGCGCCGCTACACGGAGGTCGGGTGGGGGCTCCGGTCCCCGCCGAACCCCGCGGCGTCCTTCAATCACCGGCTGTGGGGGGCAGCGTCGCGTCACGCTCACACCCCACGGGCGAGGTCTCCTCCCCGCGCTCGCCGACGACGCCTCTGCTCCCCCGCACCTGAGCTCCTCGCTGCTGCTGCGGGTTCGTCGCCTCCTATGGCGGATTTGATTTGCGCTCTGCGCAGCTGCGCTGGCTTCTCGTTTTTGTTCTGGTGTGCTTTTGGATTTTTAAATCGGGTGGGGGAGGAGCCGCTTATATACGCCATGGGGATGCGAGTAATGATGTGTAGGGATTAGTCGCTGGGATTTGCCAAACTTTTTTAAATAATTTATATTTTTTATTAAATTATAAAACTTATAAAACGTAATTTAAAATTAGATGATATTTAAAAACTGAATAACAGTTACTATTTTTCAAATTTTAAGTTTGCAAAATGTAAATGATCAGGAAGACACCGTAATTGTGCATTATTGTTCATTATTCTTTATTCAGGATGTGACATGAAGACTTCATGTCACTTGTACTGATAATATCCACGTGCAAATCTATTCAACTAGAGTTTTGACAAATGAAAGGTTTTGCCAAATTTTGCGACACGGTTAAAATTTACTGTATCCTTAATATTCTTAAAACACTGGCTGACCTTTGCCAATCTTGCAACCTGTGGAACCGAACAAGCACACAAAATCTGAACTTTTCGATATGTGGAACAGTCTGATTGAAAATTCAGTTTTACCTGTAGTCTGTAGATGTTCATGTAATATCTGTGTCCAAATGTGTAATCAACCAAAAGGATAACCTGCTAATGGCAAGGTTGAGAGTTGGTGAAGTGACGATCAACGTCCTTTGCTACTAAAAGAAGCCTTGTGCTGATAGTTTTATATGGCAGTGCTCACTTGCCAGTTGCCCACAGCCCACTACTCCACTAGTTTACTTATATTAATCAAACGATATTTTGTTTAGAGTAACTCGAATCAGATGCACCCAGTAGAGCCACTGGTACTAGTTGTCGGCGATGCCATATTGCCATCTCATCATTGCATAAGTAGGAGAGGATTGTCTCCATCGAAGTCCATAAGGATTTGTGTATGTTCTGTCATGTCGGTCAACACTTAACAGAACTAATCATCTTGAGAAAATGCAGCATGTTAATGCAAGAACTTGGGTTACACTGACACTCTGTTCTGTCGGAATCAAAAAAGAAAGTAGTCTGTGAGTGATTCAATATACGCAGCTAAATTAAACTACTGCTCAGCTGTAGATCTCATCAGCTCGTCGGCCTGTTTAGTCAGCTGAACCTTCTTAGAACAAGGCACCCTGGTATTGAATGGTTGGATAGACAAGGACATGTCTTTTTCATGGCAACTGCTGGGCGCGCTGCACTCTCATCAACAGTGACCACTCACCGGTTCCACACTGGGACAGAGAATGCAGAGCTAAGGAGACGCTGTAACAAGCGACACTGAGAAGAAGCCATGATAGGATTGATAGCATGGATAATACTATCTACAGACCCAGGTGCTCCCATGGACACTGGAGTTCAGACCAAGAAATTTGAAAGGATTTGGAAGCTGTTGCAGAATGGCAATTGAATCCACAAGGATGAGTTGCGTGAGCTCAATTCAATGGAGGAGTCTGAACAGACAGATGAGCTGCTTCACTAGCTCACAAACTCTGCAGAAACTACCGTTGAAGTTAATCTGCTGCATGAGAGAGTGGGGACACGTAATTACGGTGGCCCATCAGTGGTGCAGACTGCAGAGATGCATCAAAAAGGACTATGGGCCATGTCTGACAGGCTGTCTATCAGATTTAGTTCAGACTTGAGGGTTCAGACAGACGAGCACAAGCAAGTGGATAGGGTGACAGTAGTGATTTCAGTACAGATCTGCTTAGATGCATGTGGCATTTGGTCACACTAGTTGATTTGAGCTCATAATGTTGTCTTTACTCCCCATGCTAAAACCCAAATGCACTGGCATGCACTTCTGATCCAATGTCCATTGCTGATCACACCATACCAGGAGAAGAGAAACTGATACTAACCATAGCACCTAACTCCATTGGCAGTACTTCTTAAATTCAGGCTATCAGCTGGCGATGAGTCCCCTAGCGAGATCATAAATACCTTGCTAGAGCTCAGCAAAGATGTTGCGGACACAACCATGGGCGAAACAAAGTTTTCAAGTCCTTGGAGTTATCATGTCCATAGGTTGCCGGACACTGTTGAGTTCAGCGTGAGTACTCGTTTTCGGCAAACCGAAAAGTGCATGCCTTTAATCTCACAGTGCATGCAGTACTTATGCAAGCTTTTGGCGCTCTCATCCCTTCATTAGTTTACTAAACTGTAACTGCCATAGCAGTTCGAATTGACTATGCTCACCTGTCTGATGAACTCTGAACTCTGAACTTTGAAGTCTGAAGGTAGGTGTACCATTGGCGTCAAGAGAAAAGCAATATGCTATACCTTTTTATTATTATTATTTTTCGGCAAAGGGAGATGCCTTAAATCTTTTGTAAGTTGCCATCTTGATATCAGAATACTTAACCCTCGTCTAAGAATTTTGGCTAGAGAGGGATGGTGCAACCACCAGACTGTTAGCTATACTCACATAAAGCGTGCGTGCTCTTCGCATCACACTATTAAAAAAATCGAAGGTTTGGGCCATCAATTAAATGATGAGCCAGACCGATCGATTGGGTGGTTAAACAGGTATAAAAAAGAAAAGTCTAGTTAACATTGTCATGAATAAAAGTGATTTATAGTTTTTGAGGAAATATCGCGAGGTACCATAATTTCTATCTAAAATTAGAATTTTTTCAGTATCTTAGGTGCAAAAATGTATCATACAAATATATTGCGACAAGTCTCCGTGTAACTACAAGATAAATTTGTTTCGTAAATAATACTTGCATAAGTCATACAGGGCCGTTCCTAGCATTCTAGGGACCTAGGCGAAAAAAATTAGGGGCCCTTTGATCTATTTTCACTAAGTGAGTGAATCGTATGGGTAGACGTACAAGGGTATTAGCAATGGGCAGCTGTGGCAGGTGAGCATCGGTGAATCGACAACGCCGCATCCTACCATGTTGTCAGTCGGATCACTCACATGGCTCACCGCGACAGCATAACCATCATCGCTACCATCTATCGGCCTAGCATTAGAATTTAGGATGAGATTTGGACCGGACACCACTCACTAGTGCTTTAGGCTTTAGTAGAGTAACTGAGGCGATGAAAGTCACGACGAAAGCCTTGCTCATCCATTGTTCGTTGCCCCATTGCGGTGTTGCCATAGAAGGAGTCGTGCCATCGTGAGTCGACAAATGGGGGATTTAGGTTGCCGAGTGAGCAGGCAAGGATTTTGGACGATATCACGGGTGAACAAGTGTCAGTGCGTAGCTGCCTAGCTGGCTTGCATTTGCCCATGCTAGACTGCTAGCATGCTACATTGGAGTATTGGACTAGGGCGATATCGTGCTAGGCAAAGTTCCAATTTATAGATTTGTTGTGCTGCATGCTGAACCATTTTTAAGTTGTGGACTGTGGTGTAAAAAATATAAAATACTAAGTTATATACACATATATAAATTCATATATAAATTGGGTGTTCTAGTTTTTTCTAGACCCTAGGCGGTCGCCCCTCTCGTCCTGGCGAGGAACGAAGTCATAACTACTCGAGAAAAAAAGGCTAAGAAAATTCTGAGCAAAAGCGAAAGTCGGACGATCGAGACCCAACCTGTTGATCAAATGGATTTATATAGATAAGCTACTCCACACTCAATCCGTCCAGATTTTAAAGGGGTTTTGCGAGCGAGACGTGAGTATGTGACATTGCCATGAGTAAGGTATGGTCTAGTTTAACCGATTTGATTATTCTAGTTTATATTGTGTAGAAATTATTTTAACTCTTTAATAAAAAAGATCAAGGTTTTTTCTATTACAAGTAGAATGCGAAGTAGAATTTATCAGGATCGAGCTGCGTGCGTGCATGCGTCCGGACAGCCGACGAGACGGCGCGCTCGATCTCCCCGCGCCCGTGGCGTCGCCAGCGTGGACGATCGACGCCGCGGAGCGCCCAAATCCCCGCCCGGTCGGCCCCCGTGCGCTTCTCCCTTGCATTGGTAGCGGGCGTTCTACGGACGTCAGAGACGGCGACCGATGCGCCAGCGTGCTACGGCCGGCGACGGCCGACGGCGCATCGGCGCCGTGCGCCTGCGGGCGCCGAGCACTAGGGAAAACGAAAGCGACGTACGGCGCCTTTCGCATGCGGCTCGCGCCATTCGGCTCATCGCCGATCGACCGGTGACGCGCATGGACAGCATGCTACTCGATCGGCCGGAATCTTGTATACGGCGGCGCTGCAGGCTACTGCAGCATGTGGAAGAAGCCGCACGTTGACGAAGCGGCATGCATGTGAGCAGCAGCGTGAGGCCACGTTCTTGTGTATAGTACGCGCGTGGGGCGTAGTAGCTCTCGATCTGGACTGGAGTAGGCAGCAGCGGGATGGTGCGCCATGAGAATAGCCAGTCTAGCTAGCTTCATGGGGGGAGCTAGCGAATGCATGCTCTGCCCCCGGCCGGCCATGAATCGTGCAGACGTGCACGATCAATTCCTCCACGCGAGCGGCCATGCATGCATGCATGTGGAACTAACGACAACCATCGTGTGCTTGTGCTTACACCGGCCACCTACGTCGATCGATCGGTCAATGCTCGTCTTTTCACCGGGTTCGTGCTCGTTGAAGGCTCCAGCTCCGTGAGGCCGTGACATCTTTACTAGTTAGGTGTGTACAACTCTATTTAATAGATAGTCTCTTAAGAAGTTAACTGAAAAAATACAAGAGTTCATCTTTATACAATTCTCCATACGCATTGTCTCTTAGCTGTATTTATGATTCAGTGACTTATGATTATACCATACAATTTTTTTGTCGTCTCTTATACTTTAAAACCATTCCACAGTCTCAGGATTATACACGCGCGCCCAACGCGACAGGCATGAAAGACAAGCAAGGACCTATTATTCTCTTCATCTTTTTCAAGATGAAAGTACGTTGGTTCTGCCGTCGGTACCAACAAGGCCACAAGCACCGAGTGCGGTCGAATGGCCCACTTAGGGCCTTTTGTCACTCCACACAATCAACTCAAAAGTCAGTTTCTAAGTACTGTAATTTTGATCTCTTTTTTATCATAATATTTCACCTCTTATTTAAAAACTTTATAAAAATATAAAAAAATATAAGTTGTGATCGAAATACCTTCGGTAATAAAACAAATTATAATAAAATAAATGATATTTCAAAAATATTTTTGAATAATAAAACAAATTATAATAAAATAAATAAACGATAGTTCAAAAAATATTTTTTAAATAAGACAAATTATCAAATGTTAAGAAGCGTTATTTTTGTTTAAAAATGAATAAAAATGAATGAATGAAGGTAGTACTCGGTTCGAGTCAATTTAATAATTATAAAATTCATAATTAACTACTCAGCTTGGAATTGCAGATTTTTCGTGATTTAATAATTCTAAAATTAGTGATTAGTAAATATCAAGTTGTACTAAAGTTGAGTCTTAGATATATCTATTGTTATGATTTAATCATTCCTAATAATTTATTAACAAAAATGAGTTATATGTCCTATAGAATCCCAACTGTAGTTTTTTATTATTTAATAATTAGTATATTCGTAGATAATAAATACCAAAGTTTAAGGTTTTACTTGAGATGTACAATATACAGACTTTAGAGGAGCCACAGATTTACAGCGGCTGAACTCTAGCTGTCCATGGACAAGTCATTTTTGCTGCACACATTCGAGTTTGTTTCTGTTTATTTATTGGGATGCAGAGTTCTTCTCTTTTCTTCGACCTTGGAACCCAGATCGATCGGGAGCTTCCTGTCTAGCTTTCATTGCAAAATTACAGCTTTGACTTGGGGCGGCTCACAGTAGCTTCAATCGTCCCGTGTGGCTCATCAGTCGGCAGGTACACATCATCGGCAAACTGTTGAAAAAGGATGGCAGAAAAATTCAGTCAAAATGGACAAGATATGAGATTCATGGAGTAGCTGAAATAAACAGAAATCTAGCATGCTGACAAAGTGACAATATATGGTAACACTTAAATTCATGTCATCCATGAAATCTAGCAATAGTAACATGGACTATAGTAGCTAAAGAAATCAGTTAAATAGGATTTCAATGAACAAATTACAAACATTAAGTGTTATTTTATAAAACAGGGGAATTATGTCTCCAAATCTATTAAATCATTGAGCACGAGTTATGGATATTAAGTGCAATTTCATAGCCTTTTTCTTAACAAAATTACAAAAGCCCGTTTTGTTTAGCTACTAAACAGAAACAAACCTCAAGTGTGTGTTTGAATTAGAATTGCTAGTGTAAATCTAAATCTGAATTGAAACCTGCAATTAGCCCTGAGAAGAAAGTATACAAAAGATGGCCAAAAAAGAGACAGAACAAGTGCAGTAGCTATCTCTCTCACCTTCACCAATCCTGGATTTTCTTTGCTTGATAAGTTAACAGGCAAAAAGTGGAGGTTCGGCATCCTTAGCTGAACAGATGTTATCTCCGGGAACCTTAAAATTGCATGCATATATTCAGAAGGGGCTAAATATGGCTGAGAAAAGTTACTACAAATAGAAATAGCAACCATATGATAGTTACAAACCTGTTAAGAACTTCCTTAGCCATGAAGTATAGTGTACTCTGCACTGATGGACTATACACTCCAACATCAGGAGGACCAAAGAATGTGTCTGCAAGAACTTTCTTTACGTCCTGGTACCTTTGTGTGAAGCAGAACGGTTTTG
Organism: Zizania palustris; assembly: GCA_019279435.1. Taxonomy (NCBI): domain Eukaryota; kingdom Viridiplantae; phylum Streptophyta; class Magnoliopsida; order Poales; family Poaceae; genus Zizania; species Zizania palustris. The sequence goes on from JAAALK010000282.1 coordinate 7,926,943, forward strand.
ACGGGATCTGGGAAACATGCTCAAAAGGATACCTGATACAAAATCAAAGAAAGAAAAGAATGATGACAAATAACTGGATCAGATCTTATCAATTTAAACTCCCAAATATTTATGTGACATTCTATGTGAACTACACATCTCCCAAGACAAACTGGTAACAGAAATGCTGCTGAGCAGAACAAACAATTAACAGCTAAATATTATAATACTGAACCTGCTTGTTCCATGCCTTGAATGGTCATAGTTGTCAATGAGGTAAGAAAAGGATTGAATAATAGTGTATGGCAGAATTTCAATTTCTCAGGTATATAGGAAGAGTTCCAAACCTCCACCAAGCAGTTACTTCTGTTGCTACAATCCTTTCTCTTGTATCAGGAAGAAGAGTGTAGCGATCCCTCACAAATTTTTCAAACCCAGACTGAGGTAGACAAGGTGGTGAAAGGTTAGCATTTACTGTTTGAAATTGGAGCATATATGTGTGAGACAAGCAATTCAACTCTGCTTCAGTTAAAACTTTAGAGAAGAAGGTTCAGTTAAATTTTTATTTCCCCGTTGTATACTTCATTGGAATAAAAACAGTTCAGTTATTTGCTTTTGTAACACGCCATTTAGCAAAGTGCTAGATAGCAATGTTGTTGCATTCAATTCATGCAGGCATACATGGCATTTGCTACAAATTCATTCCTATTTCAGCAGAATTATACAAAAAAGTCTCAAAGCCAACCCAAAGGTGGAAACACCTGGTGAGAAATACCTGAGTTGTCTTTAACAGTGAGTATCCTTGAATTCCAGAACTTATAAGAAGGTTTCCAGACTTCTTCACAATGACCTCTGTGCTGTGCTTCTCAACACCAAGTTTGAACCCTACAAAAGTATAACATATAGAGCTATCAGGAAATTCGAAATGCTCGTCTTTTATTCAAGCGCAATACATTTGTAACTTTTGTTACTTGTGGCTGAGGTTTGTTGGACAACATGAAAAGAGAAAATCCATCCATTTCAACATAATTTGCCTAGTAAACCTATTGCTGAAATTCATTCCATTTATAAGTGGGTCCATCCAATAATGGAATGTAGGCCGGGGGTTTCTTCAGAATTGATCAAAACCTCTATATCAGGAGTTTTCAGGCTTCTATATCAGGCCTGGTGACTGAAAAATTACCAAGAGTGAAGTTTATGTATGTTTGTCAGACACCGTCTTTTACTTTCTTCAGTATCGTCTATCGTTAGAGGGTTTGGAGTGTGTGATCATTAGCTTCTGCACTCTGATTTTAGTCAAATGATCAGAATTGTTGTAATGTGTTTTGCTGTTGTTAAATAAATCAGGGGGGTGACACTCTGTCCTCCTGATTACAGAAAGGAATGTTTTAACTTGAGAGCATGCTAAACAATTCTTGCCTGGCCTACTAGACCAGAATATTTATCCTTTACCAAAAAATTATGCCTTACGCTTCACCATTAAAATTCACCGTTTCTTTACCTTAAGGTACTGAACAGTGAACAATAGCAAGCACAGGCGATAAAACTCTTCTCACCATGGGAATGATGTTTCCCGTCGACAGCCACACGCTCCCATGGACGCTCCACGATGGTCACCGTGGCCTCTGAGACCTGCCCAAATAGGAGGGCACCCAAAATGTCCATAAAAATCACAACTTTCCCCAATCAAAAGTGCATAGAAGTCGCACGCCAGACGCCTCATTATCTACCTGCGGGTAGAACGAGGTGAAATGCCTCCCCAGAATAACCGCGAATTCCTCCATGGAAACCGCCTCCGTGCACTCCTGCGCCTTCACATACACCTGATCAAACAGAACGACAGCGGATCAGTCTCGAATCAGACGAGGAAGCGCGAGAAATGGTGCCCCCGCTGAACCGAAGATCGAGATTACGGTGTTCTTGATGGAATCGGTGGCGACGATGGCGGAGTTGTCGTCCGAGGTGTAGGAGGGAAGGCAGTCGGAGACGATGCTCACGGCGACGTTCCACTCGACGATGCTGTGGCCGCCAGCCGCCGCGGGGCGGCGCCATACGCGGGAGACGCGGACGCGGGCCTTGCCGTGCCTACCCTGGAGCTCGAAGCGCTCGGCCATGGCCGCCGGGGACGGGGAGAGACACTCGCGGATCCGATCTGCGCGACGCGATGCGAGCGTGGATGGGCGGCGCGGCGTGCAGTATCGAGCCGACGCGACAGCGGTGTTGCGCTTGCGGATGCGTACGGGAATTTGTAGAGGGAAGGTGAGGCCCACATACACAGTCGGCGTAAGACGGCAATAGTGACGTGTCCAACTCAAAAATCCAACGGGTCTACCACGTGTCCACATACGGCAATTTCGCATTGACGAGGCTGTGCACCGGACACTGGAAATGGCAAGTTACGAGAGGGCGAGTCTACCACGTGGAGTCGTGACGGGGCACGTTTGAAAAAAAAACGACGGTGTGTTTCAACATTATAAAAAAATTATTAGTTGATAGAAAATATGTAGATAAAATGAAACAAGATCGAAACTAAGTTAAAAAATTTAATTTTACTTTTATATTAAGTTTCAACTAATAAAACATAGAAACATAAAGGGTGTTGCGCTGATATTTTTGATGTTACAAAGCGTGCGTTTGGCTGGGTTACAACTCCAACTTTTTTGTCCCGTGAAGCTAGAGTCAAGCCAAATATTTTTTTTGACGGGAGTTGATAATGTTCTAGAAAAAAAGCTAGAGTGATGGAGCAAGGTTTAGCCAACTTCAAATACTTTACTCTAGTTTCAGTGTGAATTTTAGGAACCGGAGCTCTATCAAATAGACCCAAACAGTACCGTTGAATTTTACAAATATTTTTTTATAATGCGATGAAATATTTTCAGCTGGTGTTGAAACACCGTTATATTTTTTTGTAAATCTTAGAACATCCTGAATAAAATATTGTTTTCCTAAGAAATAACTCTGTATCAATTTAAAGAAAGAAGCAACTAATTTTCAGGTCCACATTATTAAATATAAGGCTTCGTCTGATCAAACAGACATATAGTTGAAATGAACATACTTTAGCTCAAAGATATTGATTATTTCTAAACATTTTTTATAAGTTTAAAATATAAATTTTTAAGAGAAATTGTATTTTTTATATAAAATACATTTCTCATCATAATTCGGAATAATTGCACTTCAGTATGTTCACAACCAACCAGAAAGATAACAGTTCAAATCATTGAAAAACAACCAAGATATGTATATATCTTGCTACTTTTTATAGTAAATGTAGTCTAAAAACCAACTTCATTGTACTTATTATTTGAATTGTTATTTCGGGTAGCTTCTCGTGCATATATATGGACTTGTTACTCTATTTTACATAGATTCAAATAAGAAATTATATGAATCGACTTAAATAGAGAAATTTATTATTGCCCTAAATAGTAAATTAAAAATAACAATTGTATTAAACATGCTTTTAGGTTTCGTAGGACAGGAAGCAGACATTCCTTTCCGCGTATGTCATGCAGTGCCCCAGGCGCGTTATCGGTGTGTCACCGATATATAAAGACAATTATTGATAATGAAACATAAATAATTTTTGAAAATTGTAATGACATGTGTGAAAGTTTTCTGGGATAAACCACCGTAGTTTCCTGTAATAGCTGTAGCCCATTGTTTCCATCTGCTACTGAGAGCATTCACAATGGTTATCTCAAATAGCTAGCTGATGTGGAGCTGAGAGAAGAATAAAAAAAATAATTTATTTCACCACTAGTACTTGGTCTTATACGTAATACACTCAGTTTCTTGGAATACGTGAAATCTCCTATCTATTAGCTCGTTACTAGCTATTCTCTTTTTCCCCACATTTTCTATTACGTAGGAAAGAGAGTGAATCTAGCTAGTGAAATAAATAACCATTGAAGATGCTCTGATGATTGCTGCTTCCAATTACAAAACGTATAAACCGCTGAAAAATTTAGCAGTGTGCTGCTACCGCTAGAGTCCATCAGACGCTGAATCATCGGATGATCATCTACTGACTCATGCAGATGCGAGTGGATCGAGCTGTATAGCAGATAAAATATAAATGCAGGGTTTGGTTGGTGCGAAGCTACGAAGAACTGGATTGAATTCTTCAAGTCGTGTCGGCTCGTCGCTATCTATTTGATGTGGATAAGTCACAGTGCGAACGTGGTCGTATCAGAAACGCCGTTCTTCGGACAGAGCCGAATTTGTTAGTTCTTGTCCCATCCGGATGAGCGAGGATAGGATGCATAGAATATATGTTATATAATAGAACACCGTAACAGGCTAGAATTCTTGAAGATACCACGTACTCATTCCGGCCGGAAACGATCAGTGTGTCCCTGTGAAAATTTCATACGTTGACTCAGAATGATGGCAACGTCGGAGATCGACTTGAAAGATGAACTCATGGACATGTTGGGACTTGGGATTTTGTTACTTTGTTAGTTAGTATCTATGCAAAACCATGGGACAGTTTAAACCATGGCATTGGTGAGTAAGCTACCGTCTTGACAATTAAATATTTAAAAACAGCGTAGCAAACGACATGCGTTCAACACATTCAGGTTCGAAATTAAACAGCAGTACGCATTGTGCATGGGTTCAGAAGTCCGGCATGCTTGATGAGATGGTACGCCGTACGCACTGCTCAACATGCTGATTGCTAGCTCTCATGGCAGCAGCATCACCTACATACTACCTGCACGAGTACGTCTTCGGCGCAGGCTGACGCGCGTCGCGTCGCGTCGCGCCGCCGGATCGAGCGGCGAGCGGCGAGCGGCGACTCTTGCCATGGCCCGGACGCCATCCAAGGTCCAAGCCAATGCAAGCCATGTCATTCGTCCTCGCCAATGCAACGCAGCCACTTCACCGCTGCCTCCCCGTCGTTACGCGGCGGCAATTTCTTGCCTCCGGCCCGGAAATCTGCCATGGGTTTGAACGATCTGGGTGTTGGACGTGGGCATGTGAGCTGGCTTGCTTCCTGAGGAGAAGTGGGCTATGGCATGTGGATTGGGCTTGAGCCCATCACAGCACTCCAAGCGGTGCAGCTGTTCAGGCCTCCAACAAATTAGGGCCCAAAATTAAATTTTATCACAAAAAACAACGTTTGATTTTCTTCTCTTTTTTCCGCTTGTGCCGTTGAGCCAGCAAAACGCTTCAAAAATTTATAGAAATTTTGCAAAAAATAGAACACTTCAAAAATTTGTATAAAATTCAGAAATTTAAAAGTTTATTTCAACTTCAGTATTATAGCTTTGAAGTTTCAAATTTTATATGTTTAGATGTTAAGGCCCCCCTAACTTAGGATGCGCTCAGTAGAGCTCAACTCCAGCTTCTTTGTGACGTGAGGCCGGAGCAAACCAAACAGTTTTCTGAGGAGTGGTTTCCGCTAAGAGTACTCCAAAAAAATAAAAATAGAGTGGTGGAGTTGGATGTAATCAGTTTTAAGTGCTCCACTCCAACTTCAATGGATTTCGGGATCCGGAGCTTTAACAAAGAGACCCTTATTTCGTTCTGGTGTCTTTAAATTCTGCTTCATACTTCACCTTATCTGTCAGTTATCATCTCATATTTTGGTGACATCCCTGCTGTTCCTAATGTTCTTACGAAGCTTATATTTCCAGATAATTTGAAGATAAAGCATTACAACTCTGTTCTTATTACTGGAGGTGGACGATCTAGTTTTGAAGGAGCTGGGAATTATTCAGACAAGAAGGTGACATTGTTTCATAAACAAACCAAAACTATTAGTAGATCCAGAGTTAGTTCGTATTGGCCATGACTGATCCATACTCTGATACTCCTATGCTACGGCCTATGTAGACCAAACCATCGACAACAGCAAGCCCTAGAACGTAATTAATCAGGCGCAAACAGCCATCTGACACTTCGGAACTTCAGATTAGGATCAGGAGCGAGTTAAAAAGAACTGCACCCTCCTCAAAAGAGACGGAGGCTACGGCCAAATAGAATTGCTAGCTGCACGACCTAATCTAATCTGCGTCCTAGCGTAATTAAACAAGATAATCCACAGATCATGACACACCCAACGTTCATCTGGCATGGTCAGCCTTGCGTATGCAGATGCATGCATGGCCGGTAGATAGAATATATAATGGCCCATCTATCTTGCAGCCACTAAACCACAGGAATACGCGGGAGATAATATAATCAAGTGCTAAAAAAGCCACCTTTTCAGCAGCCACGCACGACTGCATTGCTGCTGATACGTGCGAAACCAGTGTCATCTGTTCATAAAAATGGCATTTCTTGTCTGAAAAGCGGCAAAAAAGAAATACTCTTCACTCCTTTTGTGCTAAAATATCTTATTTTTAACGAGTACTAGACATAACAAGTGTGTTGGGTGTTTGGCCTATAATAACAAAACTCTACTCTAGCTACTACTGTAATCTTATACTTATAATTACTTATAATGGACTAGTCTACTAGCATCTTAGGTAAATCGAACAAAACTTTAACTAATGATTAAATATTTAACTAATCAAATAAATAAATTGTAGCTTCAAATCAAATCCAAACCTATTCCGATGATAATCGGGTATCCAAGACACAAATTTAGATTAAGGATGCATTTGGTATGATTTCGGATCCAACTTCTTTACGTTGTGGAGCTGGAGTCGAGCTAAACATATTTGTTAGGTTCTGGATCCGAACCCAGAGTGTTTCAAAAATGCACTAACGTGCCGGAACAGGGCTAAAAAATTACCTACAAATGCATCTGAATTAACCCACTCACATCAACTAATTTCTAAAACGACTCAACTCAACTAAATACTTTTAACATATTCTAAATTCGACGTGAATTCAGAACTCCAAATATAACCGAGAATTCCCCAGTGCAGGGAATGATGGCGGTGGCCCGTCCTCTCCTAGGAAGCAGTGCCCAACTCTCCTTCCTCTTGTCGCCTCTTTGGCTCTTCCAACCCCTCGTCCTACTCCACAGCACACGCACAGTCGCGACGCACACCCGCCACGCCGTCTCCCTTCCCTCCTCGTCTCGTCTCGTCTCGTCTCGTCTCCTCCTGCCGTCCTGCCTCCCGGTCTCCTCGGATTCCGCCCATGCCTTCCCGCCGCGCGAGCCCTAGCTGCTGCTGACCCGCTCCGCTTGCGCTCACGGCTCACCCGAAGGCCGAATCCTAGGGTTCCCGCGGGCGAGGCGGTCAGCGAGCGCCCTGCGGTGAGGAGCTAGTCCACGCGCGCGCGAGATCCCATGGCCGGCGCCGACCCGCTGCGCGACACCCTCCGCCGCCTCTGCGCCGACGGCGGCTGGTCCTACGCAGTCTTCTGGAGAGCCAGCCGCGCCGCCGACTCCCAGCAGCTGTGAGCACTCTGCCCCCCAATCTCCGTGACCGTGAATTCTCTCACACGCCTCTGCTCAACTCGACTCGCTAGTCGCTGTGTGCTTTTTTCTTCCTAGGACTGCAATAAATGCCATTAATTGCACTCGTGCATCCACAAACTACCGGACAAGGTGTCCATTTGTATGGGGTTCATTAATGTGGTTGGAGATTACGGAGTAGGACTTTGAATTTCACTTTCGTTTTGGCTTTTGTGCGGCAGGCAACTAGTGTTTGGCGATGCGCACTGCGAGCGGGCGGGCGGCGCGCCAGCTATCTCCGGCTTCGAGGCCATGGACCTCCTTCTCAGGGAGAAGGCCACCGCGCTGCGGAGTGGGCGAAGTGGCGGCGGGCGTGGCGGCAACGGCGGTGAGGGGCACACGCCCGACGGCGCCACGGGCCATGGCCAGGACGGGGTGGACAGGCTCGTGCACAAGACCATGGCGCAACAGGTCCACGTCGTGGGAGAAGGGTAATTTGGTTTTCCCGCTACTGTTTGGTCGTTTTTGGATTTGTGCTGCTCCAATTTGGGGTTATGTAGTGTAATGGGGGCACTGGCATGCGAGTGATTTGGTTCTGCTATTGCTGTTGCTGGCCAGGGTGATTGGTCAGGCGGCGCTGACGGGGTTGCACCGGTGGATCCTTCATGACAGTCTTGATGAGTGTGGTGAAGAAGACGAGGTAATTGCTTCTGATATTGCTGCTATTGATGGTGTGGCACTGTAGCACAATGAGGTCTGAGGCTCAAATTTTAAGTATAAATGCCTTAGTTACTGGAAGCATCACGCCAAAATTACATCTAGGACTCCCAGTGCAGATTAATTCATAAGTTTGTTCATTTGGACATAATGTATTGCGACCATAGACCTATAATACATATTGTGCACATTATACTATTTCAAATTAGGACATTTATTTGTTTTTATGTTGCAAATGGGTTTGAATTTCATTGTTATATGATTACATCTCTTTAATACCATCTTAATGCAGGTATTGTTGGAGATGAAGGACCAGTTTTTTGCAGGAATACAGGTCTTACTGATGTTTCTTTCACACCTTATTACAATCAGCTTCCCATTTTTTGTGTTGATCTAATGATGCTTGCTTCTTGACAGACAGTTGCAGTGATACCTGTCCTTCCACAAGGTGTTGTTCAGCTCGGCTCCACGAAAATGGTAGGTTATGTGCTTATTATGGTATTGTGCAAGTGCTGTGGATACTGATATCCTAGTCCTGCTGCAGTATTCTCATCCTCGATCTCTAATTCACTCACCATTTCCTATGCTATTGTAGAAAAAAAACCTTTATTCTATCATGCTGTTCAGGACCTATGGTTTTCTGTATATATACGTGTTTGTTCCCAGAAGTGCGACTAGGATATGGATTCCTGTTTTATCTTGGAGCCTGACTATTTTTTATTCACTTCTGTTTCTACTCATCACAATCTTCAATTGTTCTCTTGTCAATTTCGACAGCGTGCTTCCACAATTGTTTAATAAACATTAGATTATGGGTCTTGTTTATCCTATATCGTCTGTCCTTGTGAGCTATTAGAAACACCAAAAGGTGTGTGTTTTCTTTTGTTGTTTTCTTTTATTTGTTCGATTCAAAATTCAGTATATTCTATCATGGGCAATGCACAGGTTATGGAGGAAGCAGCATTCATAGATCATGTCAAATCTTTGTTTTGCCAGCTGGGTAGTTCAACTGCAGTTGTTCCATGTAGTTCATTTTTACAAGATTTGGTTAGGAAAACTTCATTTCAGAAGTCACTTGGTGTGCATTCCTCTTCACGCTTGGGAGATCTTCATGGTGATGGAAATACTTTTAATGGTCATGAGATTAATCATCACTTCAGCCATCAGATGTCACAAGCCTCAACGATTCAGTCCTTCCACCCTGTACAACAATTTTATGCCGGGCCTACTTTCTGTCACCCAGTAACTATAGCATCAGGTTGTGATCTCTTCCAACCACTTGTTCAACCAGACCATGGGTTCAACATTATTTTGAACAATCAGTCAGTGGACAATAAATCAACAGTTTTACCGAAAAAGAATGTTTCATATTCTGAAACATCAAATGATGCATTTTCAGATGCTTCTAACTCCCTCAATGAACCCAATATCTCCATTTCAGACAGAAGAGAGTTTGTAAGCATAGAACATCATGGTTCTTGCCATAATGGAGACATGGAAATGGAAAAAGATTGCACAGCTTCTGCAAGTTGTACAAGTGAAGAAAGTATTCTCAATAAAGTGGGTGCTTTGCTGGGTCAGGATCATTTGGTAGATTATCAGACTAGCAATGCCACGTCCGTGAACAGAAAATTTCAGACAATGTCCATTGCTGATAATACGAAGTTTCAATGTGATTCTTATGTAATTCCAGATGCAGCACTTGTTTGCTCTCGCCAATATTCAAACTGCTTTCAATCTTTTCTTGGCACAATTCAAGGTAGTTCTCCCGTCAATTCAAATGCAATTCACGAGGATACTTCTCATAATGTTCTATCTGGAGGGAACAACTCTTGCCCCTTAGAAAATAAGGTTGACACCAATTCAAATGATTTGCCTGAGCATATGGTACCACCAATACCATTAGAATTGACTGGGAGAAACGATTTGTTTGATGTACTGCAACTTCAGCAGAAATCAAGTGGATCAAATGGCACTGAAGTAAACAATTGTCAATCAATGCCCTACAGTTCAGAGCAAGCTGTTAAGTCACTCATTGGGTGTGTGGATGATGATTTCACTGGGTTGATCACTGAAGCTGATCAAGACCAGCTCTTGGATGCAATAGTTTCAAAGATAATCACAGGGCACAATCAGAATGTGGACACCAGTGTTTCTTGTAGCACTTCAGTGGCAAGCTTCAATGGACCACTTCATTCTAATTGCCAACCATACACCACAGTATCATCATCAGGGCAAACATTTTGCAATTTGACCAGTGTTTCTCCTGTAACAATTCAAACTGAAGTACCCGCTGCAAGTTTCCGGCAATCATCTTCTAGCATAGATAAATCTGAGGAATGCTCTCAGAGACAGAAAAGTTATAAATCACAAATAAGGCTCTGGGTTGAGAACAACCATAGTGTGGGATCAGACAGTCTTTCAACTGGACAATCATCTGATGGTCTGTCAGCTGGAAAGTGTATAACGATTGATGAAATAGGTAAATCGAACAAAAAGAGAACAAGACAAGGTGAGAGCCCAAAACCAAGGCCTAAAGATCGCCAAATGATTCAAGACCGTATAAAGGAGCTTCGTGAAATAGTACCTAACAGTGCAAAGGTAACAACCATCAACTCATATAGACCAATCTTGACCTTTAAAATAAAATTGTGCATTAACTATCACATTTTTAGCACTTATATTTCTTTTTGATTAAACAGTGTAGCATTGATACTCTACTGGAGAAGACCGTTAAGCATATGCTTTTCTTGCAAAATGTTGCAAAGCATGCTGATAAGTTGAAGGAATCTGGGGAGCCAAAGGTTTGTTTTATGTTAGTGCCCATTCTGAGTTATGTATCACTTGTTTGTATGAACAAAAAAAATACACTTGTTAATGATAACAGACATCTAGTCATTAACAGAAGCATAAAGACATCTTCGGAAGTAACTAATTCTTATTTCATTGTTGGATTGGGACAGAGAGGTAATTTTTCGTGTTATCTAATTGTAAATTAGTACAATTATATCAGGCCCAAAATAGACAATCTCTGAATTCAAATAAGTTCATGCAGCATTAATGCTCTCTGTTCAGTTTTTGTTATCGCTTGCTGCTACTGTCAGTTGATACAGCCATACAGGTAGATGACAGACCTTACATAATTACCATTCAAATTTCCTATAGTTTCTTGAAGATCAACTGGAGTTAGAGTTTCAGAAATCAACGTTAGATTTAATGTTAGAATACCGAATCCATGTACTGCCAACTATAAAGCACACAACCGAACATTAAATAGAAAAGCCAATCTATAATCGAAATAGTTAAGCCAACTAATTAATCAAGTACAACTCATGGAAGATTTCATTTGCTATAATTCATTTTCAGACTTTGCGTTGAAATGACTTTTATGGATACTTTCACTGTAAGCTGGTAACCCCAGCACTTCTAGTTCTATGTCCTGAACATTTGACACGTGAAGGAGTGATCTCATCCATGTGAATTTTTCTTTTTTCACACAAGCAGATCATAAGTCAAGAGGAAGGCTTGCTCTTGAAAGATAATTTCGAAGGCGGTGCAACATGGGCCTTTGAAGTTGGTACACGATCCATGACATGCCCAATCATAGTAGAAGATCTCAGCCCACCCGGACAAATGCTTGTGGAGGTACTAGCTACTTGTTAGTTTTGTTAAATGCTACTGGATGCTAATTCTGAGAGGTGATTCAAACATATTGTAATTACTCAGATGCTTTGTAAAGAAAGAGGAATCTTTTTGGAAATAGCCGATCAAATTAGAGGTTTGGGGCTGACTATCTTGAAAGGTGTGATGGAAGTTCGTAAAGATAAGATTTGGGCACGATTTGCTGTTGAGGTATTAAATCTTTGCTCATCTCTTCGATCTAGTTCTAGTTCTTATGATACTGTATAGTTTAATTAAATTATTGACTTTTTTAACAGGCAAACAAGGACGTAACTCGGATTGAAATATTTCTTTCTCTTGTCCATCTTCTGGAACCTAGCACTGGGAGCTCTCTTCTGTCAGCAGGTGTTGAGAATATTAGCCTGCCACGCAATAGCTTCTATCCGTCGTCGATCCCAGCCACTGGTTCCCCTAACGGGTTGTGACATAAGATGCACCATGGTGACCATACTTCAGCAAATGGAGCGCCGTGCCGCCGTGAGCGGGTTAACTGTTACATGCTGACTAAAGTATCTTGTTGCCTGTCTCCACTGCTAAAGCTGCATGTTATTGGTCAGTAAAGCAGACCACAGAAGCAGTGGTGATTTCTCCTAACATCAAACTAGCTTTGCAGTCAGTGTCTGTGAGTCGAGGGAAGGTAAAGTACAGCAATCTATTGTTTTAGGCAGGCTCCACAAGGGTAAGAAATGTAGCATATGATTAGAGATTTATAGTTAGGGTAGCAGCAGGTTTTTTCTGCTCTTGTATCTGCATTCGTTGACTCTGTTGAAAATCTCATATGCCATGTAGCCAAATTGTTGTGTCGACGCCCTTTTGGCCGGGTGCATCTGGTTGTGTATTTGCAGTTCGGCGTTTTCGAATGTTCAGCAAGTACCACCTAAATGAGCCCTCTTACTATTTTCACTGAATTCTGACAGGTGTGCAATTTGGAACCACAGTTCAACAATTATGTTCAAGCCATTCGTGCAAGATTGTGCTGGTTAACGATCAAGGAGTACATTAAAACATTTCATCGCACGTTACATGCATCCACGGTGCTTTGGATCTCGTTCTTGTATATGGTATGTTCGGTTAGTAGGGGATTGGAAGGGATTGAGAGAGATTGTAGTATACATTCCTTCTAATACCTTCCAATTCCCTCAATCCCCTTCCTAAGAGGATTAATCGAACAGATCCTTCTGAGATTCTGCATAATATATAAGCTTTGCTCTGGTACTAACTGATTGAATATAATCCCAGTTTATCATGTGAATTGAATCCTTGTAGATCTACGTGAAATATATCATGCACAGTTGATGGGAAAACAGCAACATTGTCTCTTGAACCAAAGAAACGGGGTAATTCTCAAAAGAGTAATTGAGCAACCAAAAAATAAAGCTAAGCTAAGTTACATTACTCTTCTCTAGGCGCAATCACGTGCGCTCTTCCAGATCCAAGTAAAAAAATTAGCATGCAACATGAACAAAAGGAAAGAAAGAAATAATGGAAATGGTGAATGAAGTCATGACGGGTAGAGAGCCAAGAAGTTGGGAGACAAGCATGGCGAGGCCCTCCAAACCCTGGAGTGCAGCTTGAGCACCTCGTGCGCCTTCTCCTTGGTCTTCACCCCGCACTGCTCCGACCGCAGCGCCAGGCACAGCTTTCCCACAACGCCGCACTGCGCCATCTCCTGGAGCACGGCCGGCGTCGCCGCGTGCCGCGCCACCGACCGGAGCACCCGCACCGCCCGCTCGCTCGCCGCCTCCGACACCCGCAGGACCTTCTTACCCACCACGGCCACCCCGGCCGCGTGAGCCACCAGCTCTGCGCGCCCCTCCGCGCACGTGCACACCCGGTCCAGCACGGCCAGCGCCAGCTCGCACACGCGCCTCTCGGGCTCGACGAGCAGCAGCTCGACCAGCGCCGGCACCGAGCCAGCGCCGACGATCTTCACGCGATTGCGGCCGTAAGGGCAGAGCGCGGCGAGCGCGTGGAGAGACGCCTTGGTCGCCCGCGTCGAGATGCGGTCACTGACAACGCGGACCACCTCGGCGAGGAACTCCGCGTCAGGCCCGATCACCAAGCCCGGCACAGCCGCGTTGGCGAGGGTCCTCACGAGCTTCACCACTTGCGTCCGCAACTGCAGGTTCGACGAGCGGAGGACGGCGGTGAGGGACTCCGCCAGATTGCTGTGCCTGGCCACGACGCCGACCAGCTCCTGCTCTGGGATCCAGAGCGATGCGAGGACCCCAACCGCCTCCTCCCGCGCCGTCGAGCAAGCGCTATCGCCGGTCAGAACTCGAGACAACACATCGAACACCCCGTCCTGGGACGCTAGCATTGCCCTGCTGTCCTCGCACTCGACCGCCAGCTCCCGTAGCTTCCTCAGCGCGCCAACCTGCGCTGCCGTGGCTTCGGACAGGATCGACGCGATCTCGTCGCGAGACACGGACCTTAGCGCGGCCACCTCCTCGTCCACCGCCGACCCGGGGGAGACGGAGGCCGCCCACGAGTGGATGAGGCGGCGGAGGGTGTGGTTGGGCGTGAGCTCCATCCCCGGCTCGAGCGGCTGCCGCGTGACGGGGCAGGTGCGGTGGGCGGGCGCGGCGAGCCAGCGCGCGATGGCGGCGCGGTCGTACGAGATCCCCGAAGGGAGCGTGACGGGGTCGCGCATGAGCTGTAGCGAGATGGGGCAGACGAAGTAGGCCGGCACCTCGGCCGGAGCGCTCGCCGCAGCTGCCATCTCCCTCACCACGCACCTTCTCCGCGGAATGAGCGGCGAGTGGACAATATATACCGCAAGAAGGCGGTGGCAGACTAGCGGTGGCGGTGGCGGTGGCGCGCGGCTACGCGTTCACGAGCGGGACGAAGAAGACGCCGGCGTGATGAGGTTGGTCGCAGTCTAATTTATGGCGCGGGGATTCGCGTAGCGGCGTTCACATGCTTGCGATGCACCGCATCACATGTTCCGCTGCGCTTTGTTTACACGTTGCTCGAGGTAGCTACTTTTTGCGGTTTAGTCCCTTGGTTTTCTCGAATTTGTGGGCTTGATCCTTGTAATCCTTTCATGCTTCTGGTTTGGTTGACTTGATTTGCTGAGCTCATGAGGTTTCTTCTCACTTTGTATTTGTATTGTTTGGAAAAGTAAACGGTGACTACGGGGAAACGGTAACACACTGTAACTTTTTCTTTGGCATTAGGGCATGTATAACCCTAAGACTGTGGAATAGTTTTTAAAATACAAGAGAAAATAAAGAAATTGCATGGTACAACTTAAATCTCTGAATCATAAATGCAACTAAGAAACAATGTGTATGGAGAATCGTGTAGAGACGAGCTCTTCGCGAAGAGCCCGTCTCTTGTATTTTTTTCAGTTAACCCTCCTAAAAACCTTTCAAAAAACCACCTATTAAATGAGGTTGTATACTCCTTAAAAAAACTTTGACCAAATTGTTAGCCTAGCCTTGCTTCGAAGTTTACTAAACACGATCATGATCGTGAATAAAAATGTGCATGTCTCGAGTTTGTAAGAGCATTTTTATTGTGGTTGTTACTTTTAACTTGTTATTTATTAATTTGTTATTTTGTTAGACACTAGAATGTACTTGTTAAATATAACTTCCCATTTAAATGTAGTTATATTTTATCAATTTATGTATATGCAAAAAACACATTTAACTCTTTTTTAATTTTACTTTTAATAATTAAGGTGTCAATATAAATATGTTTAGCTCTTTAATGGAAGGAGATGGATTCAGTCTACTGACAAGAGTGAATGTAAAATTTCTCCAAATTAAACATATATAGCACTTATCAATATCTATCCAGTTACCAAATTAATCCTCTTTTATCCTCAAATAAGGGTTCGTTTGTTTCAACTTAAGATTATAATAACCCGTCTTATTTTCATAAGCCGAAACAAAACAAATACGACGGTTTATTATACCAGCTTATTATAAGCTGAAATGCATATTATAACAATTTAATAAACTAGTCTAATCTAGTTTTTTATAAACCAAATTATTATAATTCTAAGCCGAAACAAACAGACGGCTGATAATGAACTGTCGTTGCTTTGAAACAGGAGAAGTGTATAACTTTTAACAAAAGTTGTCATTTTGACCTTTGCTCCCATTTGCCCGGAAAACACAAGGGGGGCTGTTCCCAAAATATATCCAATCTCAGGCCCCGTTTCGCAACCGGCTTGGAAGAGTGAGAAGGCTGGCTCGAGAGGTTGACCTGGAAAGTGCTCGAGCTTAATTAACAAAGCCCAGCCGGTCAGAAGCCTAGCGATTAGCGCTGGCTATGTCATGCTAACCATTTTTCTGTGCTTAATTTAATCATCCAGATCTCTAACCTCGCCGACGCGACGCCCGGCCATGTGTTCGATCCGTTTCTCTTGAGATGTTCGACCACCAGCTGCAGGCTGCAGCAACCATAGACAGATAAAATGTGAAATGCAGCATATATATATTAGGGTTCTAAATTACAGGCGAACCTGCTGCAACCAAATTAGGGTTCTAAAACGACCATATAATAATTAACACTTCCATGATCCGTATTATATTAGTCGCTGGATACTCTTTGCGAATTGCGATTAATTAAGGCAATTATCAGAGCACAGGAGTACCTTGCACCTTCCTTCCATCTCCATCATTGGCTGTACGTTGGATTCTTGATCCACCTGGTACATTTGCCTAAAGTCAACGATAATAATACGAAATTTCAATAAAAATCAACGATAATATTAATCAGATCGAGGAACTCGTCCGCAACGATCGATAAAAGAATAGTTTGACTTGCTAACGAAGATTATTTTTTATCAAAATTCAATTGCTAATTGACTAAGTTTTATGCATAAATAATATTACACGCTAGATGTGCTTCGGATCCTTTTGGGATTTGACCATATGACTCTCTCCGTAAACAAAATATAAGGTATACATGCATTTAAAAAAATCAACTGTTTTAATACTTTTTATCGATAATTGAGTAAAAAAACATGTGTACTGTTTTTCCGAGCAGCTAGTTAGTTGGAGTAGTTAAATAGTCTAAGTATCTAACTAAGTAAAAATCTAGAAAAACTAGGGTTTTTCAGTTTTAAAATTTTAATTTATTTCTAGATTCTATAACTTTGATTCCAACAATCTAAGAGTGTGTTTGGTTGTGCTATGAACCGTAAAAAAACTGTTGTGAGCTACCCGTTGTGAAAAAATTATTGTGAGTTGTCTGCTGTGGAAAAATTGAAAATCGTTTGGTTAAAGCTGCTGTGAGTTGACTATTTTTATAACTGATATAATTTTCATTATTATAATATTACATACATATATATAAATAGGAAACATTCAATATGGATGCAACTAAATAACTGAAAAATATATTAGATAAAAAAATCCATAGTTCATCTCATAAAGTAATCAACAACCACATAGCTATCTCATGAAATTATGCAATGCGATACAAACCATAATAATTTTAGATCAATCAAAATACCTTGAATTCATGCTATCCCATTTGTACTAAAAACGGAAAAATAGAAAAGCTGGAGCAGAAAAGTAGAATCCAAGCTGTTTCCAAATTTGCAATAGAAAAAAGCTATTTTTCACGAGAAAAGTAGGTTTGGTAAACTTGTTCAGTTTAACAGATTTTAAAAACGGAACCAAACACACCGTGATTAGACCGTTTGTTTCACCTTAAACAAGGCAGAAAGTGAAACAATCCGGTGCTAGGACTGATAAGATTCAGGTAAAAACGGTCTATATATGGCCTTAACAGACCAACTTTTAGCCGTGGGATGAATCAACCAGCCCAATTAAAAGCCTGGCTAAATTATTTAGTATTGGCCCACGAGGCTGAAAATTGGCTGGCCTCCAGGTAGTCGGCCATGGACGGGCTACTCACAAACTACTCCAGTCTCCACCTCTCCACCCCCAAAGTCAACCCACGGATCCCTAGTCTTCAATTCATGTCTTCGCACCTGGGCAACTCTGTTCATCCGTGGCTTCAACTTGAGCGAAATCAAACAACAAGATAAGTCCAGTTGCGATTGGAACGACCTGCAAAACCGGATGATGTGAAGGAAAGAAAAATCTTTCTTTGGAGCATGCATGCATGCATGCATGGTCTAGTCAACGCTTCAAGTAGTAGTTCTGTGTGACGATTATTCGCGGCAAGGAGAAGCTAGCAATGCATGGATCGATGGCATCGGAATGCATGCATATGCACGATGCATCGACGAAGCCCGAAGTTACACTTGCCGAGGTATATACTATCACCATATATATATATGTAGTCTATTGATCAGTCTCAGAGTTGACTACAACATATATACCCGTGCGTGCAAGTGCAAGTGCTCGGATGATCATCGTATATTAAAATCCAACTGGAAAGATATCCCGCGCATCTGCATGCAGTAACGTATTCAGTTTTCTGAATGTGAGAAAGGTGTGTAGATGTGATGCAGTTTGTTTACGTGGATCGATGACAATTTGATGCTACAGGGGAGCAAGCTAAGGTTGGAATTGGATATCTTTTGCCATGGTGATCATCTGGTCATGAGCATTTGAGCCACCAGCGGACCAGCCCCTTGGATCATGGGCCATCTTGCTCTCTCTCGCTCTCGGAACTATCCAGACCCGCGACCATGTGCATCCGGCCCTAGGCAGAGGCACCCTGAATTCTGAAGAACGGGGAAGCTCCCAAGGTCCATCTATCTTACACTGCGCCCAAGTCAGCCGAGCTGTGGATGCAAAGCATGGAGCTTGCATTGCATTCTTGCAAGAGCTTACTCGAGGAAGGGAGGACACATACAACTGAAGATTGGTTTAAGCCCTACTTGTTTCAACTTCTAGCAGCTAGAGATTTTCAGTAGTTAGCTAGTTAGAGTAGCTGGTGTTTTCCAACTTCTGGATTCTAGTTCATTTCTCAGTTACTGATTCTCACAACCTGAGTCTAGAATCTAGACCATTTATTTACGTATCAGATTCTAGAAGTAGCTGCAACTCTCAGACAAACTGAAACAAATAGCTACTCCTCAGATCAATATAGAAACTTGGAAATATATGTAACGGAGGCAGCGGCTACTCCCGACCAGACGCAATCCTGTGAGGCGTTGACCCTGTAAAATACTCCGCGCACGGGCGGTGCAGTGGAATTCTGCGGGTACAGGCCACTTTCTATTTCTCTTCGTCTCTGTTGTGTACGTGCATTATATTAATAAATCTTTGGAGAAGTATCTTGTGCACATCGGCTGGCCGTGTACATGGTGCATATATGAGATCTTCACCTTCAATCTGTAATCCAACTGACAACAGTTTTGCTGGGGGTTATCACAAATATAGCAAGGAACGGAATGGGGAAGGTGGGAGGTGTTTTCTGCTGCTAAATGATCTAGTGAAGCTGTTGTCCGTTGGATTACAGATTAAAGGTGGAGATCTCACATGTGCACCATGTGCACGGACAACCGATGTGCACAGGGTATTTCCTCTTGATCTTTTTGACAGTTGAAACTAACATGTTGAATTATGCACCGCGAATCGTGATTAATTATGTTCATTTCTGAATTTTGAAGAACACAGTGCTCACTTTACAGCGACTGGTGCACGTACGGTACAGCAATAGCACATTATGCATTGCATATATATGAATCACACGGAGATTACTTTTTAAATTATTTGCAGAATTTTTCTTGATTGTGTACTGAATGTGGAGCCGGAGGGTCGTTAAAATGCAAAAGAATTGTTTTCAGCTTGACTTATAGTCTGTTTAAATGGGTTAAAACTAATACTTAGTTAACTAATAGCTAAGACTAAAAAATAGTCCATATTTGTTTAATATTTTGGTTACTAAAATCAATTTTATTCCTGCTATAATAAAGAGCATACGGATAAGTGGATCGAAACAAACCAGCAATCTTTTATTTTTCAACATGATATGATATGAGTCGTCCTCCAGACCAATGAGGCAATGACAGCTGCTCCCTTGCTCTGAATTTAAGGCTTGCTTGTTTCGTTTTTAGATTATAACAATTTAGTATTTTTTTCATAAGTCGAAGCAAGCAGAGCGGCTTATTCTAGAATTTTTTAAAAAATAATAATATTTTTTTAAAAAAAAATCAAATATGTATGCCAAGTTCACAAAATTACAAAAATAGCATGCGGTCGGTATTTGAAGTGCCGACTACGCCATGTCAACACCAGTCAAGTGCCGACTGGTGCGGACATGGCGTAGTCCGATTGGTGCTGACATGATGTAGTCGGCACCGGCTGTCCCTTGAAGTATCGACCACATGTTAGTTTTGCAATTTTTTGAAATCGGCATACGGATTTGATTTTTTTTTTAAAAAAATATTATTAATAAAAAATCTTTATTCTACCAGTTTAATAAGATGATAGAAACCAACTTTTTTATAAGCTAAATTGTTATAATATAAAACTGAAATAAACGATCTTGTTTCACTCGCAATTTCGACCTAGCACAAGAGGGACAGGGGACACGTGCACTGTGCAATATTGCTTGGCATGCAAGATATTCGTCGCTTCCCATGTTATGCCACATACAACGAACTGTACATGCAACTGAGGTCATTCACACTTAATTAAGATGCAGTGTTTTTTTAAGAGACTTGCAAGCTAAACCTGTGATAATTTCATTCCATATATACAATACGAACAGATATTTTCAAACTTTGATTTATTGTATTGTCTATCTCACAAGTATACCAATTACCCTTACTCCCTACACATGAGTGGCTTTAGTTCTTAGCTCACCCCTCCTCAAAACATGCATACCTCTGTATCGATCACTATATGTAGTTCTTCCAAACAGAAATCAGATGAAAAAGTTGCAAACCATTCGCAAGAATAACATGAGACTAGAAAGAAGAATTTTTAATGGTATATATATGTGTATTTATGGCATGTAAAGAGCCTCCAATCCTTGGCAAGCCACGCTCCCGATCCAGTCATGATCAGGCGCACCGATTATGCTGTCCTCGTGGAGGCTCATGGCGTCGTCGTCGGGGAAAGAATCCAACGAGACGTACTTGGTGTCCTCCCACGTTGACAAGCTCGGCACGATCGAACACCACGGCGAGAGGCTGCCGGTGCCGGCGTCGGCGTCCGTCGGCATGTCTAGAGAGTCGAAGCAGCTCTGATCCATGGCGAAGTTGAGCTCGCCCAGCGCCGCTTGCACGCTTGCGTCGTCTGTGCACAGAATGGTGGTTGCGGTGGTTGTGCTGGTCTTACTCGTCGGGTCGGTGCCGCTCGATGGCCCGGACCACTCGTCGAACCCGTCCTGGCTCGGGTCGAACTGCGCCAACGGCGCCAGGATGCCGGGGATCAGATCGCTGCACGCGCCGAACGTGTCCAGCGCGTTGTCGACGTGCCCTGCGGACTCCGGCGTGACGGCGCCGAGTCCGGCGTCGGTCGGCTGGTGGTTCAGAAACTTGGAGTATAGCATTGCGAGGTCGATGGTCGAGCCGTCAGCTGCGGCAGGCACGTCGGGCATCGCCTGGCCGGGGTTCGCCGGGTTGCCGACCATGCCTTCCAGGACCATGTCTGGCCGGACCGGGCCGGGGAACCGGTGGCCGAACGTCGCGTCGCGGCCGCTCGCGACGGCGTCAGCCGCCGACCGGCTCGACGACGTGGACTTCCCCCGGCGGTTCTTGCGGCAGCCTCCGCCGACGGGGACGTTGCGGAGCGAGCCTCCCTTGGTCCAGTATCGGCGGCACCCCTTGCAGAAGTAGCGCGGCTGGCTGAGGCTGTAGTTGTTGTAGTAGCAGAACTTGGTGTTGGGCGAGTCGCAGCGCGGGCAGCTGGGCGCCGCCTCGGCGCCCTGCCTGTACCGGCGATCCACCAGCAGCGACGGCGGCCGCGGCGCGTACGGCAGCATGGCCTCGTAGTACGACGACAACATGAACCTCCACCGCGCGCGGCGTCAGATTTTCGAGATCTCCAAGCTGTATCTATATCTATCTAGCTAGCAGCCAAGAATGCGGTGATGTGAGAGGAACCTGCCTGCTGCTGCCGGCCGATCGATCGGTGGCGCGAGCGGGTTTTGATTGATGGATCGAGCGAGGTAGTAGGATCGGAGGGCAAGAGGGAGAGGGAGAGGGAGGTAGTGGGGTGTTTATATGGATGAGCAGTAGTAGTAGCAGTCCGGGCGGGAGTTTTTCCGGTTACTCGCGCATGCGCATGTGAGGCTGCATCGCCTAGATTTGGATCGAGCTGTAGTTTAGTAGGCTTTGATTTGGGGTTAGAGAAATTAGGCAGCTCCTAATTAATTACACCCAACAAACTGTGCTTGTGCAGTCGTCCCTTTACTAGTGGTTACAGTAGTCTTGTTTTCGCATAATGATATGCAACAACTAACCATTCACTACAACAAAACAAAAGATTTTCGTCGGCCAATATAACTTTCGTCGGCTTTTGGGCAAGCCGACGGAAGTTAAATAACTTCCGTCGGCCTCCACGAGCCGACGGAAGTTAACTTAACTTCCGTCGGCTTCTGACAGTGGCCGACGGAAGTTAGCGGGGATTTTTCCTCGGCCGCTCGGATCCACCTAACTTCCGTCGGCCCGCATTAAAGCCGACGGAAGTTAGCTAACTTCCGTCGGCTTTAATGTTGGCCGACGGAAGTTAGGGGGCTTTTCCCCCAACCGCGCGCGCGTACAGGGAGCCCTAACTCCCTGTACACGCGCGCACTCCCGCCTCCTGCGCCTGCCGCCGCCGCCCGCCCGCCGCCGCCGCTTCGCCGCCCGGCCGCCGCCCGCCCGCCCCCGCCGGTTCGCCGCCCGGCCGCCGCCCGCCCGCCCGCCCGGCCGCCGCCTCGGCCGCCCGCCCGCCCGGCCGCCGCCCGCCCGGCCGCCGCCTCGGCCGCCCGCCCGGTTCGAGGTGTCCTCGTCCACTCCCCTCACCTAATCGGAAGCGACCGAGCCTTCATCGTCTTCGTGAGGTCCGTGCTTCGTCCCGATTCCACTGTAGTCGTCGCCATTTTTTAGTTAACATGTCGCCATTTTTTGTGTGTACTACATGTGGGGCCCATGGGATTAGATGATTAATTAATGTGTGATATGCAAAGGGGCAGAAGAACACAATGGTGCCCTTTGTATATATAATAGTTTGTAAGCTTGATTTGATCATTAGGAGGATTAATAACTGGTGCTTAAGTACGATGGCATGCAAAGCCCTGGCATAAAATATCTCTGTGCAGTGCTTATCTAATAATGTAGGGCCTAGCTAATGCATACCACCATCATCTCTTGCATATCTCTCCTTAATTAAAAATGTTAATTAACCTAGATTGAGGCATAATGTTGTCTTTTCAGTTTTCTTCGCCCGAACCAAAATGTGTATTATCCGTTTCTAGGCTTTGCACATAGATGTGTTAATCTTACAAAGGTGTAAGGTAAAATCAGCAAACATGTAATGCCCTAATGAGATTTACTTGTTTATTTCATGAAGACCTATCTGTATGTCTTGTATGTCTGTTCTTGCCCTGTTTGGTGGTGTATTGAATCCATCTTCCCTATGATGTGTGGTTGTGTGCTGAATTTAATTGGTCGCCTAGGCGACGCCTAGGCGCCCGCCTAGGCTCCTAGGCGTCCAGTCGGCCCCCGTAGATAGTGTAACGAAACCTATGCGTCACCCGTTTCGGACCAACATGTCTCACACGTGTCATGCGTGTGAGATGTGCAGGTCCGGAATTGTCCCTTTTTGGACAGCCTCAGAGTGGGCGACAGAGCGTGGTTTTATGATGAGTCATGAGTCCGAATGAGATTTCAGTAACATAACCTTGTTGTTCTCCATTGCACCACTATCAGGCGTGCAATTGGAGAACAGCGGGGTTATGCTGCTGAAATTTCGTTCGGACTCATGGCTCGTCATAAATACCACGTTTTGTTGGTCACTCTTGGGTGGGTTTAGGACCTATCTTTTCCTATAGACCATGGTTGTCACGGCATCGCCTGCGTCGACTAGGCGTCCAGGCGGTCACCGCCGGACGCCATGGTGAATCGCGTCGCCGGTGGGCTCTGCTTCCCCTTGCGTCGTCGGCCGCCCGGCCGCCTCTACTTCCCCTCCGTTGTCCGGAGGCGGAGGCGGGGGGTGGCCAGGGTGTGTGTTTGTTGCGAGCCCTTTGATTGAATGAATGTTTTGCATATAGAATGGCTGAGGACGACCGACGGTGGATGTATAGTGGTTGGATGAAAAGTGGAGCTCACACGAGGGAGTGGGTAATCAACGCTGAGAAATTTGTTGATCGTGCATTCGCTTTGACAACAAACACTGGCGCGAGGTGCCCATGCATGAAGTGCAGAAATTCTCGTTGGCAAGACAAGAGGACGTTGTCATTGCATATTTGCAAATATGGATTCGTGCCAGGTTATGAAGTTTGGTCTTTTCACGGCGAGACAGGCCTTGAAAAAACGGTATTAGTAGTGGAAGAAGAAGATGATAGCGTTGCTGACGATAGGATGGATGTGATGGTTGATGCTATACGACCGGAGTTTGAATCAAACCCCGAGGATCCTCCAACACCGGAGGTTCAAAAGTTTTTCGACATCCTTCGAGCTTCAGAAAAGCCATTGCATGAGCACACCACCGTAAGCGTTCTCGCTTTCGTGACTCGTATTATGGCTATTAAGTCAAAGTTTGCATTTTCAAACAATTGTTATAAGGAGCTCTTGAATCTGATCAGCGATATCCTTCCTAAGAACCATAAGGTGCCGAAAGACATGTATCAGTCAAAGAAAATGCTTTCTGCTCTCGGTATGGAGTATGAGAAGATTGATGTGTGCCGAGATAATTGTATGCTGTTCTGGAAAGAACATAGTAATGAGGTGAAATGCTTAAAATGTGGTAAACCGAGATTCGTAGAGGTCATAAATGAAGACGGAGAGAAGGTGACGACAGAGGTTGCTCATAAGCAACTTCGTTACATGCCTCTTACACCTCGGGTGAAACGATTGTTTCTATCAAAGAAAACCGCTAGACATATGCGATGGCATAAAGAAGGTGTACGTGAGAATAATCAAGTAATGGTGCACCCATCTGATGGTGCGGCATGGAAGGCTCTAGATGATTTTGATGCAGACTTTGCTAGTGATGCAAGGAATGTTCGCATCGGGTTGGCAACTGATGGATTCACGCCTTTCAATGTAACGGCATCGTCGTACTCTTGTTGGCCCGTGTTTGCTATTCCATACAACCTTCCACCTTCATTTTGTATGAAATATGAATTTATGTTCCTGTGTCTCATTATACCCGGTCCAGATCATCCTGGAACACGACTAAACGTGATGTTGAAGCCCTTAATTGAAGAGTTAAAACAATTGTGGAAAGGAGTTGAAGCATATGACTATGACCAGAAACAAAAATTCAATCTTCGAGTTGCGTATCTGTGGTCGGTCCACGATTTTCCGGCATACGGTATTTTTTCTGGTTGGAGTTGTCATGGAAGGTTGACATGCCCGATATGTGCGAAGGACACAGATTGTTTCCATCTGGACTTCGGGGGAAAGATTTGTTACTTTGATTGCCATAGATGCTTTTTGCCCATGAATCACCCATTTAGGTTACAGAGGAACAATTTCAAGAAGGACAACATTGTTGTAAAGGGACCACCAAGGCGTTTAAATGGTAGAGAAATCGCTGATATGCTGAATGGGTTGGTCCTTAATGAAAATGAGGATGGATTTGTAGGATTCGGAACCGAACATAATTGGACCCACATATGTGGTTTATGGGAACTGTCGTACGTCAAATCACTAATTCTGATGCACAACATTGACGTTATGCATCAGGAACGTAATGTTGGTGAAAGCATTATAAGTACATGTATGGATTTTACTGACAGGACAAAAGATAATGTAAAGGCGAGAAGAGATTTAGCTGAGATTTGTAATCGACCAACCCTTGAGTTGACGAATAGTGGTGGCAAGCCACGTGCCCCATTTTGTTTAAAACCTAAAGAAAAAAAACAAGTAATGAGGTGGTTGAAAAATTTGAAATCTCCAGATGGTTACGCCGCAGGATTTAGAAGAGCTGTGAACTTGAATACAGGGAAATTAAATGGATTGAAAAGTCACGATTACCACATAATAATGGAAAGACTCCTTCCTGTAATGTTTCGTGGGTACCTGAATGATGATGTGTGGAAGTCGTTAGCTGAGCTGAGCCATTTTTATAGACAACTTTGTGCGAAAGAAATTAAGAAAGATATGATGGAGATGCTAGAGAAAGAGATCCCAGTGCTTTTATGTAAACTGGAAAAAATATTCCCTCCAGGGTTCTTCAATCCAATGCAACATTTACTGGTTCATCTGCCATATGAAGCTAAGGTAGGTGGCCCTGTGCAATATAGGTGGATGTATCATATTGAAAGGTCCCTAAAGAAGCTTAGAGCGATGGTTGGTAATAAGGCCAGAGTTGAAGGTTGCATCGCAGAAGAATTTAAATTGAAAGAGATAGCATACTTCACTAGTGTATACTTCGCTGAGCATCACAATGTCAACACACCTGCTACACGGTACCATATGGATGAAGACCATCCTTGTAGTGATCTCCAAATATTTGGGTGGAAGGGCATAACTGTTGGTGTTTCCACGACATATTATGTAACTCAGGAAGAACGAACAAATGCCTTGCTCTACATGTACTCAAATATGGAAGAGATGGAACAATATTTCGCGTAAGTGATTCGTTTTAGTTTTATATTTTACCTCCAAATTTTATACCCGTTTGTTTACCTATTCGTTACATTGACAGTATGTTTGATTCAAAATACTTGCCATCTGGTCGTCAACCAACGGAGAAGCAATTAGATAAATTGCGTCGAGAAGGAGTAAATGGCGGGCCTAGTTTTCTCACTTGGTTCAGAGAACATGTAAATCCTTACCTTTTCTGACACGTATTATTTTACTCTACTGGGTTAATTATCTTATAATCTCTTATGATTTGCAGTGCGTGCTCGCTGACAATGTACATATAGACTTGCGACAGCTCTCTTACGGGAGTATTAGTGCCAAAAGTTACAGTCGCTACGATGTTAATGGTTTCCGCTTCCGTTCAACTATATTTGAAGCATATCGACCTCTAGCGGCAACAACTAATACTGGTGTTGTTACAAGGGTCGTTGATGGACAAGGACACGAAACTATGTATTATGGAATCATCAAAAATATAATCGAGTACAAATTTGCCGGGAATAAGGAGATTAAAGTAGTCTTCTTCGATTGTGATTGGTTCGACCCTAAACATGGTACTCGTGAAAACCAATTTGGGATGGTTGAAGTCAAACACGCGGAACGATTATCTAGTTGCGACAATTTTGTCCTTGCTCATCAAGTCGAGCAGGTGTATTATATGCCCTACCCATGTGAAAAACTAAGTGCTTGGTGGGTAGTCTACAAAGTGAATCCTCGGGAACGTCTACACACCCCTAGTGATGACGCTTATCAATTGGAGGTTGAAGAGGTCGATGAGGTTTATCAAGATGATGAATTGCCGACTTCGTTTAATGTAGAGTCAGAATCGTCGACAGATTCTTTTCTCGGCGATTCTAATGATGTGGCAGTTCCCGAGAAAAGGAAACACCAACATAAGAAGAAAAAAGTAACATGGCGTGCTTTGGGGAGAAAAGGACAAATTGATCCTGATTTTGATGATAATTGACAAGTAATTGTTTTGATACATGGATATGCAATATACTTCATATTACATGTTTTTTCATATGTACAAACCTTCTTTACTAATAAATGCTTGTTTGTGCTTATTTTGAACAGGATGTCGAAAAATAAGAAGAGTGTCACGAGGAAGCTCTTCCGATTGGGGAGTTCATCGGCGAGTACTCCGGCGAGTACACCGACGAGTCAGGAGGACACCCTATTCCAGGGTAGTTCCTCTTCTTCAAACAGACGTCGTCAAGAGCAGCTCCTGAGATGCATAGATCCGACATTAATTGGTCGGCCTATTGCATTTCAACTAGATGAGGAGGTAACTTTCAGATTGTTTTTTATGCCAGTTATAAACTATTACTAATTGTTTCAATACTGTTTTGTAGGAGGAAGAACACTTGGAGAGTTGTAACACCCCAGAAATTAAAAAGGAATAAAGTAAAAAGAAAATAATATTTAAATCATTTCTGGATTTATTAATGAAGGAAAAATCCCAAAAGAACCCAAATAAAGCCAAACAGGGAGAAATACTTAAAACCTGGACTTGAAAATTTTATGAGATGAACTAGAGATCAAAATATAATTTTAGGAATTTTTACAAATTTTTATCAACAGTGATTCAACCCCTAATCAAATATATGAATTACTGAATTTATTTTAAAACAGAAAAGAATTAAAAATACTTAATGGGCCTCAACCCGGAAATCGACCTCAGCCCGGCCCAATCCAGCGGTGTGCCACCGACCGGTGGGGTCCACCTGTCGGCGCACTCCTCCGCTCCTCTCTCCTTCCCCGCGCTCGCTTCGGTCCCACCCGTCGGCCTCCCGCACGCCCCCTCAGCCTCTGCCACCTTCGGCCCACTTGTCAGCCCCTTTTCTTTTATGCCCGCTCACTGACAGGTGGCCCCCACCTGTCAGGCCTTTCTTCTCCGATGGAAGGGGATCTCCCCCTTCCATTCCCGTCGGCCCCCTTGCCCTATTCGCCGCCGGACGCCTCGGGTCACCGAATCGAGCCGGATCTCGACCCCCCCCATCCTCCGGCGACCTCTTTCCCCCTTTTCTCACGCGCTTTCCGCCGTATATGGCAAGAAGCCGAACCCTAGGGAAACCTCACCGGCGATGGAAAGCTCCTTCGGTTTCCTTCGGATTCCTTGCCTTCTTCTCGCCGGCGAGCCCCTATAAAGGACCCCCACCCTCACCGCAGTTCGCCCACGCCAACATCGCTCAAGCCCTCCCCTTTCCGAGCGCCCCCCCTCTCTTTTGCACCGCCACCTCTGTTCCGCCTCCGGCGACCTTTTGCCGGCGCCACGGTGCCTCTCCACCCTCGTCTTCAAGCCCGTCGGGACCGTCGGTGTCCACCTGATCCCGTCCCCGCCTCTGTTGGGCCGAATCGCCACCGGAAGACCGCCTTCGCCGCCGGCCCGAACCTATCCCGCCGCCACCCCTCAACGCCGGCCACGAACCGACGCCCGCAAGTCCTGACTCAGGTACCACCATGATCGCCGCCCTTTTCTGTTTCGGTTTTCGCGCTCACCTGAGGCACTTAGCCCTCGCCGCCACCGTCGCGCTCGCCACCAGTGGCTGCCGTCGCCGGAGAAGACGGCGAATCTGCGTGCCGTGCCGGATTTAACCCCGACCGCACGATCACGCTTGGAGGGCGTAGATTAGATCTCCTCTGGGATTTAATCCCCACCGTCCGTCTGCGCTAAGGGGTATCGAGGCCTGTGAGCCGTCGATCACCACTTAAACGCCCCGCACGCGCCCTGGCCGTTGGATCTAGATCCTGCGGTCCTGATCACCCTGGTCCACGCGCGCGGTCAACGGTTCACGGTGAACCCAGTTCACCGTGGACCCGAGACGGTTTTTAGTTTAAATAAAATTCCAGAAAATAGTTTAAACTTCAAAAATTCATATCTTGCTCATTTTAACTCCAAATTTCACCATTCAAATTTTGTTAGAACCAGAATATTATTCTCTACACATTAATACAATAAAAACAGTATGTTTCTGTACTTAAAATATTATTAATAAATAAATGAATAAAAATCCCTTAGGGTTGAAATTAAAAATACAGAAAATAAAATAGGGAAAATTCTAAAATATTAAACTTTACTGTTTTGAACAAAACCTTGAGATATTAAAAATATTACTTCACATAATAAAACCTACAAATGTGTATGTTTAATATTTGGTGAATTTTTATCTGTTTATTGAATGTGGATGTATTGTTTATTTTCCGTAACGAGAAGACTACGAGTTCGTCGAGGAGCAGGAGTTCTACCCCGAGGTTCCTCCATCCCCATTTGCTGAGCAAGGCAAGTCATCGACCATCTCTGTGGAAACAGTTGATCATAATTGAGCCCATGTTTTAATAACTTATCGCTATAACCCATAGGTTAATATTGCATTAGTCAAATATTCAAGCCTTACACTTATATTTATTAGATCCCTGTCCTTGTGTGCAAACCCAAGCCATGCTTATTGAGCCTCAACTCCTTGTCACTCTACTATAAAAATATTAGCTAGTGCCCAATGTACCGGCACAACTGCTATAGGTTAAAAAGAATGAGTCGTAGATAGCTGGATTCTGTATATGAATTTCCCTGTTATTCTTGTCTCTGGACTCTGTTGGAGTTGGCTAGGTTATAAGTATGGTGGGTTCCGGGTGCAAGCTCGGGCACTGGTTTGTCGCACCCGGGGCACTATAAGGACCGGTCTGCGGGATCTGTTGCAAAGCACTTCCGTACCAACCACAAGTCTAATGGGTAAGTCCTAACTGGAAGTGTGGAACTCTTCGGCTCTATGCACCATAGTGGAGGGGTACAAGGGGCTAGCCTGCGGGCGACTTGTACCAAAGAAGGCTCAAGGGGGGGTATGGTGAGCACTCGACACGTCGAGACACGATACGAAACCCATAAGAGGGTGTTGTGGAGTCGGAGGGAACCATATGGAAGGTTTTGGCACGAGTTCCCGTGTGATGGGTCATCTCGTTACACTTCGGTGTAGGTGATGAGTGCGTGCCTTGTGGGTACAGTGGTACATCTCTGATCAGAGTAATTCAATCTTTTCGAAAAGCCGAGCCCACGGTCAAGGGCGGGTTGTGTGACTACTCGCAGTTAGTTTACAATTGTGTGAATGTTCGGATTATTCATGGCACGTAAGGACTGTTGAGCGAGGTGGGGTGACTGTACCCCTCGAGTTAGAAGATGATACACATGCACATGTTTACTTTTCTGTACTAATAAATTGCTCTCATTTAAAGCTTTACAATTATGCTGCTTCCGCAAAACTAGCCACTATCTCCCTTGTTATTACCTTGCATTATATTTGCATTCGGTGGCTTGCTGAGTACATCTGTACTCACCCCGTTGACTTACACCATCAGAGCCCGTTTACTACGAGGAGGATGAAGGTCTGGAGTAGCGACCCAGTCAAGGCGAGACTGGAAGGAGGCGTTCATCTAGGACCCTTGTTTTATTAGTTTCTCTTCATCTTTATTCACTTTTGTATTAATGCGGTCTACGAACCGTGAATGATTGCCCGTATTGTACGTGGTCGTGTGATGAACGTCTTGTTTTATTGATTTTCTATGGAATTTCAATAAAGTCCTGATTTATTAAATCGGGGCGCGACAAGATGGTATCAGAGCCGACTTGACTGTAGGAAGCCAAACAGACCTGACCTTAGGACTTATATATATATTCACTATATTTTACAAAAGATTACTTATCCTCTCATCTTCTAAGATTTTCACAAAAATTTTCTCTCTTTTGTAGATGCCGATCCGTACCATGAACGGGAACCTTCGTGACGAGGCCGGATTCATCCGCGAGCTACGCATGCTCGTCAGTTTCCTCGGCTTCGAGCAAGAGCCGATGTACCATGGAATCTTCCCCGACGAGGAAGAAAGCTACTGCGAGGTCACCGTCGTCGTCCAGCCCTCCCCTCAGACAGCCCACACCTACCGCGGAGGAGGACCTACCTTCCTGGTAGCCAGTCAGCGCACCGCTCTTCAGGCACTTACCGAGCTCCGGATGATCTACGACAGCGAGCTCTACGACACGGACTTCCGCTTCGTTCCGCTTCGCACCCCAGGGAGCCCACACAGTGTCTTCGTCAGTACCCTCTCCCAGCGTCATTCGGCGATAGGTCATACCATGCGCTTGTTGGAGGCCATGGATGATCTCCACTACGAGGCGCTGCAGGACGCCAATGGACAGCGCGACACCATCAGCTTCTACCGCCATTCCTCCGAGGACCTGAACCGCGAGAACGGCGAGCTTCGTCGCCGCATCCAGCAGGGACACCGTTTGGCTGCCGAGGCAGAGGAGTTGCGGCGTCAGAATGAGCTTCTTCGACAGCGTGTCGCTACCAACCCGCACCTCCGCTATCAGATCGAGGAGTTGAAGAAGGACATTGAGGAGATCGCACCTCTTCCGCCTCGCCGAAAGAAACCCATTCAGACTCCCACAGTGAGGCCCAAGAGGATCTCCCGTAGCGCACCACCCGCCGGACCGTCCAGTTCCTCGACCCCGCCCGTCTCCTACGAGCCCGAGATCGAGCCGTCCCCCGAGCTGCCTTAGACGTAGTTTTACGATTGATTGTTATTTGCTTGCTTGTATTAGCATTCATGTCAAAATATAAGGCATGAACGAGAGAATAAATAAATGTAACCGCAAGAACGGTATCCTTTTGAAATAAAATATAAAAGAAGTTCACCAAAATAAATGTGTACACATTGAAAATTCCAGGATGACCAACACTCAAGGATCAGACGCTCCTCAGAACGGAGGGGATAGTGGCAACCTGCCACAATGGGGAGCGACCGGGCAAAGGCAAGCCCCAGTCGCCAACCACCCCACACTGGCTGAGATGATGGCCACTCAGAACCAGTTGGTTGCTGCCCTATTGAATCAGATACAACAACAGCAGCAGCAGATGCAAGAGCAGCAGGCTCAGTTTTTCCGCCATCACCAACAGCCCGAGCTGCATCATCACGCCGCCCCAGCTCCCGCTCCCGCGTCCCAGCTCTCGGAGTTCCTCCGAGTTCGTCCACCAACCTTCTCCAGCACCACCAACCCCATGGAGGCTGGGGATTGGTTAAGGACCATTGAAAAGAAGCTAGATCTGCTGACCTGCACTGAGCAGGAGAGGGTGGCCTTCGCCACCCACCAGCTTCATGGTCCCGCCGCGGAGTGGTGGGACAACCACCGTGAGACTCTGCCTGAGGGCCACGCCCCCACTTGGGCAGAATTCTCGGCCGCTTTCCGTGCCGCTCATATCCCAGAGGGCATCATCGCACAGAAGCAGCAGGAGTTTAGGGACCTACAGCAGGGGAGCAGGTCTGTCACGGAGTATTTACACGAGTTCAACCGGCTGGCTCGTTACGCGCCTGAAGAAGTCCGTACTGACGCAGCCAGGCAGTCTAAGTTTCTTCGAGGTCTTAAGGATGAGTTGTCCCTTCAACTCGTTTCCGGAGATTATGCCAACTTCCAAAAGTTGGTTAATAAGGCTATTATTCAGGAGACTCAGCAAAATAAGGTCGACCTGAAGAGGAAGAGAATGATTGCCTTCAGACAGAATCAAGGCATGGCACAGAGGCCTCGCTTCACCCCTCCTCCTCCAACGCCACAGTACCACCCCCGCCCAGTACATCGTCCGGCACCACCTGCCGCCAACACCGGAACCGGACAGCCTCGCCCCGCTCCTGCCGCGCCAGCTGCACCACCCGCCCCGGCAAAGAAGGCAGAGATTCTGCGCGACAAGAACGGCAAGCCCGTGGTATGTTTTAACTGCCGCCAGGAGGGGCATTTCGCCTATCAGTGCCCCCACCCCAAGCGCGCACAGGGAGTCACGACGAACCCCGCCATCCGTGCTCGCGTCAACCATGTCACCGCTGAGGAAGCCCAGGCTGCGCCCGAGATCGTGATGGGTAAGTTCATGGTAAATTCAGCAATTGCAATAGTTTTGTTTGACACCGGAGCTACGCACTCCTTCATCTCAACTGAATTTGTGGAAAAGAACAATCTAAGCACAGAAGAACTACCCAGAGCCGTACAAATAGTCACCCCGGGTAAACAAACTCTAGCCCTAACATATAGCCCAAAGGTATGGATAGATATCCACGGCACCGTATTTTGGGCCGACCCCATCCTAATAGAATGCCGAGGCCTGGATCTCATTCTAGGAATGGATTGGTTAAATAAATACCAAGGAGTGATAGAATGTGCCCAAAGAAAAGTGACTGTAACCAGCGAAGAAGGTACTGCCATCACATTTCAGATGCCAAGATTGAAGATCAGAAGACCAAGACTACATCAGATTACCTTGGAAGAGATACCAGTAGTCAGTGAATACCCGGACGTGTTCCCAGAGGATCTACCAGGGATGCCACCCAAGAGGGACATCGAGTTCAGGATTGACTTGGTGCCAGGAACCACCCCTATCTACAAGCGACCATACCGGATGGCCGCCAACGAATTAGCTGAGATGAAGCAGCAATTGGAGGATCTTGAAAGGAAAGGTTATATCAGACCAAGTACGTCGCCATGGGGTGCTCCCGTCATCTTCGTCGAGAAGAAAGAAGACAAGGCAAAGCGTATGTGTGTGGATTATCGCGCCTTGAATGAGGTAACCATCAAGAATAAGTACCCGTTGCCTCGGATCGATGATCTCTTCGATCAGCTCAAAGGAGCTACGGTATTCTCGAAGATCGACCTGCGGTCTGGTTACCACCAGCTAAGAATCCGAGAGGAGGATATACCCAAGACGGCCTTCACTACCCGTTATGGATTATATGAGTGCACAGTTATGTCATTTGGATTAACCAACGCCCCTGCATTCTTCATGAATATGATGAATAAGGTATTCATGGAATATCTGGACAAGTTCATCGTAGTCTTCATAGACGACATCCTTATTTATTCCAAGGACCAGAAGGAGCACGAGACCCACCTTCGGTTAACCCTAGGAAAGTTAAGGGAACACCAATTATATGCCAAGTACAGCAAATGCAAGTTTTGGACGGCAGAAGTAAAGTTCCTTGGACACATCATCTCTGCGCAAGGAATCGCAGTAGACCCTGCCACCGTAGAAGCAGTCACGGATTGGTTGCCACCCACGAACGTATCTGAGATACGGAGTTTTCTGGGCTTGGCCGGATATTATCGGAGATTTATCGAGAATTTTTCGAAGATAGCTAAGCCAATGACCAGATTGTTGCAGAAAGGAGAAAAGTTCGAATGGACTCCTGAATGCGAGGAAAGTTTCCGCACCCTCAAGACTCGTTTGGTGTCTGCACCTATACTAACCCTACCGGATATCCGCAAAGACTTCCATGTCTATTGCGACGCATCTCGCCAGGGATTGGGATGTGTTCTTATGCAAGATGGAAAAGTCATCTCTTATGCCTCCAGACAATTGAGACCCCATGAGTTGAATTATCCGACCCATGATTTGGAATTAGCCGCCGTAGTGCATGCCCTTAAGATTTGGAGGCACTATCTAGTTGGAAATCGCTGTGAGATCTTTACGGATCACAAGAGCTTGAAGTATATCTTCACACAGCCAGATCTGAACTTGAGGCAAAGACGATGGCTGGAATTGATTAAGGACTATGACTTGGGTATTCATTACCACCCAGGAAAAGCCAATGTGGTAGCTGACGCCTTGAGTCGCAAAGGATATTGCACGGCAATGATGATTCAAGAACACGCACCCTTGTTATGTAAGGAGATGGAAAACTTAAATCTTGGATTGACCACCAGAGCATATCTAGCCACCTTGGAGACCCAACCGGTATTGTTTGAGCAGATTCGTGAAGCTCAGTCAGAGGACCCGGATATAGCTGCCATTAAGAAGAACATGAGACAAGGAAAAGCCCCCGGATTTTCAGAGGACGAGAATGGCACCATATGGTTTGGAACCCGAATATGTGTGCCGGATAAACCTGAAATAAAGACTCTTATCCTAAGAGAAGCCCATGAGACATTGTACTCCATTCACCCCGGCAGTACCAAGATGTACCAGGATCTGAAGGAACGCTATTGGTGGGTTAGCATGAAGAGAGAGATTGCCCAGTTCGTCGCCGAATGTGACACCTGCAGAAGAGTAAAAGCTGAACATCAGAGGCCTGCAGGATTGTTACAACCACTTAAAGTACCGGAATGGAAGTGGGAAGAAATCGGTATGGATTTCATCACCGGACTCCCAAAGACCCAACTTGGATATGATTCTATTTGGGTGATCATCGATCGGCTTACGAAAGTAGCTCATTTCATAGCCGTCAAGACAACCTTCAGTGGC
This sequence comes from Zizania palustris, assembly GCA_019279435.1. Lineage (NCBI taxonomy): Eukaryota > Viridiplantae > Streptophyta > Magnoliopsida > Poales > Poaceae > Zizania > Zizania palustris. The sequence goes on from JAAALK010000282.1 coordinate 7,962,635, forward strand.
CCTAAGCTAGCAGAACTATATGGCCAGGATAGTATGTCTTCATGGAGTGCCCAAGAAGATAGTGTCTGACCGAGGAAGTCAGTTCACCTCTCGCTTTTGGAAGAACCTCCAAGAGGAGATGGGCACGAGATTGAATTTCAGTACCGCCTACCATCCTCAGACAGATGGACAAACCGAAAGAGTAAATCAGATACTAGAGGATATGCTTCGAGCATGTGTCTTGGATTTTGGAGCCACTTGGGACAAGAGCTTGCCATATGCAGAATTTTCATACAACAACAGCTATCAAGCCAGTCTTCAGATGTCTCCTTTTGAGGCCCTATATGGACGTAAGTGCAGAACGCCACTACTTTGGGACCAAACTGGTGAATCCCAAGTATTCGGAACCGACATTCTACGTGAAGCTGAAGAGAAAGTACGGATTATCAGAGACCGACTCAAGACAGCCCAATCTCGACAGAAGAGCTACGCAGACAATCGCCGTCGGGACTTAACCTTTGAAGAAGGAGATCATGTTTACCTTCGGGTTACACCTCTCCGTGGAACTCAACGGTTTAACATGAGAGGAAAGTTGGCCCCTCGATATGTTGGACCATTTCCCGTTATTCGACGCCAAGGCGAAGTCGCATATCAGTTGGAATTACCACCTTCATTGGCTGGAGTGCATGACGTATTTCATGTATCTCAACTCAAGAAGTGTCTCCGCATTCCCACGGAGCAAGTGGATCTTCAGCAGTTGGATGTCCAAGAGGATCTGACTTATGTGGAGAAACCGGTCAAGATATTGGAAGTCAAAGAAAGGACCACCAGAAGTCGAGTCATCCGTTTCTGCAAAGTGCAGTGGAGCAATCACCCAGTAGAGGAAGCTACATGGGAAAAAGAAGATGAACTCAAGGCACAACATCCTGAGCTATTCGAGGATTGATCCGAATCTCGAGGACGAGATTCTCTGTAAGGGGGATAGGATTGTAACACCCCAGAAATTAAAAAGGAATAAAGTAAAAAGAAAATAATATTTAAATCATTTCTGGATTTATTAATGAAGGAAAAATCCCAAAAGAACCCAAATAAAGCCAAACAGGGAGAAATACTTAAAACCTGGACTTGAAAATTTTATGAGATGAACTAGAGATCAAAATATAATTTTAGGAATTTTTACAAATTTTTATCAACAGTGATTCAACCCCTAATCAAATATATGAATTACTGAATTTATTTTAAAACAGAAAAGAATTAAAAATACTTAATGGGCCTCAACCCGGAAATCGACCTCAGCCCGGCCCAATCCAGCGGTGTGCCACCGACCGGTGGGGTCCACCTGTCGGCGCACTCCTCCGCTCCTCTCTCCTTCCCCGCGCTCGCTTCGGTCCCACCCGTCGGCCTCCCGCACGCCCCCTCAGCCTCTGCCACCTTCGGCCCACTTGTCAGCCCCTTTTCTTTTATGCCCGCTCACTGACAGGTGGCCCCCACCTGTCAGGCCTTTCTTCTCCGATGGAAGGGGATCTCCCCCTTCCATTCCCGTCGGCCCCCTTGCCCTATTCGCCGCCGGACGCCTCGGGTCACCGAATCGAGCCGGATCTCGACCCCCCCCATCCTCCGGCGACCTCTTTCCCCCTTTTCTCACGCGCTTTCCGCCGTATATGGCAAGAAGCCGAACCCTAGGGAAACCTCACCGGCGATGGAAAGCTCCTTCGGTTTCCTTCGGATTCCTTGCCTTCTTCTCGCCGGCGAGCCCCTATAAAGGACCCCCACCCTCACCGCAGTTCGCCCACGCCAACATCGCTCAAGCCCTCCCCTTTCCGAGCGCCCCCCCTCTCTTTTGCACCGCCACCTCTGTTCCGCCTCCGGCGACCTTTTGCCGGCGCCACGGTGCCTCTCCACCCTCGTCTTCAAGCCCGTCGGGACCGTCGGTGTCCACCTGATCCCGTCCCCGCCTCTGTTGGGCCGAATCGCCACCGGAAGACCGCCTTCGCCGCCGGCCCGAACCTATCCCGCCGCCACCCCTCAACGCCGGCCACGAACCGACGCCCGCAAGTCCTGACTCAGGTACCACCATGATCGCCGCCCTTTTCTGTTTCGGTTTTCGCGCTCACCTGAGGCACTTAGCCCTCGCCGCCACCGTCGCGCTCGCCACCAGTGGCTGCCGTCGCCGGAGAAGACGGCGAATCTGCGTGCCGTGCCGGATTTAACCCCGACCGCACGATCACGCTTGGAGGGCGTAGATTAGATCTCCTCTGGGATTTAATCCCCACCGTCCGTCTGCGCTAAGGGGTATCGAGGCCTGTGAGCCGTCGATCACCACTTAAACGCCCCGCACGCGCCCTGGCCGTTGGATCTAGATCCTGCGGTCCTGATCACCCTGGTCCACGCGCGCGGTCAACGGTTCACGGTGAACCCAGTTCACCGTGGACCCGAGACGGTTTTTAGTTTAAATAAAATTCCAGAAAATAGTTTAAACTTCAAAAATTCATATCTTGCTCATTTTAACTCCAAATTTCACCATTCAAATTTTGTTAGAACCAGAATATTATTCTCTACACATTAATACAATAAAAACAGTATGTTTCTGTACTTAAAATATTATTAATAAATAAATGAATAAAAATCCCTTAGGGTTGAAATTAAAAATACAGAAAATAAAATAGGGAAAATTCTAAAATATTAAACTTTACTGTTTTGAACAAAACCTTGAGATATTAAAAATATTACTTCACATAATAAAACCTACAAATGTGTATGTTTAATATTTGGTGAATTTTTATCTGTTTATTGAATGTGGATGTATTGTTTATTTTCCGTAACGAGAAGACTACGAGTTCGTCGAGGAGCAGGAGTTCTACCCCGAGGTTCCTCCATCCCCATTTGCTGAGCAAGGCAAGTCATCGACCATCTCTGTGGAAACAGTTGATCATAATTGAGCCCATGTTTTAATAACTTATCGCTATAACCCATAGGTTAATATTGCATTAGTCAAATATTCAAGCCTTACACTTATATTTATTAGATCCCTGTCCTTGTGTGCAAACCCAAGCCATGCTTATTGAGCCTCAACTCCTTGTCACTCTACTATAAAAATATTAGCTAGTGCCCAATGTACCGGCACAACTGCTATAGGTTAAAAAGAATGAGTCGTAGATAGCTGGATTCTGTATATGAATTTCCCTGTTATTCTTGTCTCTGGACTCTGTTGGAGTTGGCTAGGTTATAAGTATGGTGGGTTCCGGGTGCAAGCTCGGGCACTGGTTTGTCGCACCCGGGGCACTATAAGGACCGGTCTGCGGGATCTGTTGCAAAGCACTTCCGTACCAACCACAAGTCTAATGGGTAAGTCCTAACTGGAAGTGTGGAACTCTTCGGCTCTATGCACCATAGTGGAGGGGTACAAGGGGCTAGCCTGCGGGCGACTTGTACCAAAGAAGGCTCAAGGGGGGGTATGGTGAGCACTCGACACGTCGAGACACGATACGAAACCCATAAGAGGGTGTTGTGGAGTCGGAGGGAACCATATGGAAGGTTTTGGCACGAGTTCCCGTGTGATGGGTCATCTCGTTACACTTCGGTGTAGGTGATGAGTGCGTGCCTTGTGGGTACAGTGGTACATCTCTGATCAGAGTAATTCAATCTTTTCGAAAAGCCGAGCCCACGGTCAAGGGCGGGTTGTGTGACTACTCGCAGTTAGTTTACAATTGTGTGAATGTTCGGATTATTCATGGCACGTAAGGACTGTTGAGCGAGGTGGGGTGACTGTACCCCTCGAGTTAGAAGATGATACACATGCACATGTTTACTTTTCTGTACTAATAAATTGCTCTCATTTAAAGCTTTACAATTATGCTGCTTCCGCAAAACTAGCCACTATCTCCCTTGTTATTACCTTGCATTATATTTGCATTCGGTGGCTTGCTGAGTACATCTGTACTCACCCCGTTGACTTACACCATCAGAGCCCGTTTACTACGAGGAGGATGAAGGTCTGGAGTAGCGACCCAGTCAAGGCGAGACTGGAAGGAGGCGTTCATCTAGGACCCTTGTTTTATTAGTTTCTCTTCATCTTTATTCACTTTTGTATTAATGCGGTCTACGAACCGTGAATGATTGCCCGTATTGTACGTGGTCGTGTGATGAACGTCTTGTTTTATTGATTTTCTATGGAATTTCAATAAAGTCCTGATTTATTAAATCGGGGCGCGACAAGAGTGCGGGTCATGAGGATGATCGGCCGGTGGGTGGCGGGCAAGAGGGGGATGTCCCAGAGTGTGCGGCACAGAGGGATGACCCAGAGGGTGTGGGGCAGGGGGATGACCCAGAGGGTGCGGGGCAGGGGGATCTCCCGGAGGGTGCGGGTCAGGAGGAAGGTGCTGAGGCTACCGGCGGGTCCTCGGTAACTTTCAGGACGAGTCACTTGGTCGCTCCACCAGTAGTCTCTTCCGGTGGAGCCAAGATCGAGATTACGCCTGTTGGTGACGGGTAAGTGTAATACTCTTCTGTTGTTTTGTTTTTGTTTTCAAAAAATTTCTTTCACTAAACTAATTAACTTTATTTATTATGTATTTCTAGATCTTGGATTGACTCTCGGTTCGACGGCACTTCGAGGGTCAGACAGGTTAACCAGATATTGGGTAACCTGTGCCGTATGCACTACCCAGGGATGCTGACAATGCCGACCGGTGAGCGGGTTCTATGCCAGACATGGGACCAGTACCGGTTCGCTCCTGACGGGCGCCACGGAACTGCTCAGGGGGCGGTGTCTCATGACTTCTGGGTATGCAAGTGTTTTTTCAATTTTCTTTTAGAATTTTCGAGTTACAACACTGTACTAATCATTATTTTTGCAGTTACGCTTTTGCTTGCCAAAAGTCGGCAATCACCATAACCATGCGCTTGTAGTCTTCAACAACAATGCGCATAAGGTGGTGAAGGACGCCATTTCGTATGCCCGCATTCAAGCGAACAATGCTTACTACAAGGAGAAGCTAGGGCAACGAATGAGCAAGGCGACGGGCTCATCGTCAGTCTATTTGACTGAAGAAGAATACCGTTCGGTAAACAATTCTAACTTTTTACCTCTTCGATTGTTGAGATTTGTTGTCATATAATACAAATAGCATCTCTGTTCAGGTGAGGATTCCGTGGTTGGCAAACCGCGAGGACGCCTATTTTGAATTCTGCAAGATTTGGTCTTCAGCCGCATTTAAGAAGACTTCCGAGCAGAAAAGACAATGCCGCGGGACGGATCCGAAGCACAGATATGGTGCCGACGGACATATTCGCCACGCTAAACGCTTGGTAAGACCGATCTGTCACTCTCTAGCTATAGATACATTGTAATGCGACTAACTCATTTCTAATGCACAGGAAGCTAAATCTGGCAACGTGCCAAGTGACATAGAGGTGTATACCTCTGGTCACAAAGGAAGCGATCCGGCACAGCCAGATGTCTTGTGTAGCCAGACAGCCACGGACCATTTGGTGAGATGTTATTAAGAGTTGACGTAATTTCATTTTTCTGCGTCTAGCTAATCGGACATGTTTTTTGCAGGCGCAGTATGGTGAACACATGGTTCGACTCCATGGAGAGAACTATGATTGGCGGAGAGAACCTGTGGACCAAATGGCCGTGTACTCCAGCGGAGGTGGCAAAAGCCATGGACGGTGAGACAATGTTTTTATTAATGTTTTGTGTATGGTATTGTGATGGTAACTAACCCCTGTTAATGTTGCAGGTACTCCATGTTCAATGGAGTTATTGACTCGAGAGCGGTGAGAGCTCAGAAGTCAGCTCAGTCGTCGCAGAGCTCCGTCGGAGTTGGCTCCAGCCGTCGTCGCTCAGAAGAAACCCCGGAGATGGTTCGGATGAGGGAGGACATGAGGCGGCGCGATGAGCACTACAAGAAACAACAAGAGTACTATACCGCCTGCTTAGCACAACAGTAGGCGATGATCCAAGTAAGCTTACTTTAGAGTGTTGCAGTTCAAAAGTATTCAGAAATAGGTTTAGAACTAACTGATTACATTACAACATGTGTAGCAACTAGCCCAGCAAAACAGTGGATTTGACATGTCCATTTTCCAACCACTACCTCCCCCGCCACCACCACTATCTCCTACATCACCTGAGGTACCTCCTAAACACTTAAGTTAGCGTTTAGAAGGGTAGTTGAGTTCGTTTCTAATTTTGTCTATTTCTTCAATGTTTCCGTACGCCTGGTCAAGATGGAGCCTCCGGGGCAAATGTGGACGAAGCGGGAGGCAGCGGCGGCGCCCACGACCCAAATGTGGGCGATCAGTGAGTATGTATGTGTATAATGAACCTAGATTGAATCTCGATATGTTATGTGACTTTGTATGTGAATTTGGATGGTATATGTGAATGCGGATGTGTATTGTGACTTTGATTGTGAATTAAGTTGTGTTATGAGATTTTGGATGTGATGTGTGAAGTTTTGGATGTGAGATGTGATTTTGGATGTGAGATGTGAAGTTTGAATGTGATTTTGGATGTGTATTGTGATTTTGGATGTGTATTGTGAATGTATGTGAAATTGTGGTTGGATGTGAGTGTGAGTAGGGGAACCAGGAAAAAAAAAATACCAGGTAACTTCCGTCGGCTTTGACCATAGCCGACGGAAGTTAGCTGGTTTCGGCCACGTGGGCAGAAAGGCTAACTTCCGTCGGCTATGGCCATAGCCGACGGAAGTTAGCTGCCCCTAACTTCCGTCGGCCAGCCTGGCCGACGGAAGTTAGCGCCCCCTCTGCTGACGTGGCAGAGTTCGGGGCTAACTTCCGTCGGCCAGGTGAAGCCGACGGAAGTTAGCTAACTTCCGTCGGCGGCCGACGGAAGTTAGCTAACTTCCGTCGCCGCGCTTCCGTCGGCCAAAGGCCGACGGAAGATAGCGTTTTGCCGACGGAAGTAGGCTTCTTCCGTCGGGAAATGGCTAACTTCCGTCGGCTTTGGCCGACGGAAGTTGCCTGTTTTGTTGTAGTGATTATATTGTTCAAATGATCAAATTAAAGGACATTGCAAACTTTCACATCTATAGAATGATTGTCTATGCCCCGTTTACAGTTTTATTCAGTTGCTCCCACAGTTCAACAGTCCATATATAAATCCCACACCAAAATCACATGCTAGCAGCTAGCTCGTCTAGCTTGAAGCTTAATCTAATATTGGATGTAGCGGGTAAAACTGCGGCAAAACTCGTGCATAATTTCGACATAACCACCATATGTCTACTGAAGCCAACAGTCGATGATAAGAAATTTCTGTCTCGGTGTCATAAGGTTTTTGTCTAGTGGTATAAGACGTAGAAATCTACCATTAATAGGGTTTAAGGGGGACATGTTGTGTGACGGTGACGGCTCTTCTTGTTCTAATATAATGTTGTTGACATTCAGTAGAGGTGCCTTTTGAATATTCGAGAGTTTGTTGTTTGTGATGTTTCAATATTGTTTCTTCAGGAGCCCCTTCTAAGGTTTCCTTCTATTTAATCTTTTCTCCCCCTTTAATATGGAGATTTGTTTATTAAAAAATAAACTTCCATGCGGTGACAAAGAAAGAAAATTTCCTAGGAGAAGTGCCTAGCTAACGAACGGTTCATATGTAAGATGTGACGAGAGATGGCCATACTGGTGAGCGAAGAACGCGTACGTGGTCAGTGTGGCGGAGCCGCGCGCGGAGCCGGTGCGGCGAAGCTAGTGGTCGATGGAAGCAAGCAGCGCGCGCGCGCCGTGCGGTGGGAGCCGTGGCTGCTAGCGTACGTACGTGGCGGCCGGGGGGCTGAGAGATCGAGGTCTGGCCTGCCAGTGGGCGCTCTCGATCGCTCGCGCGCGCGCGCGCGCGGTCAGTACACGCGGCGGCGGCGCCGCCGCAGGGCATGGCTGGGCACATGATGAAACCCTAGGCCCCCGCGGGTTTGGGGGTGGGGTGCGAGGGACGCAAATCCCTCGGGATCGCCCACGACGATTTTGTTACTCGATCGGCTCGACGCATGCGTGCCGCCCTTCGACTGGTACGCTGTGGGAACCTGGATTTGCCATGCACGTACGTACAGCATGGCCGGCCGGCCGTTGTCTCCGTGTGGCCTAGCCTTCGATCAATCGTGTGTAGGGCAGGTCCAGTAGTTAGTGCACTGGTTTTCGATGGGGATATATCGTACGCTCCGACTCTCTGGCGGACGGACGACGTACACCGTTTCTGTTTGCTGGACAGGTCGACTTGCAATATTGAGCCATGTGGCTCGCTCGCTCGATCGATCGATCGATCGGTGAGAGGTACTTCGTCTCGATCGTCCGGCTCGCGGCATCCATGGGCGTCGTTCATCCCGGCCTGCCCTTAATCTTATGCAATTATGTCACCATCAACTTAACCACAAATTTGACTTGCTTGCGCGAGCAAGCTGTACGTTAAGCCGACAACACATACTAAATCAAGAGATTAAGAGACCAAAAAAAGACACATACAATCGATCGTTCGATCGGTGTGTATATATGAACTAGTGTAATAACTAGCTGGAGCAATGCGGACCTTCATACTTGGTATAATATTTTCTTGGTCTTTTAAAAGATAGAGTACTAGTACATGACTGCAAATAAAATGCAAATTCACCTTAGAAATGGAGGTGATCCAGTCCTGGTGGGGGATCACACCAAATGATTTTGCTGGGACAGATCGACCTGCAGCTACATACCTAGACTGTCAGAGTTGCTTAAGCCACACTCATCCGGCCGGGAGCTATCAGCCACAGGTAGAGAGGGGAGGAGGCTAGCTAGTATCAGCAATAACAACGAAGGACTGTTCCAATTGATTGCTATCTCTTCAGGGGAGAAAATGGGCAGGCAATGCAGTAATGCAGGGCAGGAACATGCATGGAGAGATTGGCAAATGCATGGCTAGAGTTGAACAGCCTTGCATTTGATAGGACAGTCGCTGTGCTTGGATGGATGGATGGATTAGTTGGAACTAACGGACAATTCGTGCATGCACAGCACGCAGATGCAGGTGCAGTGCACCAGAAAGCAACAGTTACCCTCGTGTTGGAACGACAGACTTGGATATGGAGGATGGAAGAACAATACGTGACAATTTCTCCCTACAGTTCCATGCCGCTCACATATAGGTTCGCACAAGCAAAATTAGTTTTAAGAAACTTAAATAATATCAAAAAAGAGAGTCACCACTCGCTGAGTGAAGTAGTTACAATGCAACTTCCTTACGGGCGAGGCTCCTCTGCAGTGGGCGGACTACAAAGGGCGGTCGGGTTCCATAATCGTCCGATCTTAATCGGATGGTGCGGAGACCCCTTCGCTCTCTCCGAAGCCTCCTGCGAAGTTGGTCCCACCAGTGCGAATCCCCCTCGCGCGCTCGTCCGATCGAAATCAGACGACGCTGATGAGTCGACTTTCCTCTGTAGTCGGCTTCCTTACATGTATAATCCTATATGTATACTCTGTAAAAGGTTAGGGATGCATGGTAGCATTAAGAGCCTGTAGCCCCCCATTTTAGCCCATATTTTAGTTCTTGTGGAGCCAAACATGTGGGTTAAAACCTGGATGCTAAATTTTAGCCTATTTCTTTTATTTAGCCCCTCCAAACAGTGCTAAAAAGGGGCTAAATATAATGGTGCTAAAAATGATTCTCCTGCATTAATTGTCATCTTTACCCTCAAACATGTGGATGCTAAAAGAAGGGAAAGGTGAAAGGAAGGGTAAATGAGTCTTTTATACATTCATTGCTAAAGTTTAGCCCCCCATTTTAGTTCTTGGGGAGCCAAATATGTGGGTTAAAACCTAGGTGCTAAACTTTAGTTTCCTTTTTTTCTTTAGCCCCTCCTAACAGTGCTAAACGGGGCTAAATATAATGGTGTTAAAAGTGATTCTCGTGCATTAATTGTCATCTTTACCCTCAAACATATGGATGCTAAAAGAAGGGAAATGTGAAAGGAAGGGTAAACAAGCTAGTCTTTTGCATATTCATTACTAAAGTTTAGCGCATATATCCTAACAGCAAAAAAGCTAAAATTTAATCCTCTATTTTAAGATCTAAACTTTAGTATTTTGAAAGTTTAGTCTCTTCCTTCAAAACTTCCAAACAGACACTAATTAGTCGTGAGGAATGCATCTCGTAGTCGTAGAGCCGCCCCAGAAATACATGCGAGAAATAAATCACGGCCAAATAATGCCAAGCACTGCCTGTTAATTTGTTGCACGATATTTAGTCAAAGTAAGAGCTAGCCTTGAAGGGCCTGAGATGTGATACTTCCTGTACGTTCAATATTGTGGCGTCGACAGTAACACACTATTACACTAACACCTACGTGTCGTACGTCTTTAAAATAGGCTCTACCTGGTGACTGGTGTGTGTATATATATACTAGTGAGAGGCCCGTGCGTTGCAACGGATGCATAATTTTAACGGCAATATATTTAGAACATGATATATTTGCCGAACACATTTATTTAGTAATATTGCGATGATAAGAAACAAAATAGTTAAGATATTGCGATGATATAATTTGGAAGAACTAATCCTGCATGTTTTGCATGTGTAGTCAGTGAGATGTTTGCACACTTAATTCATTCTAGATTGGTATTGCTGAAAATGACAAAAGAAAGCACAAACCACCATAGAAATCGATTAACAACATCCCCTAATTAACATACGGCTAGTTTACATCTAAGCAACAATATTGTTAGTATATTAAATTTTCCTAGAACACAAGAGGATTGCATAACTCACGTAGCACTTGGCTGACAGATTGCGGGACGCCGTGCTCAGAGACGACATGTATGGTCTGGAGCCTGCCTCCTGGAGCGGCGGCCGCGGCGCCGTGCACCGGTTTCTCTTCTCCGATGATATCGAGTGCGAACCTGTATCCATGGGTCAAAAGCAACAGGCAGAAACAAATAAACAAGGCACAGCAAAGCAAGAAGCAGAGATACTGCCTAGATTAGCGGACAAAAAATTCGATGGAAAAATGGATCCCCAATGAACACGCGCCAGTGAATCAGCAAAATAGACTTTTTACGCCAAAGAACAAACTCAAACCGGGAATCAATCAGAAACCAGCAGGCGAAGACAATCCAACGCAAAGAAATCACACCAAAGATCAAGAAACCGCGTGCATGGTGGCGCTGGAGGGCACGCACGCGCTGCAGTGGAACAAGCTCTGCCACATCTACACCCGCTTCTGCCAGCAGGTCGCCGACAGCCTCGCCTGCGGCATGCTCGCCGCCCTCGGCGCCGTCCTCATCGCCGCCGTCTCCGCTCGCAACCTCTTCCGCCTCTACCCCTCCATGCTGCCACCGCCGCCGACTACTTGCTCCGGCTAGCCACCGACGAGGGGCGCGAGGGGCGCGGCAGCGCTAGGGGCGCGGCGGTAGGGTTTCGCGATGGGGGCGCGGGGGGCGCGGGCGCGGCGCTAGGGTTTCGCGAGGGTTTCGCTACGGGCGGCGTTGATGGGCCGGGCTGTAGCAACGGGAAAACGCGGGGCGGGCGGGCGGTTTTTACAGGGTGCGGCGGACGAACCGGTTCGGACGGTTTTTATGGGGGCATGGTTTTTTAAGAGACGGGAGGCACGCTGGAGCGGACGGAGGAACGGAAATCTGGACGCTTTATAATAGTAGATATATATATATATATATATATATATATATACGGGAGTGCTATTCTACACCACGTGTGTAGAATAACTATTCTACACCGACTACTTTTAGTAGTGGATTTTCTCAGTAAAATAGCTATTGAGTACTACTTTTTTCTCAGTAGTAGATTTGTCGGTAGAATAACTATTCTATACTTGTGGTGTAGGATAGCATTTATATATATATATATTATAGATTGGATTTAATAAAAGTAATTTGATATTTTCTATAAAGAGCTCTTTATGATGCAACATTTGCCTGCTTAGGAGGCAACACTCAAATTAATCCTAGCCTTCCGTAATATTGTAATTTAGAATTAGATTTAACATAAAGTATAAGGAATGTAGATAGTTTAACTATTTGATTTGTTCAGATTCGTTGTAACATGTTATGCTAAATCCAATCCAAAATGACAACATTATAACATTATAGGATAGAGAGAAGATGTAGTACTTTGATTATATTGTCGGCTGGTTTATTGATAAGAGATTACTCGCTGTGTCGGAGTGAGTGTAACTGAAGTTGATGCCTTAATTCAGAACTACCGCCCTAGTTTTTCACACGAGATTGCGCTGTGATATTAGAAATTAAATTATATTTATTACACAATTATATCTCTATTTCTAAAAGCATAGAAGTAACGTGTTATTCTGCATATAGTTCTTGATTTTCACCGTTCAATCTTCACCGTTATAACTACCTTGTATCATCTCTCATTAATATGGTGCTACCTTGCATAAATGATACAAAAATCAAATTAATTTGAAATGATTTTTAAATTAAATACTATAAAAGATACTGGCAATATAGTTGCATGAAGATAATTTTATGATTAATTTACCAACATGTATTTTATTACATCAAGCGGAGAAAATGAAAAGGTACAGATGGGCCAACGAAAGTGCTGCTTAGTGCGGCCCGGCCCATACAGCTGGAATGAAACGCGCGCCAAAACAAGACCAGGAGGAGCCGACGTGGACTGACAGGTCGGACGCCGCGAGGTCCTACGTGGACCCGGAACGGGCCACCCGCTTGTTGACAAGTCAGCGCTAGGCTGGCGCCTCCGGAGCCACGTGTCACGCGGAGGTGGGCCGACGGGTCGCGTTTCGCTAGTGGAGGCTCCAACAAGCAGGATTATGATTGGGGTTTCTTTAATGTGGCCGTTAATGATGGGAGTAAGTGCGGTTTGGCATCGGTCAATCCGTCCGCCGCCTTGCGAGCTAACAACTTCCAGCCGTACAAAACTACTCCATGGTTTAGGGCACGTACAACCATGAGACTGCGAAACGGTTTTTAAAATACAAAAGATAACAAAAAAACTGTATGCGTATGGAGAATGCGTATGGAGAATCGTGTAGAGACGGGCTCTTCGCAAGCCTGTCTCTTGTATTTTTTAGTTAACTCCTAGAGATCTCTCAAGAAAGCATCTATTAAATGGGGTTGTACACGCCCTTAGGAGGTGGTTGAGTCTACTGTGTCACATTTGAACGTTTAAATGTTAAGTAATTATAAAAATAATTGCAGAATCAGAATATTATTCCCATGACAAATCTATTAAGGCTAATTAATCCATAATTAGCAAATATTTATTGTAGGCTAATTAGATTTATTTTGTGAATAATTCACCGATTAAAAATGTGTTTTGTAAATAGTCTATATTTTATATTTCAAAATAGTACTTAAACATTTGATATATGATTGAGACTTTAAACATGCAACTCTGTGGGCTCAATTTGAGCCTTGTTTATTCGACATGCTTTTAGTTGTACTTTTTTTATTTTATAATTTTATAATTTAAGATTTAATTTATTATTTTATAGTATAATAATTCTAAACAAGTAACACTACTAAGAGTTATCATAGTATAAAATATAAAATATAGTGTTAAATTGTAATATTATGAAACAGAAGAGGTAGTGGTCATGGATTAATATCCTCGCAACTAAGTGTATACTTGTTTTAGCTTCTAAAAATTGCATCAAATTTTAGCAAATAAAAATAAGTAGTCACGGAATATAAAATTGAACTAGAACGTGAAAAACATTTTACTTCTTTGGACTTCTGCATTTTCCGCCCGGTGCCTACTGAGCAAAACATTCACAGATCGATCGACGGACAGACGGTGACCCGAAAAATCTTTACCATTAAAATTGCACCGCCCGCTGCCACTGCACCTTCATTGGACCTTCCTATATGAACGGCCCTCCTCGCCGTGGGACGAGAGATCGAACTCTCACACGAGATCGACCTCCGTCGTCTCTATCGTGCACGTCCGAAGGAACGTACACACGCTGGTTCCTCCTTGGAGTTAGACGAAGGCGCGTGAACTGCCGAGATGGACGTCGTCGAGCAGTTGCAGGGAAGGAGGCTTCTGTCCAATGGCGCTTCTGCTGCTGCTGCGGCGGCGGCGGCGGAAGAAGCGAAGGCGGTCGCGTCGCCTGGTCTGGCGGGCAGAGGGCCTGGTATGCGAGGTGGGGCGCCACGTCCGGCCGCCACGTTTAGCTCGATGGACTCGATGGTCATCACGGTCCTGTCGCTGCTCCTCTGTGTGCTCGTCGTCGGGCTCGTGCTCTACGCGGTGGTCCGATGCGCGTTCCGCGTCACGCGGCGGGTGTGCTACGGCCAGGAGCCCCCCGGCGAGCAGGCGGCGGAGAGCTGCGCCGCGCCCGCAAGGAAGAATAAGCGGGGCCGCGGGGCCATCGGGGAGCACCCGACGCTCGTCTACTCGCCCGGGATCGAGCTCACCGGGCACGGCTCGACCGAGTGCGCCATCTGCCTCGCCGAGTTCGCGGAGGGGGAGCGCGTGCGCATGCTGCCGCGCTGCACCCACGTCTTCCACGTGCGGTGCATTGACCGCTGGCTCGCCGCGAAGCAGACCTGCCCGACGTGCAGGCAGGAGCCGTTCGCGCAGCCCGCGCCGCCGCCGCCAGCGGCTGTACGTGCATCTGCAGGTTGACCCTGACGCCGGCCACCAACACGAGGCGCCTTAGCCGACCTGCTGCACAGTAGGCCGCCAATAGCAGTGAACAAAAATTTGCTTTTCTTTTGTCATTTGACATTTGCGACACCGTGGTCATGATTTTTTTTATTTCTTTGTCGAATTGACCCGGGTACGATGGAATGAACGTGAAACCAACAAGAGTAAAATTTTACTGCAACTGAATATAGATGTGTGCTCAGACTTTGACTTTGTTCAGGGTTGTGAAATATCTATTCCCGTAAGGACACATTCTAGATTATGTGCAATCGGATATTAAAACGATTAATTATTAATAGATTCATGCCCGTTCCTATCATTTTAGGGGTACTAGGCGAAAACAATCGGGAACACTTCGATTTATTTTCATTGGGTGGGCGAATCATGGGTAGACATACAAGGATATTAGTGACGGGCAGTAGTGACAGGTGAGCATCGACGAATCGACAGCATCACCTCCTACCATGTTATCAGTCAGACCACTCACATGGCTTACCGAGAGGGCATAACCATCGTCGCTACCATCCACCAGCCTAGCATTAGAATTTAGGATGAGATTTGCACCGGTCACCACTCACTAGCGCTTTAGGCTCCAATGGAGTAGCTGAGGCGACGAAAGCCTTGCTCGTCCATTATCCGCTGCCTATTGCAGTGTTGCCATAGCGGGAGTCATGCCATCATGAGCCGACGATTAGGGGATTTAGGTTGTCGAGTGAGCTGGCGAGGATTTTGGGCGATATCACGGGAGGACAAGTGTCAGTGCGTGGCTATCTAGCTGGCTTGCATTTGTCCATGCTGGACTGCTAACGTGCTACATTGGACTACAACGATATCGTGCTAGGCAAAGTTCCAATTTGTATATTTGCTGTGCTGTATGCTGGGCTATTTTTGGGTTGTGGACCGTGGTGTAGAAAATATAAAAATACTAAGTTATATACCCATACATAAATTGGGGCCCTAATTTTCCTGGGCCCTAGGCGGTCGCCCCTCTCGCTCTGGCCCAGGAACGACCCTGAATAGATTAGAAAGTACTACAATTTAATATGTAAAAATAATACTAGTAAATTTATCATAAAAATAATTTCATAATGTTATATTTTTAACAATCTTTTATACATTAATGAAAAGTATACTATATTTAGGGTGTGTTTGATTGAGTGTAGATTCTGAAAAAACTACTACGAGTTGTAAGCTGTTGTGAGCCGTAGAAAAGTTGAGAAACTATTTGGTTGGAATAGTTGTGGAATTATATTTTGATATTTATTATGTTTAGTTACATTATTAATGTGTAATTTTACATGTAAATCATTCTAATAATGAAATTTTGTAATTTTTATATTAAAATTATATATTTTAAATTACACTAAAATAATATATTTAACTAAAATTTCACTTTTTCAAAATTTAAATGAACTTATATGTTTTAATAGCATAAGAGGTAATATTCATTGAAAATTGAACTGAGAAGTTATGAAATATGGATTATACCAACTTTTAAATTTGTACTACGGAATCTACAGATTATAAAAAACTAGATGATCAAAAAAGTTGATTGATTCAAATTTCAGCTTTCGAACAAGTAATCACGAGGACATGCGATTTACTATGTGTAGCTACTTGTATTATGAGACGGCCCACTCAAGAAATTTGGCACACAGAGGCGCATACTGAAAAGAAAACACTCTCCACGAGACAATCACTGCCAAATAACTCGATCTTGACTGTGATAAAAGAATTATACATGATGGCTTCCGAGCGGTGAGTACTTGAAAGATCAAAGGTGGGATGAACGATGAGAGTTTTAGCACTGTTTCTGAATGATGTTTCTTAAGCTGGTGTCTGATTTGTTGGACTAGGTAGAACATGATGAAACATCCAATTTTATGAGTTTATTTGACTAGGATTAGAGTGGGTAAGATGAACCTTGAGAAGGAAAATTACTTTAAAAAATACAACTTACCGCATTTCTGTGTCAAACAGAAATAAGATCATCATATCTTATCTACCAAAATCGATGCTTATTCTTTTTACAATACCATGTGCTGCATTTGACTGTTTGTGCCAGATGACATTCTTCCGGTCAATTTATCAATAGTTTAGTGCAATAATTAGCTGAAATGGGGGTTGGCATGGACCACGCTTTTGACGGCAACTCTGCAAGTCGGAAACCTCTGCCCGTCCAGAGTGGGAGCTGCAGCTGCCACTGCCTTTCCGCCTCACTGAATTATTGGGTTCTCCTCCTGAGACCATCCACTACTGCCAATTTCTACAAAGCCCTGTACTAACGAGTCGTGTGCCTCACTAATTACTTACCTTTTTCTGACGCCAATAATGGAGACAACTATAATTATACGGCGGCAAACTGCTGATGATTTGAGCTGCAGTGCAGTATTCGCGCATCAACTTTGCAGATCTTCCAGTGCCGGAAGCACCAACAGGCAACAGGGATATCACCAGGTGGTTCGTCTTCCAGCACCAGGGAAGGGATGAGATGCGACTGCTGCATCTCAGGTTTATGAAAGGATCAAAGGACGTGCGAATTATTGCTGCTTTGCATGGCGGGGGGAAAGGTCAATTATTTCCACCACCAAATCCCAATCCGGTGAAATTATGCAGCCTTTCATGCAAAGCCCAAACAATAACAGAGGCCTTCTTGATGGCTGTAGAATCTCGGCCCAAACAGCCGAGAGCCTCATAGTTTAACTTCGTAATCAACTCATGGGCCCAAATCCGTACAAGCAGTGGGCCGGCCCGGTCGCTTTGGATATTTTTCCCTCGGGGACTTTTGACCTGTTTGGTTTTAGGCCTTTGCTAGCCTTGCCATGGTTTTGGCAATGGAAAGATTTGGTCATTGCCATTTTTTGTATTTTGCAATGCCAATAATTTAGTACGATAAGTTTGGCAAATAACACGAGGTCTTTTCTGTTTAGAGCATCTCTAATGGTTGTCTATTTCACTAACTATATTTACTCTCTTTCCTACGTGGATAGAAAATGTGGGAAAAAAGAATAGCTAGCGACGAGCTAATAGATAAGAGATTTTACGTATTTCTAGAAACTGAGTGTATTACGTCTGTGACCAAGTACTAGTGGTGAAATAAATTATTTTTTATTATTCTCTCAATTCCATATCAGCTATTTGATACAATCATTGTGGATGCTCTTAGATGAGTAAGCCGGGACGGCCCAGTCACTCTGTTGTGGCCAAACCTTTCGGATCCTGAGCTGAGTGTGAGAGCCAATCAGAGCACAGGAACCCCCTCCCCGCGGATCGCACTCCACGATCCGCGTGAGCGCCCCAAGTCGCAATCTAAACCGTCCATTTGCCACCAATCCAACGCTCCAGACCATCTTCTGCCCAAAATTTCCGAGTCTCCCGCCCTCCCCTCTCCTACTTAAACACCCCTCCGCTGCATTACAAATCCCATCCCAATCATCTAATCTCCCAAGTATTCGAAGTTTGTAGTAGAATCCCTAGCCTCCCAAGTATTCTCTGATGGCTCGCACCAAGCAGACGGCGAGGAAGTCGACCGGCGGCAAGGCGCCGCGGAAGCAGCTGGCGACCAAGGCTGCGCGCAAGTCTGCTCCGGCCACCGGCGGTGTCAAGAAGCCCCACCGCTTCCGCCCAGGCACCGTCGCGCTCCGGGAGATCCGCAAGTATCAGAAGAGCACCGAGCTGCTGATCCGCAAGCTGCCGTTCCAGCGCTTGGTTCGGGAGATCGCGCAGGACTTCAAGACCGACCTCCGCTTCCAGAGCTCTGCCGTCGCCGCGCTGCAGGAGGCGGCCGAGGCCTACCTCGTCGGGCTCTTCGAGGATACCAACCTCTGCGCCATCCACGCCAAGCGCGTCACCATTATGCCTAAGGACATCCAGCTTGCCCGTCGCATCCGTGGCGAGAGGGCCTAGGCTTGATCACCGTAGTTAGTATCAATTGCCTGTGTCAGATCTGAGGTGTAGGGAGCTGTGCTGTGTTATTAGGTTTGTGCTGGTCTGATATATCATGTCATGGTCGAGCTGTTGCATTTGTAAATTAATCAGATCCTATCTGATCCCATGTTACCAAGCAATTGAAATGGGATTTGATTTATTTTGATTCTAAATTCGTCATCAGCTTTCGTTTCCCGCAATTCTCTTTGTTATTTTGCGTTTTTTGGAATTTTTGTTCTGCAATTTGCAATGTGGTTGGTCCAATTTCAAAACCCGGTGTTTGTCTGACAGAGTTGGGCCCAGTGTCATGGACTCAAGTCCTTCGCATGAGTCGTTTGTTCTCGTGCTCGTTGTAGTTAGTGGGGTGCGACCAAATCCAAGCATTAGAGGGGAAGGGAACCTTCTTTTCTTTCCTATCTCTGCGATCTCCGAAATTCCAAATCCACGCATCGCCGCGGCCGTGGGGGATCGGAGGCGCCGCAGATCTCGCCCCCCGCGGAGATGAAGATTACGGCGCTCCTCGTGCTGAAGCCGCTGTCCTCCGGCGCAGGGGGGTCGTCTTCATCTGCAGCTCCCGGGGGTGGGTCGGGATCCGAGGCGGCGGTGCTGGCGAACGCGACGGACGTGAGCCACTTCGGGTTCTTCCAGCGGAGCGCCGCGCGCGAGTTCATCGTCTTCGTCGCGCGCACCGTCGCCCAGCGCACCCAACCAGGCCAGCGCCAGTCTGTTCAGCACGAAGGTAACCCACCCTCCTCAGATCTGGCTCCGCCTCCTCCCTCGTTTGCCTTGCTTTCTTACCCGATGCTTAGATCCGGAGTTCCCGTGGGTTTGGACCATCTGGCTACGGGGCAAAACTTCTGCTTCAGATCCCATAGTAGTTCTATGTGGTGTGAACAAGATTGAGTGGTCGAATTATTGGATTGTTCGTGGCGAAGTACTGTTGCCTCTCAATTCATCTAGCGTTGTGTTGGATTTACAGCTATAATGTGTGATCCGTTTCTCAAGTTGTTTTTGGTTGTGTTTACCGTAGAGATTCTTGGGAATACGTGAAACTAGTTCCATTTTTTTTACGCTTGCCATTGTTTATACAAACTGCAGGGACTAGTCATTTGTTAATGTAAGTTCATGCAATCAATTTGTCCTGATTATGCAGAATACAAGGTGCACTCACACAACAGAAATGGCCTTTGTGTGGTTGCATTTATGGATGACCACTATCCTGTACGAAGTGCATTTTCTCTTCTGAATAAGGTATCAGCCATTGTCCTTGAGATTCTTGTATTGTTCTGCAAAAGTGTATTTGGCCTAGCATCATGCCACAAACAATAAGGGATTCATCTCGTGCTGTTCTTAATGGGATACAACATTTAGTCTTCTGAACACGCACATGAAATTATGTTCTGCATTTAGGGGTGATGCTAAGCTGGCTGTTCACCTAGCCGATGCATCTAATTACCCTTGACGGTAGCAGTCTTTTCCCTCCACTTCTGTTCATTATACAATATGTTTCTGCTGAAAATTAGTCAGAACCACATATACACAATTTACTGGTTCTATGTTCAATAAAACCTACACCTTGTGTCTGAATGCTGTAAAGGTTACAGTGCTGTCTAGGGACTCCTTTATTCACCTAGCTTGATAATGGAGGAATCATACAGACAAATATTGCACACAGTTTCTCTCAAACTCATGAGAACAAAAATACAACTGAATTCAATTCTTGATTCAATGATTTGTGCAGTTTTATTTAATAATTATTTTATTCAACCGCTCTGTCATCTTTCGTATATCTGTTTATACTTGTGAACATGTGATTTGATAATTTATTAATGGTGTATGACCCTTTGATCTACTAGAATACGTTTCATAAAGCAGTGCAGCTGTACTTAAAAGTTAATAACTGTTTATACTTGTGAACATGTGATTTGATAATTTATTAATGGTGTATGACCCTTTGATCTACTAGAATAAGTTTCATAAAGCAGTGCAGCTGTACTTAAAAGTTAATGAGTTATAAGAGTATTTTTTTGATTTAGTTGTTGATAGAATGCATTTCATGAAGGTACTTGACGAATACCAGAAGTCTTTTGGGGACTCTTGGAAAGCTGCTACTAAAGATTCAACAGATTCTACCCAACAGTGGCCTTTCCTGACAGATGCTTTGACAAAATTTCAGGTACTGCTTTCTATGAACAAAAAGTACTATGAACTATCTGTTGTTTGTTGGTTCATTGATCAGACTTCAGAGGTAATAGAAATGTTCTATGTTTATTGCTATAGGTTAATGTCCTGGGGGGCAGGGGCTATTTTATCCTCTCGTCCATTGTGGACAACTGAAACCTTACAAAAATAGAAAAGAAAAGTAAAGCCAAAGAAGTTCATTTGTTTTACAATGTATGCTTCTATCATCTCAATATAAATATGGCATGCTTGTACAATTAACCATATATGTAAGTCGTTCGCTGTTTTGGACTTCTGGTTTGATTCTGGGAAATGCATTATATGCTTTGGATTTTCTAATAACATTGTGCTGTTTGTTTGTAATCGGCTTCTTTTTGTCCTGGTTGGTCCAAACTGCCAGTATTCATAACGGACACAGCCTGTAGTCTGCATGCATGCTCTATTATAAGACGACCTGATCTCTCATTTATTGAGGGATTTCATTGTTTTGTAGGACCCTGCAGAGGCTGACAAGTTAATGAAAATCCAGAGGGACTTGGATGAAACAAAAATTATCCTAGTAAGTATTTCTTGTCAGAAAATTTATTATGTGCTACTTGATTTACCATTTATAGAATACGTGGACCATTCATAATCATAATGGTAAACACAAACTTTTCCTTGTACTAACAACCTGACGACCCCATCTTGTTCTAGATCTTACCATAGTGACTTGAATGTCTACTGTTGTGCATTGATATATCTCACTTTGTTTCTTATGGGTAAAGACGTTAGCTGATGTTCATTGTTTTTTTGAATATTTTAACAGCATAAAACTATTGAGAGTGTGCTCGAAAGAGGAGAAAGATTGGATAGCTTGGTTGAGAAAAGCTCAGACCTGAGTGCTGCTTCACAGGTAATGATAAATTTTGCATGTTTGCCTTTTACCTGATGAGTGCTTCTTACTTTTTTATTGTTGCTGTGATCATCAAGCATCCAACTCCTCACCTTTCTTTGGGACTAACATCATTTTTCTGGCGCATTTGTCTGTTGAGCTTATGAGGTTTTCTCAGCTATTATGAAGCAATCACCATGCATGCGAATACTGTGGAAGCAAATCATTAGTATTATATCTATTAGATGTGAATCTGTTGTTTATGACACTGATATATTTATGACAGGATTTTGTATTAGCTTAAAAAAAATAACTCTATATACTTTAGTTTTTAGTCAGTTTGGTCTTCATTCACAGGTTAGAGCTATTCTAAATTTCCTAAAGTTGGAATTTAGAAATATTTGTGTTAGTGGTAAGACAGAACTCTATTCATGGGGCTTATGATCCTCATATTTAAACTGGAGTAAGTACAATCTTGTGTGTAACATCAATATTCCTGCATGGAAAAAATTGACCACAGGGTTTATGCAAGAGTAGTTGTTTGTTTGAATATTTATGTATTATGTAATGATATCGAAATACTACAGACTCTTAAGCCCTGTTCCTCTAGGCTCTGCCTTTTTTAATTCCAGTCATAATATTGCTGGAGCTTTGGGATTGTTAAGTTTTATCATGTTCACCACTTCTCCAGTTCTCCATAATTTTGTTGAGGGATTTCTTTTCTTTTCCAGATGTTCTACAAGCAAGCAAAGAAAACAAACCAATGCTGTACTATACTCTGAAGTTTGGACACGATGGTCCTTATGTTTGCAGGACTCCAGGTTGGTTATGTTTTCGGACGTAGATCCCGATGTTTCTCTACTAACTAGTTTCACATTTAGTTCCATCTGTATGATTTCTTAGCTCCTTTTTGCCCCCTTTTTCAGAAACCAACCGATACTGTTGTGTTGTACTGTATGATCAATTGCGGTTTAGCGTGACCAATGTTGAAGAACTGTTATTCTTTGGTGATGAAGCCTGAAGGGAACAATTCCAGAGTTCTAGTTCCAGTAGCAACTAACACATTCATTGAACTGCATGGCTTGCCCAGCAATCGCCAACATCTTGTTTCCGCCGAATAGATTGTTGAATTCTCAAAGCATGTTGGAGTACTGAGTACACGTTCTATTTGCTACTCGTAATTTATGCTATTGATATGATTGGTATTTGATGTGTCTTCCATGACTATTAAAGGTGCCCTGGAATACGTTGCCGGACCGGTAATATGCATACTATTACTATGTCAAGAGGCCAACATGTTTTGAGCACGACTGTTACGGCGTGAAAGCTTTGGTGCCAATTTCTCGCATATAACCTCGCTTATTCTGCAGGAGCATAAATGAGCAGATTTTTTTTCTCAAATTGTTCGTCGCATCGCATGTGCCTCTCAAAAGTTCACCGGGCCACGAGATCAAAAAAACAAGCGAATCCGGTACGATAGGGCGAAGTGAACAAAAGCAGCTCTTCGCCTTTTCCCCGACCTGACCGGAATCTTAAGCAGCCTCTTGTGAAGGTAAAATGTACCAAGTCGCCGGCCTGGCCTGTAGCTCTCACTCGAGGTCGAACCGGGTGCGCCATATTCCACTTCCACGCGTAAATATATGCCTGGCCATCAGGGCAAAAACTCCCAGCAAACCCCATTTGCGAGACAACTTGTAGGTAACCTAGCTTTTCGCCGTCACATCGCGTGCACAGCTAAACACGACGTACTTGGTCATAATCTCGTAGTCGCACAGTCGCGTCGGCGTTGGCTACCCCCGTGCGTAACTGCACCTGCTAGCTTACTAGCTTGGATAGATGGTACGTGCTGGCACACAGGACAAAGCCGTGCTCTCCTCTCCTCTCAGGCCACGATCGATCACCTCGGCGCCACGCGACGACCACAAACGCACGCGGCCACCGCGCTACCAGCCATCGCGGATAGAGGGATAGGCCTCCGCGCCGATTCCGTTGGAGCTCCTCGCCCCTCGGCTCCCAGCCTCACTCTCTCCCCGCGTCACGTCACGGCCAGGTTCCCGCGCCGTGTGAGCACTACAAAGCGCGCGCTTTTTGAGTACCCGAGCGCCCGGTACGTGCGTGCGTGCGCATACCGCGTTGCTTGCTCGGAAGTCGGCGAGCGCGGAGAAAAAGCTAGCTAGAGCAATCGCCGCGGCGGCGGGCCGGGGGTGCCACCGACCGGAGCAGAGATGGATCACGAGGCGGACGCGTACCGGACGGACCTGATGACGATCACGCGGTACGTGCTGAACGAGCAGAGCCGCAACCCGGAGGCGCGCGGCGACCTCACCATCCTCCTCTCGCACATCGTCCTCGGCTGCAAGTTCGTCGCCTCCGCCGTCAACAAGGTCACCCACACGCACCACGCGTCCTCTCGTTTCGTCATAGCCGCATAGGCGCATGCAGATCGATGCAGAGAAATCTCTTCTTGCTCGCACTAGCTCACTCTACTGATTGACACACCGGCGATACGATGCGTTCATTCGAATTCGAGGCATGCATGCTGAAAACCTGGGGTGTTAACTGTGCATGCAGGCCGGGCTCGCGAAGCTCATCGGCCTGGCCGGCGAGACTAACGTCCAGGCAAGTGCACCGGCATATATACCAACTGAGCTCGCCTCGCCTTACATCCGTCATTTTTCTTCCCTCTGAGAATGAGATGATGAAGCATATAGCTTGGTGTAATCAGGGAGAGGAGCAGAAGAAGCTGGACGTGCTGTCCAACGAGGTGTTCGTCAAGGCTCTCGTCAGCAGCGGCCGCACCGTACGAACTCACCCTTCTCCTTAACCATTTACATGCATGCGAGATTGCGAGCTCAGCTCGATCGGAGTGTTCTGACTTCTGAATATATATTTATGAATTTGCGCTGGTCGCATACACAGTGCGTCCTCGTGTCCGAGGAGGACGAGGAAGCTACGTTCGTGGAACCAGCTCTCCGTGGAAAGTGTGTAGCCCCGGATCCCAGACGCGAGCTCTGCTTAATTCTTGATTGATTTGAGCTGTTGAGCAACACCTTGTTCTCTTTCAATCCTGACGAAAATGGTTTCGTTTTCGATCAGATATTGCGTGTGCTTTGATCCACTCGACGGCTCCTCCAACATCGACTGTGGCGTCTCCATCGGAACGGTACGTGCGTTGCGTACACATGAAACAACAAAACGAAACCGAAAAGCTAACACTGACAACTCGGAAGAACGTACGGGAAATCGCAGTTCAGTTTGCAGTTGTGCAACTTAGGATGGTGACGCGAAAAGGGGAAAACTTTTGGCCAAAGCAAAATAGTAGTGACAGTGAGAAGTTGTTAACTAGTGTTCTTGACTTTTTTATTAGATACCAAATTTTATATAAAATATACTCTCTCATTCCCACTTCATCGTCTACTTCCTCTTATAGTTGAGTCATTAAAGCAACTCATCATATTATATGCAAATTGATTTAGAGTCCACATGCATGTTTTAGCTTCCACTTTTGTTTCTTTTTTACTAGTACTCCGCATGGCCACATGCACATGTAAGTTGAGGGTGCAGAAAAACGAAGAACAGACACAACATGCAAAGAAAATTTAATCTTCATATCTCTCGTCTTAGTCATCTAGTCGAGTTGTTAGATGATGAAGATAATGAAAAGGAGAGAGTATCAACTACTGTAATATCAAATTAGTTTTTATTTAATTTATATATATTTTAATACTATATTTATTTGATGTTATAAATATTAATATATTTTTCTTTAAACTTAGTTAAAGTTAACTTAAAAGGTTAAACAACTTCTAATATAAAACTTTGAACAGACTCAACGGGTCAACCAGCTGATTTTTTTCCCGACGATACACGATTTGATTTGTCAGCGTAATCTTTAATGGAATTTTGGCCAAAGCAAAAGACTAATTCCTGCTCTGCGTGTTTTTCTCTTGGTCGGCAGATCTTTGGGATTTACATGATCAAGGATAAGGAGAATGTCACTCTGGAGGACGTGCTACAACCTGGAAAAAACATGGTTGCTGCTGGCTACTGTATGTACGGCAGTTCATGCACGGTAATATACATCTGGACCTATTCTCCCTTCCATCATGATACATGAAAGTATGACTTAGATCCATGCAATTATAATTTGAGAAGAAATGTCATTACAATTTGCATATTTTAATCTATGTCATTATAATTTTAGATAAATCTAAAATATATGTTATTACAATATCAGAGAAATGAAATATTATGTTAAAATTATAATGTTATTTCTTCAAACATATAAAATTATAATAACATGGATCCAATTAGCCCTATATAAATGGTCTGTTTGGTAGAGTTCTGGATCCTGAAAAACATACGAAAGTTGAAATAGAGTATTTGAAACTGGCTAGACCCTGCTCCACTACCCCAGTTTATTTTTCTGAAGTGTTTTCAGTGAGATCTACTTCTCAGAAAAAAAATGTTTGGCTTGCTCTAGCTCCACAGGATAACCCTGCCAAACACACCCAAAATGTCCTAGTTTCTTTTTGAATCACATCATGTTTAATTAATTTGGTGCAGCTTGTGCTGAGCACGGGAAATGGTGTGAATGGCTTCACCCTGGATCCTTCTCTTGGGGAGTTCATACTAACTCACCCAGACATCAAGGTTTTGTGAGACAATCAGCATACTTCCATCTTTTTATGTGCACTGATGGAGCAACAAAATGATCATATATGTGGTTTATGCCAATCTGTGCAGATACCTAATAAAGGGAAGATTTATTCCGTCAATGAAGGGAATGCCAAAAACTGGGATGAACCTACCGCCAAGTACGTGACACTTATGTTTTCAGAACACTGTACTTGTTGAAGAACCCGAGCTAAAGTTTACAGCAAACATCACAGGTTTGTGGAGAAGTGCAAGTTCCCTAAGGATGGTTCTTCACCTAAATCCTTGAGATACATTGGAAGGTGACTCAATTTTTCTGGCTTCCGATCTGACCGTAGAATGTCGCTTTAATCCTTGAGATAAAAGACTCTCAATTGTAGTTACCAGTATTGAATATTGATCCCTGATGATGTGCAGTATGGTTGCTGATGTCCACCGTACGTTGCTGTATGGAGGCGTATTTTTGTACCCTGCAGACAAGAAGAGCCCAAACGGAAAGCTCCGGTATGCAAATGCTTGCACTCAGCATCTCACTTTGCTTAAGGTACTTTCATTTGCATATCACATAATTCTGAAGCTAGCAACTTTTGGAATTACAGTGTTCTGTATGAGGTTTTCCCCATGTCATTCCTGATGGAGCAGGCTGGTGGCCAGTCATTCACTGGCAAACAACGGGTGTGTCATCTCTTCAGATTCTCTTGACTAGAACTGCATGCATGTTCAGTAGTATTTGGCTATCAGCTTCCTGACACATTGCTCAACCTTGTTGCTGCATTGGCAATGCAGGCTCTCGACCTCATTCCAACCAAGATTCACGAGAGATCCCCGATATTTCTCGGAAGCTACGAAGATGTGGAAGAGATCAAAGGATTGTACGCGGAGCAGGCAAAGTAAACCCGGTTTGAGCGATCTGAATTCTGAGCGCTGCAAAGCGTGTGAATCGACTCCCAGGACATATTGCAACATGCATGATTCGTCAATCACTTCTTTTATTGGTCTTATTGCAATTCTGTAATATTCAGTGTAATAGTATTGAGACCTGGAACTGCTTCATGAGCAACTAAGGCCTCTTTTACTACTTAAAACGAGTTGCTAATACATACAAAGCTTAGTCTGCCGTTTGATACTATTCTTGAACACACGATCAGTAAGTATGCCGTTATTCTATCAGAATGCCAGCATGAACACAGATCACCAAGAACAATGCATGCCAAAAAATACACAAAGCCAATACAACACAACATGATATTGTTGTACACTTGTTTAACACAGTCGAAAACTACTTACCAACTGATGGCACAACCACAAAATAGCTGAGAACTACTTATCACATAAGCAAAATGACAACACAGTTTTATGTAAGCAAAATGACAACACAGTTTTATGTAAGCAAAATGATCGATTAAGCAGTGAGAATAGTTTCTTCTTAGTGTTGATTTCATCAATAAAAAAGAGATCGAACATTTAATTAAGGGCATGTTTGGATGGCCATTGCTTAATTTTAGGGACTAAAATTTAGTCAGATTTAGTCCCTAAAGTCCCAAACAACCTTGCTTATGGGGACTAAATTTTAGTTCCTAAAGTTTAGTCCATAAGTCACTTTGATGTTGCTTATAGGGACTAAAAGTATCATGCACACTCTACCCTAATTTATGAACCCGTTAGTAAATGATGTTTAGTTCTTACATCCAAACAAGAAAACTAAATTTCAGTTCATGCAAAAATAAGCAAATTTTAGTCCTTAAAAATAAGCAAAGTCATCCAAACAGGGCCTAAACAAGGTGCCATCGTTAAATCACTAAGACCCTGTTTGGATTGGGGTTGCTTATTTTTAGGGACTAAAGTTTAGTCCCATTTAGTCCCTAAAATCCCAAACAACATTGCTTATAGGGACTAAACTTTAGTCCATTAATCCCTTGGAAGTTGCTTATAGGGACTAAAAGTATCATGCACACTTTATCCTCATTTATAAACCCCTCATTAAATGATGTTTAGTTCCTACGTCTAAATAAGAGAACTAAATTTTAGTCCATACAAAAATAAGCAAGTTTTAGTCCCTAAAAACAAGCAAGTTCATCCAAACATGGCCTAAGTAGCAACTAGCGATGATGTCGAGCTGTAGTTCAGTCAACTTAATGATACTAGATCAAACCATGAAGCAGCAACTTTGTGAATTGTGATTTGTCCATATAATGGAACAACCTAGTTCATGGGGAAAGCAATCCTAGTTCAATGTCCAATGAGTAATTTACCTGCATGACAAATTAACAGCACAAGATTGCAAAATTTTGTTAACTGCCAAGCTCATGATAAGCAGAAACACCCCAAGTCACAGCAATTTCTAAGCAGTCAAGCATAGTATCATTCCAATTCAACCATTGTATCTGCTATATTATTCAAGGAGAGAGTTGATCAGCATCTCAAATGCCCAAGACCAACCATTGTGCGTTTGTGATCCAACTGTTGGGAGTGATCTATGAACTAAACCTGGGCCTTATCGGCGGCCGGCTCCGGCTGGGGCTGGGCTTGCGCCGGGGTGAGAGCCTTCTTGATGGAGACGGCGTGGATCTCCGCCATGTGCGGCGCCAGAGCGGTGTTCACCATCCTGTGCCGCTCCAGCAGCCGCTTCCCCTCGAACTTCTCCGACACCACCTCAATCTCGTAGCTCGCGCCGCAGCTTCACATCAATCGATCGACCAGTCACCAACACAAAATCTCTACTCACGTTCGTAAGGTAAAAAAAAGGCAACGAGTGTTCGATTCTGGGGAGGACTTACCCGTCAGATGTATCCGTCACCACCTGAAATCGCGAAACCAGGGCAGAAGCGGTAGTTAGGGTTCAGAACGGCAAATGGATACGGTGGATTAGCGGCGGGGAAGAGGAGACTCACGAGATGGGAGGGGCTAAGAGAGGAGGTGATGGCGGCCTCGACGTCCTCCTTGGTGACGCCCATGGCTCGCTCGTGCCGTCTCTCCGCTTCCCCCTCCTCGTCGTATCGGCGTGCTTCGGTGGAGAGAAATGAGTAAATTGGTTATTTGCCACTCGCACTTTATAAAATTGCCATTTTCAACACCGACTTTGTAAAAATGTCACTTTCAAGGTTGTTTCTTTGTTTTTATTGTACTTTTCTTATTTTTTATATTTCTGAAATTATTTTAACCTTTTTGCTGTTAAGAAAAGACACTCTTGCCCCCTTATATTTTTTTTCATCTCATGTAGATGCGAAGAGTCATGCTTGCCTTCCTGCAGGTCCACCTGCCGCCGCCCTCTCCTACGCGAGAGGGCTCGTCGCTCATCGCTGAGACTCTCGCCGCGCGCGATGCTAGATACTCATTTCATTTTCTCTGTCTCATTTCATGAGTTTAATAGTAATGGATCGCCTGAATATAGAATTACGCTACCAGATATAATTTACAAGTAGCAAATTAGAAACCATGATAATAGTAACTAGTAAAACCAATCGGCCTTCACTGTATGCATCACATTTGACACAAACCGTAAGATCAACTAATGCTATATCAAAACATGGAATTTCAGGCAAAGACTGTCACTCTCAAGATTGGTCCAGGGAACAATCGAGTGAAGAAATCTGAAGCAAAGACTGTCACTCTCTTTGCTTCTTCTCCTCTTTGCACTTTGGACATAAAACACAGAACAAATAATTTGTTGTTGGACATACAACACAGAACAACAATCTCCAGGCCCGCTTGGTCGCAACCTGCAGAGGTGGCATGGCGGGAGTGACGCCGGAGGGAGCGAAGCCGAGGGGGAACAGCACTGGAGGGAGCGAAGCCGATGAGGGTGTGCGGGGGCATAGGGCAGTGACGGTCGAGGCAGAGGACGGTGCCTGCGGAAGCGGAGGGCAGTGCAGAATGCGGAGCGGACATCAACTTTTTAAGCAATACAACGAGGGTATGAGTGTCTTTTCCTAACAACAAAAAAGTTAAAATAATTTCAGAAATATATATAAAAAGAAAATGGCATTAAAAACAAATAAACAACCTTGAAAGTGATATTTTTACGAAATCAATCTTGAGAGTGGCAAATTTGCGAAACACAGTGTTTAGAGTAGCAAATAACCAATTTTCTCGAAGAGAAATAGAATGCAAGCAGGAACACGACGACTTCGGAATTTTGGATTGGGAATCCCGCTGCCCCGCTCTGAACTAAATATGTTCGATGTTTAGATATTAGTTTAAAGTATTAAATATAAAATATTTATAAAAATTATTTATAATCGGCGAATTATTTGCGAGATAAATCAAATAAACTTAGTTATGTTATGATTTTACAATGTGATGCTACTGTAAAATTTACTAATTATGAATTAATTAAGCTTAATAGATTTGTCTCATGAATAATCATCTTAATTTTGCAATTATTTTTTTAATTAGTTCATATTTAAACCTTCAAATTAATGTTCAAACATATGATTTAACATAACTAAATTTTAGTCCGTGAAACTAAATGCTCTCTTATTAACCCTTTTCGATTACCAGTTGCTCTGGATTGGGAATCTTCAAAAGAGGTTTTGTTCTTTCCCACTGGATTGGGAATAAAATCTTGAGTTGATTTTCAGCTTTCTATGGCTGTGAAATTTTATGTTTTTCTGGAATTCGTATAATTTTTTGTGCTGATAAATATACGTGCTTCTGCTTTCGCTTAGAATTTCATTTCATGAACACAATTTCATAATTGGACGTAGGGAATTGGGCCGAATTCAAACGTACTGCATCCCGATTCCACTACTTTCTATATCCCAGAACGTAACATAAAGGTACATTTTACTTTAAAATTATATTCAGATTTATTACTCATTAAAACACCTACTTTAAAAGTATTTTCAGACTTATTACTCATTACAACACCTACTTTAAAAGTATTCAGACTTATTACTTATTACAATACCTGACCTGCTGACCAGACATATTTGCCTATCCTAATCCTAAGATATTTGCGGTCTTATTACACATTTCTTTAATTCATATACTTCCCTCTGCTAAGAAATACGGAGTATAAAACAGTAAAGTTTTATCATTGATATCTTTTATAATATATCATCGCTACAAAATTAGCAACATACCAAAATACTTTGAAATATCAATACAATAGTTTCACTTATGGTACTTCTACGATATGAACATTGACATAATTAACTTAAATATTATTCCCTCCGTTCCATAATATAACATATTATAAGTCATTCTAGTTGTGTTTAGGTTCATTATAATTAACTTAATTATTACTCCATCTATTTCATATTATGAAGTTATTCTGATTGTGTTTAGATTAATCAATAAATATGGACGGTAATAAAATGACTTATAAAAGATGTAGTAGTTAAATATTATAAGTATTGAATTTCTTAGATTCATACACATCTTATATTTTCCAATACTTCAATCTCAATGCTACTGTCAGGTCACTCATAGAATGACTGCGCAAGAAATAAGTACATACGCTTTTAATTCACGACATGCTACCACTTAAAAAAACTGCGCAAGAAAGATTAATGTTTGCGATTAGGCTGATAAATCATAGAATAAACAGTTGATTGGCATGGGAGTTGAAATAGCAACTCAATCAGAAATTGTTACACAGCTGCATCGCATGCTAAACCTATAATCCATCAGAAAACAGTAACAGTGCAGCACATAACATACACTCCATGCTATCGATTGATCAAATACTCAAATGCATGTCGGTCATGGTTGACAACCAACCAGCAGGAGCTTCCTTCAACTTCATGCAGTTCGCAGGGGTGGAGAAACTAATATGACACCATCACCTCGAACAAAAAGGAAGGGGATAGTGCGTCTAGTGGTCTGGAATGAGACAATATTTAGCAAATATTTAGAACTTCAGCATCGTCATTCAAAATTTCTAAGTAATATGCCCAGAGCATCGGATAATTCCAAAGAACAAGACTGTATTCTTTTTACGCAGAAATCATCTTATATTATACTAAATCAATACTAAAATCCTAGCGTTTTAATCTCTTTCTCTAATAGTAGTTTAAGGTTTAATGCTCTATTGATGTCCATTGGTGTCAATTTTACCACCACCATATGAAGCTTGATATTCTGAAAAAAGAAGTGCACAAGGGTGTAGAGGCATTCACAAGGTGGCCAGCCAGATAACTCATGTGCATCAATTAAAGTAAGCATATTTTCCATTGATATTACATCAAAACAATCACGGCGTGAAATTGAAGTGCATCAATATTCTATCACAAAGTAATCATCAGATTTTAAAACAAAAGGTCGAAACACTTACGCGCACAATTTCTTCATATGTCTCATCGTCAATCTCAACAGTCGTCACGATCTCCTCAACATCTCCAAGGATCATGTTTAAATGTTGATCGTATGCCTGGGTAAAATAGTAAACCTCAGTGACTGCCATCCTAACTCCCAGCACAAGGCACAAAATAAATATGTAACAAAACATGGACCTCAGCTCTCAACAGGATGCAAGTGCAGAATCAGTTTTACAGCCACATCATAAAAGGTGGGAGGGTGGTGAACCAAAAGTAAGCAATGGCAAGGCAAGGTAGACTTGAAAGTTGCTCACCATCATGAGATTCTAAACAAATTTGAACAACCTCACCATGTTGCTAATGAGTAACGGATTATTAAAATGGCAATCACGTAAGATTGCAAAGCATCTCCTGCTCCCCTAAACCCTACAATCACCTTGATTTCAAATTTATACCCAGGCATTGTAATGTACTTCCACAGGAACATATTCTACCTTCTACTCTCCGATTTTCATTGAACTGAGTCATAAACTGACCCGCTTGGTTAGGATGGTTTGATCTACAAAACATCGCGAGTGTATCAACTAAACAACCAAAAAACCATCTAAAATCAGTTGTCGTCTTACATATGTAACTGAGCGAGCAGGTATCAAGGCAGCAAACCAAGAGGGATTGCCCCCCAAAAGTAGAGTACCACGGAGAAGCGGGAAGTGTGGCCAGAAATTTATTCCGCGCCAGATCAACCACAAGCACAGCACGATATCCGAAGAGCTACCGGAGAAGAAGCGGAAGAGCATACATGGAGCTTGCCGCGGAGCTCGCGGTCGGACCGGAGCTTGACGTAGATGCGCTCGTCGAGGCTGAGCCTAATCAGATCCAGCGGCTCCTTCACCGCGATTTCCTCCTCGGCCGCCGCAGCCGCCATCTCCTCCCGTCGCTCCGCCGCGGCCCGATACCTAAACCCTAGCCACCCAACCGAACTCGCCAAGCTCCGCGCTTCGTCTTCGGATCGATACGCCGGGGTGGATGGTTGTTGCGGCGCCTGCCTAGGCGAGTACGCGATATTCACCTGAACCCAAGTTGACAAGCCCAATGGGCCCATTTGAGTCTTACGTAACTTCTCTCTAATTGCTTTGAATTTTGAGTCCTAAGTGGGCTTGTTAGATGGCCGGGATAGCGTCTCCTCAACTTAAACTCGACCTTGTTTGGATTGAGAATTTTGGATTTGGATTTGAATTCAAACCCATTTATCTAGTTTAGACATATAAACCTAAATCTATGTTAAATCTCCTCGCAAAAATACACGATTTTCTCCCCTCCCTCCATGACTGCCTAAATCAACCATCTTTTTGTAAGCTTAATTAAATGCATCCTCTACAAACGGGAGATGGTTTGCTAGGGAGAAGCAAGTGAGATGATGAAGCAGCCGGCAGTATTGTTTTCCTTGTTTTTTCATCGAATTGGTCCGTGGTGACGATTGCGTATTATTATTACGCAGTTCTGCTCTAAGATCTTATCGTCTTCTCGGGTCGAATCTGTGTTTAGTTAGGCAAACGCAAGCAGATGAAATTGTTTAATAACAAGGTGTAGTGGTTGAAATGATTATGGATGTGTGTAATGTGTTACTTATCTGAGACGTTCTCTGTGACGCATTGCTTTTTACAAAATAATAATAATAATAAACTTTAGCTTGATTATTTCATTGACATTTAAATAAATCATCACGAGGTCGATCTAGGCTCAGAATGGGTTGATTGTGCAAAAATAAGAGAGCGGCTCCTCCGTAGTTAGAGGACTAACTGCAGAGGACAGTCAAATTACATAACTGTATGATCTTGATCGGTGCGGAACCCCTTCACTTTCTTCAAAACCTCCTATGAAATGGATGCTACATGTGTAAAACCCTCGTGCCCGTCCGCCGACTGCGTAGGATCTTGTTTGCAAAAATAAACGGTGGTCAAATTGCTCCTTCCGGTAACGGCGTGACGCATGCGCTCCCCGGAAGCTTCCTGGCCATGACGAAGACGGAGACGGACGCTCCGTCCGTGCTGCGCGTGCTCCACTGCTCCCGGCGATTTGACGGGACGGTGCCGCGCGGCCGTGACGGCGTGGCGCGGCAATTAACTAGTTGAACTGCTGAACTGCATTGAACAACCCCCCTGCCGCCTGACGTGCTATAATATTATAATGTAAATTTAATATTTTATAATATAATAAATTTGAAACGAACGAGATATGAGTTAATTGATACCGAATCTAATTAGAACTGCAATATTAAACGTGCTCAGGTGAGTTGAAAAGTTCTTGTATCATATTTCCGACACATCCATTACTTTCAAATAAAGTCGAGCCCGTGTAACTTATTTCAATATATATATATATAATAAATTTGAACAATAAAACTATCTAAATTTATTTTTTCATTATAAATCGTTACTAACTCTCTAACTTTAGGACTATTCCTCAAAGAGTTAGAGGGGTGGACACTATAGGTCATGAAACCAAAAGATCCTAAACTATTTATATATGTACATATGCATGTATATATATCCTTAAAATAATAGGTTAAATCAATCGTATTTATACCCATCAATTCAGAAGGAGAACATCAATCATATTGTGTGATGCTATTTGGCTTCAGGAATCTCACATCTCCTTTCCATCAAGATATCTCCTTGTTCCTTTTTTTGGCTTGGCACCAACGCCAATAAAAAAAAAATTTAGAGGATGTTTGGACCTAAGGAGCTAAGGTAAAGTGACTGAAATTTAGTCACTTTAGAGAATAAAGATCCAAATACCAAGAGCTAAAATAGGCTAAAATTTTTAGTCTCATTAGTCCCAAGGAGGAGCTAAGACAGGCTAAAATGCCTCCTTTCCCAAACCTACCCCTATCATGCATGTATGCATGAAAAAACAATGATCAATAAATGAGGAGTATTTGAGTCATTATCTACACCAGTGTTCTAAAAGGCGCTAGGCGCTAGTCGGGCGGTGACTGGCCGCCTAGCGCCTAGGGGCGCCTGGAGCTGCACAGGCCCACCATACAAGACAGCATTATGTTTTTCACTTAAATAGCAATCAAAACAAAAGTAAAGGGGCAAACCGGACCATGCAGGGCAAACCGGACTGGGGCAGCAGCAGCCGTGAGCAGAGCAAACCGGACTGGGGCAAATCAGTATTTGCGCGCACGTGTCTGCGTGAGCCGTGAGCAGCAGCACACCGGCGGACCGAGCAGCGCCGGAGACCAGAGGGGCGAGGGCAGAGCCGGGCGACCGGAGACCAAGAGCGCCGCTGAAGCACGAGGCCGCCGGACTGCCGAAGTCGTCGCGCGCGAGGGAAGATGGCCAGACGGAGACGCGCGCGAGGCCGGCGTCGACACCAGAGCGCAGCGAAGGTTGAAGTGGCGAACGGAGGCGAGCCGACGAGGCGGCGACGCGTGCGGCGGCGTGACGGCGCGTGCGGCGAGCCAAGGAGTATGCCACGGGTGAGTACTAGCCACTAGGAAAATAAAAACCCTAGTTTTTTTTGCGTTTTACCCCCCACAGTCCGATTTTTTTGTGTTTTCGCCGTCGCCGCCCAGGGCGCCTAGGCGCCGCGGTCAACGCCCAGGGCGCGGTTGACCCGCCTAGGCGCCCTGGCCGCCCAGCCGGCCACCAAAGCCTTCCGCGCGGCGCAGGGGCGGCGCCCAGCGCCCAGCGCCGCCTAGGCGCCCGCCTAAGCCCACGTTTTAGAACACTAATCTACACCAATAAAATTTTTAGCCTATATTTTTATTAACTGAATCCAAACAGAGAGTGACTAAAATTTAGTCACTGATTTTAGTCCCTTTGCACTAGTCCCTTAGATTCAAACAAACCCATAGTTTTATGGATTCATAATAAAAAATACTTTTAATTTCTTCGATTCGCAATGTATCCTCTCGAAAACTCCTCCTGTCAAAGCTATTATTTTATATTATGTTTAAGAAAATGTCAAAAGACACATAATTGTAGCCTAATGTCTCTTAAATGTTAGGAAATGGTCATGTTTAACTTTGTTCATTTTTTTAACTTTCCTGTAGTTTTCTGAACCTCACCGGCTCACCGCTAGTTCGTTTTCTCCGGTCAAGACGTGTACCCGAATGTTACGGGCGGCAGAGTGAGCTCGGGCGGCTCGTTTTTCCTGCTCTCTTCGTCACCGCTTCAGAAAATTCAGGCTTCAAAGGGTCTCTGCAAATAAAATAGGGAAAATTACTCACATGCCATTATAATTTTCAGAAATTGCCTACATGTCACTATCAGTGACTGTGGCGGCCCCCATCTGACAGTGACACAACGATGGTATTTTGGCAAACCGTAAAAATCGTAATGACACAGAAAAAATTAACCAAAAAAAAATACCTACAGTACATTGTACTCCATACTCCTCTCTCTCTCTGTCAGTCTCAGCCAGACCATACATTTTTATGCGTGTGCGTGTACGCACAGCGGCCACATGTTATATGCTTCTCTCTTTTTTTCGGCGACTTTAAGCATACGTTTTTGTTTTTCATTTCGCTACTGGGAATTTTCTGGGTGTGTGTGTGCAGTGTGCGTGTGTAATGCTAGTGCTTTTTAAGCTCTAGTATACAATACGCTGGAAGCAACTAGCTACTAGCTAGCTTTGAGTGCTGTGTTCAAAGTGGCGTCGAGTGTCACAGCAGCATGCCCACTAACTGAGATAGGATGATGATGGAACAATCAATTGCACAAGGGGATTGCCGTTCGATTAGGTGATCAGCTTTGAAACAAACAGAAACTGAGATAGAGTGGATGCTAATCACTGTCGAGAATCTCGAGCATCCCATTAACCGAGAGAAGGCGCAGTTAAAATTCATCCAACTCGTGTTCTCTTTTTTTAGTGAGAGAGTAGCTTGCTTGTATCAAGAACAAAAAATATGACTTTTATTACAAAGTACTCCCTCGGTACATAAAAAGTAAGTCGTTTTAGAGCATGTACAACCATGAGACGACGGAACGGTTTTCAAAGTACAAGAGACAACAAAGAAACTGCATGTTACAACCCTAAGCCCCTGAATCATAAATGCAACTAAGAAACAATGCGTATGGAGAATCGTGTAGAGATGGGCTCTTCGCGAAGAGCCCGTCTCTTGTATTTTTTTCACTTAACCCCTTAGAGACCTCTCAAGAACATATTAAATGGGTTGTACACGCCCTTAGACATGATTTCACGTATCAAGAAGCAATTAATTAGTATATATTTTTAATATTTGTCCCTATTAAATATAGTGCGGGAGTAAACATAGCACGAAAAACAAGAAAGAAGTAGTACTACTTAGGCTATTCACAATAGAGGTTTCATGGTATTAATTACCATGACACATCAGATTTTTTGCTGACATGACATTCAATTAATGAGAAAAGAGAAGGAAGTAATGTCATCACCATGACATGGTGCTAACCTGTTTTCAAGGCGGATGAAATGAAATGAAACGCTCACGGAGAACCAAATCGTTTCATCAGAGAGAGAGGGTATTTCATGAGAGTTAGTTGCATTTAATTACACTGGTTAGCCTAGGAAATAGTGAAATGAAACCCTCCACTGAGAGAGGCTATTTTATTCAGTTGCAAAGCTGATGTGACATTCTAGGAAACAGTGTTATGAAACTCATCACTGTAAATAGCCTTAAGTGGTATAGTTGTCCAAAGTGCATAATAAAATGCAAAACGACTTATTTTAACAAACTCTTGATACAAGCTTAAAACGACTTGTTTTGTGTGGGGTATCTGAAAAAGAAACATAACGGCGACCTGAAGTGTCCTGACGCCGTTAGAGGAACAGACGTCCCAACGGAACGGAAAAGGCGCGGTCAACTCGACACAAACCCACCAGTGCAGCCACGGATAAACAATGCGGACGAACCCAACCCCCGGCCCCCGCACCGCACGCACCTTTCCTCTCCTCGCCTTCTTCTCTCGCGCCGCCCACCGCCGCCGCGTAGACAGAGGGAGTTTGCCCGAGAGGAGCGGGTAGTTGGAGCCCGGCGGGTGAGAGGACTGACTACCCGTCGAGTGATCTGAGTGGCTCTCGGGCTCTGTGCGCCCAGGGCTGAAGGACCAAGGCGGCGGCGGCGGCGGCGTCTCGGCGGGGTGCGAGGTCTTGTATGGCCATCTCGAGGGTGGTTTTGGGTACCCGATGTGGTGTTCCTCTTGGCGGTTATAGGCTTCAGTCTGCTCGGTGAGTGTCTCCGGCGAGTAGCTTTCGCGGTGAAGGCGGCGTGTGTTTTGGGGCCTTAGATGTCCGGATTGGTAGATCGTATGGCGTGGTTAGGTGGATATGCGTGTTGTTCAGGAGAAATTTCGAGGGAGGATGTTTTTCTTTGCCGGTTACATTTCAGCGGTTGACGAGAGAAACGGTATTTAGCTATGGCTAAATCTTGCGTAAACCATATCAAATCTGTCAATTTGTCTATTATAAGGGAGATATACAAGAGGAATTCTTTTAATATTCGAAGTCTTGGATGGTTTGACATGTAAACCCCAAGATTTCCACCTCAAAATACAATAGCAATCCACAGGAATATTTAATATGTAATGTTTTGGTTCTGTACTTCTGCTCCATGGAAACTTATTTATTATAGTCGCAAAAGGATATGAACATGTGGTTGCAAACTGTATTGTTTTCAGCGGTATGAAGACAATTTCCTCAACTTGAAAGAATCCAGTTTTCTTGCGCTCAAAGTGATGCCTGATGTGTATATACGTAGGCAGAAAGTATGAGTGGATGATGGATTTGGATTATTCCTCTTTAATTGCTAGTTAGGAT
The DNA here is from genome assembly GCA_019279435.1 of Zizania palustris. Lineage (NCBI taxonomy): Eukaryota > Viridiplantae > Streptophyta > Magnoliopsida > Poales > Poaceae > Zizania > Zizania palustris. The sequence continues at coordinate 8,001,954 of JAAALK010000282.1, forward strand.
AGGCCTACTTGGTTGCTAGTTATTACAACATCTAGGATGATTCAACCTATCATTCCAATCATGTGCCAGTCAAATCCATCCACACACTTCATATGTTCTCTAATCAAGAATATGTTGTTTTTGCAGGGATTGCTCGTAGCGGTTGCTTATAGTGTACACTATCTAACTCTAATCGTTCTCATAGGAGGTATGGTAAACTACTCACCCACAGTTCTATCAGGTGTTATTAGAAAGATTGTTAACAACTATTTCTCATTTCTGTTAGCAGGCCATAATTTCTAGGGCTTCGCATGCCTTGTTATCTGGTATTTCCTGGCATAGATGTCATTCCGTAGCATAGTTCGCGATGTTAGGGATGGTTTTGGAAGCTTGTCAAGGAGGAGCTTTGAGGTGACCCTTGCAAGTCTTTATGGTCTTACTGGGCATCACAAAGTGAAGGCCCAGAGCTCACTGGATGATCTTCACGATTCACCTGCTATAATCCCAGAGAGCTGCTGGGCAAGTCTTCCACCTGAACTCCTCCGCGATGTCATACGGAGGCTGGAGGCTGACGAGAGTACGTGGCCATCCCGAAAGCATGTTGTCTGCTTTGCAGCTGTTTGTAGGACATGGAGGGAAATGTGTAAAGATATTGTGTTGAGCCCAGAATTTTGTGGGAAGCTTACCTTTCCGGTCTCTATAAAGCAGGTAAGTAAGAAAGAGAGATCCTCACCCTTTATTTTGATAAGTTATATATCAAAGTTATTGAGTGAGGTTCTTATCACTTCAGTTCTAGGCATGTGCAGGAGATATCTTTCAACCCATCATGTTTGATACAATGATACATTATTCTTCTTGTTTTTGCAGCCTGGTCCTCGAGATGGCTTGATTCAATGTTATATAAAGAGGAATAGATCAAAGTCCACCTATCACCTCTACCTGTGTCTTAGCAATGGTATGCTATTCTCTGCACACTTTATTAGCTTCATCTTCCTTTGTTTTGTTTCCTTTGTTTTGTGCATGCCATTGCCAGGTTATTGTGCAGAAGTTGTTCAGTCTTAAACAACCCTCACTGTTTGATTTACTGTTCCATATATCCTGCAAAACAAAGGCCTTACAATAATGCACTTTTTTTTTCTTTATGAAATGACCAAGTATCGTCTTATCTGATTTCACTTGATCAAATATGCTGAATCATTCTTGTTATGTAGTTGTTACCGTGGAGAGTGGAAAATTTGTCTTATCTGCTAAAAGACACCGCAAAACAACTTGCACAGAGTACACTATCACAATGGATGCTGGCAATATCTCAAGATCAAGCAGAACCTATATTGGAAAAGTGAGGTAATTGTTCATCCATTGAAGATAATTCCTTTTCTGTTTTGCTTGTTTGATAGTATCACACAAAGCCTAGCATTGTAATTTTCAGGTCAAACTTCCTTGGCACAAAATTTATAATTTATGACACACAGCCCCCTTACAATGGGGCTGTAGTCCACCCTGTTGGAAGGACCAGCAAGAGGTTTAATTCAACGAAAGTCTCTCCGAAGGTTCCTTCTGTTAGTTACAACATAGCTCAGGTGAGTTATGAGCTAAATGTCCTTGGCACAAGAGGTCCTAGGCGGATGCGATGCATCATGCACTCCATACCTGCCTCCTCGGTGGAGCCTGGTGGTATCGTGCCTGGTCAGCCTGAGCAAATTGTACCTCGAGCTCTGGAGGACTCATTTCGCAGCATAACTTCCTTCTCCCAGTCGTTCCGTAGCACCAGCTCCTTCTCCAAGTCCATCATGGACCCATCCATGGATTTCAACAGTGCCCGCTTCTCTGAAATCAGTGGTGGTATAATGGGTGGTGATGACAATGGTGAAATCAAGGAGAGGCCATTGGTGCTCCGTAACAAGCCCCCAAGATGGCACGAACAGCTACAGTGCTGGTGCCTGAACTTCCGTGGCCGTGTCACCATTGCCTCGGTGAAGAATTTCCAGCTGGTTGCTGCACCAAGCCCTGCACCTGCTGGTGCTCCAACTCCCTCGCAACCTGGTCCAGTCGACCCCGACAAGGTTATTCTGCAGTTTGGAAAAGTTGCGAGGGATATGTTCACAATGGACTACCGCTATCCTCTCTCCGCCTTCCAGGCTTTCGCTATTTGTTTGAGCAGCTTTGACACGAAATTGGCATGTGAATAGACAATAATTGTTCAGAAAAAGGAAAACCGAAGAAAGGCAAAAAAAAAAAGAAAGATCAGATGCCTGGTGACAGGTCACTAGTTGTTTGCATCTTTCTTTCTTTGTCTCTTGGTTGTAACTGTGCTTTCCGTAGCCTTGAATGAGACTTTATATGCAGGAAAGCATGTTTTATGTGCCCTCATGCAATGATAGGTAAGGAACCACGTATCATCCATGCTCCATAATTGTGAAAGGTTCCCTCCATTCATCCTTGCTTGAGCTCTGCAACTTCTCTCTCTCTCTTACTCACACATACGCAGGCGCGGGTACATGCATGTGCTGTTTGATGGAACAGGGCTCCCAATTTAGAGAGATCCATGAAATATTATTTTTTAGGTATTATTAGAAGTCCATCATGCCATTAGTCCCTTAATCTCTGGAGGCTGGACGTTCTATTTTCATGCGTGTCTGGCTGTATGTTTGGTTTCTTATTTACTTCTAAAACATTGCAGTCATTGGATAATGAGAACCTAAAGTCCTCTTATGATAATCTGGAGGCTGTCCTTAAAAAGTATGGAAAATATGATATTAATGCCAATGAATTGTACGTAGAGTTGAAGTTTCTCCAAAATTTCGTTCCACAAGAAAATATGGGACCTTTGTAAATTCTAAAGTTTCTGAAGCGACATAATTCTCTTCCTAATGCAAGTATTGCATATAGAGTTCTATTGACCATTCTAGTGACAGTTGCATCATCAGAACAAAGATTTTCTAAATTGAAGCTATTGAAGTCATATTTGCGTTCTACACAATAAAGACTTACTGATTTAGCCTGGATATCACTTGAGAGTAAATTGTTGGAGAATATTGAATATAAACGTATTATTGAAGAATTCATTTCAAGGAACGTCAAAAGAATGAAGTTGTTCAAATAAATATGATACAACAAAGCGTTGAATAGGTATGTTTCATTTTTTATGGCTATGTAAATCATTATAACATATATATTATTACTATATTTTATTTTTCTTAAAGATATAGGCCCCAATTTAAAATTATGTACATGGTTTAGAGTTACGCCGGCCCATACGGACACATGCCTCTGCAGAAAGAAGCAGTACTGAGAAGTGAGAAGCTGCTTCCGACGCATCAAGATTCAGGACTCGCCCGTCCTTGTCTCACCTGGAGAATGTTCGTGGCCACATACGCACCCATACAAGCGTACACAAAATCATTACCTGATACTAGTATCAATACAAGTGGCGCCCAATATGCGCCCCATCAACGGCGCATTAGATGCAGCAGACACACGGTAGTTGTGTGCACAGCGGGAGGAGCATCATCATCTCACATGTGCCTGCCTTCTGTTTCTTTCACCTCCCGATGAATCCTGCTCAGTAAAAGCAGCGGCGCCACCGCGCCAGTCGTTAGGTCCTGGTTGCCTTTGCAGGCTTGCAGCAGCAGTACGCCACACTACAGCTAGGAAAAGAAGCAAAGAACAAAGCGAAAGGGAGAGGGCTCACGCTCACCTGGTCCCCCGCACGAGTGCGACGGAGTGAGAACGGAGAAGAACACCACCTGCTCCGATTCCGATCCGAGCTGGATCGCACCGTGCTGCTACGACCTCAGTCGCTTTCTTCCCGGGAGGGAATATATAACCGAATTTTCGTGGCCGGAGGGATCGCCCACACGTTGGTAGATCAGTGCATGGTATCAATCTACTTAGAAAAATAATCACGTAATCAGGTGTAGTTTATTGCTGTGATGAGCTTATGTGGCGCCGTCGTATTTTTTTTTTCTGTCGCCGTCGTCGACCGACGCGTGAGATGGACAGTGGAGTAGGATATGCCGCGTGTGCCGGCGGCCGGCCGGTGTCGGATCTCATTAGTACGGCACTCTCTTATTTCATATTGCGGGTGTTTGTTTTTTTTAAAAAAAACACTAAAATTTTCTGATTTTATAGATTTGATGTGTCGTGCTAAGCTGCACTTGTTTTTTAATCTGCTGTAAACATTCGAAATTACAATGGTCGTAGTTAGTTTTATAGATTGAATTCAGGCCAGACAAACTATGTTATACAACTAGCACGTATTTATAAATATTCTATATTTCCGAATCTCAATAATAAAAACAATATATTATAAATAAAAATAAAAATATTTTACAAGAGAGTAAAATATTCATAAATGTACCAAACGAAGGAGATTTTCATATCCAACAAGTGAGCTTCAGAAGTTCCAACTGGCCTAATCGGGACGAAAACTGAAGCAGTTCAGCTTTCCAAATCTGCATGATGGGCTGAAAACCTGCCACATCGATACATGATACAAGCCCACTCCAAAACAGCATAGACTTTAGCCGGCCCACTACTAGCCGTGATCATTAGGATTATTTAAGAATTACAATAAGTTAACTTAAAAATGCTGTAAGTTATTTAATAATCAAAATATACTCGAAATATCCTCTAATTTCCCATGTATGTATTACAGTATGAGTCTGGGTCAGTGGTCACAGATGATTGCCAATTGGGTCATAATATGACGCGCTAAAAACTGAGCTTGACTCGCTTGGGTTCTGAAATATAAAACGGAATGATTCTATTTTATATCATGAGAATGAGAATGGAATGACTATCGTTTGAAATCAATAACAGAACTACTTTATTTTTTGTTTGGTTCTGCAATATGATCGAATAAAACAGTTTTGTCATTGTTTGGTACAAGAATGGAAATCAGACATAAAAGTGGAATGGATGATTTTTTGAGAGGCATGGAAGACGAGCTGCTAAGTCGGTAGATTTTTTTAGAAGTGTACAATTTTAAATCTATGAGAAATATTCGTTTTTAGAAACCGTTGCGTTCTATTTAATTTCAAAAAACACATGTAAAATGAAATGGAATTCCATCTAACTCCCAAATCAAACGGTAACTAACATCTCGTGATTGTATTTTCCCTAATAACCGGAGTCACTATTTCATTGAGCTGCATGAAGTAGAAAAGATTTCTTGAGATAAACATGAACGGTGTACCCAAACTACGAGGTAATGGACATCTAGATCCAAAATAATAAATCATCGTGGAAGGAATAGCAAATTTAGTAGAATTCCTATGCTGGTTTTAAACTTCTAGCTGATTTTTTATTTTTCTTACATATGAGTTTTTTCATAAACAATATATGTGTATATATATATTATATAATTAGAAATGAAGTATTTAAAGGAGAATTTGTAAATAGAGTGATTTAGCACGGAGGTAAAACATCTCGCAGGCAGGGAGGCAGAGGGACCAACACCCAAACCCAGCACTCCCGCGAGATCTCTCTCTCCCCCTCCGGTCTCCACCCACCGACTCGCCAGATCCACCTCGACGCGCCACCGGGAGCTACCGACGCCGGGCCGGCCGCCATGTCGCACTCCGATGGCGACACGATCCCGCTCCACCCTTCGTCGGCGCAGTCCGACATGGACGAGATCGAGAGCCTCATCTACGCGGCGCCCTCCGCCACCGTCCTCCCGGCGCGGCCGCCGTCCCCGCCGCGCTCCTCCATCCCCGTATCCACCTCCCCGGCGCCGCTTCCGGCTCCCTCCAAGCCTTCCTTCCTCGGCGCCTCCATCCCCATCATCGTGCCGCAGGCGCCGCCCGCCGCCCCGCCCTCGTCCGTCTCCGTCCCCATCGCGTCCGACGGCTTCGGCCCCCCTCCTAACACGCTCACCGAGCCTGTGTGGGACACCGTCAAGCGAGACCTAGCCCGCATCGTCAGCAACCTCAAGCTCGTCGTCTTCCCCAACCCTTACCGTGAGGACCCCGGCAAGGCGCTCAGGGACTGGGATCTCTGGGGTCCGTTCTTCTTCATCGTTTTCCTTGGTCTCACACTCTCCTGGTCCGCTTCCGTTAAGAAGGTATCTAGTAACCTACTACACTTCGCCAACCAGATCCACTGGTTGCTTTTGTATGGTTTGGATCTGGAAACGCTGTTGTTGCCTGCTTAGTATCCGTCTATCCGATCTGCTAGGTTTCGTTTTACTATGTATATTATCAGACTGGACTGTACATTATGGAACCAGATGATATATTTGATGGACTTATTTCAAGCAAATGCCGGTGAAAACTATAGTTTGGAAGCTCGTTATTGGTAATTTGCATAACCAAAAAGAGTAGTAAGTGCTGGTTGCGTGGGGATAGTAAGACAATCACTCACGAGTCACTGTTGTCTGATTAATTCAATCACTCACAAGTCACAAGTCATAATACCGTGTCCAATTATTCTGTTGTTTTGTCTACATGGTTGAAGCCTGAAGGTTCAATGCTAGGCATGGCTTAACTAATGTGCTTGCTTAAGTGTGGCTACTTATTTCCCATTTTCAGTTTATTTTCACAATTTTATACAGTATTTATGACTATATCTTATATAAGGTATCAGTTACTAACTGGGTTTGAGGTTCCTTTTTTCAGTAGTCTCAGTTTGAAATAGCATATATTTTGTCTGATAAGTGATAAGTGATAAGGGGCGTTGCAATGGTTATTTTGTATATCCAAACCTGTGGTGCTGAACTGGTGAATTCTTATTTTTAGGGTTTCAGTTATTTTTGTTTCTCTCTGTTGACATAGCATTACACAGTTTCCTTGTCAATAACACACTATGTCTCCCTGATACTTGTCCTCTTTGTGGATCATGCCATAGCTTAAGCTTTACATTCTATCTGAACTGTATTTCCTTTTGGTGAAATCTTTAATGCTGATTTTTGTTTGTCTTTGTAGTCCGAAGTATTTGCTGTTGCATTTGCTGTCCTGGCTGCTGGGGCTATAATTCTAACACTTAATGTTTTACTTCTGGTAAGATCCCCCTCCCTCAGACTAGCATACCTGCTCTTTTATATGCAACCCTGGTTACTGGTCATTTGGTATGTGGATTGTGGATGCCTGTTAGAATTTTGTAGTGATTTTCGTCACTGTTCCCTGCAGGGTGGGCACATCATCTTCTTCCAGAGCCTCAGTCTTCTTGGCTATTGCTTGTTTCCTCTGGATGTTGGAGCTCTAGTTTGCATGCTGAAGGACAGTGTCATACTAAAGATCATCGTAGTGACAGTCACATTAGCGTGGAGCTCCTGGTCTGCCTATCCGTTCATGAGTGCCGCAGTTAACCCAAGGAGAAAGGCTCTGGCCCTGTACCCCGTCTTCCTCATGTATATTTCAGTTGGTTTCCTCATAATTGCCATAGACTAATGGTGGGCTGAACTTCGTAGTAATATCCGAACCGTTGTGATTTTTCTGATTAAACCACCAGAATACATACATGGATACATACAAGGTTGGATAGACAATGCACACCTTATGAAATCTTCTTGGGTTGCTTTTGTCAATTTTTGGTCTTAAGAGGCATGCATGAGGCTGTAAGAATGTAAGATTAAGTGAAAACTATGTGTGTTGTAAATGGATTCTCGTACTTCAGACCACTCAATTGACTGTCATACTTTCCTCTACTATACAATGTCCAAAGTTTAAACCAAGATAGGTCCTATGGAAGCCAATCTATTGTGCATGCTTTTCTTTGTGGCTATGTGCCAGTATGGTTTCGTACCAGTAATAATGTTTGTTCTCACGTTGCTACTCTTCATTTTATATGGCATATGCTTCTGAAAAACATATTTCAGGAAGATATCAGCGATTTCGCTGTTGCTACATGTCGGAGGCTTTGGCTTTACAAATGAACAGGCTCCTTCCCCAACGGCTGGAGCTGGACTGTCCATTGAAGTTGTCTTGGCTTCATGGCACGGCTCGAGCTACAGCTGTTACTCTATCTCTCACTTGAATTCCAAATTTAATTTTTAGAACTTAATTTAGGAGTTTTTTTATTTTCTAGTCTCAGTTGTTAGACCACTAAGAACGTATAAACGTTATGCGCTCAAACTATTTTTTGTGGCTAGTTTTGCTGTCTTTGCCTTGTTGTAATTCACAACATCCAATTAGGCCCGTGGATTTTTTTTTTAAAAAATCAACTCCAGTTTACCGATTAAAAAAATTACAAAAGTGGATACCCGTTGGTCGATGATAGATGCCATGTTGGCTCTGTTTCAATCGACCATCGCCTGAACCAAATCATATCAACAATGCTGATGTGGCAAGCACTAGTCAGCTCGCAATGGCTAGTTAGGCCGAACCAGGTCACGTCAATATGGTTCTATCGATCATCAGTCGAACTATACTGACGTGGCAGCCACTGATCAGTCAAACTAGGCTACATCAGGCTGGTTCGGTCAATCATCAACTAAACCATGCGACCAACCAGTGACTACCACGTCAGCATGGTTCGGGCGATGTGGCCTGATTCGGCCTATTGTTAGCTGACATAATTCTATTTTTATAATTTTTTCAATCATCATACCAGATTTGATTTTTTTAAAAAATATTATTTCGTCTCATCTACCGTATAGCAAATCATCGTATTCATCCGCCAAACATCGAGAAAATGATTAGAATCCTACCTTTTACGAGAATATATCGAGATTTTAGTTCTATCACTGCTCGAATGTATTGAAAATTCAGTACATCGATAGATGTGGATTTTGGTTAACTCTTCTTCGTGGAATCGTGGCCATAAATCCGAAGCAGCCGCGCTCGTCCCTCTCCCCTCTCGGGTCTCGGCCTCTTCTACGCTTCGTCGCTTCCCCATCTTATCTAAGCCAATCCCCCTCACCACGCGCCCGCTTAAACCCTAGGTCGTCCGCCGCCACCGCCTAAACCCTGGGTCCTCCGCCGCGGCCGCCTAAACCCTAGCTGAAAGGTATAGCCTTCGTAATCCCTCTTCTGGTTGCTTCGTCGGCTCTGTGCCGGGTTGATTTGCCTCGTTTACCCTTTTTGATTGGGTGTGTGGTCAGAGTTGCGGGGTGTAGCGCAGGAGGATGGCGGAGCCCTCCAAGGTGATCCACATCCGCAACGTCGGGCATGAGATCTCCGATGTAAATAAATGACGCCAACTTTTTGAGCTGGGTGTTTGAGTTTCTCGCCCGAGCTGTTGGGTTCTCTGGTGCAAAACCCCCCCGAATTTTATGTTGTCGTGGTCTTTCTGTTGCATGCAGACCGATCTGCTCCAGGTGGTGCAGCCGTTCGGCACAGTTGCCAAGCTCGTCATGCTGCGTGCTAAGAACCAGGTTTGCTCTTGCCTTCTACATGTTTGCTCGTTTGTGTTTGCAAGTGGACTCGTGCGTGGATGTAATATGGAGGTTCTGCTGTTGTTAAAGGCTCTCCTCCAGATGGATGATTTAGCTTCTGCTGTTAGTGCGATCCAATACTACAATACAATTCAACCCAGTATAAGGTAGGCTTGTTCTTGGACCTGATGATTGTTGCATCCTAAGGGCATCTCTGTTTGCATTTATCTGCTATAGCAAAGAGCTGTGCTATTTGTGTTGGAAACTTGGGTATGAATGTAGGGTGGCGGAGTTTGTTATATTGATATGTATGACTAATATAGATAACTGCTATAGATATGATGCTCGACCATTATGTAATTTTACTGTGCCTATGCCATATTAGGGGAAGAAATGTTTATTTGCAATATTCATCCCACCAAGAACTGACTACTGACCAGAGCTCTCATGGACGAAATCCTGATCAGGTATGCTTTAATGTTATGCACTTTGTGTCCTCCTTCTGTTCCAGATTGTACTTTTGTTTTTGTAGTTGACTCATCTTTATGAATTTCTATCATCTGAGAAACTTGCACGCAACATGTTGTCCAGTTTTCTTCCTTTTCTCCATGGAGGGTTTGCCCTTCTGCAAAACATTGTAATAACTAGATTTATGATACCAACTTAACACTAACAGAGAATAAATTTATTTTAAAACAAAAATGGGGAGAACTTCATCAGTTATTGCTTTAAGAAAAACTTGCCTTTTCTTATAACAGAATAAACAATTGTTAGCATGCTGCAAGGTTTTTGGCTATAACCTGGAAAGCTAAGTTCTCATGACTGTGTATGATGGTTCATTTTTTTGTTGGCTAGGTATATATTTCAGGCTTTGAAACTTGGGGCACTTGTGATAATATATCTGGCTTTCATGTAATGTAGCTCATAGATTCCAAAGTATTTAAAGTATTTGTGTATGTCACTGCTAGTTGCTGAACAGTTTTATCCTGTTTTACCACCTAGCATGTGATGGGCTGATGTTTATCACATATTAAAAAAAGTAAAAGAGAATTGTGCCAAAGTGCCAAACGTCTTGGTTTTCATAGTAGTGTTGTTTTCATGTACCTAATACTTTATCCCTATTTGTTGATTTAGTTTGCATGCCCTTCTCTCTCTCTGCTTTCTCTTCTGTTCCAACTAGATGTGCCTATTCTTCATTATTCATTCTTCTATCTCTCTCCTCTATTTCTTTCTCGGTACTCGTCTGCTGCTGGACCTCAGGAAGAACCCAATCGCATTCTGTTAATAACTGTTCATCATATGCTTTATCCTATAACCATCGAAGTGCTTCATCAAGTATTTTCTTCCTATGGATTTGTGGAGAAGATAGTCACATTTCAAAAGTCAGCCGGTCAGATTCTTTCTAACTCTCATTCTCACTCTCTTCTTGCATTCATGCATTGTTTTCCTTGCCAGATAGCACCCATATTTTGAGGTGAATTTTATAGTTCTCTCAACTGCATAGTTTACTATTCCAGAAAAATTACGTAGTTTATAATATTCACATACATGCTTTAGTGCATGTTCTTTTTGTTGGAAATGACAACACGTTTACTACATGTTGAACTGAAAGATGTTTACTATGTGTCTATTTTGGTGGTGCAGGCTTTCAAGCCCTCATACAATATCAGTCACGCCAAAGTGCAATACAAGCTTATGGCACTTTGCATGTATGTCTCCTGTTCAATATACAATTGCTGATCTTTTTTGTTGACATTTATTTCTTATGTTCTTTTAACCCATTGTTTTGCCAAATCTCAGGGACGGAACATATATGATGGTTGCTGCCAGCTAGACATTCAATATTCAAAGTATGGCCTGTATCTATTGTTACGCTGTATACTTTTTTGGTTTCACATTTAGCTATTGTGAATCTGAACTTGTTCTGTTGAATCTCCAGTCTCAGCGAGTTGCAAGTTCACAACAACAATGATAGATCCAGGTATCATTATGACATCTGAAAGTGAATACATAATTTATTACTGTGTGTTATTCTGTCCTTTGTCTATTATCTGGGGAGTTTGAAAATTCACCTCTTTCTGTTTACCCATGTCATTTCTTGTTCAGAGATTTCACAAATCCATCTTTGCCCACAGAACAACACCCAAGATCATCTCAGGTGCATCTTCAACTTATGTTCTACTGTTATTTTTACATTCTATGTTTCCTTTGCATTACTGAAGGGACAATTCAATCTGCTATGCTATGCTACAGTACTCACCTCATCTGTTTCTGTTGTTTGTAACAGCCTAGTTATAATGATCCTAGCAATCTGTTTGGTTTTCAGCAACCAGGTAAGACATTATGATGTTACTTCATTTGCTTGTACATTTTTCTCAGTATTTGGTAAGTACATGTTAACTAATTTGAGTAATTTCTTGTGATTGTCTTTCGGGTCTACAGATCCGTATGCACAGGTATGTATTTCTGAAACTCTGTTTTGTTTAGCTCTGCACATAATAGCTAGGTTTAGTTTTTACTGTTTTGTTCTCTAGTTTTAGCATTGACATCCCACACAAAGCATATCCTGCATTTTGTTTCTACAATATTTCCAATTCCATACCAGATGGGCAAGGCTGCAATGATTGTGGCTGCATTTGGTGGATCATTGCCCTTTGGACTGACTGGCACCAATGACCGCTGCACAGTCATAGTTAGCAATCTGAACACTGATGTAAGATCTCACATGCCATAAACTCCCCCAAGTTGTTCACCTCATAAATCTTACTTTTTCATCTTCCTATGCAGAAAATTGATGAGGATAAGCTCTTCAACCTTTTCTCTATTTATGGGAATATAGTGCGAATCAAGTTACTAAGAAACAAACCAGACCATGCCCTAATCCAGATGGCTGACGGGTTTCAGGCTGAGCTTGCTGTACAATATTTAAAGGTGCTTATTGGTCACAAGTTCTTTCATTAGCAGTCTCTTCTCTTATGTGTTGGTGTGTGTGTGGATATTGTTGGATATCACTCCATATTAATGGGCATTTTCTTTCCAGGGAGCAATGCTATTTGGAAAGAAGCTCGAAGTGAACTACTCCAAGTACCCAACCGTCACTCCTGCTCCAGATGCACATGATTACTCAAATTCTCACCTGAACAGATTTAACAGCAATGTGGTTAAGAACTACCGCCACTGTTGTGCGCCAACCAAGATGATCCACATATCTGCGCTTCCACAAGGCATAACTGAGGATGCAATCCATGCCCATGTTGGTGAGCACGGGACTATCGTTAACTCGAGACTGTTTGAGGCGAATGGCAAAACACAGGCCCTAGTGATGTTTGAAAGCGAGGAGGAAGCAACTGAGGCGCTCGTCAGTAAGCATGCAACCAAGCTGGAGCAGTCCAACATTAGGATTTCCTTCTCTCAGATGCAGAACATTTAGTTCACCCCTAGGAATTATAAATACCAAGGCTAGCTATCTTAACTTTGATGTTTTTATTTTAATTTAGGAATGTAGGATGGATCCGTCTATTTTGTGTTTTGCTTGCTTACATTAACCTATCTATGTTTGAACTGTGGCCAAAGATGGGTGTAAGCTGTCTGACCGTTCTGTTCACCTGCTATGTTATTGGGTTACTTACTTGTTAAGTTTTACTCTGTTATTATTATTCATCACGTATTTTCTCCAATTTCCTGAACATATTTTTGGAATGTTGACGTTGATAACAATTTTGTGAATAAATTACATGATGTTTGCAAAATATACCTCGTGCCTAAAAAACAAAAAACAATTTAGGAGCAATATGTTTGTGAAATTACTTTTTATATAACATTTTAGCATCTAAACAATACAAGAAACATTATCTCTATATATAACTATGGGAGATTCTGATGGACTAATCTCACATGATATTTGAATATGTTTAATCATTCGGTTAAACATTATCTCTATAGATGGCTATGGGAGATTTTGATGAACTAATCTCACATGATGTTTGAATATGTTTAATCATTGGGTTAATCACTTCCGGCACAAACGACCGTATTATAGAATAGTAATAATATAGAAGCAAATACTTGAATGGTAATGACACAAGCCAAAATTTGATAAATAATGGTGGCACAAATAATTAATCCTAGATTATAATATGTTTATGATTATTAGATCATACTTATTGCAATCTTTTTTCCCTGGAGTTTACTCTCAAGTTTTCTCATACAAGATTTTTAATGAGAATATTAATACAAACATAAAAGCCATATATTTTCTCAACATTTTTCCTTGTATTTTTCCAAAAGGTTTATAGAAAAATAAAACATTCATTAATCTCATTGATAGATACTATCCAGTGGTGTTCACCGTCCAGATGTGCCCCTCCCTCCCCATACAAATGTGTCCCCTCTTTGGTGAATCTTATTGTGCACGCAAAGAGGCTCTTCATCATGTATAAATACATGAATATATGATCATAAATATTACACGATTTCATTATCTACACTTGTTGTGTATATTTTCAATACCAATGATAAAGCAAAGAGATGCTCCCGCAGCAATGAGTCAGCATGATATTCTACTCTACGTAACAAGTGGGCATGATCTTTTACATGATATTGTTACAAATGAATTTAATCAGGCGCACAATTGACGTTAACAATTTTAGACCATTCAACAGACACAACACACACTATTCATGAGCATTGATATGGTGCTTCCTCCGGTTTTTGGAATGCTAAAATGCGTCGATCAATTTCACAACGTGTTCTGCTTTCCGGCCTCCACATTTTAACACAACAGAAACGGTACAAAGAAAAACATATAAGAAATGGTCAGAGCACCAGAGACACACTAATCCACACGTAAGACAATTTGTTTAATGGGAATGCTCATACCAGTAAACATGAAAAAAAATGAATTGCTGAAGCTAATTGCTGGGAGAATCCTTACCCATTGTGTTGATCTCTTGTATGACATTATGTCATTACTCTATTTAGACGGATGCTCTGGCTCTTCCGTGGGGTGGGTTCAAGCGACGCAATCACCTGGGGCATGGTCATTCCTCCAGAAACGATTATTTCTGAAGGAGGAAAAACAAAAAAAATGTTTTACATGTCCGATTGACTTCAGGAAAGTTTTGCCATCTGCTCAAGCCAGAAAACAGGCACAAGGAGAAACCAGTAAAATAGTACATGATCATGCCAAGTTATAGTAGGAGATAGTAGCATAATAGGATAGGAGAACCAACCAATCCCTTCTCGAATGGATAGATTAGGTCTGATGATCTCCTCAGAGTTCACCAGAAAAATGTCACCAATGTATAGATGATTAGTTGGCACATAAACGCTGCACAGTTCTTCATCGCCTTTGTCAGTCTGCAGTACAACACAAACAAAACTAACACAAGAACAAATACAGTTGCACCTCTTATGCATATATGGCATGGCTCGTCTATGATGAAGCATCTCAACAACATACTGTTGATGCCTTATTGTAACTATTTATAAGGTAACTTCATAAGACTGTTAGAATGAGCATTTAAATAACAGATTGTCGATGTAATCCAAATTTCATCCTTAGAGAGCCTTATATAGAGAAAATCAAGTACCTGAAGAATGACAGTTGATGTTATGAATCCAAATGCATATTCACCAATACGTGGATGGCGAATTATCGCAACTTCTTTGAAAGCTGTTGTGTTTTGATCTGCCAAATAAGATAGTTTTATGAGGAAGCCTGTTTGTGCAATATGGCTGATGATACACTCATGATAGACAAAATCAACATAATATGCACTGAAGATCTGCATGGAAGACTTCTGAGTAAATTTGTGCATGGAAGTATATAACCTGGTGAAATGGCAGTGCTGACTTGCTTTGATGCAGAATATATGTGCCGTACAAACGGCATTTTCTTTATAAACCATTCTCCAACCCAGAAGATGGTTGCACCAACCCATGAGGAAACAAATAGTCCAACCAGAAATATGAATACCAGAGATGTCAAAAAACCAAGACCTGCGATGTGTCAATGCCCAATGGTAATAAGCACTTGTAACAAACATAACATTAATTTGATTATAAAGAGAATAAAGATTTAGTTTTAGCAGCTTATTACTGCTGCAGGGGGTCTTAACTTAATAGTATTTTTCATGAATTAAACAGACAACAAAATTTTAGGACAATGGTTGCTAATACCATCAATGTCTCATATCAGTTAATCTGCAGAAATAGCTTAGATTTGGAATTTCCAAGTGTGAATACATGCTTTCACATACGTCAGATGCCAATCACAGAAGACTAGGAAGTTCAAATAAAACCTTTCAATGATGCCAAGTATTAGAGCCAAAATTACCAAATATGTTGATTCCAAGTTTTGCATATAGTGGGCTGAAAAATCCATCAACAAATTGAATAAACCACCATGTGATGAAGAACGTGATTGCAACAGGAAACAGAACTACACTGCAAAAATGGAAACAAGTCCAGTGTTATGCACTGATAAAAGGTTATATTTTTTGTATTGTGTATAATTTGGTTCCTGTGAAAGATGTACCATCCAGTCATAAATTTTCTTGACACCCAACTTTGAAGAAAAGCACAGCATGCCTACAAAAACCATATCAGGCTTAGAATGAAACAAATTTATGAAATTTAAAACAGTACATCGAACCAATTCCTAGGGATAACATATATTTGCAAAATTGTGAGAAAAATGCAATCAACACTAAGATATTAGATGATTAGATCAAAGTTTTTCTGATTCTGATATGCATTGCAAATGTATGAATAGAAAAGTGTAGTAAACCCATTGGCTAACTTACATAACCTAAAGATGGGCTTGCCACTGGGAACTTCATTCCTTTCCAATACACATAGACAAAAGACCAAATTACAACAGGAAATCGTAGAAAACATCATGTTTCACATTAGATCAACATTTCTCCACAGACAGGCTATTCTAGCACCATAAATTTCGAATTAGAAAGAAGGAACTAATGAACTGTCACATCCAATTTTGTTAACCGAACATTTAAATTCAAAAGCTTAGCTTCAAGACCTGATAAGGCACAGGAGAATCCCAGATATAACTTCAATGAAGAAAATTCTTGTGCCAAATACAGTCACCACTTTAAGTACTTCAAGTATGTTGTTTGCAAGTACACGAAGGAAAACAGTTACAAGCTTCCGCATGCTCCCAAACCTCAATAATCCAGCCAACCAATAAACCACAAATGAAATCGGCACCCATATTTGATGGAAATATCGCAATACAGCCTTGCTAGTCTAATAATCCAACTTACATGCGAACGAAAAAATCAAAATATATCCCATAAGTCTCCACATTGCAAACGACGAGCTACCACTAATCTCTCCAGTACATGCTAATCCGATTGAACTCAGTTAAACGTTCCTGAATCTAAACCAAGCAAAATCTAAACCAATCAAATTCGGCAACAACACCAAAGCGCGCGGGCAAACAGGACCCTAAATCCGCACGGATCCGACCACCGAGAAGAACAAAGCTACGAGCCGGGCAGATGGTGGGGCCCTAACAGGTCAGCACGGCGCGCGATTAGCCCAATGCAGCCGCCTCTTGCGAGGCGCAGGATGGCGGGTACTGGTGTTAGATTCAGACCTTCCGGGTGGAGGTGGCGGGCGAGCTGGGGCGCGGCGGCGACTTGGCCGGGTCCTCCGGGTCGACCGCCTCCGCCGCCTGGCTGAGCGGGACCGACGTCGATTCCTCCTTCTCCGCCATAGCTCCCACCTAGAAGCTCCCGCCGAGCGGCGCACAAGGAAGCAGGTGACGCGTGCGAGCAAGCGAGCGGCGGCGGGGGCGAGCCGGCGAGGTGAGGTGAGGCGTCGCTGCCTCTGCTTTTTCGCTGGCGGCCAGTAGCGAACGAGAGAGAGAGGGAGAGGCAGAGGGAGAGGGAGAGAGGACGTCAAACGTGGCGTGCCGGAGCGAGTAACCGACATGGTGGGCCCAGCTGTCAGGCCGCGCCCATACCGACCTCCAGGTGGCGGTGGTTGCACTCTCTGTCAAGAGGGCCCCACGTACGACGAGTGTACACGTGTCGGAACGGCCATGGCTGGCGCCTGGCGGGGTAGCGGCGAGCGGTGACGGCGTCAAGGAGGAAGCGCGTCGCGGCGGCTTGCGTTGTTGGGTTGGTTTGGCTGGCGGTGAGCTGGTCCGGGACCGTCCACGACAGTTCAACGGCCGTTCTCCACTGACCCGAAGGCTCCGTGGAGTTCGCGTGGGGCCACATGTCAGTGGGCAGAATGTCAGCGTCGCTGATTTTTTTTAGTATCGTTGATTGATTTGGGAAAAGCCATATTTCCAGTAATGGGCCGGTTTAGATCGAGTAGTATCGAAGAATCTCGACAAGTCTGCTCCCAAATTTGAAGCCCATCCTATAAATGCACAGCTTCATTAGCCATCTCATCCATGTCAACCTTCCACGTACGATCTCTGGAAAGACCATTTCATATTGGATAATCAGGTTGATCGACGTTGACATAATGATGCTATCCAATCCAAATCGAAGAGGATGTGGTTGTCAGAGGTCTGTCCATGTTCTTGCAGACGTTTGTTGCCGCCGTCGTTTGCTTCAGTTCTTTAGAGGCCCTTTACGCTTTACATGCCTTTCAAACACGCGAATTACACAGACTAGTAACTAGTTCGATGTCTATAATTTTTCTTTAAATTCATCCATTCCAAAAGAGGCACTACTGTTTGTAATGCTAACTTTTTGTTATGTATATTAACTTTTTTATCTATCCTAATTTAGTTAGTAGTAATATTTTAGAGTTCATAACAAATAAGCAAAGATTTGAGAGTAAAAATTAATGTTTGTTTCTTGTATCGATTGAGTGATTGTTTTACACATG
This sequence comes from Zizania palustris, assembly GCA_019279435.1. Classification (NCBI taxonomy): domain Eukaryota; kingdom Viridiplantae; phylum Streptophyta; class Magnoliopsida; order Poales; family Poaceae; genus Zizania; species Zizania palustris. Next base: position 8,020,120 of record JAAALK010000282.1, read on the forward strand.
TATAGATGTCAAGAGGCGACAGTTTATAGGGTGAAACATCGCGATGGTTATTAACCATCACGTCTCTTTACCGATAGGCGGCTTTTCAGAAATACTAACCGCCTATTTTACTCTAATCAAAAGCTAATTAGATCATAATGTTTTTAATCTACAAACTCCCTCCCGATTAATTTGTCCTTGATTATGATGTAAACTTCATCTTGAATTATCTTGGAATTCTATCTTGAAAACTCTTTTAGGAAACTTGGTAGGGAAATTAGATGATATAACAATTTTTTGTGTTGATATTGTCTCAACAAAAATCTATTATAAGAAACTTGATAGAAAAATCGTAAGTAGAAAATACAATATACTGCTTAGATTAGGTTATATATCAGGTGGACACTCCCATTGATTCTTACAAATTTTTAATCGTCGCATGCTAATTCCATGGATATATTTCTGAGATGTTGAATTTGGCAAGGATTTTGTGAATAAATCTACGAGGTTATCACATGATTTGGTTTGTAAGCTCTCCACTTTGCTTAAGCTCACGAGGATAAAATAATTTTGGTGCAAGTTGTTTTGTAATATTGCTTTTGAAATAACCTATTTGCATATGTGTAACATAGATAATGGTTGGGGATTCAATATGACCATTACCACACAATTGTTGTATGTGGTTTATCATTTTTCTGAGCCATACATATTCTCTTGATGCTTCGTATAAGGCTATTATTTTAGAATGATTGGTGGAAGTTGCTATTAAAGTCTGTTTAGAAGACTTCCATGAGATGGTTGTTCCACCATATAGGAATACAAAATCCGTTTGCGATTTGGCATTGTGAGGATCAGACATGTAGCCAGCATCAGTGTATCCAATCATATTATAGACTTAGTTTTCTTGAAAACTAAAGTATAGACCTAAGTCTTTCATACCTTAGAGATATCGAAGAACTTTCTTAATTCCCATCCAATGATGTTTAGTTGGAGAAATGTTATGTCTTGTTAACAAATTTACAACAAATGTGATATCAGACCTCATGTAGTTTACTAAATACATTAATGCTCCAATGGCATTGAGATATGGGTATTCAGAACCCAATATCTCTTCTCCGTCTTTCTTTGGTTTGAATTGATCTTTCTCTACGTCTAGAGATCGAACCACCATAGGAGTTTTGAATGGACAAGAGTTATTCAAGTTGAATTTCTCTAAGACCTTTTATATATAAGCAGCTTGGTGAACAAGTATTCCTGAACGAAGGTGCTCAAGTTGTAATCCTAAGCAAAATTTAGTTTTTTTCCAAATCATTAATTTCGAATTACGTCTTTAGATGATTGCGTGCTTCATCAATATCTTGTCCGTTGTCGATGATGTTTAGATCATCAACATACACGAATATGATGTAAAATCATGTTTGAGATTTCTTAATGAATACACAGGGGCAATCATCGTTGTTTGAGTAACCCTTTTGAAGAAGGAACTCACTTAGTCGGTTATATCACAGATGTTTCAGAAGTATTTTCTTCTATTTTCTTTGTTGCTTGATGGAAGTTACTTTAGGTTCAAAAGGTTTCTTGTTTGGTTCCTTTGATTTTTTTATTAGCTAAATTATGTATTTGGGTCGTATTTCTCCCCCTCTTCCTTTAGACTGTAGGAGTAGGAGTGTGAGTAGTTATGATCGGTACCTCTACTCTTTATGGCACGTTTCTAGTAGGATTATAAGATTTTATAACACCCTTATAGTCTACAAAAGAATCTAGCATGTTATTTGCTATGTTTTACAACCTTATAATTTTTTAAACTTGTAGTTCAGTTTCTTACGTACGTAGTGGAACAGATGCTGAGATACTTGAATTCCTATTTTTTTTATTGATTGAGTGATTGTTTTATATGTATATAGACGTCAAGAGGTGGCAGTTTACGAGGTGAAGTAACACGACGTGTGTCTTAACTGATAGGTGTCTTTTCGGAAATACTGACCGCCGATTTTACTCTAATCCAAAGCTAATTAAATCATAATGTCTCATTCTTAGCGTGTTCATAAGACGGTGTGCCGGCAATCCGTACTCGTCGCGTCGATGCAGTCGGAAAAGGATCAAGACGCCACGCCGGCCTAGCGTTGACTGCGTAGACAGAGATCGAACACTCATGTGTGCAATCCGGTTCTTTCTTTAGGACCATCGCCGGAAACGACGATTGCGTGCCACATATTACTCTTACCCTCGTAAAAAGAACAACTTGGAGAATGCATGCTTTTACATTCGATCTAACAAATCTAATCCTCGCATCGCTATTGCACTTGCACCATCTCTTTTCTTTGATTTGCAACCCAAAATAGCCCAGACTAATCGACGAACAGAAGCAGATGGCGCCGTCCATCTCCATGTCCGTCTCCATCCCAGCCGTACGTGCTTACCTTATTCTTCCAGAAGCGCAGAATCTGGATACGGACGGCTAGGTGTGCGGCGGCGGCGGGTGATAGCTCGAGTCGGACCAGGAAGCCGCCGCCGTCGCTGGGTAGGCCAGGGTGTTCTCCCAGTTCCATTCCTCCGGCGCCGCCATACTCTGGAGCGAGTCGTGCGATGAGTAGTAGTAGGGCCCCGACGCGGAGGAGGCGGAGGAAGGGACGGTGGCCACGGAAACAGAGGAGGTAGGGAAGGAGTAGTAGGAGCCCAGGAATCCACTCATGGCGCCGCCGCCGCCGTAGGAGCCGGTCATGGCGCCATCGCCGCCGTAGAACGGAAGAAGTGTGCCTTGGTTGGAGCTGGGGGTGGTGGTCCTCTCCTGGAGGAGCATCTGGTAGCGCAAGTAGTCTGAGCTCTGGGCGGCGCCCTGGTAGATGGCCGGAGAGGTCGAGGCCGTCGCGACCGGAGCAGGAGCCGGCGCCGCCGCGGCTGCGCCGGTGGTGGCCGCCGGGTAGAGGCGCGCGTCCTCGGGGAAGTTGAGCTTGGCGCGGCTGCCGCGGAACCGGAGCGCGGCCTCGTCGTACGCGCGCGCCGCAGCCTCCGCCGTCTCGAACGTGCCGAGCCAGACGCGCGCCGCCTTGTGCGGGTCCCGGATCTCCGCCGCCCACTTGCCCCACGGCCGCTGTCTCACCCCGCGGAACCTCCGCCGCGGCGTGTCCGGCCCCTCCGTGTTGGCGGCCGCCACCAGCGAGTGGTGCTCCTCCATGGTCGCCGCGCTCGCGCCTGCGCTCTGGGTGTCCGAGCTCTGCTCCGATCCTGCGCACGCAAGCATTACATATATATACACACCATCACACAAGCGAACACACGAGGCGTGAGCAAAGCGACCAAACAAAGTAAAGAGCAAATGCAAATTCAAAACTTGCTCTCTTCGCACTATTATTCACACATGTATATCTATCGCTCAACGAGTTTAATTATTTTTGGAATGAAGCAAACAAACGACAGGTCATGACACCACACCAGCTCAAAATTTAATTTTGACAGCCCCTTTTCATGTTCTGTTAACAAATTTTGCCTCAATTTTTTTTCAGGAAAGAAATTTGGATGGATTTTAAAAGTCCGTGCGTTACGTGCAAATGCAGTGCACGCATGCCATGCCTCAACGGATTCACGTGGGAAATGGCTAGCTGGATCTTTGTTGTGTTGCAGAGAGGTGCAGTGAATTCCAAGACTTTGTTGAGCTGGTGAATGGCGTCCAACTGTGTTTGTGCAGCTAGCTAGTGCATAAATGGTTTGTTTTAATTCCTGATGTCACCTACAATATGCAGATACGGCGACCACCGTCAGCTCGCCCCACTTTGACGAATGTACAGCTAGCTATCAGATATCTTGGTTTGACTGATGTAAATTAGACTAATAATAATAATAGTTGAGCTGATGATTGTCCTAGTCCATTACTTTGGTTATACTTTGGTATTAAGCTTCAGGTCTGCATGGGTATGGCTTATCTCTGCACTTGCAACTGCATGTGTAAACTCTGGCTCCCATTTTTGTCATGGTAACAGCTAAAGCTTTTAAGTTTAGAAGCGACTTACTGATCATGTTCGTCGTTCTAATCAGCTTCACGTCGAAATATTTGTCCATTGTATATGTGGGAAAGTATCGTTTCACAATTGTACAATGAGAAGACTGGAGAGGTTAAATATTAAATATGGCAGTCGTTTAGCTCCTAAGCCCCCATTAAGTAATGCTTTTAACAGAGGACGTGATGTGTCATCAAAGCTAAAATATATGCAAAAGCGCACATATTTCACGAATTTCTTGTAGCATGCCGAGAAAGATGATATGTCCTAGGTTGTCCATTCATCATGTTGGACACGTTTCGTGAAAAAAAGTGCTCGCGACTAGCAATGCATGAGCAGAAGTTGGTAAGCAGCAAGCTGCAAGCGTACGCGTGTTAGCAACTCCGTTACCTGCGAACTCCGGCGATGGCGCCGCCGCCGCGCCCAGGTAGATCCCCTGCTCGTGCATATACCCCCCGTGCACTGCCTGTTCCTCCCAGCTCCTCTCATGCGCGGCGCCGCCGTGCAGCGCAGCCCACGCGGGCACCGGCGGCTCCGCCGCCGCCGCCGCCGCCCACGGGTCGCCGCCCGCCAAGACCCGCGCTAGCGCCGATACCATTGTCGACATCTCCTGCGCCTGGTAGTACCCGGACATGAGCTCCGACGACGCCCCCGCCTGGCCCTCCACCGTCATTGCCTCCGCCGCACGGCCACCGTGGTAGTAGTCGTCGCCTCCGTCCTTCGCCGTCCGGCCGCGGCCGCCGTCGCCACCGCCGCCGCCACGTGGTCCACGTTGGTCTGCCAGCTCGAAGCACATCAACGTCGCCCCGGCGCGCCTCGCCGCGCGCATGCACCACTATTTTCAAAGGGCAGCTACTACTGCACCACTGCCTCCTCCTCAACGGAGACGAGAGTTTTTTTTATCTCATTAATCTTTTCAACCCTTTCGAAAGTATTCAGCGAATGGCTCCTACATATATAGGAGTAGTAGTGTGGCGTGCCTATTAATAATCGACACGAAAAGAATAAAAACAGAGATAAGAGCAAGCAACGTGACAGAATAGCCGTCTTTATAGTTCGTTTCAAACTGGCTGACAACTACGATCGATCTCTTCTCTTCTTCGCTGCAAACGTTGATGAAAAGACTCGAGTTCTACAAAATGCTGGTGTCACTCACAGTAAAAGTCCTTTAATATAATATAGATTAGCATTGTTATGACAGTTCCAGTCACATTGACTGGAATAGTTTCTCAGTATCAATTACGTTGTTTGTGCCGACATGGCGTCGAGCCGGTGGCGCCGGCGCGTGTGGCGAGCGCACCGCCGGCACCGAACTGCAACTTTGACGCGGTCAGCGACAAACATTCGTTGGCCTAGACCTGAATACCTGATCCAATTCCGCTCCTTTTCGTTTCGTTTCGCTTTTGTTCTTTGGTTCTGCTGCTGCAGATTTTCTTCAGTTGGGGGTAATTGCCAGCGGGGTGACGTGAATTATACATTAGGATAACGCGATGTATCACGAGTGACATGTAGGATTATTCAGCTGGCCGGTCAAAGGTTGATCATTTTGTTTAGCGCGCAATCTGACTCTTTCAATTCTCCAGCGTTAGGCACGTTGGGCGTTCGCACATTCTCTTCTTTTTTTTTTTGTTCTTGGTTTGATGAGGACTACAATTTGTATGGGTGTCACGTCACCTATATATTATATATACTTCAAATTGATGTCAGGTTAAAGTATAATATATAGCTAAATTATAATCAATTAAAAATACATAACTTACTTTGAAAATTCTAGAAGTATAATATATTATATATACTACTAACATAATGTAGATGATAGCTATTTGTTCATCCGCTCTCACCGGGTCCCTCTCAAATGACAAAATTACGAAGCTGTAGCCCTAAACAGTCGACGTCGGTAATGGCGAAGTTTACTGTCAATTGTCACACACCGCGACAGGAATCGGTTTGTTCTTTCCTCCAACATTTAGTCATAATTTGATCTTTAGATATTATTTTAAAATATTAAATATAGATTTTTTATAAAACCCATCTATAATCTGTGGATTATTTATGAGACGAATCTAATTAATTTAATTACACCATGATTTGATAATATGACGCTACAAAAAACATTTGCTAATCATGAATTAATTAGGCTTAATAAATTTATCTTTCGAATAATCCTCCGATTTTGTAATTATTTTTATAATTATTTTACGTTTAATTTTTCAAATCAATATCCAAACATCGGATGTGACATAGACATGACCATGACGAGCTCCCGTCTCATACGGAAATGAATCCCCTGACTCCAAATATTCATATACAATTCAGTATAATATAAATATAATTGGTATGCAAAAGATAAGTGAACAAATTGACATTGTATCCTTTAATGTAAGTAAAAGTAATAGTACTGAAATGGATGACCTATGACTTTCAACCAAAGTAGACATGTGTGGTGTTCTTCCACAAAATAAACCAAAAAATCATGTGATTTTCGAACAAAATTGGGTCACCTGACCCTTTTAAAAAAAGAAATACAAGCGGTATAATTTGATTACTAATTTAAAATTGTATCGATGGATTAAGTACACAAAAATAAAAAGGGCATATCAAGTCTTAAATTTAGCAATAAAATATGAAAAATACATAAATCAAATACAAGTAGTTTAAATATACTAAGTCCAAAATATGCATAAAATAAGCTTGCACACGTTCCAATACTTTAATAATGATTACTCTTCTTGTTATCGGTCTACATTTTGTAAAGGCCAAAAGTCTTGGTTATATTATTTTCATTCACTTTAACAAAGAACGAAATGACCTTCCATCATTTTTTTATAGCCATCTTAAGACTAGAAGATTTATTTATTTTGTTCTTGCAGAACTTTGTAATTTCTAGGATGTGGAGAGAGGACCTGCTCAACAATCTCATGCACGTGCACAATTCTTTTGAGTCAGCGCCAAGCAACACCTCATACATTGCAAAAAAAAGAGCCAATTTAATATAAGTATCGAGTTTGCCAATACGATATGTCATGATCTATCCAATATTCCATGTGAGTTTATTTGGAATTTGGAATGCAGTAAATAACTTCTAAGTTATTTTAGGATTTTTCAAATTCACTAAAATCTAGACACTCCGCGAATGAATTTAAAAAATAATAAAATGAATTACATTTAGATAGAAACAGATAGAATTTATATGGGGTTATTTGGTTCCGAGCCATACTTTGCCACACCTAAGGTTAGGTAAATTTGATTAAATTGATAGTTGTTTAGTTGTTGTCATAAACTGTGGCAAGATTCTCTCTAGTTCCACATATCAATGACTTAAAAAGTGTGACAAAATTCCCTTGGGTTTGTTAAAGTATGACAAAAAAATTAATAGCCTTACCTTAAACAAATATGACAAATTTTATTAGCAAATGGTGGCTAACAACCAAACATGCCTATATTTTTGCTACAAATTAGGTCCCGTTTGGTTTTTTAGTCTCAAATTTTAGTCCCGTCACATCGGATGTTATTTTGAAGTATTAAATGTAGACTATTTATAAAACTCATTCATAATCAGTGGATTATTCGCGGGACGAATCTAATTAGCCTAATTACGCCATGATTTGATAATGTGATGCTACAGTATATATTTTCTAATCATGGATTAATTAGGCTTAAAAAATTGTCTCGTGAATAATCTTCCAATTTTGTAATTATTTTTATAATCAGTTAAAGTTAATACTTAAAATTAATGTACAAATATCCCATCCGACACAGCGTGGCTTAATTTTCTATTCCCCCTCATCGGACATGCCATTTTCCGGCCAGGTACAGCAGCACGTGTCCGATGCAGAGAATCTGAGTGACAAAAGGCGTAACCAACGGCCCGGATCGCGAGTTCTTGACCGCTCTCGCTCACTCATGATCCACGTGCGCAGCGCAGCGCGGGGGACGCGCTGCCGGCCCCACCGGTCGGTCACCAACCCTTTAATTTTTGAAAAAAATAATATTATGCACTCTATTTAAGTAGAAAATCAAGAATATGTCAATGGCATATGGAAATTCTCTATTTTCATCTAAATATATTATTTATTTTGTACATATTCAAAATTTTCTTTAATTTGCTACTTCGCCGAGCCGTTGGTTGGGGGCGACGTGGAGGCCCCGTGGTCCGGAGATGGACAGGTCGGGCGCGACGCGAGTGCGTTATCCACCGCGCTCCATCTGATCCTGCACGAGTACGAGCGAGACCAGACCACCACTCGGCCGGTCTTAATTTTGGAACGGGGGCATGCACACCTGCGTCGCGTGATTATTAGGTGGGTTGTTGTCGTCGTCACATCGCCAGCGAGTGTTGTTTTTGCCCTTATCCACTGATGCCTAAGTTGGCGAGCGATCCAAATCCTACTCCGAATTAAATAAAAGATTCTTGTGGAGATTTCAGACGGAATAAACTTAACTCCGAAAAAAAATCTTGTGAAATGTGTATTCTTAATAGGTCTTTTATTTTGTTAGTGTTTCGGTGTGAATTTTGTATTCGGTATGTAGATGTAGTAGTTTGCTCTCAATTTGTAAAGTTGCTGCGATAGAAGTGTGTCAAGATTATAACGGTGTACCCAGATCACGTATGTATTTTGATTTTTAACGTTACGTAGCACGAGTACAATATTAGTATAGCAAATTTGCACAAATTCTAACAGTGGAGATTGCTCATGCATGGTACCGTTACGAACGGTGGATGTGGATAAAATTCTAGCTGATCCCAACCGAGACAAATTAATTGGCCAAATCGTTCGTTCAATCGGCCTAGGACGTACATAAAAGATGCCATACATATCAATTTGTACTATCTGATGCAAAGATTTTTTTCTTTTGAAACGAGAGACTGAAATGATGCCACATTCACATGATTGCATCTGAGCTCAACTGCTCAAGTGATCACAATCGCCAAGAACCAATCGTATCGGCTATATATCGGGGTACGGTGTGACGACGACGGCGGTTGATTGGGAAATTCTACAGCTGCTCCATGTCCATCGCTGCTCGGCTAAATTTCATTTTTTTCCTAAAAAAAATAAGATACGTGTGTCCCCTAGACTCTCCTAGATAGGTCTCGATCCGATCAAGGTGCAGTGGTGAGGTGTGAGTAATGACAAATGTACTCCGTACTTTGTCCATTTTGTTTAGTGCATACATGTACTCGTGTCACATGCTTGTCACGCGTGTAGTGCCTATATATACAGATAGATAAGTACTTCCTTCCTTCTAGCGTACGTATTTCTTTTTCTTTTCCGGTGTGTCAAAACCCAAAAACTATAGCTACCTTGGCCATTGTATTACTATTATATATAATATATGGTTTTTTATGTACAGAATGTTCAGACACGGAGATCTTGCTTAACACATTTCCTACGGATATGTGCAGCTGACGTGTATGTAGGGACAAATATACGAGATATGCTTTATGAAAACACAAAGAGATATCTGATTTGAGACTGCAACTGTATGTACGTACGTACATGGGGCCGGATCGATATGGTGCGACGACGGATTGAAGGAGATCGAGGCCGGAACACGACAAATGAAACATAAATAGCAAATGATGCCGAGGAAGATTTGATCTTCCCATGTGGCAATGCGGCATCGAGCAAAGCACGGGGAAGAAGAAGAAGAATCAAAGCGACTTTTGTACATCACCACAATGATTAATTACACACTTATCCCGTTAGCCGATCGATCACACGGGGGCACGCACGCGCGTATATATGACAGATTTAATAATTTATTACGGTTAAACCATCATCAATTATTTTGTATCTATCGTATTGCTCCAATGGTCCAAGGGGAGGATCACCAAAATTGGGTTTGGCTTGGCTGGATAGAGATGGCAAATATTAGATGGAAGGGACGGCCCTACAGTTTAGTTAGTTTGCATCGAGCCACTTCCGATCCGATGAAGAGGAGCCATACGTACACACACATTTATCTTGTGCGCGGATGCATCTAGCGCCGCAATAGGCTCACTGATGAATGCAACAGGTATGCCAAATTATTGCCAATTATTTAAGGTGCAAACGGACGAATAAATTAAATTGATCCTACAAAATTGATAATAATTATAGAATAATTTTTCGAGCCTCTCTTCTTGAGGTAAGCCTCCCACCAACTAGCTGAAAAGTCTTCAAAATATAAGATTAGTAACTGAAGAGAGAAAACTACGTACGTGTTTAATGTGATCTTGCTTTGCTGTTCAAATTTACTAGTATATTCCAAGTGAAATTTTACAGTCTATGAGGAGGTACCAGGAGGTACCACATTTTTCAGTGTTAATTTTAGTATCTCCTGACATATGAGGTATCAGGAGGTACCAAAATTAACACTGAAAAATGTGGTACCTCCTGGTACCTCCTCATAGACTGTAAAATTACCCATATTCCAGTATTATATTAGATGTAGTGAAGAAAGCAACCACTTGTGAGGAGAGCTTCAGTTTGAGGCAATTTCGTTATCCTTTATGGTGCATAATTGGAAAAAAAATTATTATTCTTCAATTTATAACTTAACAAAAAAGCATAATGGGGGAATTATATTACCCTCATATGGTCTTTGATGAGGAACAGTACCACTAGGGCCAATTCTTAAATTATGATTGGATAAGATTTATGGATGATCTTAATTACTTTGATAATTATATAAACAAAAACAATTTTAAAATGCGACGAATTTACATAGTTTGAGAATTTAAACAAACAGATTTAATTTAAAAAAGGCTCGCGCGCGAAGGAGCTGAGCGTGAGCTAGCGACGTGACCTCAACCAGATTTGGTATTACTAGAATTCGGAGAACAATGTGACACCTAAAGATTGCAATGCAAGCAAAGGCCAAAGAGTGGGCATACAACTGTGGTACGATCGATCGGCCCAGATTGTAGCGGCAACGTGTTAGCATGGTCCCTACTGTACTCCCTTAGCTATCTGCCTATCTAGCTAGTGCTACATACCCCCCGGCTTGTCGTGCAAGATGGATCTTCTTCCTCTCGACTTGGACCTGCAGCCTGGTCAGGAGGGCACGCTGCACGCACAACGGCACAAGTTGCAGAGTGGTCACCACACTGGTGGGACGACTGAGAGGTCGAGGGCGGTGGCGACGTACGGTCAAAGGGGGGCCAATTTTGTCCTCGGATCGATCGGTGCAGATCTCAATAGGACTCCGCCGCTGCGCGCGTGCTTATTGCCGGCCGGCCGCCGCAGCGTTGGTGCTCGTGCATGCATGCAGCGTGCTCACAGCGCGCGGCTGGCCGGCACATGCCTAAAGCTAGCATCTCTGCGTGCACGTACAGTGCTAGCTGCCGCTCCGCTCTGGCGCTCTCCCTGTACACGGCAGAAACCGCGTGCTTGCTTGCATGACACGACGATCATCAACACGCGCGACTGTTCTAATAGTAATACTCTCTACTACTCCCATAATATTTAGTGGTGTATTATTGTATTATGGGCAAATATTATAATATGAGGAATTTTACCATCTTTGAGAGTGATGAGGTACCAAATCTGAACCATTGATCATTCTCATCTAACGGCTCAGATTAAACAGTACTCCTAGTACTTTTCTACTGAAAAATCGGTACCTCTTTTTCTAGTAAAAGGTGGAAGGGTATTCTAGTAAATTCATCAAAAAAATGAGCAGAAGCTACTGGTCGACGGGCGACTCGACGTGTGGAGTGACGGGCGGAGCAGTGGGCGGCGGGCGGAGCGGTGGGCGGCGTGCGAAGTAGCGGGCGGCGGGCGGTGTGCGGAGCAGCGGGTGGTGGGCGGTAGCGTCGGGAAGACGGTGCCGTGTCGGTGGCGGCGGCAGTCGTGCGAGGGCAGCTAGGCTCTCGATGGGGCGGCGACATTCGTGTGCAGGGTGGCGCAACACCGGTGGTGGTGGCCCGGTGGGGGCCATCCGACGGTGACAACCGGCGTCGGCGGGCCCACGGCGGTAGCGGCAGATGCCATTTTTTCCAATCATATCCATCCTAAATCAATGGCTAGATTTGATTTGGTACCTCTGGTACCTTGTACCTGGTGGTACCTTCCTCAAAGATGGTAAAAGCTTTCTTATAATATAACTAATATAAGGGTAGAATTAATTTTATTCGTCGATTTTGAAGCGCAAATTAATTAGTACTTTAATTTATTATATTTTGTGTATAATCCTCATTAAAGAATTCATATATATTTCTTTTATCAGTAGGCTGTTATTTCCGTATCACTTATTTTTAGATGATTTTATTCTTTCTAAATCTTTCTACCGCTAAATAATTAAGAGAACAGTAGAAATAATTTAAATCATTTCAATACAAGAAGCTAAGAGTATTGGGATTTATTACGCTTAGTTGTAGAGAATACAATATAATGTAAATTAAATTCGTCAAACACCCGTAGAGCATTTCGGGCTTATTGGCAATAATCGCACGGAGTTCCTAGCTAGCTGTTTGGTTGGAGCCAGTCCCCACAGTGATCGTCCTGCTGGCTCCATGCATGACAATGATCACACGGAGAATTTATGTCCGATTTGAGACTTGAGACACAGGGAAGCTTCCTGGTTTCTTCGAGGATTTAAGTGCGTGTGTGCAGTGTCTGGTTGCTTAGATGATTTTAGCCAGGCTAAAAAAAAATCCATCGAGGCTGGTCTCAGCCAGCAGGAAATAATGGGAATGCAACAACTGCATCTTTGCACTACCACAAAAACATACATTAATGACAGGTATGTCCATATCACTCTTATCATGTCAGTTATACGACATCAATAGTAATGAATAAACATCCATCACTAAAGGGTCAACCTCACTCCTATGGGCTCACCTATTATGACTCTTTGGTAATAGGTGACAGTTGTCACCCGTCACTAATGTGTGTCTTCGGTGATGGTTAATTATTGTCACCCGTCACTAGTATGTTCTTCAGTGATGGGTACCTATTGTCACCCGTCATTAATAATATGGTTATTTCAAAAAAAATAACAGATGATTGATTTTTATTAAGCAACTATCGGGAACATAGGTTGGTATATGTAGATCTCTTGGAATGTTTGTCATATCCCTAATTCACAATTTCAATAAGCAATTTTTTTCGAATAAAGGAATGTATAAACTGATATTTAATAGTAAGCATGATCAAACTTATGAGAATGAGAATGCAACCGATCCAAGGTGCATAGGGCGTCGGAGTGGTGAGGAGCACAATTAAGGCGACGACGGTGACTGAAGTCTAGGGTTAGTGTATACGTGAAATGAAAGTGTGACGATTCACTTCGGTGTTCCACCTATTTATAAGCGATTTCACTTCGTCACTATAGTGGAGCTCTTTGGTAAACTAATAGGGGTGCCCCTTGTTTAGTGATGGGTCCAATTATATGACCCGTCACTAATAATGCAGCTTTACCGACACGTGTGAAACAGTCCGTTACTAAAAGTGTATTACTGACGCGCGTTTTTTACTTGTCACTAAAGATCGTTTCTATAATAGTGTTGGTTACTCGGATAAGCATATATTCGTTAATTTTAATTAGAATGTTGTTCGATTGGTTGCATTTTCAGATGTCGGATGAGTAGTGCAAAGTTATAAATTACTAACACAATTTTTATTTGTCTTTTCGTCCGTTAGAAAAATACCATCTTAGAGTCCAAAATTTGTCTCAAATGTAACAGTTCTATTTATAAAATAGTTATTTTTTACTTGTAAAGTACACGTAACTGTCTTTGAACATTATTACTTACTCCACTAAACTACCATATATCGGGCCCACAATCAAGCTTAAAGATCACTATATTTTGTAACGGATCGAGTGAGCACTAATTATATAAAAACATATATGTCATTAATATATAGTTTTATATATACAGAGTACAGATTAATCACCATTATAATCATGCAACTAATCCAGTCGGCTTGGCATTCACCCTTATTTCCTCAAGCCATATACAGTCCTGTTATTTGACCGAGCTCCCAATCCTTAAATCTACCTGAAACTAGAGTAGAACACTTAAAATTGGCTAGACTCTGCTCCACAACTCAAATTCATTTTTTTGAATCGCTCTCAACGGGATCTTTTTCTCAAGAAAAATATTTAGTTTGACTCCAGCTTCACGGGATAAAGAAGCTTGAATTGGAGCCCTGCTAGACGCACCCATAGTTAAAAAACAGGGCCCGGCCCATAGATCTGATATATATATTGTTGAACTTTATTGATTATACGGTGTTAAAATTTGATATAAGTAAGAGTTGTGATCCTGTTACTAGGACAAACATCAATATTTAGCTCAATACTCGCTCATAGCTGAAAGCTAAAACTATTTGTCTACTACCGCATACTCCCTTCGTCCTAAAAAATAAAAGATCTTTTACATTAGAATATACGTAAAAATTATAATATTTTCTTCGTGTATCTCTAAAAGTAGCTGTGTCAAGTATAAGTAATTAAAATACTACGAGTACTATAGAGGTAAAATCATCTTTTAAAACTCATGTGATACACATTTTGAGCTCAAAAACATAAACAGAGTAGAAGGGAACGGAGAGGGTGTTATAAATAAATGTTGACTCGAGTTTTTTTTAACAAGTCAGGTTGAGTTCGTTGTTTTAAGCTGAGATATATAGCTGATTAATAACTTAACGAGTTTTTAACAGTCCCATCGATCGAGTTAATGCATTGTTTGGAAATAAAGTTTTTTGTAGTTTTGAAAGCAATACTACAGTATTATATACAAGAGATGTTTGGCAACTCGATCTAAAATCTATATAAAGTAAATTGTAGTATTATAAATACTGTACTCAATCTACACTATTGAAAACTTTGGTGTAAAACACTTTTTTCAAAACTGTAGTATTGTCATAAACATAGTATAGTATAGTTTTTGAAATACGGTGGTTTTTAAAAATTATGTTCTCAAACAGGACATAAGTCGTTGGCTGTGCGGTCCTGGATGCATGTGTCGTGTCGATCGAACTGGGATCCAAAGCAGATGCATCTATCGTGCATTATATATATTGCATTGATGCATGCACTCCAAAGTCCAAACAAAGAAGCGGTCTACCGTGCAAAAGCAAAGCAGCCGCATTTGTCAAACAGTTTGACATTCTTGCCTACAGAATCAATGCAATGTTGCACAGAACAAGTTATAATAATATATGTGCACGCACACAAAAAAATGATATCCTACACATATATAGAATAACTATTTTACTGAAAAATCTATTACTGAAAAAAGTAGTACTCAATTGATATTCTACTGAGAAAATCTACTACTTAAAGTAGTACTCCCGTGGTCGGTGCAATAACACTCCCATTATATATATATATATATATATATATATAAGTAAGTAAAACATGGAGAAAGAGAGCACGATTCAATTTAAGATTATAATAATCTATCTTATTTTCAAAAACTAAATCAAACAAGTTAGCTTATTATAATTTAAAGTGCAGATTATAACAATCTAGTAAGGTGATTCAACTTAACTTTTTATACAAGATGGTCTATTATAATCTCAAGCTAAAATAAATATATCTTAGTTAATTAATTTGTATAGATGTAAAGATATATAAATGTAAATAATCTCGTAATCACCACAACAGCAACAATTATCATCGAAAAATTCTAAAACTAAATAGTCAAAAAATATAGAACTGACGAGGCAGAAATTCAACTCTGAACATTTTGGTTGTCACATGAGGAAAGATTTGACTTTTTTTTCTTGAAAAAACAACCCAAAATCTTCTACCGAACACATTAATTACATAATTCATATACAGATATTGATCTCGCAGAAATAAGAACAAGAATCTTTGCTCTGATCGATCGTAAGGCGTGACGAAAAACTGTAAATCAGAGTAATCAAGAAGTTGATTGACCGTGTACATTTTTCAGAGGACAAGCACAGTTGGGAGTTGAAAGCTTTGAGCGCCTCAAACTTCAACGTTCCGAGCTAAGCAGGATTGGATTTGAAGTCTCAGGTCCCGATAAATGGAAATTTTCAAACACTTGCTGCATTTCATGGGTCCTCTCGTTTGCATGGATCACGTCTCCTTTTTGACATTCATGTACTCATGTTGCATCGCACATTTGTCCTCCAAATATTTTGTCCATCTATTAATCTTTTTGTCCCGTAATATAATATATTAGATAGAGTATTTTACCGTACAACGAATCTAGACGGCGATGAAATGTCCTTTTCAGTTTCTAGCTAGGTTACTATACTCTGGGAAGAAAAAATATCATTTAGTTTTGTTATATGTATCAAGAAGATATGAAAAAATATAATATTTTTTGGTGGATGAGTGTGAGCCTAAAAATAATCGGATAAAGTAATAAGTAATAAAATCTAGATACAATATAAATACTTATGGTTAACTATCATATTTTATAAATATCGGGAACATTATTCTACACTACGGATGTAGAATGATATTCTACACCGATCAACCCAACCGTGTCCGCCTCATCCAGCGTGCCCCCACGCCCCACCTAATCCCGACTCCTCCATTTCATGTCAGTGTAGAATAGCATTCTACACCCGTAGTGTAGAATATCATTTATATTATAAATATTATATTAGTACATAATAAATATAATATTTATATATAAATATAAAGCGTACTTTCTAGTGGTGAATGATATATCCCTGGCACATGTTTTGTGCGTCCGTACGACTGTCAGTAAGGTGAAGACTTGTACACAAGCATGGGTCAAAAGTCAAAACGCAAGGCTGCTAGTACTCATTTTATTATACAAAAAAATATCAACGAAATCAATTTATTCCTATAACATGACAAAAATACCCCCTCTAATTCTTACCTAGGTTACTTGCTACCGATTGGAATGTTTTATACCTTAGAATAATAATTCTCTACTATTATAAAGCGTCTATTTCTTTCATCGGTCCGTTCCCTCACGCTCTCGCAACTACGCAACAAACTAGCAAGGCAGCAACTATTTTTGCATTTCAGTACTTTAATTTCTTTATTTTGCACAGATATACAAATTTTACGTAAAAACCCCTAATATTTCTAAAAAACCACGCAGAATAATGAATTTTGCGCAAAGGCCCTTGGATTTTTAAAAAATCACGTAAAACTATGAATGTTGCGTATGGGCCGTTAGATTCGCTGAAAATTCTAGAAATACCCTTTTC
Organism: Zizania palustris; assembly: GCA_019279435.1. Taxonomy (NCBI): domain Eukaryota; kingdom Viridiplantae; phylum Streptophyta; class Magnoliopsida; order Poales; family Poaceae; genus Zizania; species Zizania palustris. The sequence continues at coordinate 8,037,251 of JAAALK010000282.1, forward strand.
TTGCATGAAAGGACATTCGTAATCTGAATTTCGCATCAGTTGGTATGCAAATTTATGTCACATTTATAATTATAGATATATAATAGCACTTGTAATAGTCTAATTTTACTTCTTATCATCACAGCATTAGTAAACACGTTTAAATAAACATTATGTTGTAAATAAATTTTCGTCATTAAAAATAAACTTCTGTTGCAAAGTAAAGGCATCTGACTAGTGACGTAGAACCATCACATACAACTAGCGGAGAGAAAAGGTAGAACCACTATTTTCATATCCTTTGGTTATGGCATGTTGTAGATATGATGCATGGAGGGGTAAAATAATTTCTGAGAAACGTAAATTGACAAGTAGTCCGTATTTATGAACAAACAAAGCGATCAAAACCAAAATATACTTCAATTCGAAGAGCAAGGGGAGGGCCTCTACTTTAAGTAGCTAGAGGCACGTGTTGAGTTGAGCTGAAGTTTGTTCATCGTAAAAGCAGATCGATGCCTGCGGTTCATATTGGTCTGGAGGTCAGTGGCCGGATGCTCTTCTTTTTTTGAAGTGAAATTCTCTTCTTCTTCTTTTTCTTTTTATTGTGTTCTGCTTCTGCACAAATATTCGGTTTATTTGGAGTTATCAAAACCACACCGTCCTCTGAACATACATTTGCAGATTACTAGGGCGAACATATTAGGTGCACGTGCAAAATGCCGATGGGCGAAGAGTACAATACAACGATTTTAATTGGGGAATGAATTTTAGGACATACGATCTAACGGTTTAAATTTGATATCATTTTTAAAAGTATATATATATACAGTAGTTTTTATGTATTAGTAACTAACAATCAATAGATTAAAAATCTAATAAATCAGTGATGTCATTTTTACAAAACAGGATGCCATTAACTAACCAAGGGTATTCAACCAAAAACTTAAAATAACAGGATGAACTATTAATCTTTTCTCCAGAATAAACTTAATATTATATTATGTGTTAATAACCATATAAAACGGGGGCTATTGATGTTTGTATGCAAGCGTGTGAGCATGACGAGCAGCCATCTAGGCTATAAGGGCATGTACAATGGGTGTCTTGAGTTGTGTCTTCGGGTGTGTAAATGTAAAAAAACTCAAGACACGTCTCTTAACGAAGACACTGTGTCTTGGTTCTATGCTCGAGGCATAGTACTAGCTGATTGGTCAATTTAATTTATTGAATGCTCTAATTGGTGCAATGAATATAGCAAGACACAGGTTTTAGACACGCCCACTGTACTATATTATGTTTTAGCTATGACTTATGCTTGGAGTACCGTGCAGCAGTTACATGCCCTAAGCCGGTTGTGTCTCATCAGACTACGGGAATAATTAAGGCGTCAAACGAATTAAGGTCAATGAGTTTGACCTGCAGCGCCGCCTGCGTAAGCGTAGCCAGCCATGCCAGCACCGTCGTTTGCATAAACTGCATGCGTGTGTGCGTGCGTGCGTGCGTGGTCGTGTGGTCAACGCCTACGTTCGATCAACGCACGGCAGTAGATCAATAAATACGTGGATCAGATGGAGGTACGTACTATCATTCGTATGCTGAATTAATGGACAGCTCTGGACGTTGAATTTCAAGCGTTGAAATCAAGTGACACTACTGTTGGAGTGGATGGATGTGCCCTAACTAGTTGATTGTCCGTGCATTACAACGGAAAAAATCTACAATATTAAAAAATATTATGTAAATAGAAACATAAACGAAGCTAGAATTGAAAAGTTTTAGTTGTTGTGAAAAAGAATTAGTAATGGTGACAGACTAATCACCATTAGTTTTTTTTAAAGTAGTATAAATTGACAACATGTACCAATATATCATTTATATACCGGTTGTATTGCGCACGGAGGATGTATAAAAAGAATTGTTAACACGCATAAATGTTAACATGTGTATTTTTTTAAAAAAAACTTAGTCAAAATTAAATAAATTTGACCGAAAAAAATTCAAACGGTTTATAATACAAAATAGAAGATATCTTTTAGGAGGTGATGTATACTCCAAGCTAGATCTGGTACATTTTGTCGTGATGCTACTGTACCAGTGTGGGGTTTTTTTAATTTTTTTTTTGGCATTGCAAGGTAATTCACGAAGGTCGGCACGGGACATGGAAACTGTTGACATCATATCACTCCATGTTGTGGCAACTCGCAACGACGATTGCGCGAAACGGACAAGCGATTCGGATGAATCGGCCGGAGATATGTGGCGCCTTCCGGGCCGAGGTCGCCATCGAGTGCCGGTGTCAACGCCTCGGGGCTGACCAAAACGCGTGAGCTCTTGAGCTAGACACGCGAGAATTCCCAGAGTCCACCGGTTCACACGACCCCACTCGTGGTGATCAGGTCGGCATCGGTCAAAGCTCCTTAGCGTCTGGGACGACGACGACGGCGACGGCGACGGCGACAAAAAGAATTTTGTGGTTAATTAGGGCTATCACAGTAATGTCAGCGTGGCCGCGCACGCCCAAGATTCGAACAAATCACGCCGTTAAAATTTCTCGTGGCACAATATTTCTTCCCTATCAAAATTTGACAATGCCAATGCAGTGTTCGCTCGAAGCAGACTCTGATGATCATTGGAAAGAAAGTAGACTCTGGTAATTGACATTCTAGCGGATTATCATCAATCATGTTCGGAGCTAGCAGATATCGAATGTGAAGCGATGACTCCTCAGTCAACTCGTGTGGTCAACACTCAACATCACCTGCAAACGGATGACAACAATGGCGTCTGCGCAAGAGACATCCAAGGATCCAGAAAATGCAGATAACTGGGACTCTGCGGCCAAATTTTGCCCCAAGCTGGAACACTGGTAATCCAATCCTGGGACCATTAAGATCATATGCGTAACAGTGTACTGTCCAGTTTTTTCTCTGGATTATGCAAAACCATGAGATGAGACAACCTTGAGGTCTTCGGAGTTCGGCATTTAAAGTCTGAATCTAGAAGCCAGCGAGGAATTAATGTTGCCATGCCGTTGAAAACAAGGATCCCTGTACAACAATGGCAGTACAATCTGCATTCAGAGACAGCTGTGGATCTGACGGCGATGGCATCATGTCGGTTCTGCCACTGTTCTCTGCACAGACCAATGGATCTGGAATGTCCAAGTCAAACTTGCAGAGGTAGAGCAGCTGAATGGCTGGACCAGTTGACGACACAGTCTGAATTCAGCAGCGCAGCATACTGAGAACCAAGATACTCCCTCCGTTCGTAATATTTAACATTAGTTGTACTGTTTTGTTGGAGGTAAAAAATGGGTTGTATTCTAGACGAATTTGACGTCGTAGGGAGGATGTGAGGGTAAGAGAGTTCAGAATGAACAATGACACGCAGGAGAATTTCAGAGCAAGAGAATTGCTGGTAACATCCTAAGTTTCCTGCATCAGTGATTTACAAAAAGAATCATGCTGATACCATCAGTGAGACCAGCACAAAAGAGTGCCACAAGAACGTAATCGCCCGTTTCTTTGAAAACAAACAAACATACATACATGAAAAATGGTCTCAAGCACTGATGTGTGATGACAGGCGTCTGTTCCTGCCTCTCCAGATATGACCTGAATGAATCAGTTCATCAGCTTAGTGATCCATATCACTGGAACCTATTCAGAATTCATAGAAATTGACTAAAGAGCTTCTCTCCGAGATGGGAGTGCAGATTCAGACACTGGAATGCTTCTTGTGACTGGAATGCTTGTTGTGATGCCTTCTGATGCGAGGTCCCAACTTCCACTTCTCTGACGCCGACTCGGGCGCCGTACATCACCTCCAAATGTAGGAACTTTTGCATCTGTATTGGATATCAGTTTGGAATTTGAGACTGCCCCTTCACTATCATTGCCATCTCTGTCTCCCATTTCAATATCGATGCCATCATAATTATGTCGTTGTGAGATCTTCAAGAGATCACCACCTATATCAAGGTCATCTTCCACTTTTGCCCTAGCACCAACTGGTTCCTCTTCTACCTCCCTAGCACGGTTAGCTGGCGGAGCTCGCACTTCCTCTTGTATATGTGCCCGGAACTTGTGTTTGGAAGGCTGTACCTTAGTGCAGAATACTTCTAGAAAGTTATTCAGACAGCCTCGATCATAGGCATTAGGTCTGCCATCTGATCTATACCGGAAATTTTCATATGTGGTCTGAAAAGCCAAAATACCTATATCAGATATTATGCAAGATTTACTAAAAACATATATTTGCATATAGGAGAAGAGGCATCTAAAAAGGATGCTCTTGACTAAATTATTTAGAAACTAAGCATTAGCTGCCTTAAGGTCTGTTTAGATAAATGTATTGTTTTATCTCTACATACAGTCTAGTTAATAAACATGAGCATAAATAGGCATTTTAAGGAACCCAATTTCTGCTCTATCCACAACCCCCTGATAACGGTAAAGGCCCATTTGGGAGGCCCTATCCCCAGCAGCCCAAGTAAATTACTTGGGGATTGGGCCATGGGCCAGGATCCCAGACAGGATTAGACATCCCAAAAGGGCCCTAAATATGTTTCATCAGCCAGGATTGAGTAAGGAAGCACATGTTAGAGTGTGTGTTGGCCCATGTACTAGGCCCATGTATGCTACTATTATTATCCACCTACCCATCTAGGGTTAGGTGAGGAATCCATTCTATCATGGTATCAGATTAGGGTTAGGGTTTCCTCCTTTCCTCTCCTCTCTCCTCTCTCTCTCCAATAGGCCGTTGCCGCCACCATGGCCAACAAACAGCCTCCACCGCCGGGGCCGACCTCCTCCTTCCCTCTCCTCCACTCCTCCATAGGCGGGTCGGCCGCCGCCACAGGCATCCCCGCCACCACGTCGCTATTGCTGGCCGCCGCCCTCGTGGATCCTGTCGCCGCCGCCGCGAGTTTGGCCGCTAGAGTCGGCTTGACCACCGCAGCCCTCTACTCTGCCGCCGCCGCGCCGTTCTCCACCACCTTCGGTTCCGCCGATGTTGTTGCCACCAACGCCGCCCTCGCCACTACCAAGACCGCCGCTCGGGAGCGCGAGCGGGCGACCACTCTTGTTTGGGAGCGTGCCCGCCAAGGCGCCGACGCGCTGGCACAACATGTTGTTGAGGTCGAGCGCCATCTCAGGGGTGGTCCTCTCTCCTTCGACCACCTCGGTGATCCCCCTGCTCTTGCTGCCACGGATCCGGTCGTCGCACAGCTCCACGCCCAGGCACCCGGTGTCCAGAACATTCGGTCGCTCGTACCGGTCACGCTCGACCCCTCTTCACCCTCCTACATGCACTGGCGAGATCTGGTGCTTCTCACGCTCCAGTGCTACGCCTTGGACGACCATGTCCTCGTCAACACTACAGTGGTCGCCCGAGGGCCGGCTTGGCGACGCATGGACAATGTGGTGTTGTCTTGGATCCTCGGTTCCATCACCCTCGAGCTACAGGACATCGTGCGGGAGCTCGTTAGCACCGCTCGTCGGGCCTTGATCGCGATCGAGGGGCAATTCCTTGGGAACCGTGAGGCCAGCGCTCTCCAGTTGGACGCTGCTTTCCACACCTTCGTCCAGGGGGATCTCTCCATCTTAGAGTATTGCCGTCGCATGAAGGGGATGGCGGACTCCCTTCGGGACCTCGACGAGCCTGTTGCGGAGCACGCCCTTGTCCTCAACATCCTTTGCGGCCTCGGCAATGCTTACGCCTACCTCCAGACGTGGATCACGAGGACAGTGATGTTCCCGTCCTTCCACAAGGTCCGGGATGACCTTGTCCTCGAGGAGCTTACCCGGGGTCTCACTCCTACGCCTGTCGTCGCTACTGTTCTCGCCGCCTCTGGATCCAGCAGTCCCGCCTCCACCCCATTGCCGGCGCCGACCGCTTCTCTTCTCGGTGCTCCTCCCGCCGAATCAACCAGTGGTGGGGAGGGGCAGGGTGGGGGTGGTGGCAGTCGTCGTCGCCAAGGGGGGCGATGGGGTGGCACTAGTCGAGGTACACCACCTCCTGCCACCGTGAGTGCGCCTTAGCCATCCTTCTCCAACCCGTGGCCCGGGCAGTTCACAGGAGGGGCTCCTCGGCCGTCCACACCACCTATGACCATGCTCACCAGACTAGCCCAGCACGCGTTGCCTCAGGTCTGGTCTCCGCCGGTGTAGCACCCACCACCTTTGGCTTGGGCACCATGGTCCGGCGGGTGGGGCCAGGCGGCACTTGCGCAGTCCTTCAACACCTTGGGTTTGACACCATCCACCGCCATGGACTGGGTGGCCAACTTGGGAGCCTCCTACCACACCACTCCTCACGCTGGTATACTCTCTTCCAGAAGGTTGCCCCACCCATCTTGCCCCTCTTCCATCATGGTTGGCAATGACTCGTGTCTTCCGGTTACCTTCGTGGGTGATGCGGATTCTTGTGGTTCTTTCCACCTTCACAATGTTCTTGTTGCTCCTGATATTGTTCATAATCTTATTTCTATTCGCCAATTCACTTCCGATAACTCTTGTTCTGTTGAATTTGACTCTTGTGGTTTGACTGTGAAGATTTGGTCACTTGGCGTCCTCTTCTCCACTGTGACAGCATTGGACCTCTTTACACGCTTCGCCTTCTGCCTTCCGCTGCCCCACCTTCGTCTTCCACTTCGTCCGCGCTTGCCGCCACCACTTCCTCTACCCTCTGGCACCACCGGCTTGGTCACCCCGACGTCGACGTTTTGGCTCGGCTTTGTAGTAGCTCCTCTGTTTCATGTACTAGGCCCAGCCTGCAGGCTTCATGGATCCCGCTCACCCCAAGCTGGTCTATCGGCTCAACAAGTCTCTATATGGTTTGAAGCAGGCTCCTTGGGCTTGGTACTACTGCTTTGCCGCCTTCCTAATGACTTTGGGGTTCAGCGAGGCCAAGTTTGACACTTCTCTGTTTGTCCTCCGCCACGGTGGTGACACCGCCTACCTACTGCTCTATGTGGATGACATCGTCCTCGCCGCTTTCAGCCAGACTCTGCTTTAGTAGGTTGTCACCTCTTTGCAGCGGGAGTTTGCTATGAAGGATCTTGGTGTGCTCCATCACTTAGGTGTGACCGTGGAGCCCTGTGCTGATGGTCTATTCCTTCACCAGCACCAATACACCTTGGATATTCTTCAGCGAGCAGAGATGACTGACTATAAGCCCTATTCCACCCTAGTTGATACTCAGGCCAAGATCTCCAGTACTGAGGGTGCACCAGTTGATGATCCTACTGCCTATCGAAGCCTTGCTGGTGCCCTTCAGTATCTCACCTTCACTAGGCCGGATATCTCATATGCAGTCTAGTAGGTGTGCCTTCACATGCATGATTCCCGGGACCCACACCTCACCGCTATGAAGCAGATTCTCCGCTATCTATGTGGCTCCCTCGGCTACAGGCTCCATCTTTAGCATTCTCCGGCATCTGAGCTCGTGGTTTACACTGACGCCGATTGGGCGGGCTACCCGGACACACATCCCTCCACCTCCGGCTACGCCGTCTTCCTTGGCGGCAACCTCGTGTCCTGGTTGTCCAAGCGGCAGCCTATTGTCTCCCGCTCCAGTGCCGAGGCTGAGTACCGTGTTGTTGCCAACGGCATGGCGAAAGCCTCCTGGCTTCGACAGCTCCTGGAGGAACTCCACAGCCCCCTCTCCAAGAGCACCTTGGTCTAGTACGACAATGTCAACGTCGTCTACCTCTCCACCAACCCCGTCTAGCACCAGCACACAAAGCATGTGGAGATCGACCTCCACTTCGTCCGTGATCGTGTCGCCGTGGGAGATATTCGTGTTCTACATGTGCCTACCACCTCCCAGTTCGCCGACATCTTCACTAAGGGCTTGCCTTCCTCCACCTTCTCCGAGTTCCGCTCTAGTCTCAACGTCCGTTGCGCTGAAGTTTCGACTGCGGGGGGTGTTAGAGTGTGTGTGTTAGCCCATGTACTAGGCCCATGTATGCTACTATTATTATTTACCTATCCTTCTAGGATTAGGTGAGGAATCCATTCTATCAGCATGGAAAAAGATGCTACATAACACCTAAATCTCTGAAGTGAAGTGAACTGACCTAATCTAATTAAGGGGTGTGTGCTTCCCTAAGGGTGGAAAATATATTTAGACGACATAAAGTTGTCGTGGTAGAAAACAACACAAAAAACAAAAAATTCTAATTAGGTGTGCAGAAAAAAAAACAACTAGCAAAAACAAATAAGGATCAATTTCACATGAAAGGCCAACCTGGTTTGTGCTGATGAGATATGTATGAAATCCTGTGAGTCCACCAACAAACCAAAGACAGATGAAACAATATATTAGTAGCGCTAGAGAAGCGGGCGAGTGTTTCAAAGCCTTCCACACGGTAGGATAGTCCTCATCCATGAGAAACTTGATGTATAATGCTGACATAGCAAATATATAGATGCAGAGGAGACTTGATGAAGAAACAAATAGGAAAAAATACCGGTAATTGCGCTGCACAATGGACAAGTATATGAAAGTTACGATTAGCAACTAAACAATGGAGCAACTCAATCAATTTTATTGAGATTGAAAGTTGTCAATTGCAGATATGCCTATGAGCAACTTAGTTTTACATTATTGATCATAATTTTCTTAAAAAATATCAAATTAACCAAAAAAGGTTTAATCAAGTATCTCTATATGAATGTACAGGAGTATTCCTCAGTAAATAAGAAAACTGACTGTTTGTTGTGTGCACTCACAATGTCTTTAACATGACAATTGATTGTTGCATCCAGTTACCAGCTACAACAGAGAAGTGCATCACTATGGTTCCAATGACTGTTGTGTGTTCTTTACTTCTTTTTTTACGGCACTTGTTCAGAAATGATTCAATTTGAATATTTAGTACTGTTTTGAGTTCTACTTGTAACATTGCATGGTGAGATAATTTCTGCACACGCAGAAACTCATCTTTCAATGGCAAAGTTATATCTGGTTTGGGCTAACAAAATAGCCATCCACAGTAAATAGAGGTTGCATTATGTATTTATGTTGGCATCACTGCCCTTAGATGGCATTGTCCTCCCGTAATAGTAATGGAACTACTTTGTTAAAACAAATTCAATTAAAGCAAGGTTGACCATATTAGGGGAAATCATGTATATATGCATTATAATGCTTACGGTGCTTAATTGCATATTTTACCTTAAGAGTATTAATCTTCTGAAGAAACAAACTCAAGCTTTTGCTGAGTTTGCTGCAGTGTAAGAGTAACCATGTCACTACTTAATACTAGCTTAAAACATAAAAACAATATAAGTTACCTTTCCTATGCACTGCCCTACCCAGGGGCAATGGTGGTCAAAACGTTCCACACAATTGTTGCAAATGGAACAGTGTGAACAACGAGGAGGACGAAAAATCATGCAAGTTTCACAATACTTGATTTTCACAGGCATTCCATTTACTACCACTTCTTTAATTCGAGGGAACTGTAATCTGCCAGGTGTGTCTGCAAGAGATAAATTATCATAGTGAAAGTCTTCTTCTGGTGGATGAGACGCACGAGGTATGATACCAGGATCCTGAGACGCAGTGATGAAGAGTAACAAAAGCACCTGCAATGAGTTGCAAGCAAAAGAGGAAAAATGATCTGTTATCAAATCTTAAAAATCCCAGTGAAAGACACCTGAAAGAAACAGCACCAACATACTCACATAGATTGTGAACACTATTGCTATGGCAAGAATTGCATACCCTGCATTATATGCAGGAAAGTGATGACGGAGATGGCGTGCTACAAACACACAGAATACTGCAACTGGGACAGCAATGAGCGCGACAGAAACAAGAAGGGATTTAGCATCAGGTCCAAATATCAACCGACCACCAAAGAAGAACCTCTGCAGATGAGAAGCAGTGAAGCATAAATCAGTTCACGGCAATGGATCCATCATGAAGACATGGAGACGGAGCACAATAACACCTTCAAAGGCAGAGCAAATAGCAACAGAAGTAAAAGACCCCAAATTTTTTTATGGAAGCTTAAACATCGTATTCATGCTCTGAAACATCAATTCCATCTACAGCACAAAATCAAGCTCATTGCCTCATTCTGCAGCAGAGTATGATGATTGCAGGCACGGTTGGTGGAGTGATGTCCCCATGGTAGCCACTCTGTCAGTCGCATCCTGCATCCAGATTGTCTCCATGCCAACAAGTGGCGCATAGTATTTCATCGGAACAGCATATGGTATTCCAAATGCATAGTACTACAGTTATACATTGCTGAGTAAACGAGGCTCCATCTCCACTGAACTAATTAATCGAATGAACAAGTTAGAACAGCTCAGCTAGGGCAACTCGATTCCACATACCCATTAGTTGCGAAGTTACAAATTTGACGGTAATCAGCGTTTGTTAGACCAGTGATCCTATGAAATAAAGTAGCAGCCCGCATGGCAAGATGGGGAACACACCCAAAAAGATTTTGATTATACGTTGACACAAAGATATGGAATTGATAAGCTGAAGAAACAGCAAAACCTCAACAACACTACGAATCCTAGAATAAAGCACAAACCGATCCCCCACTGACAAGAAAAAAATACAGAAAGAAGAGAAGGACATACAAACTACAGGAAGAGGTGAAATCCTCCAAAAATAAAAGGAGAACTCATACAATCCCTAAGAACATAAAACTAACACAGGACCTGAAAGGGGAACCAGAACCGATAGAAATATATACGGAAGGAAGAATTCTCACATTACTCCCTTTCCAGGCTTCATACACTCGCTGCGGCTGCGCCATGGGCAGCGAAGTTTCGGCCCTCCACTCAACAGCTCATCGAATCCGCCCGCCGGAGCGCGGGCAGAAGAAATTGATACTCGCACGCAAGAAAACGGGGCACTAATTCCACGCGACGAACAGGGTAGGCGGCCTAGAATCGAAAGCGCCCGATGGGAGCGAGTAAGGTAGAAAAGATGACTTTTTTATTGTTCGTGGGAGGTATAGCCTAAAGCCCTATACACGCCAGAAAAGAGAAATTATTACTAGGCTGGATGAGCAAGAAGCAGAAGAAAGAACCGAAGAAGAAGAGGGCTTTGCAAATCGAACCTTGCAACTTTCTAAAATTGCATTGCTGTTGTGAAAAGATGTAAACAATTTAGCACTCGATCCCGAACTTCGAAATTAAATAAGTATAAACGAGAATAATCTAAAAAATCCTCGTATAATGTTATATCTTTCGAATAAAATTAGATATGTATGGTCTTTTTTTAAAAAAATACATTGCTAGTCAGAACAGCAAAATAATCACTTAAAGGAAACATAAGAAGCATCTCTAAGTAGAAAAAATTGCTGGACTCAAAAATCTTAGTGCTCCTTTAGAATATAAAGTATTTTAAAAGATATTTAGAAAGATTTACCTTAATTCTCGTGAAAAACCGGTGTTCTAAAGAAACCTTAGATTGCAAAAACGTACCAGGCGTTATTTGCAAAGTGCGGCTGCTACCTGGTCTACTGTGACATGACATTAACAACTAAGCTGAAAGGACTCGTTGGCCGCGTAGACCGGGCCCGGCCAGCGAAGATCTCCCTGACCCAGCGGGAGAACGGAAGTTGGAGATTGTGGGGCCAGAGGGAAAACGCGAAGCAGCAAAGCGAATAACGGAAGAGGCTAGCGAGAGCCGACCATCGAAGTGGCAGTTTATTACATGTGGCTTCGATTTGGTTAGGTTCTAAGAGCATGTTACATGTCTACTTTACTCCTAAATTTTGCTGTTCCTTCTTGCCAAAACTAGCTTATGGTATGGCTAGCAAATTAACGTTTACACGGAAAGATAACCATATGATATGATACGTGAGTTACAGCAATAAAAATACCCCCATTAAGCTCGTGCAAACTAAATTTTACCTTACCTACTGGATCAAGGAAAAATAATGTTTGCAGAACTCACAGAATCACAGGTGCATTTGAATGATACTCCTGCAAAGAGAATAGTGCAGCTGATATGTGCTACAGTGCTACACTGCTCCTTGCTGCGTCATTTATGGCCTGACAAGCACATGCGATTTATTACGATAAGCATACGGCAGACTGAAATTTAAAGAATGGTCCTGAGCAAGATTTTAGAAAGGGCGACACAAACCTTCAAAAAAAAAGAGGCCACATGAGCAGACGTACGGTATGCTGTGGTTAAAACAAATATCGCTATTGCTTTCCTGGACACACGGAGTATATCTGCAATGCAACTTGCAAGCGCGTGTATATAAAAACAATTACAGCTACACCGCCTACACATTATGGTTTGATTTTATAAGGCAAGAATAATAAAAGTAATGGTACTAAGTTCTATGCCGGTCCGTATAGTCTATTTCTTGCTTGACTCGCCAGAGATATCAACGCAAGACTTGCGTAACCAACTGGATTAGAAACACTATGGCGTCCAGAATAAGAGGTCGATAACTAGGGGCTGTAAACACCTCGGTTAAGGGGAAAGAACAGGCTTTATTAGAGCAAAAGTATACAGGAACATATATGATGCGTACCCTGGCATCAACAATATTCTAACTAGTGGTTCGTGGTAGTACAAATCATAAACCTCGCACATTCTGCCAGACCGCATATTTAACTAGCTAGTGGGAAGCCTCCAATGAACTGGAATCAGTGAGTTGCTCTACTGAAACTTCCAAAAGAAGCAAACTATGTATATAAAATATTGGCAGAATAGATAAGGATGTTGTGGGTTAGTACCTTTTGCTGCTAGAGCACCTTGGTCTTCAAAAGCTGGCAGGGCTGGCTGGGGTTTGGGATTTTACTGGTTAGCAGCATCTGGCATATGCCAAGCTGTTGTTTATGTGGTCCATACTGCCAGAGCCTTCAAGATAGCAGAACAAGCTAGATTAAACAGAATGGGAATTTTTTACTGCATGGCTATCAGGCTATGCATGTAAATGATACAAACAACGTATTATGTTTGACTTCAATAAAACCTAGAGATGGAACAGAGGACAAGTGAACAATACACCTGAAGGTTCCAGCATGCCTGGAACTAAAACGGAGCGCGTGTTTTCCTTATCTTTCCTTTTTCATCTTTCAGAGCTTTAGTAACCTGCTAGATACACGCAAACAAGAGCATACAATTGTTACATATGTGATGCCCAGGAAACTGACGACAACAGTAATGGAAACGCCTCACCGATGCTACAGTATACAAATTATATTGGATACAACGTACACGAAGTCATGAATCATGGGATATGACTGCACCATATATATTTACAAGTTTAGCATAATAGATCCACTTGCTAAAAGCACTATGAGAGGTACTTTACGGATTTTAATTCAAATACAATATGCCGCGTAAAACTCCATACTTCAAACATGTTTGGAAAGCCCCTCGTGAAACCAGCTACTGACAACTCGTCATTTGGCTTTATGTTCCCTTTGGCCTCCACATGAGATGTAGCTTCAGCAACACAACATAGCAGAGCCTAGGAGGAATTCTTGGCTCAGTCACCAGTGCCTTTGGGTTGAGGTTACGAAGGACAGCAATTCATCATATTGATATTGCAAGGTCCTTCAACTGAACCCAGCCAAATGCACATCTGTCTCTGATTTTCTGAATCTCCATTAACGCTAACTTAATGGTTTGACTTAATGCTACAAATTCCTTCTCAAAAGGAAGCCGTCTCTTTTCGTCCAACTACATTCACAATGATAATCTTGTTATCAGCAATGGTATGGATTAAATAACAAAAACAAAACAAAATTAAGAGGTTGGCTTAAATGCTTAACCTTCTCAAGACAGCGGGTTGCATCAACTGCATAGCAAAAGTAGGATAACTGCCTGTACAAATCTGCCTCCGTGTACTGTTGCAACATAGATCTACCATTAATCGCTGCCAATCACAAATGAACCCATCATAAATGTAAGCCGATATCAACAAACCTGTCTCACTAGGCGACCATTGCAGCGTGGGTAGTTTGGGCAGATGGTTCCTCTCTCAGAGTCCCCCATCACACTAAGGTTCACACTGTGTGTTGAGTACTTGCAACCCTCATCATCGCACTGGCCAAAAGAAAACAACCAACAGATAAGGACAATGACAAGCATGATCTTTACAATATAGACAGGAAACCAAACATCTCGGAATTGCCAACAATGAAGTGGAAAGTATAATTACCATCAATAAACCTTTATAATATAGATTGATAAAATTATCAGCCTGCCTTTTCATCTGCACATCAAGAAAATATAGTTCAGTTTATCAGCAAATTGAATGATAGATCATCTTGCGTATATTGGCACTCACCTGGTTGGCAAGCACTGCAGGAGAAACTCTTGATTCATCAAGGTCATCTGGACATCTCGGACACCGCATTCGACGCCAAAAATTAACAGTAGCATTTCCTTCATTTGGATCCACTACACTTACAGTGCTAGCACTAGTGATTAGACTAGATATAGGGGGGCATTCAAAGGTAGTAGAACAGCTTGGGCATGATAATCGCAGGGGCTCACAACCACAATATCTGCAAATATTAATCCAAGTACTATAACAAGAATAATAGATCACAAGAACAAAAGTGAAGGCAATATACTATAATTTCACCTCTCGTCTTCATCGTCAATTACAGATAAGAGCATGCTAGATGTATCTTGATTGCTAGACTCAGTCAATCTTGATTGGAACTGATTTCAGAAATTAAAATGATCAAAAAACATCATAGAAAAATACCAATCATAAAGATATACATCATGAAATTTCACCTTGGATGAATCAAGTCCAAGGCATTCAGCCAGGCGGGCAGGGCTAGTGCCCTGAATTGAAGCACACAGACGTGAAACAACAGGATGAATCTGTAAAAGGAACTTAGAATAAGAATTTTAAGAAATATTGTATATAAACAAGGCATAATGAAATACAGTTGTATTTCTTTTTCTATGCAAAATGGAACCTGCTGTGATAAATAATAGTCAATATCAATCATCCATTTGTCGGGGTCTCTTTTTAGCTCCTCAGGATGTCTAGCTCTTTGAGCTATTCCTGCCGAATGTGTATTATCTGAATCCTGTTCACAACAATAAATGTTTAAGGTTAGACATATTATGATTTTAGCACAGATTTCAGAATAGCTAGTAATATTTATTTTTTTAGAGAATTATCATTTTAGGCAAACAAAAAGATTTGTTCTCTTACAAATTACTACTCCACATCAATATCATGGGCATAGGCCATTAGGCCTAAAGGCCAAGGCTCACAACCTAGCCCAATATAGGGTGTGAACATTACCCACGCAGTATTGTAGCATCAGTTTAGGAATTGTTAGTTTAGAAATATGATTAGGTTTCTTATTTTAGAGATACGATTAGATTGAGTTGTAATCTATATAAGGATGGATTGTATATTTATTTCATTAAGCAATGAAGAATTACTCTAATCTCTCCCTATTGTTCATCATCTTAGTCTAAGGTCCTCTCACCCCTGGCAGCAGACGCTGCCCAACTATCCTCCCGACAGTGTTTATCATGTCATGAATCCGGTTCATGACAACTTGATATCAGTACCACTCACCATGGAATCTAGTGCTGATCTTAAAACTATGTTATTCTCCATGTCATTTTGTCATGATGAGCCATCAACTATACCTAGTTATCAAGGAGCCGAGGAGGTACTCCATCAAGTGTATGATGTCTATGGTGCCAATAAGAAGATCCACCTCAAGCTAGAAGGAGCGCTTGGCGACCCATCCAGGGAGGCAGGGTCAAGTCACAATAGTAGTTGTATTTGTGTTGGGAAATAAATAATCAGAGTCAGTATTTGTGTTAGGAGAAGTCCTAGGAGATAAAAAATCAGAATATGATTAGAGTTTGATAGTCTAAAGGATTGTAAGGCTGATATATATAGATATATATGAGGCCAATCTAAATTTCGTCAAAGCACAAGCTGATGATAACAGGGCAGTATGAGTGCCCATGAGTAAAATAGTGTTACCTCGAGAAAAGTAAAGTAGTGAATTAGCAACACATTTTACAAACATAAGTGTAATGCTTTGTGATACCTGTTGAGAGCAAATTATATATGGAACTGTATCACCTGCGAAGCACCCAGAGTAACCATTTTGCTTCAGTCTTAAAGCAACCTGACGAACCCAACATAACAAAAAGTCATACAGCATTCAAGTCACCAGTTTTTCAGCTATTTCACTCAAGACTAAAAGAAACAAATGGTTGGTAATTCTTGCCTGGACATGAGGTTGGTTTTTAGCATCAGGATAATCTTCTGGTGCTTTTGTTAAGCTCTTTGTGATTATATATTTCTCTAGCTCTATTTGACCACCTCTCATCTGCTCTTGCACCTGCAATGGTACCATATTGGGTCAACAGTGAATTTATATAGGAACATGACATTGATTCCTTTTTCAGTTGAAAGGTCACTGCAGAGCACATGTAGCTTCCCAATTGATAGCCCCCAAGAATAAACGGAATGAGAAACTGACATGATTTTTTTATATATATAAGGTTACCTGGACAAGTGATTTATGGATTGCCTCAATAACATCATCACATGTCCTGTAGATAAACAATTTCAACATGAGCTAAAAAGCTAAAATCTCGAGCAAAGTCAAAATAGTAATTTCAAATCTTACTCTCCAGATAAAATTTGATTCAGACAAAAATCTCCTATTTCTTTTGATAGCAAACTCCAGTCACGCCTGACCATGTCAAGTCCTTTGCGCTCAATGTTCTGCATCAAGCATGCTTGTAAGTATTCCAGTATTAGAATATAAAATGTAAATTCAGAATGATCATGTACCTCTCGTAAGCTACCATCTAGTGAGACTTTAATGGCAGCATATTTCTTCTTTTTGAGAAGCAACATTCTTTTGTATATACCATCAAGATCAATCTCCAGACAGCGATATTTTTTGTTCACCTGCATCAAAGCACTTGCAGTAAGATGGTATTTCTTCACTGTACAAAATATAGTTTTGAGAAGATTAAACACTGATCTTTCAGAAGTGATAAATTCAATGTTTGTGCCTGCAACTTTAAGATCCGAGTCCTACCTCCTGAATGACCTTTCCTGCGATTCCTTTTGCCCTGGAGATGTCATCCAATCCAGTATGTATCATTATAGAGTCTGTGTCACCATAAATAACCTGTCCAGGAAGATAGAAAAAATATAGATTATGGATATTTATAAATAAATGAAACTGGCAATTGAACGCTTTTATAAAAATAAACAGTGATGTTGAACCCTTGGTGGACTACATTTTTAGAAGACATGTCAGCCACCTTTGATTACAGATAAGCATGGAAATGATTTCAGAAGAGACTGAACATTCAGGAATATATACTTCATGGTGGTTTAGCTTCAGCCAAGTGTATGCGCTAGTAACTGGAAATTGCAGAAGGAGCAAGAGTAGTGTTGAGATTTCTGTTAAGTATAGTAGAACTAAAAGTTTATAAAGAGATTACTTATTTACTTCTGACTAAATACCAGATTATAAGGCAGTTTGTTCTAAATGTACAACGATGTTTTCAGTGAATACAAGCTATACACCCATTATTTCTCGATGGATGCTCATTTGATAACATCATTTGTGAATATATTTGCTGGATATGTTATTGCAAGAGTTTCATATGTTTAAGTGCATGTTGCCCTGTATGGTAAAAGGTAATGCAATATGACAGAGATGTGTTAAATTTTAATTGAGAAAAAAGGTACTCTAGTGTATACATGACCGTTCTTTAGCATGTCCCCTTGAAAGTCGTTTAGATATTTCAGAAGGTTACTTGTCACAGAGAAAAATATAGGCATAGATTAGCAACACCACATACCTCCAAATTTAAACTATTCTGAACTAGATCAACAGTGTTTTGTAATATCTCTCTTCCCTGAAAGCAGCATATAGGCACATTAATCACAGCAACACGTACAAATTCTCTGTTTGTTAATTTACTACTGAGTACTTGTTCTCACTTGCAATGTAATAAGCTCAGCAAGTGGCTTTGCATAAAACCTGGAATTGGAAAAGCCCAAGCAGCCATACATGCTGGAACAGATGTTTTAAGGGCAGGTTAGGCTCATCAATTATTCTGGACGAATTCAGGTAGAATCACTAATGTTTGTTACAATTTTTCACCTATTTGCAGTAAGCTTCAAAGCTTGCTGTTGAATGTCAAATTGCTGCCTTTTGAGACCTGAAGCTGTCTTGAGCCATGATTTAACCATTCTTCTCCTCTCCACCAAACTCCTTAGCAACTGAGTAGTTTAGCCATGATTGCAGAGACATATCAGCAAATGGAACAAATCACACCCAGATACAAAAATGCATTGCATACATAAATGATACGTAAATCGCAATGTTCTAAAAGGTGGCCCTAGGCAGTGCCTAGGCAGGCATAAATTGCTAGTCAGCACGCTGCAATTCGGAGCCAGGCAGCAGGCTCAGCAGCCACGGTGCCTAGGATACACCTCTGGGGGTCACGCGTGGTCTAGAACCACCGCCTGGGGTTGCTCACAGCCAACCCACTTTAGTTAGGGAGTGCAAGCAATAAATAGCCCAAATGCCCACCAGCACTGCATACTCATCATTCCAGACAGCAAACAACACCAAACTCACACATTGCACACAGAGAGACACGAAACCTAGATTCCTCTAGGCGCTAGGTGTCAGGATTGAATGTAATTGAATGAAGTATGAAGAATAGTTAGACATGCAAAATTGCAATGTAATTGAATGAAGTATGAAGATAAGGTTAGCATGGAACTGGTAGTAATGTATGATAAAGGCTAGATTATAACACATATGAGGTTTGAAGTCATAGGGAGTAGGCAGCCCATTCTAAATTCATAAATGTATGCTTCTTTGTTCCCATAAATAAACAAGTATATTTCATGGCAAAACTAACAGATAAAGTGCATAAACTGGACATTGGGTGTTGAACTGTTCATTGTAGTCACAGTTCACAGACCAGTCTTATTAAAGGAAGGAATGTTATTTAACCCATGAAGAAGCTATAATTGCATTAAACATGTTTAGGAAATTCCTGTCTCCAAACCAAAAGTATAACATGACATGGCCAAGTAGAAATTAAATTACAAAAAAAACTAAATGCAATCTTTTTGGTTGGAAATATTATTAGTGTGGTACCACAGCAATATGGTGTTACTTATAACTTATTAGGGCCTCACCTATGGCATAATACCCTGCTTCCAACACAAAATATTACAAAACAAGGCTTTCCTCAAGTAAAGAATAACTCTCCAGATGAGTTAAACATCAGTAAGAATTTACCTCAGGCAAAACACCAGTAGTCTTTGAAGTTGGCAAATTAGGGATATTACCATCAGAACGGTCAACAGTAGTAAAGCAGATATTGTATTCCTTTGGAGAAGAAAATAAAAGCCAACAATTAATATAGAGCAAACAATTTAACTTTATGGAAAGTCAAGAGTTATAGAAGTTGCGGAAGTTGATTGTTCACCTGAATTATTGAAGGATAAAGGCTGTTGAAGTCCAGAAGTAGAACATACTTGTCATATAGACCTTTTTTAGGCTCCAAAACCAAGCCACCAGCATATGAAGGCCCTTTTTTCGTTTTACCTTGATCACCACGGTGTCCATCATCATCAATGGAAGGATCAGCAATGGCCTCATCAGCATTTGCACTCTCATTATCAGGGTTCATTTTTCTCTTTGTAGAGTTAAACTCTTTATTGCGTGCAAACTTATCTGGTACAATAAATTTTTTTGCGTGGAATGCATGCAACAGTAGATATTCTACCCTTTGTGCTCTTGCACCCTACAAACATTTTATGAAGGGCTGTCAAGACCTCCATTCTTACACACAAACTATGCACAATGATAATGATGGTGTACCTGGAGAGTTTTTCCCCACAGATTACCACTGATATTTGTCAGTTGACGTGTAAGCGGGAGAACACTCAAATGAAACATGAGTTCCAATGAAAGGCATGCATCAGTCTCACCATATTCAACCTAGTCAAACATGACAATTTGGCAAACAATGCTTCAATTTGTAGTTTCTGAATACATAAAGCTTATCTAGAATAAAGGCAACACATTTTGTAGTTACAAATAGAAAAATTGTACCAGCTTAAGAAGTGTTCCTGAAGATTGGAACATTGGGGGTATGTCATGTGGAGAAACTTCTCTCCTGTCCTTTTTCAACTGAGTTTCTGCAAGTTGTGTCAAAGAATAACTCACCTGTGTACAAAAGGTGTATTAGAATTATTCAATGTGATATTAAGATTAAATAAACAATTAAAACACCAGTTACCTCCTTCAGGAGATCACGAGAACATAGGTAGGTATCACAGAGGAGACGACCAGCAATACATGACATAATTCCTGGACTTGCCCCAGACCCATAAAGTGTGTTTCCTTTGGTAAGCCTGGGCATTACTGAGCGCCTAAGACGACCAATCTTGGACCACATACTGCTTGGTACTTTGCAAGTCTAAGAACAAAAAGGCACCATTTTTTCAGATGGTTGAATCTTAAAGTTGAAATAATAGTAGTTAGCAGAATATATAATGATAGGAAAACCTGTGCACGGTGCAAAAGGACATCCAAGTCAAACCCTGAAATGTTGTGTCCCACAAGTACGTCACAATCAAGTTTGCTAAGCTCAATCATCAAGCGGTTCAACAATGCACGTTCACTGATAATGGAGTAAAAAGGTTAGTCAATGCAAGCTATTGCAGTTGGACCTATTAATAGTTTTTTTTACGTGAAAACAAATATGTTAATAGTTATAGGTGAGAGGAAAGAGGTACCCACCTGCTTTCAAGAACCAGCACATTACTACCAGCCTTATGGTTCCTATCAGAGGCTTCCTTAGAGAGGCCTATAGGAAATATACTACCTTCGAGCTTGCGCATAACAGTAAAATGGCTTAGCATCCCCCGTTTCTGCCAGTCTTCAGAACGCATTGGACCATCGATCTGAAAATTACCCCCCAAAAAGGATGAATTAGTTGGTAGGATGTGTTTTCTCCTATAAAAACTTGCATATATGTAGATATGATAACTGTTTTAGTGAAACCTGGAATATGCCAATTAGTTTAGAATGAATGAATTTACGTCATGGAAAAACAGTTATCGGATACTTCATTGCCAAATAGGGTGGCATAGTAAAATACATCAACTCCAAATGAACAACATGCTTACTTTCACACGGTGACAGCATATGACTGATGCTGACAAAATCTCATGCACATTGTGTTTCTCATTTATAATAGTTTTAAGATTAACTGCCGCAACTACAACAGGAGGAACTTCTAGCATGTTAGTTGTCATCAAAACAGATATGTCTTTTGGACAATCAACTGTAACCTCAAATTTACACCAGCTGACCTGTGAAAAAGTCAAAAGGCATAACCATCAACACAGTACAAAACAATATCACATAGGAGTTATGACAGCATCAAATAACTCCATATGAAACATAGCATGAAGTAATAGGACATTAAGGATATACCCGCTGAGTAGCTGGACATGACACAAATTTAGATATCGAAAGCCATGAAGGCCCCTTGATCTTCCTTTTGATGAGAAACAATTCGAGAGCACTGGAAAGGTACAAAGGTTAATATCAGTGAAGATATTGAGCACAAAAAAGTGTATACACATGGGACTAGATAGCATGCCCCCAAGAAATGCATATATGATGGATAGTTACCTGTTATTAGTCCCAAGTAATGCATGGAACTGTTCACCTCGAAGGTCTGCAGGTAGCACTGGATCCTAAGAAAATATATGTGGTATAAGAAAACAAGCAAATATGAGTCAAAGATATATTGCCCAAGAAACGTACCTTATACGGATAATTGATTTTCAGGACATACTGCTCTCCATTTGGTAAATCAGTTCTCTCAAATGCATAGTTCCTCTGAGACATAAAAATGTGATAAATTAGCTCAGCAAAAGATAAATAAGGGATGAAAGTTACCAAATGCCTAGCATCGACTTTACACCAAGTCACCAACAAACCTTGACTGGAGTCATTACAAAATTTGACACATTGAAGTCTGACAACTTATCAGCTATTTCACTCTTCAATCCTGATGCCAAGTCCTGCCAAGAGGATATGCGGAGTGCTTATAAGTACTGTAATGAAAAGCATCATATTTACTTCCAAAATAAACTACCAAACTCACATGCAAAGTTGCTCGAAGTGATGTAGACAAATCAGAAGTAGTGGAATTCTTCTCCATCCTTGATATGGCATCCCTTGGGAATACAGAACTGTTTGGAATAGCATATATGCACCTTTGCATATTATTTACAACAACACAACAACTATGGAAGCGTTTGCCTAATTCAACCTACAAAGCAATGCAGATTGTAAGAAAAATGGGAATGGCCTGTAGAGGTAGAGCTGCACTTATGTCACAACTGAGAATTAATTATAATTCTAGACAGAGCACAGCAACTATCCAGCAAATTTGATAAGTGTTTTGAGATTCTTGAATAGTTATAAGTAGAGTTTCCTTTATAATGGAGTACTGAGCAGTTTGTGGTAGTCCCTCCGTCATCCGTCCCAAAATATAAGGCATCCACGTTTTTAGGAAATTCAACATTATAACTTCTGACTAATAATTAAGGCATTAAGCTAAAACATAACATTAGTGTTATGCATGTTATATATTTATATTCATGTTTGAAAATTACTTTTATATGATGTTAACTTTGTAGTTGTTGATGGTATATAGTGAATAAAACTAATGATCAAAGTTCTACATTAAAGAACATATCGAAAATTTATATGCCTTATATTTTTGGACCAAGGGAGTACTGATAATTATCGTTTTAAACAAAACGCATCTGCACCTTCAAATGTCAAAAGGTATCAAGCATCATATCACTTAAGGCAAATCAATTATCCCACTAAATTAAACAATCGTTGATATTGTTTCTATCATATGGGGCCAACACTACCAATGCCGGACCTGGGCTAGGGATGCAACCAGATCCGGCGTGGCAGGCTAGGCCACACCGCCACACCCTAGTTAGGGGAATTTGCTTCCCAAATTAGTTATCTAAATTAGTTAAGATATATTCAGGATATTTCCCTTCTATATGTCCTTAGGCTCTATAAATAAGATGTAAGCCTCTTGGGCAGATTCAAGCAATAAAATATCATTCTCCAATCTCTGCCTCAATTCTCTAAATCTCCCTTGTTCTCCAACATAGCTTGGCAAGGGGATCAACCCCACGCCAGCCTATCCCACAGCTACGATCTGCACAATCGAGGGCCCCTAACCCTAGGGGCCGATGCCCTTGACAGTTTCATAATGATACCCGGGGTGTTTGGTATGAAGTTAAGCATTTAAAAAAGCATTCTGGATTTCTGGCAGACATCAGGCATTAAAATGTGTGTGTTCTAAAGATAAACAATTAAAATTAAGTGGTGTGTTACCTTTCCAAACAAATATATTGTGCCTGAATTAGTACCGAAGGGTTCCTCATATGCATCCAATATGTAGAATGGAAGTGCTCCATCCTTCAGCTCGAACTCAGAGATTTCATCCACATCAGTGTTATTGTCAGCAGCCACCACTACCTCACCTCCTGCATTATCCCCATCCCCACATATCTTCATCCACCCTGCAGTTGCACTAGCAATATCCCCATTCCGGCTATCCTCTGCCTTGATCTTTGCATTCAGACAATGCACCTTCTCTATCTTCACCTCCCCAATAGCTGCTTGCTTCGGTTCCTCCAGGCTGTTATTTTTATTCACCAATTCAGAACTACAGCCTGGATTTGCATCCAATCTGGACTCCATTTCCACAGCCGGATTCAATTCCACATCCATATCGTTTCCATGGTCTATAACCCCATCGGCCTTGAAACTATTATCCAACCTGACCGCCACTTCAGTATCTACTGCTACCTTTTCAGCATTGATGTGAACAACTGGTGGAGACACCAGTGAGGGGGCACAAACCCTACGAACATGCCTCCGCCTCTCCTCGCGGTCATTCTCGTCAGGGGCGAACTCTGCGATGACGTCATCAACAATGCTGTCGGCAGCCAGCGACGTGCCCTTAGCACGGTCGCTGCCAGGCTTCTTAAATACGGAGGAGGTGAACATAGAGGAGAGTCGTTGCTTGCCCATCATGGCGGCGGCAGCAGAAAGGGACGCCGCGGCAGCTGATTGCTGCGGCGGGCGCTTCGATTGCGGAGGGCGCGGCTTCCGCTTGCGGGGGGCGCCATCATCGCCGTCCGAGCCCTCGTCAGAGGAGGGCATCGCGCGGTGGGTCCAGTCCTCCTCTCTGCCGTCGTCGACGTACCCGAGGCCGTCGTCGTCGACGATGAAGGCGCCGGCGTCCTTGCGGCGGCGGGAGACGAGCGCGGCGTACTCCTCCTCGGCTACGGTGTCGTAGATCGGAGCCTCCATCTTCACCTGGACGGCGGCGGCGGCGCGGGCGCCCCCGCTACGGATGGCGCGGAGGCGCTCGAGCGCCGCGGAGCGCGCCACCGCCTCGGAGCCCCGGACCCGCGCACGGCGGTTGGAGGCGCCAGCGTCAGCGGATTCGTCGTCCATGGCTTCGCCTCTCGCTGCCGCTCCCTCCCCTACTCTAACACCGACAGTGACACCGCGCAACGGCTCGATGCTTCACAGTCTCGCGGCGGACAGGAGAGATCTGATCTGGTCTTCTGGATTTGTGCGGGTCGCTGGATTGGGCGGGAAGGGGTTCGACGGCGTTTCGTTTGGCGCGCAGAATTTTGGGAAGCGGAGGTCTAGGGTTTATGCGTGGGCTCGGTTCGTGCGCTGGCAGGTGGCGCCGGTGTGAACGAAGACCCCCCGAAGAAAGATAGTAATGGGCCTAAAACTCAGAACTCGGCCCAATAATTTAGCCGCACGCACGCCTTCGTTCCATCAATGCTGATTTATGTGCTTTTGCCGCGCCTTGAGCTCCAATTTTTTATCACGTGAAGCTCGAATCAAATTAAATATCTGTCTCTGCTCCACATTTTATAGTTTCGCTTCACAAACATCTAACTAAACAGGTTAAGATCTTAGTTTTTAGATTCGTGAAAAATACAGATCCACAACTTCGCTCCACGTTTTTTTGTGGAGCACCTCAAGAGGTGCTCTGCGGATTCAGATTTTAAAACAAAACTTAAAGTTCAGGGTAATTTACCCATTAATGTCATTATAAACTTATTGGTTCACTTTTTTAGTTGATATTTATTACTTTTTCATTTAGTACTATTTATGTTAACTTTTAAATGATACTGTTGACTTATCACAAAATTTAAATATTCGTCTTATTTAAAAAGTTGAAATATCAATTATTTTTTATAATTTGTTTTATTATTGAAGATACTTCGAGTATAACTTATATTTTACATATTTGCATATTTTTTTTGATAAGACAAATGATCAAAGTTTATGATAAAAGGCAATGACGTTATTTAAAAGTTAATGGGGGAGTACTAAATTAATATATTTCACATAATGTACATGAAAAATAATATAATTGGAGATTCATGAATAAACTCCGGGGTAAAATAGTACATTCCTATTAAATTCTATTATTCTTAAATTTGAATTCCCACTGTAAATTAAACAAGTGCAAATACTCCACAGTGGAGTAGCAACTCCACTCTAGATTTGATTTTAAGTGAATTCTGTGAAGTAGAGTAAATTTTACCTTTTTGGAAAGAGAATTCTGAGAATACTTTAGAAAAAATAAACTAGAGTGGTGGAGTAGGAGTTAACCAGCTTCAACGTGAATTTCAGAATCCAAAACTCTACCAAACATGTACTTACATTGAGACTTTGGATCCAAATTCCAAAATCAAATGGACAGGTGAATACGAACAAACTGGATTTGTTTAGGATATTCGTATTGAATGGACCATGAAACTGAGCATAAAAAGAAATAATAAAGAATGAAAAAACGATATTAATAAAACAATAGAAAAAAGTGTTCTCGTTCGCTGTCAAAGTCTATGAATTGACACATTAATAGGATAAAAAGAAAATAATATATGTCATGGATGGTAAGCCGATGGACTGTCAACTATTGGTAGGGTAGTTTTGTGCTAGATACAGGAGAATATTGATTTATTTTCTATAATGACGAGTGATCTACTTTAGCATGGGTATTAAATGCACGTTGTCCAAATGCTACAGGCCATGCCATACTTATTGCACTGCACCCATCTAGCTTAACTATTTAAGACTATTCATAATGGTGGATTTTATAACATCGTTTTCTAAAATACCACATCAGCTTTACAACTCTTTCAGTTGAGAGTTTCATTTCACTATTCTTAGGCTAACCAGTGCAATTAAATGCAACTAGCTCTCATGGAATACCCTCTCTTTGATGAAACGATTTGACTCTTTTCATTTCATTTCATCCGTCCTAAAAACGGATTAGCAGGGATGACATTATTTTCTTCTTTTTCCTCATTAATTGAATGTAGCAAAAAATCTGACGTGACATGATAATTAATACCATGAAACACCTCATGAACCCCATTATAAATAGCCTAAAGAACTACACCTACTCAAATATCACTCGCAAAGTGAGTTCAATTATTTACCACTACATAAACAAACTCATTTTTACCATTTTTGTTCGGGCGCCACATCAACCATGTCGGTATGTTTGTTCACATTAAGAAATTAAAATCGACAAAATGGGTAATATTTAAACAGGTGTCATTCTTAGAGTTGTCATTCTTTATAGTGACAAATAGTTAAATTTAGAATGAAGTCCATAAGGTAATGTCGCTGATCGGACCAAATTCTTATTACCATTTACCAACCCACCCCTTTCATCTAGTAAGTTTTCACCATGAGAATACCTAAATCGAACTATATGAATTATTATGTACATGTTGCAACTGTACAAAACCGTACACATCAACAAATCCCTCAAAACTTCAAATATCAAGAGTGTGGATCCCATTGCCTGAATTCATATACGTATCACTAGATTGTACACTGTTCGATTTTGTTTGCTGCGTAGAATTTGCTGGGAGTGCCTTGTTTTCGTTACTCTCCTCGTATGGTAACACGACAACAGGAGCCGCATGTATGGATTCCCAACGTTCCTTCACAAATTTCACGAACGCCTTGACCATTTCCCTCCGGAACTCTAGTTCCCTCGTGAATTGATCAAAGGTGAAACATGCAAGAACATATTTGAACGGTACCACAAGAAGAACAGCAGATGATGCTAGAAGAACAAGAGCAACCTGAGTCGTTACCTGTGTCACATGATGAAACAAAAAAAATCACGGAGGCATACCGACACATCCATGACTGTTTACCTGTCTTAGTTTAGGCGCTAATGAAATTTATTTCAAACATACCTCAGGTTGGCCTGCTAAAAAGATTGTGCGCATTTTCAGGAGAGAGACGTTCAGGTGCTGAAGATAATTTTCCACTGAAGCCATTGCCTCTTTAAGAGCTATAATCTTTTGGATTGTGTTTGAAGGTGGCTGATCTTTTATTGTCACTTTTCCAAAAGATCTGCCCAACCGACCTTGTTCTTTGAGCCCTTTCAGGGCTAGCATGGAAAGAGCCACCATCATCAAGGCAAATGGAAACACATAAGAAAGCATGTTCCTACATATCATAATAAAAACAGAGCGATGTTAGAATAATGATGCTATGTATAATACTGGAAGACACAATACATGATTGGAAAAATGAAGGAAACGGTGACCATTGCCCTGCCACACGTTTAGCAGGGCTAGCCCCTTTTAATTGCCCAAAAAATTATTTTGGACTAGTCATATATAGTTTGGATGCAATTGGCAAATCTCCAAACTACTACTAGTGCAGTTTAAAGATTAACTATACATGGTAGGATGAATTTTCAAACATTGAAGCACACATAACTGTCCTACTAAGGAACACAATATCTGACCACACACTCTTCCCAACACATATAATCCCTACTTTGAGTTGACATTCAACTCACTGGAGCAGTACCAGAAGAAAAGGACAACATGAACCAAAGTGACTTACCTGAAGATAATAGTATAGACTAAGAGTAGAAAACAAGCGGTTGAACGAGGGTTTTCCCAGCGTTTGAGTTTGTTGAATTTTTCACTCACTATTGCAAAAGGAAGTATGAGTTCCTGGTTCAAGAAATAAGAGAGACATTGTAAATCATTTGATTTAGCATAAACAAGTAAACATTAAGTCCCTGCCAAAGATGAAGAGATTTCCCAACTCAAACAAAAATTTAATAGACATTTTGTCTAGAAAACTTCCGTGAAGAAATAATATGATCAAAATTTCTGATTCAAAAAAAAGCATATCATATCATCCACAAATATAAAGATATATACCTTGAAGAGGTCAATGTTGCTCGGAATACCTTCAATAGTAGCAGCAACAATTGTTGCTTGTGTCTTTTCAACTATTTTGCTCTTCTCTTTACAGGAAACCACAGCCTTTTCTACAAGATTTTTATCAGCTACAACTAAATATTTGCTCAATATTACACCATGCTTGACTGAAGAGTTTCTCCAAAAATTGGCCGAGTGACTGGATGCCCAACTGGGAGATGTCATCCACTTGCGTAAGTATACACTACCATCTATGTCGAAAATATGAGCATGAACATTGGATGAATCTTCTGAAGGTCTATGCCACTGAGGTGCTCTTTGATTTGTTGCTTTGGAGTTTGTAATAAATGGTCCACCCCAGAACTTAACTGCTAGGGTCTGAAGAACAACATCACCAAAAGGTGCGTTTGACAGGTATGAGAATTGTATTAACCTAGCTGGATCCTCATATAATTTTCGTATGAAATGCAGAGACTGAAGCCTTGCAACACTGTTGGCTGCACTACCAACAGCTCTTTTCTTGCCTCTGTAGGCACCAGATACAAGATTAATTGCTGGATCATCATCCCTTGGTCCATATTCACGAATGAACCTATACACAGAAATAATTTCACTAATGAACGCAAGCCATACATCTCTTCTCATCTCTCCACCAAAATCGACAAACTCCAATGTCCACTCATTTGGCCTGTCAACAGTTAATTAGTTACTGTGAAATCGTACTAAATGCATAAAATTACATATCATGGACAGTATGCCACCACATATACACAGCAGTACAACCATAACCAATAGTAGTCAATAAATGCTTAAGATTATTGTTCCTACACAGAAAATGGTAACAGATCATGATAATTTCATAGAAAGAAGCAATGATAGAACATCCTAACTACAGTGAAATGGCAAGTACTTATGGACAAATAAAGTGGCTAACAGTGACAAGTATTCACAAATGGAATACAGAAATACAGAATACTGTTGGCGTACTGCTGGTATGGTTACACTTGGCGTACTGCTGGTATGGTTACACTCATCAATATGGCTGTAATCAATGAACAGAATGTTCTCCTAATAGCAGCTTACAAAGAAAAAATAGGTGGTCTAGAGAATACACAAGTACACTTACACTGAACCAGAGGAAACAGATACAGCAGAGTCAAACAGTTTGGATCCAAATGGTCCAACTTTTGCTTTCTCAACCCTTGAATTACAATCTGTAAGGTCAAGTCTCAATGGTTTATTGGTACCTGTCAGTCCAATGGCCTGCCAATATCAATGCAAAGGTGGAGTTGGGCCCAAAGTCATCACAGCTTGTGAATTAAAAAAGGCACAAGTAGATTTGTCAAGTTTGACCAAGATTCAGAAATTACAGATCAACAACGCTTTCTTTTTAAAATTGATTTATTTGATGACAAAATAGATGCCCTATCTCTGTAAAGCTAATGCATATTCATGTGGTTTTTTTAAATATTATCAAGTGGCACTACACAATTACTGAAAACAACATTGCATGTTTGCCATCATAACATGTGAAAGGTTAGTGAATCAAGGTCATGATGGTGGTGAGTTCCTTGACAAAGGACACTTGAATGGATAGCTCCAATAAGCCATGCCTATTTTCGAATAATGGAAGAAATCACTCCTAAAAACACACTTCAAGTATGAATGCATACCTCAAAATAAAGAGCCTTGTCAGTCAAGGTTAAGTGTCCAGGCCAAGCAGTGTTTTCTTCCCATTTCAGGACAGGTCTTTTTCTACTAGAACCTATGCATAGGACTTGCTCGTCAGACAAAAAATAATCTCCACTTTTATGCATTTGCCTCCCATGATGAACCCTATAAAATTGCCTCTTGTAAGAGTTACATGTAACAGATATAAATGAATATAGAAAAACAGTCAGCATATATAGTAGTACTCCATAGGAGCATACAAAAAAGAGAGTTGGAATTGTGAAGTACTTTAAAAAGTTTAAAATGTTGGGAAAAATCTAATAACATGATCATTTTTTCCAAATTAAATCTACATATAAAACACACTATTATTTTGACTATGACGGTGGTAAGATTCATCAACAGCTAAGCAATAAAATTTCTTGCTGGCCTAAGACCTTAAGTCACAGTTCTAATGAAAGAGATATATCGTGTGCATAAAACTTGAAATTTGAAATACATTTCTTGCAACTTTAAAAGCTCAAGCAGTGTTTTACACTCAGATAAAATCAGCCAACAATGTAGAGGAAATCTTACTTCAGAAGTTCACCAAGGTATGTCATCCACAGCTCTAATGTAAGTCCCTTTTGAGAACCAACAAGGGCCCTGAAGAGATAGTGAGCAGTTGAAACATCAGCTACACCTGCCACAGAGGGGGCAATTCGGACAAAGGCATCTTCTCCAACAAGTTTCCCCTACCATGTTAACATATAGAACTCAGAAATCCATTTTTTGTAACTCCAGTAAAGAGACTCGATGATATCACATAAATTTAAGTTCTCTACAATGAGTACATATACAGATGAATAATGCCTCACCAGTACAGAATAGTTATGTAGTGAAGACTGTGTGTCATTGTTTTCATCATATGGACCTTCCCAAGCAAGCATAGTTACGAAGATCAGCTTTTGAAATGCAAGCTCCTGCAAACATTTAAAGTATTGTACTTAACAAAAAGAAGAACTGGCAAAATTAAACAAGTGCAACCAGAATGTAGTAATATTATGTTGATGAACGTGTAAAGCCTAAAATGACTGATTTGGGAACTCAGCTTATGGAGTGTGGAGCACCAGAGCGTGTATTAGTATTACACTTCATCAAAACAAAGTACGGAATTAGTATCTAGTTTACCTTCAAACTTGGATGCAAGTCAGAGTTATCTCTTGACAAGTAACGGAAGCAACAATACTCAACTAGATTCCGAGCATCATTGTGAACATGATCAGGAGAAAGAGCTTTAAAGATCCTCTGCACCTTCCTCCCCGTTAACCCATTCAACCTAACAAAAACTTAATGCCAATGAGTGTAAATCAAAGGGAAAGATCCAGTTTTTGCCCATTTGAACTGTTCCCAATTCAATCCATTTCCGACTTATTCAATCATAATCATATACGAAATGTACAATGACAAGATCACACCTGGACCCAATTCCATATGTAAATTTCATGGGTTAATATTTTCTATGTCACCGTTATTTGGCGAAATGTCAAATATACCATTACTATCCGTCTATTTATCAGCATGCCATTACTATTTCACAATACTTCCTCTGGTGCCATTTTGTATGCTTCCAGCACATATGGGGCCACCTGCAGTGCTCACCTTTTCTGTATTGCCAATCCTACCCTTCTTCCTTTGGCATGCACGTCCTGCCACCCGGCATGGCTGCGGAATGGAGAGGTTCACCACAGCGAGCACCCTGCCAGCCACCACCCTCTGCCACACCATGGCCGACGCCTTCCTCGATACCACCAGCATCCCGCCTACGTACGTGTCCCAGATCCACGCCAGCAGCTACGCCACCGCCACCTGTGCCCGCACATGGAGCATCCTCCACAGCCTCAGCCCCCACCCACCACCGCGTTGCCCCCCGAGCTGCTGCGCCCCCTCGTCTGCTGGGTCCAGCGAGAAGAAGGCGAACCTCACCGCAAGACTGGATACCGAGAACCCGACAGCATCAGAGGCAGCTGGCGGTCGTGCTGCTGCTGCTGCTCGTCAGAGAGAGAAGTGGTTCGGCTTGCATTGGGTTTGGCCATAGGGTAACTCATTTGGTTTCCTAAAAAAATTGGTTGCCTTGCATTCCTCTCCTTGTTGGATAGATCTGATTTACTAAGCATCCGTTGTGTTTCTTGTTGCAGATTGAGCTTTCTCCACTCAAAAAAGATTGGCCATCGCATTGTCAAAACTTGACTCACAGATGAGCCTTAATGCTCCGGCAATGCGGCCAATGCTCAGGCTCACAACAGGGACAATGCAGGTGGTGATGGAATGTGCCAAGTTGAGGCGGCCACGGTTGTGTGGACTGTGGATGAAGGCGAAGGACGATGGTAGCGCGAGGGAGTTGCCATGTGTGGTTGGGAAAACTAGTGGCTGGCGAGTAAGGGAGGCTGCTACGCCATCAGCCGAGCCCTTCTCCTTTTCCGCTGCTGTGGACACCATGACCACCAGGCAGGCTGCTACGCCACACCGGTGACGGTGGCGATAATACATCTCGGTTCTGATTTTTTTCCTCGTGCGTTGATTCCAGGAAGAAGACAATGACCAGGGGTATGACTGGCAATACCAAAATATCATGATCTGCAAGTGGGCCCATATGCGTAGCAATCGTAGAAAATGGCATAAAAGCAAGTATCGTGAAATAGTAATGGCATGCTGATAGATATACGAATAATAATGGTATATTTGGCGTTTCACCAAATAATGGTGGCATAGAAACAATTAACCCAAATTTCATCTCTAGGATACAATTTTGATAGGAAGAATGTCGGGCTAGTGAGCATGTCTGGTCCATACAGCTAGATGTTCCACAGGCTGCACGGTAAGTATCTATCAAAATCTACCAGCTGATTGAACTGTAGCTACCTAGTCTCACCACATTGATTACGGGATCTAACAACTCTCAATCCATTATAAAGTAGGTGAAGCATAAATGCATTGTTAGTCTAATAACTAACTGTCTAACCCCAATGATTCATGATACGAAACGATAGAGATAGGTCTAGACTTTTGTACAAATCTAGCCATTACTTCGACATCGTGGCTACACATGAACAATCAATCGTGAAGCGAAACCAGAGATAACTTCACCAACCTGGCGAACTGCTCGATGGCGACAACAGCGTCTAGCGAAAGCCAGCCACGTCCGACCCGCCGGTCCACGGTGATCTCCGGCACCGCGACGAGCGCCTGCTCCTCCAGCGCCTCCTTCCGCCGCTTCTTCCTCCCCTCCGCCTCCTCCTTTTGTCTCCCCTTCTCCCGCGCCGCGTGCGCCGCGTCCGCGATGGCGCCCCGCGCCCGGGACAGCCACGACCGCACCCGCTCTTGCACCGCATCTGCAGAGCACCAGGCAGCGACCAGCACGGGCGTCACCGACCGAGACACGATGAAATCACAAATTCGTCTTCGGCTGGTGCCTTGGGTGACTTCAGGGAGGCGCATGGGGCGCTTACCTGTGTCGACGTCGGGGATCCTCCACTGCGAGCGGAGGGCGAGGGCCGGAGGGGGCACGGCGCCGCGGCGACGGTGTCCGCCAGCGAGCCGGCGGCGGGGGAGCGGCATGAGGCGAGGGGGCTGGAGCCGGAGATGGAGCATGGTGGCGGTGCCGCCGCCGATCGGTGGGGACGGTGAGGGGCTAGTAGCGCCGAGCCGGGAGTGGCGAACCTTCCCTCGATTCCATTGGCTGGGATTGGGAATGGGAGCTGCACGGCGTGCCTGGTTTTGCTTTGGTCTCGCACTGCTGGCTGCTGCTACAGTTCGGGAAGCGGAGAACGAGCTAGATGACGCTTCTGGATTCCGAGTCCGGAGTGCGAATAAAAAGGGAACAGCCCGGAATGGACTGTATTTATTATTCTGTATTTAATATCGGTACTATACGGATACTATTTAAAATTATGTTTTGATTTGCTATACTTATATTAAAATTGTATTCAAGTCGTACACTATATTTGATATCAACATATTTAAATATATTTATATTTAATCATATTGTATATATTAAAGCTGTTTATATTTTTTATAAGACCCTAAAATGATATTTCATTTCGACGGTCAAACCAAAAGAGCACCCGAATTGAATTATCATTTATCAAGCACTTCACCACGTGAATGACAAGACGTGGACCCCGCACGCGAGATTATCCAGACTAGAATGAAGCCGCAACCCGCACCAAGCGCATATGTGCATGTCCTTCAAGGCCTGTGTTTAACGGGCCAAGATGTAGGCCCAGTCCACGTGAAAATCCCGGTTCGGCTTCGTTTCTATTGGACCTCAATGACGGCCCACCGTTAGTGACAGACTGATAGGGGCGAATATTTTTTAAAAATAATATATTTTTTTGAAAAAAATTTATACCCAATTTAAAAACTATAAAATAAACCAATCGGTCGACTGTCAGCCGAACGAGGTTGATATGGCCTGGTTTAGTCGACGGTCCACCTAGTTCAGCCAATGGTCGGCCAAATCAGGCCACGTCCGCCTGGTTCAACTGACCATCGACCCAACCGGCACTCGCACACGTTGCGCCATGCTGCGCCCACGCCACTCCACAATGGCTCCCCACCCTACTCACCCCCTGCATCAGCTCCGACGCCCCACACCTGGTGCCTCGCCTCTTGCACAGTGCCCCATCCCATACCCCCGCCGACACATGCATTGAATAGAGATATCAGCGCGCAGGGGCACAAGGGATGAGGCGCCCGAGCGAGAGGCGAGACGATAGGGCGGGAGGTGAGGCGGCGAGGCGGGATGCGAGGCAGCGGGCTTAGGGCGGGATGTGAGGCGACAGGGCGGGAGCCAATGCAATGCGTAGGCGGGTGCGCGGGGGTGAGGCATGTGGCACGGCGCAAAGCCTGATTTGGCCAATGGTAGGTCGAACCAAGTTGACATTGTCTGATTCGATCGATGGTCGGCCGACAAGTATCCAGTTTTGTAATTTTTTGAATCAGACATTCAAAGTTGATTTTTTAAAAAATATTACTTTACAAAAATCGATAATGGACCAGAAGATAAGAAAAAAGCATCCGCTTTAAATTACTTATAAATTATTACTCAATATAAAAAATAATTAGCACATATAAGAGGTTGTGGCGTAAAACCCTCCCTGTAGACAACACATAACACATTCGATTCCTACCCTATTAGTGGTCTCCAAGAGTATCTCCATTGTATTTACTAGCACACTTGCTATTCTCTAAAATAATAAGTATGGTATAAAAAATATTTTCATTGTACTTGCTACTTAACTTGTTATTTTAGGGAACTTGCTATTTTTTTCTCCACACTTGCTACATCTAGCAAGCCAACCAAATTTGTTATTTCATTGAGTGTTGAGCTTATTTAACTATTTTCATTTTCTTTGCAAATATATAAATTGATAAAATATAGCTACATTCAAATAGAAAGTCAAATTTAGCAAGTACATTTGAGTGAATAGAAAAATAACAAGTCAATTTGAATAAGGAGACTTGCTATTACTATGAATAGTAAAGTAAAAAATAACAAGTACAATGGATATGCTCTAAGAGTTGTTATTTTCTCTAAAATCTTTTACATAGAGTATTTCTAATAAAATTGAATCATTAAATTTATTACCATGTAATAGATTATCTATATCATATTATTTATATTTTACTCTTGTATCATTGACATATTAAATATTTTTTATTTTATTTTTATCTTTTATATCACCGATAGATGTAACCAAAGCAGAGTAGAGAATATGAAAAAAAAATTTACGAAGCACTTTATTATTGGAAGTTTTTAAGTTTTTATTAGAGCTACTTTAAGAAGCACTTTATTATTGGAAGTTTTTTAAGTTTATATTAGAGCTACTTTTTAGTTATTATCTCTGAAATTTAGGTAAAGGAGTTTTTTTTTTAGATTTTTTGTTGGAGATGTTGTTAGGCATCTGTCTTTGTCGTCTCTTATGAACCTTATCTAGCTGCATTTATTCAAGTCTTTTTATTTTTAACATAGCATGATTAATCTCGATAGGATTTACAAATTATCAACCCAAAAAATTGTTTATACAACAAAATACTTAGCATCCAATATTTATAACTATTAAATAGTTCTGATTATTTTAAATTATCCAAAGATGCCTCGTCTAAGAATTCCAAATTCGGGCGGAAGCCCCGGGTCTGGCGGTCTCGGTGGAAAGCCTCCTGAGGAAGGCGAGGAGGGATCCGGTCCCGCTCCCACGATCGCAGCGCTCGCCATCGCATCGCGTGCCAATTCAACTCGCGCACATCGGGGGCCACGCAAGAAAACGTCCGCGAAAATTAGCGGCTCGTCACGGCCGCGGCCGCGGCCGCGCCGGCGCCCGCATCTAAAAACTGCGTCGCGGTCTCGCGGATGAGGTCAAAGGCCCAAAACCCTCCCCTGCTTACTAGCTACTAGTATTCCCGTTGAGCTCGCCGCCGCGTTGAAATCCTAACGGACTAACCGCATCGACGCCGGTGGTGGTGGTCAGTTGCATGGAGCGGAGGCAGCAGCCGCAGACGGTGCCAGCGCCGGCGCCGGCGCCGCTGAGGAGGAAGGGCGTGGCGGGCATCCGGAAGTGGCTGGTGGTGCCGGCGGTTGGGGAGGAGCACAAGGGGGAGTTCGGGAAGCACCAGATCATGGAGATGACGGGGCTGCCCGCGCGCGACCTCCGCATGCTCGACCCGGTTCTCTCCTACCCGTCCACCATCCTCGGCCGCGACCGCGCCATCGTCGTAAGGATGGAGCACGTCAAGGCCATCATCACCGCCTCCGAGGTGCTTGTCCCCGACCACGAAGGCGTCCTCCTCATTTCCTTCCTCGTCGACCTCCGCGCCCGCCTCTCCCGACCGGTACACCATCTCATCGCCGCCGTCGCTTCCCGTTTCTCACTCTGTTGATTTGATAGTACTAGCAGATTGCATCTGCAAACTGATCTGGCATTGCATTGAACTCTGCGATCCGATCCTGTTCTCGTCGTGGTGACTCGGACTCTGCTGCAATTCTGATGGCCCTTCTGCGTGAAGGATGCTGCGCCTAGCACGAATCCGGCGACTGATCGTACCGACGGGATGGAGCAGGGCAATCAGGGGGACGGGCCAAGGCTGGCGCCCTGCAGGGCTGGCAGCACCAAGATCCTGCCCTTCGAGTTCAAGGTGCTCGAGGTCTGCCTCGAGCACGCATGCAAATACTTGGAATCTGAGGTATACCCGCTACTACAAGACCTACATGTCGCTGACGATGAACCGATGAACTGAGTTATATTTACCATGGTTTCCTTGTCTGCAAATGGTGCATAGACTCGCTCTCTGGAGAAAGAGGCGTATCCGGCCTTGGATAAGCTGGGCCGGAAGGTTAGCACGCTCAATCTGGATGATGTCAAGAATCTCAAGGGCCGTCTGGTCAACCTCTCCGGGAAGGTGCAGAAGGTACGCATAAACTGAACCAAAAACAAAAACTGAGGCTTACTACTTTGTCAAATGATACGGAGTCAGTTCACTCAGCTGCAGCTGTGGGCGATGGCATCTAAGCATTTCACCAGCACCCGTTCGTTCGCAGGTTAGGGACGAGCTGGAGCACTTGCTGGACGACGACATGGACATGTCCGAGATGTACCTGACGAGGAAGCTCTCGTTCCAAAGACTCAGCCAGTCGCTGAGCCGAGCGGATTCAAATAAGTGCGCATCTGTTGATCACGGCGACGACGACGACGAGCACTATAGGTATGCCACCTGAATTTGTCATCTTTTCTGGCTGGTAGGATCGAACTAGTAGCTGTAATAACCTGAACTCTTTACCAACCGGAATTGGATAGTTCATATGCAGTTTCGTAGTTGCGTGGCTTTCATTTGCGCTTGTATTCAGGGAGGACGAATGCCATGACGATGAGACAGAGAGCGGCCATGGAAGTTCTACTTATGTTAAGCCTGATATCGATGAGCTGGAGATGCTTCTTGAAGCTTACTTCGTGCAGATTGATGGAACGCTGAATACGTTGTCCCATGTATGTTCCTCACCCCCTTTATTCGCTGCTTGACCTAATTGAAATCAATAATACTCCTAGTTTTTTTTTGAATAATTCAAGGTTTGTCACTTGCATTGCTCAGCAGTCAGCACTCAACACCAACAAATTTCACGCACATTTAATGTTTTATTTAGGGATCTAACATGTGACTGTTGCATGGATAAAGATCCGAGAATACGCGGATGACACGGAAGATTACATCAACATAATGCTGGACGAGAAGCAGAACCAGCTGCTGCAGATGGGCGTGATGCTTACGACGGCGACCGTGGTAGTCACCGCGGGCATCGTGGTCGTGAGCCTGTTCGGCATGAACATCCACATCGACCTAATGAAAGATCCGGAGACCCCCGAGATGGCAAGAATCAAGAATCTCTACTTCTGGGAGACGACCTTGGGCACAGTTGTCGGCTGCGTTGTCTTGTATCTCCTAGCGATCTACGCTGGGAAGAAGAGCAAGATCCTGCAGTGATGGTGTTGTCTTCGGTTTCAGAGAGTAGCCGAACAAAGCAAGCGTGAGATTGCAAGTTCTGCAGTCCGACTACGATTTTGCACGCATGGGCGAATTTGATAAATTGATAGGTTGTGTATAGATTCGACGCAATATTGTTAATTTATTATTGAAATTGCTTCAGTCGGCGTGGCTTAGGAAGCCTACGCTTTTTTCTCGTGTCAAAAAACTGGTTCCAATCATTTATAAATAACGTTTCACTACAACTACATGCATTGTTTTAGCTAGTATATTATATATCATGATGTTATAATATTTCAAATAGTTCAAAAATTATTTTATTTATTAAATAATGTCTCATTTTTATACTAAACATTAGTAGTGTTTTTAAAAATATGTAAATTATCTTTAACAGGTTCATATATAATGTTTCAATCGATCATAAATAATATTTCGTACAATTATACATGCTAGTATATAATAATATTTTAAATAATTAAACAACTGTTTTATTTTTATTAAACAATATTTCACTATATATAATATATTTCTCAAAAATTATATAATTTATGTTTCAGTAGAAACACAAATTTTCAAGTATTTATATATAATATTTTTTGAGGTAATATATATAATATTTTAATTGTAATGTTTTACAAATTCAATTGAACAACCAATTCAATTGAACAATTAGGATTGAGCATGGAGAATCAAACGGATGAGAGCAGCGTCCAATTAATAATCGAATGATATTTATGATCTTGCGCTAATATTGTTCAACTCGAAAAGCTCGATATTTAAAAAGGGAAGTCTACTTAAATCAGCAACAATTGGCACAAAAGCAATACTCCACGCCTCAAATGAAATTTAAAAGCAAATAGCTGGCACACTACAAGGTTACACAGGTATCACGGCATCAGATTACTGTAAAATCAGAATGTTTCACCCTGCTCCCGCGCTACAGAAGTTGAAAGGATGGCAAGGCTGTGGTTTAAGAATGTCAGCGAAGATTCACAATCTGAGATGATTTTTGTGACAGATGAAGGTTCATTAGACGCTGAGAGCGATCCAGATGCCATAGCTGTATACGAATCCCGCAAGCTTCTCAAATTTCCAAGGAACTGCACATTAAGCACACAAGTCAAGCATATCTATATTACTCAGGTCACCATTGAATCATTGATTAGCTGGAAGACAGCAGACACATGGATGAAGACCAGACTGCACTGATCAGTAAATCATGATTCATGAAATAAAAGAGCTCTACAAGTTTTCGATAGATTAAAGGTGAGATGATATTGTCAATAAACAAGTACCCTATATTAGTATCTACGCTTCTTTTAAATAATCAGACAGCTGAATACAACACATTCAGCACTACTGCCTATATCAACTATGTTTATAGTCTTGTCACCATTCAAATCACCGTATCATGATAGACAGCAGAATAAAACACATTCAGTTACTACTGTCTATATCAACTATGTTTATAGTCTTGTCACCATTCAAATCATCGTATCATGATATGTCAACCAGAGAAGGAGACATAACTTGAAATAAACAATAAAATGACTGATAGTTCAACCAAGCATTCAACAGTACCTTTAAAAGTGTGTTATATGCCTCCAATAAGCGATTAGCAGCTGGACCAAAACCATGCAATTGCGGGACCTCCATCATGTGGGTCCAGGGATGAATTTCCTACAATGATAAATCAATTCTATATTATAACATCTCAAAACACATGTATATGGCAATCATTAGCAGAAAATATCTGTGTCAAAAATATTTATCTGAACATGTACTAGGTGTATGAGAAGAAAACATAAACTTCTGCATAAGATATCCACCTTGGTATAGATCACGTTGAAAGATTTAACCGTTTCCAGGAATGACTGCAAATGTTCCCTCAGCTTCAACTCTGTCTCGGCATAATCTTCATTTGGATTATAGTCATACTGAGCAGCAACAGCTACACTATTAGCATAAACAACATAGAACATATACAGACTATCAAGGTATTTATGGCGAAACTGAACATGAAATTAACAGCAAAACATATGCTGATACGTGTGAGTTATTTGATTTACTTACTAACAAAATAAACTGCTCAGTGGTATGATATCTTGAAAGATAGCATAACAAATGGAAATAGAAAACACCTCTCTATTTTCAAATATGTCAAAATACATACACAAAAATGAAGGTCAGGATGGAAAGACAAGAATAGGACAAAACAGTAGGGCATTTGATGTCCATACAACAAGAACAACTGGCTTTCCATTGTGAAATTTAAAGCTTCAGAAGAAATTATCAACAGTGTGGATATAGTTATACATGCCTGGGATTCTTCTCAAACAGGAACATATATGGAAGTACGAAGCAGTGCTGGAATTAAACATTTATGCATTCTATATCTTGGCATACCTTAGATGCTAACTCCTGGACCATTTGTTGTAAATTTGACATTTTTTTGGTATAATCTGAGAGCTTCAAGTCAAGTTCTGCTACATCAGGCCTGCAAAATGAGATTTGACTAAAGACTCAGAACATACCTAGTTCGTTCTTAACATATTAATTCTCCTTCCTGTTCTTTTTTTTTTCAATTGGGTGTCACAGGTTGACAAGAAAGATTTATACTGGAAACAATTTACGGGTGCTTGAAATTCAAACCACTTACAGATGACAGGCATATCATAGGATGACTACTTACAAGGGGTAAATTGATTGTATTTGAACATCTGCAGGAAACAATTTGCACTCTTCTGAAAATATTTGGGCTTGTTTCTCTGCAATTGAATCTACGAGCTGCACATCTTTTGCCAACTGCTCATCAACACTACAACAAAGCAATTTGTTAGGAATTTATGTTTTAGTTGCCCTCTTATTGGGACTAAGGGATTATTTATATTGAAGTTCAGTTGGCTGCAAATACCCTTCCTTTTTTCTTACATTGCTACAAGGTAGACTGTGTGAAAAATTAGTATTGAATCATAAAAAATTGACCAGTTTTTATGCATACTATCTCCTGTATAATCAACATGACAATTATATTTATGCAAATATAATTGGCAAGCTTGAAGGCAACCTCCATTCTGGATTGTCGGCATAGCAGCTAGCTTCTACTAGATCAACAATGAGCCGGAGCAGCTCCACCCGCTCCTCGTAGCTACCTCTACCCTGCAATCAGAACAATTGGTATCCCACAAAAGATTATACGCCAGAAATATATGGTTGTGAGATCTCATATAACGGCAGCTAAAATTCAACATTGATGTGATAGAACACCAAGTCAGCAACAAGCTTACTCATTGCACTCACCTGAATTGCCTCGGTGTCGACAGAAGGCGTTATACCCAAGAAATTCGCAATCTCGGCCAGGTCTGCAGAGCACCAAGCTTTCCACTGTCAGCACCACATTTAATCACACGAATAGCCACATAAACTAAAACCTTACGTTGGATCCTGCTATTTTCCTCGTCGCGGTCGAGGCTATCCCCTTGCCAGTTCTGCTGCGTGAACGGCGATCTGTCGCCCAGGAGCCTCCGGAACGAGAGAACACGAAACCCTCAGTTTCTAGTTTGGATTGTAAAAAATCCGGACCAAATCTAGCTCAGGATCGAAATGCTGCACGCCTTGCAGATGGACAAGGGGAGGAGCGAAATAGGGAATGTGGTGCGGGTGGGTGGATCGCCGCGTACCGGAAGAAGAGCCATTCGAGGAGGCGGTAGCGCTCGACGCCGGCGAAGAGGAGGGACTGGGCTGGGGCGTTCGCCCGCGGGTAGGCGACCACGGCCAGCTTCCGCTGGATCTCCTCCATCTGCTTCGACGCCATGGGAGGGAGCACACGCGGCCTCGCTCCGCTCCGCCGGTGGGGATCCCGTCGACGGAGACAACCCAACAAGCGAGAAGCCGAGATGGCGTTAAGATTTTGCAATTCCCAAACTTTAAAAAATATTTTTTCCCCATTGTCTCGTTTCAAATTCCGAAGGTTTCTGGAATTTACTTTGGGCTGGGCCCACTTGTCAGGCATAAGGCCCTGCAATTAGAAATGAAGCTGGTATCAAGCGCTTGGGCCAAGCGGCGGAGCCTATCGTGCCGTGCGGTTCACCGCTCGCCACGACGACGAACCGTCGAACCCCATGCCGCCCCATCGCGCCGGAGCGGGCGGCGGCGGCGGCGGCGGCGGCCGCGACGCGAGCGCGTTCTTCGCAGCGACGTTGGTGCTGTGGGCGGTGTCGGTGGGGTTCGAGATCGGCGCGCGCGGGCGGCGGGAGCTGGCGCCCGTGGCCGCCGGCTTCGCCTTCTTCCAGGCCGCCAACTCCGCCGTCCGCGCCACCGTCTCCCGGGACCCCCTCCTAGTCAACACCGCCGTGTCGCTCCTGCACTCCTCTCTCACGTCCGCCTCCGGTCTGTCCTCCCCCCACCCATACACACAAAAGCCCCCACTTTTGGCTGTCACTTTCCCTATTCGGCATTCGCGTGCATAGCATGGTAGGATCCATCGGCTACAAGAAACCGTACAATTTGTTATAGCGTTATGCTAATTGAGGGACGAGATGCTCGCATAAGATTAAGCAGTAGGTGAAAATAGATGATTCTTAATGCTTCGGTTCAGTGTTTGGGAAAGGGGAGCAGCATAGATTATGTAATACCCTACTACTATATAGTTGGAGTTGTTTGTGCTACTTCCTTGGACCGAAGTGGTAATGCAATCTTCTAATTTGTCTTCATTTAAGCTCTTTTTGGTAGGAATCGTCCAAGATAGCTTAGATCCCATATTGCTTTGTACTTGTTGATTCCAAATAGCGTGCCGGTCCTATAGTGGTGTTATATGCACACGTTTCCATTGTTACACAAAAACAGTTTTTGTTTAGCATAGAATTTGCTCCTCCTGACCCCCACTATTGGCATATAATCCCTTAACCTCTGTGGTAGTCTATGTTATTCTAATATCAAGTTGAGTAAGTGCTCCTTTGGAACATTAGGATTTCATAGGAATTTCACCGGAAGTAGTTAATTTCCAGCAAAAATCATGGAAAATACCATGTTCGAAAGGAGCCCTAAGGGAATGGTATAAACTGTGGTCAGG
Source organism: Zizania palustris (assembly GCA_019279435.1). NCBI lineage: Eukaryota > Viridiplantae > Streptophyta > Magnoliopsida > Poales > Poaceae > Zizania > Zizania palustris. The sequence continues at coordinate 8,080,828 of JAAALK010000282.1, forward strand.
GAAGCAGGGGACTGGCCTGTGCATGGTCATGAGTCATGAGTACTCATGGGTACCAATTTATATTAGGATAGTTATTGCACTGTTTTGTTTTGTGGCACTTAGTCACACATAGTTATGACTTGTAATGATGTTGGCATGTTGCACAAAACTGCTAACCGCAAACAAAAAAACATCTTATTTTGGTATGTAGATGTATTTAGTTTCTTCCATTAACCCCACCAAACTATTTTTAATTCTTATGCTTGTTTATATGCTTTACTTGTTTCTCTTTCATTCCTGACTGATGTTACTGTATTTGCAGTTATCTTTGTTCTTGTCAACCGATGGCATAATAAGGACCTCAAGAACTTGTTTGAACATGAAGAATTATTTGGTGGCACCTGGGTTGGAGCATATTCTGCTCTGTGTTTTTCTTGTGGCTACTTTGCTTATGATCAATTAGATATGCTCCGTTTCCGACTGTACAGTGGATGGATTCCTGGAATTCTCATGCACCACCTGATTCTGCTCATTTGCTTCACCCTAGCTCTGTATCGGAATGTCACAATCAACTACCTAATTCTCACCCTTGTATGTGAGGTACATCTATCTCTTCTTGTTCTTGGGCACTTCAATTTTGTAGACAAATATAGTTTTAGGCACTTAAAATAAATTAGATTTTTTGTTCCATTTTTAGCAAGACTAGCTTGCCCTGCCATTCCAGGATAGATGTGTACTTCACTACTTCACATTACAATCAGCTGAACATTTCAGTGGCAGCCTGTCACAAGTATGCCCATAATCAGTAGAAGAGAATACAAATAAACCACTCATGTCTAAGAGCAAGGGAGTAAGCTTCTGTCAGAATCAGTACTTTATTTGTAAGCGTACATAATTTATTTATTTGGGGGGGGGGGGTGTATTATCGACGCTTTCGTCGGACGAAAGTCTACACGACGGGGCAAAAGGGATGGAGCCTAGGGCTGGCCAGGCGCAAGGGCCAGGGGAGTCTTTTGTCATTTTGTTAAATGAATAATGTTGCTGTTTTATTCCAATAAGGCATTAGTTGGTTGTTTCCTTCAATTTAGTAGATTGGTTTGTTTCTTTAAGAATAGTAGATTGATCTATATTAGGGGGCCTAATATATAAAGGCTACAGTATTTTCGGATAGGGGCATCCATGAAATAAACCCCTCTTTCAGGCGGGATTACCTGGGGGGTTCGGCCGGCTCCTCGTCGACGCCAGAACTCCAGGAAATCACCGGCTCTCCACTGTGTTCGTGTCCACCGTTCTGAGATTGCTCTTGTGTTCTTCCCCCTGCCTATGATCTGCACGTAACAGGGAGTAGAGGGGATTAGTTGGTACCAATTTGGTATCAGATTCATCGAGAACATCGATGACATGTCCGGTTCCCCGCAAAATCCTGCAACCATGTCCGCTGACGAGAAACTCGACTTTCTCATGGGCGCAGTAGCGCGGTTGATGGGGCAGATGACGACCATGAATGGCCGACTTGACGCCCACGACCGGCGGTTGGCGCTGGTGGAACACGTCCCCGGTGATCTGAAGGACAATGACAACACCAACGCGGTTTTGTCCTGCCAAGGGGGACGGGCCGGCGGAGCAGGAGGACCGGATGGCTTCCGTGACCTTGGCAGCCGGCCGACAGATGATGGCCACATCTATGGCCGCAGGGACCACGCCGACGCAAGAGGAGGAGGTGGCTGGTGCCTCCAGGAAGATGATGGCAGGGGCTGGGGAGGTCGTGGCAGGCTGGATGATGGCGGGTATCGCCGTCCAAAGCTCAATTTTCCGACGTTCAATGGGGAGTCAGACCCGCTAACATGGATCAACAAGTGTGACACATATTTTCGGGGGATGCGCACCATGGCAGAGGAGAAAGTGTGGATTGCGTCACTCCACTTGGAAGGTGTAGCAGCCGAGTGGTACTACAATTTGGAGAGGGATAATGGTGTTCTCACGTGGCCGCGGTTCGTGGATTTCGTTCATATGAGATTCGGACCGCCACTGCGCCATAATGGGTTAGCAGAGCTGAAAGACCTCTACAGATCAGGAACAGTAGAGGAATATGAACGACAATTTTCGCTGTTACTTTGTCACTGTGATGGGCTGTCGGCAGTGCAACAGGTTAATTTATTTACGGCAGGCCTTGGAGAACCACTGCGCACTGACGTGGAACTACATGCCCCAACGTATTTGCAGACTGCTATGAGCCTGGCTCGCTCCTATGAGCGCAGGGAGACGTACGGGGACAAGGGGAAGGCCGTCGTCTGCCCCCAAATAGCCACAACTAAAGGAGGGGCAGCGGGACAGACCGCTAAGGGTGGCCAACAGAATAAACAAAGGTTCAAAAGGCTATCTCCAGAAGAGTTGGCAGCAAAGAGGGCAAATAGGGAATGTTATCATTGCCCAGAAAAATACACCGCGGATCACAAGTGCCAAGCCAAAGGGATATTTCTGTTGGAATTGGACGAGAATGAGGATGATGGGGAAACAACGGAGGATTTGGGGATTTCTCTCCATGCTCTTACGGGCATTGACGTCAGCAACACTATGAAACTCCTAGTCAACTTCGGTGGTGTGGATCTGGTAGCTCTGGTGGAATCAGGATCAACCCACACATTCATTCAGGAGGAGGTGGCAATCTGGCTTGGGCTGCAGGTTGACCCAAGGCCAGGTCTCTTCGTCCGAGTGGCCAATGGCGATTCTGTTTTCAGCACCGGAATTTACAGCAAGCTGCCGATCTCCATCGACACGGAGTCCTTTGAGATCTCGTGCTACGGCCTTGCATTGGCGGGTTTTGATTTGGTACTGGGAGTTCAGTGGCTACGGTCCCTTGGGCCTATTTTGTGGAACTTCAGTGCCCTTATCCATGGAGTTTTGGCGCCATGGCCGCACGGTCCGGTGGACGGGAGTGGGCGCACTGACCCCCCCAGTGCGCGGCATTGACGGAACCTCATGACGTGTTGACGACCCTCCTCGAATCCTACACCGACATCTTCGAGGAGCCTCGTGGCTTACCACCACAGCGCCGACATGATCATCGTATCCGCCTTCTATCGGGAACACCGCCGGTGGCTGTCCGGCTGTATCGATATCCTCAACTCTTAAAAGATGAAATTGAACGTCAATGTGCTGATATGTTGCAGCAGAGTATCATCAGGGAGTGCACATCGGCTTATTCTTCACCGGTCTTGTTGGTAAAGAAGGCCGACAAAACTTGGCGATTCTGCGTCGACTATCGTGAGCTGAACTAGAAGACGGTGAAGGATAAGTTTCCGATACCAGTGGTGGATGAGCTCCGAGGCGCGTCTTTCTTCACCAAGCTTGACCTCCGGAGTGGCTACCACCAAGTTCGCATGCACCTCGATGACGTGGAGAAGACTGCCTTCCGTACACATCAAGGACATTTTGAGTTTTTGGTAATGCCATTCGGCCTCAGTAATGCACCGTCCACATTTCAGTCCTTGATGAATGAGATATTGAGGCCGTTTATCCGGAAGTTTGTCTTGGTATTTTTCGATGACATATTGGTTTTAGCTCTTCTTGGGCAACACATTTGCAGCATGTCAAGTAGGTCTTTGAGATCGTTCGAATGCACAAATTGGCTCTCAAACAGTCCAAGTGTTCGTTCGACATGCCATCAGTTGCATACCTAGGTCATATTATTTCTGCACAAGGCGTTGCAATGGACCCATAAAAGGTGGCAGCAGTGGAGGCATGGCCCCGACCACAGTCCCTACGGTCTCTCAGAGGATTCCTTGGTCTCACCGGCTATTACCGCAAATTTATAGCTGGTTATGGCGCGGTGGCTGCACCTCTAACAGCACTACTCAAACGGGAGGCCTTTTGATGGACAGATGAAGCCCAAGAGGCGTTCTGCCATCTCAAACAGGCCCTCATGACAGCACCTCTACTCCAAATGTTGGACTTCACCAAGCCATTTATCGTTGATTGTGATGCTTCTGGTTCAGGATTCGGAGCGGTGCTGCATCAAGGGGATGGAGCCATTTCTTATTTCAGCCGAGCAGTGGCGCTTCATCATCAAAAATTACCGGCATATGAGAGGGAGTTAATTGGCTTGGTCAAGGCAGTCCGGAACTGGCGTCCGTACCTATGGGGCAGGGCGTTTCTAGTCCGAACAGATTATTATAGCCTCAAATTTATTCTGGATCTACGCCTATCCACTATTCCACAACACACATGGGTCAACAAATTGTTCGGCTATGACTTCTTTGTTGAGTACCATGCAGGAAAATTAAATGGCGCAGTTGATGCCCTCTCGCGCCGAGATGAGGAAGTGGCAGCCCTCAACACTATATCTGCCCCTCAATTTCAGCTCTTTGATACTCTACGAAGAGAGGCGGACAGCGACCCTCAGGTGGCTGCGATTCAAGCAAAGATGGCGGCAAACACGGTGAAGGAAGGATGGACAGCAGCGGATGGACTGTTGCTCTACAAAGGAAAAATATTTGTTCCAGCAACCTCTTCTGTTTGGCCATAGATCCTTGCTGAGGCACATAATAGTGGGCATGAAGGCATTGAGAAGACTTTACACCGCTGGCGTGCCACATTTTACAGCCCCAAAGCTAGCAGCAGAGTACGGGAGTTTGTACGGGGTTGTTTAACGTGTCAACGCAACAAAACAGAACACCTCCATCCGGCGGGCCTGCTATAGCCACTGCCTATACCGTCGGAGGTTTGGAGTGATATTTCTATGGACTTTGTAGAGGGTTTTCCCAAAGTAGGTGGCAAATCAGTTATTCTTACAGTGGTGGACAGATTCTCTATGTTCGCTCACTTTATTCCGCTGGGCCATCCATATACTGCAGCATCAGTGGCGAAGGCATTCTTTGAGGACATTGTCCGGCTACATGGCATCCCATGTTCTATTGTAAGTGATAGAGACACAGTGTTCACTAGCACCTTCTGGACAGAATTATTTCGGCTGGCTGGAGTGAAATTGCTGCCGAGTTCGCCTTTTCACCCTCAAACAGATGGTCAGTCCGAGGTGGTCAACCGGGTGATTGTCATGTACCTCCGTTGCTTGGCAGGTTGCTTGGCAGGAGACCGGCCGAAGACATGGCTGCAGTGGCTACCATGGGCTGAGTTTTGTTATAATACTTCCTATCAAACGGCTATCAAGTGATCGCCGTTTCGGATTGTGTATGGACGCGACCCTCCAATGCTACGTTCCTATCAGCAAGGGACAGCGTGAGTCGCAGCAGTAGAGAGGCAACTCATAGCTCGGGATGATTTTATTGAAGAAATTAAGGGCCGTTTACTTCAGGCTCAGGTTACAATGCAGCACTCACATGACAAGCATCGCCGTGAGGTGCCATACAATGTGGATGATTGGGTGTGGCTGAAATTACAGCAGCGTTCGGTGGTGGGTGTGACAACAGTGGCTGCCTCCAAGTTGGGACCGAAGTTCTACGGTCCTTACAAGGTGCTACAGCGCATTGGTGAGGTCTCATATAAGTTACAGCTACCACCAAAGGCCCGGATACATGACGTGTTTCATGTAGCACTTCTCAAGAAGTTTGAAGGAGAGGCACCCGTTGAGGTCGTTCCACTGCCTGACATATTAAACGGCAAGGTCCTGCCCACACCAACACAAGTGGTCAGAGCTCGCCTGAACAGGGGTGTATGGGAGCTCTTAATCCAATGGAAGGGCCAAGCACCGTCAGATGCCTCATGGGAGCAATTGGAGGATTTCAAACGACGGTTTCTAGAAGTACAGCTCACGGACGAGCTGTTTGTTGGGGAGGAGGGAAATGTTATCGACGCTTTCGTCGGACGAAAGTATACATGACGGGGCAAACGGGATAGAGCCTAGGGCTAGCCAGGCGCAAGGGCCAGGGGAGTCTTTTGTCATTTTGTTAAATGCATAATGTTGTTGTTTTATTCCAATAAGGCATTAGTTGATTTGTTTCCTTTAATTTAGTAGATTGGTTTGTTTCCTTAAGAATAGTAGATTGATCTGTATTTGGGAGCCTAATATATAAAGGCTACAGTATTTTCGGATAAGGGTATCCAGGCAATAAATCCCTCTTTCGGGCGGGATTACCTGGGGGGTTCGGCCGGCTCCTCGCCGGCGCCGGAACTCCAGGAAATCACTGGCTCTCCACTGTGTTCGTGTCCACAGTTCTGAGATTTCTCTTGTGTTCTTCCCCCTGCCTGTGACCTGCACGTAACAGGGAGTAGAGGGGATTAGTTGGTATCGGGGGGGGGGGGGGCGGGGGCGCTGTCTTTACTTGTAATGACTTACCTGAAGTTAGTACGCAACACATATTGACAAAGTTTATGATTGCAGTTGCACTCTATATTTTTGCACACAAGGAAATTGAGGCGAATGGCTGGATTTCGGGATTACAACTGGAAAATTGTGAAAGTGGAATGGGTACTCAACTGGACTACCTTTGTGTCAGCAAGGGTGGCATGCCACATACTAATTACATACAAACTGATTATCGATGCCCACAAGTTTGATAATGGAATCGTGCTTCCTCTAGCTTTTTTTGGTATGACAGGAATGAATCTGCTCAACGTATCTTTAGGATGTGATCTGTTGAAAGCTTACACACGAGAGAGAAATCAGCAGACACATCAGGACTGAATGTGCCTTTACTGATATTGTACCCCGATTCTTTGGGCAAGATTACAGTCAAACCAATCAATGTAGATCAGCAGACAGAGGTATGTTAAAGTGTTATTGGCCTCTAGGCTGGGTAGTAACCAGTAAAGATGTATTTATATTATTTGTACTGAACTCATCTAGATCTATACCAACAATGATTCTTTTCCAATATGTGCATTACCAGGTGGATATTGCATTTCATATATCAGGAAAAACTTGCATACACAGTTACACACACATCCCGGACACAGCATTGCACATATTACAAGTAGAAGAGGAACAAAGTATATGCATTGTGTCTCATAATTTTTAAGCTTCACCTGGAATGGGCTAAAATCCTAGGCTAGTGTTTCTGGGGTAGTGAAACTTCTCCAACTTCTGAATCATTTGCTCTCCTGTAATACTGCATAGAACTCAGTTCTGTAACAAGTCCAAAATATATGTTCTTGTGTATTTCTTTTTTGTTAATCTGGTATCAATCTTCAGCAAGAAAAAAAGAGGTCTCTTGTAGGTCCCACCGGGATTTGAACCCAGGTCGCCAGATTCAAAGTCTGGAGTGCTAACCACTACACCATGGAACCAATTGTTGTGACTTGGTTCGTCGATAGGTACATTTCTGTCGTTTACCCTAGATCAACAGTGAATGGAAACAATAAGCTCTTCATTTTTTTCCTTTGTCTTTTATCCCTTTGTTGACTAGTTGAGCCCATGCTCTTTTGTGGGCTTGCATCCTCTTGGCACCTGGCAGTTCAACAAAACATTGGAATACCGGTTATTTCAATCATTTTCCAGTTTTTCTAAACCATTCAATCTTTTGGATCTAATGAACTCAAGCTCTCTCTGTGTCCCCATTGAACCGTTCGTCTGTCACGATCTCCTCGCCCCTTCCTGTTGTTTTCTAAACCATTCAATCTTTGTGTCCCCGATTTGGAATTTTGAATGTTTTGGGAATTTCAAAGATGTTAGAAAACAATGATTAAATGCTGATAAAAAATGTAGTTTGCGATTACAGCATAGTTTACTTTCAACAATTTGCACTTGAGCTGAAATGAATGTCCTGACCTAAGAAAACCAGTGAAAGAACAGCATTTTTGCATTTCACAAGCGTTCAAGCTTCCGACAATTCATTTGTACGTACTCGTTGAATTACGAGTAAAATGCATCATGGTGCAAGAACTTGAATTATTCTATGCAATCACTTTGATACTCTGAGGGCCTGGTCGAAATGAAAGGATTTTTTTATTCACGTATTGATTGAATTATTTTATGTAATTTTTAGTTCTAGATGAAGCATATATACATATATCTATGGTCGCTCTAAACCCAACCGTCGATCGATCGACACGACACACGAGCCGTATGTCCGTATCAGCCCGGGGCCATAGACCGGTTTCGCAGAGACGTGGCCGCTGCGCCGCCCGTCGCGCACCCTATCCTCGCCGCGCGCCGCCCGCCAATCGCCACCCCTGAATCCACAGCCACCGCCACACGTACAGGGTACACGCCTCCCACCGCCGCACAGCGCGCGCGCGATCGATCTCATAAAAAACCTCGCTCGCTCGCCACCGATCGAGAGACCAAGCAAAAAGGTCAGCTAGCTACCATACCGAGCTGAGCGAGCAGTTAGCTAGCAGCAGCGCGCGCGTGTTAGCGCGATCGATGGCACCGTCGATGCTCGTGTCCAGCGCCGCCAGTGGCGCGGCCGGCGCCGCCGCCGGTGGCAGGAGACTCCTGCAGGCGGCCGTGCGCCCGACGCCGTTCTCGCGGCTCGTGCTGTCGTCGTCGTCGCAGCCGTCGACGTGGCGTGTGTGCATGCCGGCGCTGCCCGTCAAGACCGTGGCACTGTTCGGCAAGAAGGCCGCGCCCGCAAGAAAGGTTGGATGGATGCAAGAACTAAACCAGCCGTGATTTTAGCCTGCTTTCTTCTAGGATTCGATCGATGTGGTAACATTAATGATCGTTTTTTTCGTGCGTTTGCATGCATGATGTGTGCGTGTAGGCTGAGCCGAAACCCAAGTTAAAGACGGAGGACGGCATCTTCGGCACGTCCGGTGGGATCGGTTTCACCAAGGAGAACGAGCTGTTCGTCGGCCGTGTTGCCATGCTTGGCTTTGCCGTAAGTAGTACTCAAAACTCAACCTGCATATATACATGCACACAGTTCAGAAAATCAGTGGTAGCATATTAGATGGGTATACACGCTAGATTATTGTATCATTTGTATGAACAGGCTAGCTTTTAGGCTAATACATGCTAAACTTAGGAGTTAGGAATATACACATGGTCAATATAAATTAGAAAACACTGCTTTATCTTTTAGAGTTAGCGCCTTCTCACTTGATTTTTTAAATAATATTTTTTAAAAAGAAAAATTCAAATTTGTATGGTGATTTTGAAAAATTACAGAAGCAGGTACTGGTCAACACTTAAAGCGCTGACTAGATGTCACGTCAGCTCGGGTCGACATTTGAAGTGCCGACTAGTGCCACGTCAGCTCTAGTCGGCACTTCAAGTACCGACCGGTGCCCATTTTTGCAATTCTTCAAAATCTCCATACAAATTTGAAATTTTCTTTTAAAAAATATTATTTCGAGAAAAAAATCCTTCTCATTTATATATGGCTCCGCTCCTGTACAATATCAGTTACTGACAGGCGACCCGTTGGTACGAGTAGAAATCAGCCGAAATATTTTGAACTCAAAATTTAATGAATAAATATGATACTACTCTTACATGAGTACGCTTAATAATGAAGTTCTGATGAGATTTGATGCCAACTAACTCACATCTCTTTCATAATGATTAGAGCCTTCATACGCGACACTAATCTATAGTTATTCTTACTGTGAACTTTAAAGACCTCTTCACATGATTTCTTCTGTTGATTTAATGAACAAATGCTGCTAGGTCTGGTAATTGCTGGTCCGTACGTGCATGCATGCAGGCATCGATCCTGGGTGAGGCCATCACGGGGAAGGGTATTCTTGCCCAGCTGAACCTGGAGACGGGCATCCCCATTTACGAGGCGGAGCCCCTGCTTCTCTTCTTCATCCTCTTCACCCTCCTCGGCGCCATCGGCGCGCTCGGCGACCGCGGCCGCTTCGTCGACGAGCCCACCGGCCTCGACAAGGCCGTCATCCCCCCGGGGAAGGGCTTCCGCTCCGCGCTCGGGCTCAGCGAGGGGGGGCCGCTGTTCGGGTTCACCAAGGCGAACGAGCTGTTCGTGGGACGGCTGGCCCAGCTGGGCATCGCCTTCTCCATCATCGGCGAGATCGTCACCGGGAAGGGCGCCCTGGCGCAGCTCAACATCGAGACCGGCGTGCCCATCAGCGAGATCGAGCCGCTCGTCCTCTTCAACGTCATCTTCTTCTTCGTCGCCGCCATCAACCCTGGCACCGGCAAGTTTGTCGTCACCGAAGACGAAGAGTAGATCATCGTCTAGCAGCAGAGCAGCTGAGCAGAGCACCGGTTGTTGTTTCGCTTGTCATTGCTGGTGCATGGCTGCATGCATGTGCATGAGACCTGCTTCAAGTGTACGTACATTGCGTAGGTGTTGATTAATGTATGTTGGGATTAACAACGTGAGATTTAGCCGGTTGCAGATCGATCAGCTAGCATGCATGTATGCGCACGTGCATGTTTTGATATGAAGCTACGACCTAAGCCAACCTCAGCTCCTCTCCGGCGCATCCGATCTCGCCGGCCGGTGCGCCTCACCGGCGTTTCGGTCATTAATTGTCACACCTGTACGTGTTCAGTTTCATCAAAACCTCGATCTCTTCTCTGAAGTCTGAACAAGCGGAAGCTAGCAGTAGCATGCAGTATTGTAGTATTGCCTCTTTTCTCTTAACAAGCAAGCTAGTATTATCCAATATTTGAATTTAAAGCAGGAGATATAAGATGCACGAAGATTTATGATAATTATTGAAGTAATCGAACCAATAAATTTAATACTGTTAAAAGTTAATAAACTGTTTTAAAACATTTTTTAATTATATATAGTTTTTTTCTCAATGTGTAACAATATATGTAATATTAGTAAATTAACCTACTGATATTTTTCTCCGTTTGAGACATGACTTATGGATCATGTCCAAAGCCCATTGGACTTAATCACTTGGACTTAATCACTACAGGAAGATTTGGGAGTGTCACTGCCCACGGGTGAAGTCCATTGTGTACTCGGCAAAAAGTTTGTTGAGTGTTATACTTGGTGAACTTGGAATTTCTTTGCTGCCTAATAAACCTGTTGTCTCGACGTCTATTAGTACTGATTTTCTTTTGTTTTTTTAGTGTCATAGTATTTGCCGAGCGCACAAAATAATGCACTCGTCAAAAATTTTGACGATCAGAGAATTTTCATTTTCCTACAGTGATTTAAGGTTTAGAGTTTATAGTATCAGAAGTAGTGGACCTGCATATGTACTCTGGTCCATATGCATGCGTTGCCTTAGCTCTACAGATTTAACAAACATCGATAGCTTAACCCCATGAACATGCCTAATTTACCAGTCCGACACGGCACTCATGTTAACTAATTGACCTCTGCATGCATTAACAAAATGATTATACTAATTAACTGTATGTTGTACCAGGCTTTTTTTCCTCTCCCGTCAGTGTCACTCTGTCAGCACTAGCTTATCTGAAGGCAATAAAGTCAGGGCTTGTGTCTCATTGCCATAATTTTGAAAGTATATGTTAAACCTGTTGCAAAACAAAATAGTGTATGTTCTAACTGGTGTAAAATGTTAATTTTCTCGTGACTAAATAAAAACCATTGTGATGCCAAAACATGGCGTTATTCGTTCCCTAAATCACGTCTATCTCTCTCAAATATAGAATTAGTTTGATCAATCCTATTTTTATTCTCGTTTATTTTTTCTCTTGCAAGCATTGTTTTCTCCTCTATGTACTATTAATAGACCGGCCAACACACATATTTGAAGATGGCACGGTTTCACATAAAATTGTTATAAATTACAGGTTGTATTTGTATGATTTAAAAATAGGGATCGAGATTATATAAAAACCGTTATAGATTGATTAATTTTTAGAAAAAGATAAGAGTTTAAGATAAACCCTATATAAGATTATACGAAATAAAATTTATAATCTCTCTGTGAGATGCTTACTTGTTAGCAGTGGAGCCTGCATCACATGGGCGCAACAATGGCGGCAAGCACAAATAATGGCCGGCCCAAAGAAGGATATGATTCACAAAAAATGATGCCCAAAGGTGACTGCTTGCAACTGGACTAATTAATGTTTCTTTTGGATGATCCGGTTAAAGTTATATTAGATGTGAAAGGATGTGAGTTAGCTGGCACCAAATCTCCTCAGAACTCCATTGTTAAGCGTGTTCAAGCGGGAGTAGTACCAGGATGGGTGACCTCCTGGGAAATTCTCGTTCACATCCTCCTAGGAGTAGTATCAGTTTTTCTATATTCTTATTATATACTTAGTTGAGCTAGCTATTAAAAACCTCTATTAAGTAGAAGCTGAAACAAACATGTACTAAACGAGATTGACTCATTATATTGCAGGTATTTCTGATTTTCACAATAGTTTATATGTCTCATAACAGTTACTAAGCTACTAATAAGTTAGGACCCAGTGGCTGGATAATCATAATCTTTTGTACGTCAAAGCTAAGCGTGCGTTTGCTCGTGGGCTTCAGTTTACACACCAGAGAGAATATCCTAACCTAATCATTAATCAATCTACTTATTGACGACAAGAAAGTGTGTGAAACTACATAACCGGCCGGCACTTGATCTCCTGAATATATATATATATATATATATATATATAAATACTATTATACACCACGGGTGTAGAATAACATTCTACACCGACGTGGAATGGAGGGGTTGGGATTGGGTGAGGGGTGGGCACGATTGGGATGATCGGTGTAGAATAGCACTTACACCCATAGTGTAGAATAGCGTTCCCGTATATATATATATATATATATATATATATATATATATATATACAAATGCTATCCTACACCACGGGTGTAGAATAACTATTCTACCGACAAATCTACCACTGATAAAAAATTAGTACTCAATAGCTATTCTACTGAGAAAATTCACTACTGAAAATAGTCGGTGTAGAATAGTTATTCTACACACGTAGTGTAGAATAGCGCTCCCGTATTAGACGACCAGATCTCGAGGTTATCGCGTGCTGAGATCTAAAAAAAGGTATTTCGGAAAACAAATCACACTTTGCTCCAAAGATCGGACCAAAATACAGAATTATTGCTACGTTCGACTGGATCCGCTGCTCTGTCCTGTGGTGGGGCCGGCTGGGTTGTGCGTCATACGGGCAGGCCGGGGCTTGGCTGGTACGTGGAATCCACGTCACCGAGACAAAAGGAGCATGTAGACATCCAGACCGAGACATTGGCTCGTGTTGCGTGGGGCCAGATGCCACGTGGACCGGGCGCTTTCTCCCACCACGTCGTCTCGCGCCACATGGAGGCAGCTGATGTCTTGTTTTTTATTTTTAAGTTCAATTTTATTGAGTTTGATTAATTTTACAGAAAAATATACCAAAAATTATGTTACTAACTAGTTCTCTTAAACCGGCTATAAGACATGTCTTGCATTGCATTTATTTCATATTATAGACGTTAGTGTATTTTTATTTAAATTTAATTAGTCATTGTTTGACAAGTTCGTTTTTAAGAATAGCCAAATGATAAAACAGAGGTAGTAGATAGCTTCCACAGTAAAAAACCAATTTTCATATATATGAGTTTGTGAACTGTATGTAAAAATAAAACTAATAAAGAATTCTCCCTATTATTTATTTAATTCCCCCTCAACTTATCTACATATGTTTTTATAGTAATTCACCATTAATATTATACCATATTTAGTTGGAAAAAATAAAAATTCTCCTGCTTATTTATTTTTTTAAGGTGTTTGTAGTATTACAAAAATATGCTTAGTAATTCCTCCCTCAACCAAGGTGACTTGACTTTTATAATTTTTACAAGTAGCAGAAACAAACACCTTAACCAACATACATCAATACTAGTTAATGATTTGCAATCTGTACCGATCGAGCATTTGCTTGAGCTCCAGACTAGCTAGATTGCTAGAATATATGGATCATCGTTTCAGATTTGGATTCCAGTTTTTTTTCATAAATTGAAACAAACAGGGTAATTTATTCTGTCAACTTATTATAATCTGAAATACAGATTATAACAATCCAATAAGCTGATGGATTCCAGCTTTTTTCATAAATAGAAAACAAATAAGGTAATTTATTCTGTCAACTTATTATAATCTAAAATACAGATTATAACAATCCAGTAAACTGATAGAACCCAATTTTTTATAAACTGGATTTTTATAATCCAAAACTAAAACAAACGGAAACTTAGTTTCATCGGTAAATAACCACCAACATTTTTAAGTATATTTTAATAACTATGTTTTTATAGTTTTCTCTCAACACCAAAACGCCTTCTCGATCGGCCATGCTGCGTGTTTATGAAAGGCTGCTTTGTTCGTCAGGCCTGCAAGCACAGGGGACACGAGATCCAGCATACGGCATCACATGCGTTTGTTCAGATTACCCCCAAAAATCGAAAGAGAACCAGAGGAAAGCAGCTACTCCATTAGCAGCAGCTTTGGCTGGCTCGGTTAATTTGATCTCTTCGTTGCTTGCCAGCCTCCTCGTTTTCAACGCATCAAATCTCCGTCTTTTGGCTCCCTTTACTCTCGAAACATTGAGCTTTCTCTCGTCTTTTAATCCCAGTCCAAGCGAATTCTATGTAGGTGACTTTGAAGCAAAAGAAAGAACTGGAGTGTTGTATTCAGGCAAGAAACGTAACTAGCTCTGCCGTGACAGTGACAGTGTGACACTGATGCATGCATGCATGCATGCCAGCATGCAGCATGGGTTCGTATGAAGGCGAGAGCCCATATCTCAGACGATCTTTTATGTATGGCCGGCAGCGCGAGAAATCTGGACGGTTTGCCGGTTTTCCACCGTGCGCCGCGGGCTCGCACTGTAAAATAGAATATTTGATTATTTGTCACTCTTAAAAATGGATTTTGATGATTTGACACTTTGGCTCACTGTCATACATTCAGATGGTCCCACTTGTCATCCACCCAAATGGCAAATAATCAAAATATGCAAATTTTTTAGTGGCAAATCCTCAAATTTCCCAAAAAAGAGAGATTTTTTTTACAGATGTCGCTCTTTTCACTGTGCATATACAGTTGGTCGATACAGAGGAAAAACCATCTGAATAAGGGATAGGAAAAAAATAGAAACTAATTTTTAAGTACAATTGTCAGGTGTCGATGCAAATAATAATCCAAATTAGCCATTTATAAAAATGGTTTTTATATCATTGCGACATATTCACGTGTCCACGTACAAACACAATTAATCTTCTATATATATACCGGTTGTCACACCTAGACAGTGTTTGAAGGCAAGGTAAATGATAATGTAATTAATTACAATACCGAGTGATAATAATGTATCATATTATTAGATTTGTTTAGTTAACGAGCGTAATATATTATGTTTACATTACATAATTTGATTGAAATTACATAATTTGATTGAAAGGTATAATATATACTGGTAACGTAATCTGATACATGACTAATTAGAGTGTAATTGACTGATTACTATGTTATAATCTGATTACGTTGTATCTAACACGAGCACATCTAGATAGCGTCGGCTTGGTTGGGCAATCTAGCCATGTTTTATATATGAAAAAACAAAACAGGACGGAGGGATAGATGTGATCATCTGATCGCCATTAGACATTAGTACGTGCTGCCCCCTTGGTGCTGGACGTACTCGTTCACGTGGAGAGGAATGAGAGCCATGATTTGTACGGTGCCCATGTCTTCCGGGGAAGCAAACATTATGGACGACAACGTTGTGAGCTTCACGTAATATAATGACATGTTTTGCAATTTGCAGAGCACATGCATGATCGATCGGGCAGATCGAGATGGAAGTCTTATTAGCTTTATTGCAACCATAATGGGAGAGAACAGCTTTGGTCGATCCAACATTTTTATAAAACAAAACTGTAGGTCCGTTGGAATATATATATATATATATATATATACTATTCTACACCACGGGTATAGAATAACTATTCTACCGAAAAATCTACTACTGAGAAAAAAGTAGTACTCAATTGATATTCTACTGAAAAAATCTACTACTAAAAGTAGTCGGTGTAAAATAGCTATTCTACACACGTAGTGTAGAATAACGCTCTCGTATGTGTGTATATATATATATTCTCTCAGAAATATATATTTCACACATACGCTATGTTTTGTATCTTTTCCGTGAGCGTATGTTCCACCTAATGTACATGACATATGTCGGTTTTGATTTTTTTAAGTACTAAGAGCATCTCCATTGTAATTGTTATCCAACTTGCTATCCTTAAAAATAGTAAGAATTATTCAAAAGATGTCTTCATTGTACTTGCTATTTAAATTGCTATTTTAGAGATCTTGCTATGTCTCTCACAAAACTTGCTACAACAAGTTTTGTGAGAGAAATAGCAAACCTCCTAAAATAACAAGTCTAATAGCAAGTATAATGGAGTGCGTAACAAAATACTAAGTCAATTAAAATAGAGAGACTTGCTAATGCTATGAATAACAAATCAAAAATAGCAATTACAATGGAGATGCTCTAAAACATATTATATGTATGATACCCTTTGACTCAACTAATAGGACACCTGAAACACCTAAAGAGTAAAAAGAAATGGGATAATGCGGATGATCTATCTAGAGAATTATCAATTCATTTAAAAGTTTGATCATATTTTGATCAGAAAGTATGTATTTTTATTAGAGAGAGTATATATTATTATCATATTTATATTACTTGATACTGAGAATATATATTTAATTTATTGATATATGTGAAACACCGGGTCATTTTTGTTCTGTATTTGCCCTCGCTTAAACGGCCACATGAATTGTCACACAAAAGTGAGTACTTTCAGTTGAAGAGAAAGATACAACTAACGAAAAGTAGAGATATGATGCATAATATAAATAATTATATTCTATTTAGACATTTTTGGATTGATTTCTAAGCTAGACGTGCATGGGATTAATTTTAGAGATGCACATATAACAATACCAGCCATGTACCCTCCTTTTAGTTGCACTTTCAGATGCACTCAGGTCAATAAGGTTCTGTTTGGAAATATAGTTTTTGAAACTACGGTATTTCAAAAACTACACTATACTATATCTATGACAATACAACAGTTTATAATACCACAGTTTTGGACAAAAATGTTTCGTACCAAAGTTTTCAATACTGTAGATTGAGTACAATATTTCTAATACTGCAGTTTACTTTACAGAGATTTCAGATAGAGTCGCCAAACACCTTTCAGCATATAATACTGTAGTATTGCTCAATACTACAATATTATTTCTCAAACTATAAAAAATTGTGTTCCCAAATAGAGCCTAATAAGGTAAATCACGAATTTCAATTAAAGGGATGGTATATGATGAATTTTTTCTTTTGCAAATAATTTGCGTTCCATTTTAGATGATGTAGTGCATATCAGCTCGTGAGATATAATCTTCGCTTTACATTTTAAAGGCCATTTTCAGCCGCTTTTTATGGAATTTGTATTTTCCGGTCTTTTTTTCCTTTTTTGTTTTTTCTTTACTTCCCAAACTTTTTGTCTATCACCTATTGGTAGTGGTCGAAGATATAAACCATTTTTATTATTAAAAAGAGTGGTTTATTGGTATGCGTAAGCTTCCGGTATTAATTAAGTAGACATATAAAACGGAGAAACTAAAATGAAACTTGGATGAAGGTTACGAGTGCAAATTTAGGGGGTGTTTGGATGGGGCTAAAATTATTTTAGTCTCCGTCACATACAATGTTTAAATATTATTTTGGAGTATTAAATATAGACTATTTACAAAACCTATTCATAATCGGAGGATTATTCACGAGACGAATCTAATGAGCCTAATTACACAATGATTTGACAATGTGATGCTACAGTAAACATTTGCTAATTATGGATTAATTAGGTTTAAAAAATTGTCTCGTGATTTAGTCTCCGATTCTGCAATTATTTTTATAATTAGTTCACATTTAGTCCTTCAAATTAATGTCGAAACATTCGATATGACACATGCTAAAATTTAGCCTCTGAATCCAAACACCCCTGACATGCAGTCTCACTCAAGCCTACCTGTTTGGATAATTGGATCTACTATCAACTTTATTAGAGTGGGTTGCCAATGTGACATGTAGTATAATTTTCAAAAATTATAAAAAATATTGACAAACTATTTTAATGATGTTCATTGACTTTCAATGCTACATTCATTTATTTGGATCAAGTTGAATGGGTTAAATTTTTTTGTGCCATTACAATTTTTATGGTTTACTAATATATGGTCACAACAATCATTAATAGTAGTATATAGAAAATTATTGAAAATTGTAATGACACGTGAGTAATTTACAATGATTCAGATTCTATTCATTTTATCCCATAATCACGGAAATGA
The DNA here is from genome assembly GCA_019279435.1 of Zizania palustris. Lineage (NCBI taxonomy): Eukaryota > Viridiplantae > Streptophyta > Magnoliopsida > Poales > Poaceae > Zizania > Zizania palustris. Next base: position 8,099,044 of record JAAALK010000282.1, read on the forward strand.
CAAATGGGCTTTTTGTTCTGCCTAATCAAACCACAAAATTCGTCTCTCTTTTTTTTTAAAAAAATGAAAAACCAGTTCAAAACGAAACCGATATAAAAAAACTTCAAAAACAAAATCAGTTCACGCATCGAATCCAACGGCGGGTTGAAACCAGAGTATGGCCCACGGCAGCGGGGCCCGCGCGGCGGTAGGTGTAGGTGACACGGACGCCGACGGGTGGTCCCACCCGACACTCCGCATACCTCCCGCTTGGCTTAGCGTGGGTCCCACCCACCACGCTGGCCGCGCCTCCCCGCTATATAACGCCTCACGCCTCACGCCTCACGGCGTCACGCGGTCACGCCCGGTCTCGCCCTCGCCCACCGCACAGTGTGAGGCGCCGCCACGTACCCACTCGCGCGGCGCGCACAGAACGACCACCTCCGACGAGGCCTCTGCGCCGCCGCGCCGCACCGCCGGGCTCCGCAGCCGATCCCTCTGGCAGCTCCGTCTCAGGATTTCGTGGGACCCATCATCACCCACGGGCGCCGCGGACGCCGTGCTTGCGTACGTGACGTGCGTGCACGGGGGAGGGGCGAGCGGGTGGCGCGCGGGGGAGGGGAAGAGGAGGCAGAGGGGATGGAGAAGTACGAGGCGGTGCGGGACATCGGGTCGGGAAACTTCGGGGTGGCGCGGCTGATGCGCAACCGCGACACCCGCGAGCTCGTCGCCGTCAAGTGCATCGAGCGCGGCCATCGGGTTGGTTGATTCTCTGTCTCCGTTTTTTTTTTCTGATTGAGGTGGCTTGATCGGTGGGTGGAGGATTGATTGCTGGGTGGATTATGACGCGGGTTACTTGGTTTTGGGATCTGTTCCACGCAGATTGACGAGAATGTGTACAGGGAGATCATCAATCACCGCTCGCTGCGCCACCCCAACATCATCCGCTTCAAGGAGGTTTGTGACTTCAGGCCGAATTTGCTTTTGTCCATTGGAACATTTTCTCCGCCAATTTCCATCAAAAGTTGCCTCGTGATTATAGAGTGGTTCCAAATGGTGCTGATGGATATGATTCTGTGAAAACAGCTGAAAATTTTAGTTTGAGAGTTCGCTAATTTCTCCAAACTGCATGCAGTGAGGGAATCATTTGATGGCTGTTAAATAGTTGCATTTTTGTTCCTCCCTTTCCCCTTTCGTCTATTTCGTTATAGACTATCTTGCCCTTGTGTTTGTACCATTTACCCACGGATTTTATGGCACGGATGAATGTGCTTTAGATAAGGTTTTCGGTGGCACTTTTTTTTGTTGCAAAATTTGAGGCACAAAAGCTATGCCATATTTATTTGAATGCAGAAGTAAATTTCGAAGGAATGAAGGAATCGGGCTGCCCTGTTGGCTTTACCTATTCCTTCTTTCAGAAAAGAGGGTCGCACTGTTATTTATTGATTTGGGGGGAAATCCTGCAGGTTATATTGACGCCAACGCATCTTATGATTGTCATGGAGTTCGCAGCAGGCGGCGAGCTATTCGATCGAATCTGTGATCGTGGCCGGTTTAGCGAGGATGAGGTCCCATGATTTTTTCTGAGTATTATAATCCTGTCGTTTGTTGAACGAGCAATACTAAAGTTATTTTTTCTGCTTGATGCAGGCCAGGTATTTCTTTCAGCAATTGATCTGTGGTGTGAGCTACTGCCATCACATGGTATGCAACAAACTCATAACTCACTCAAAAAAGACCAATTCGATATCCCTAAGCAGAAATGATTACTGTACCCTGTTTCTGTTTATTATTCTTAGAATTGGTAGTTTCAGTTTTATAAATGAGCTCTAATCTTTACGAATTCCCAATTATCTTATTCTGGGAACAATCTTGCCAATTCCAGCAAATATGCCATAGAGATTTGAAGCTGGAGAATGTTCTCTTGGATGGAAGCCCAGCTCCACGGCTCAAGATATGCGATTTTGGTTACTCCAAGGTTTGTTGCCGAATCCACTGTCACTTTTGCAACCTTGAAGTTATTGGAATATCTGTAAATTCTCAGAATAATGTCTTTGCATATTGGAACAGTCATCAGTACTGCATTCAAGACCCAAATCAGCAGTGGGGACGCCAGCATATATCGCACCGGAGGTGCTATCCCGCCGTGAATATGATGGAAAGGTGAGTTTTTTGACCCCTTGTAGTTTGATGACACATATTTTATTTTGTTTCTGTCAACACTTATGCAACATTGTTTTTTTGGTGAGTGAACCAAACCTCCTTATCCAAGCATTGTATGTGCAAATATTTCTTTTATCTTTCGCTTCAGATCACATATGAAATATTAATACACAAATTGAACTGTTGTTTGGTTAAATGGTGGGAGTATCCAGGCATGACAATTGACATTACTGGTTCACCAAACTTTTTTAGGTGAATTAATTAGTGAATGCCTCTATTATTATAATTAAACTTCTCCATTGAAGCCACATAGCAGATGCACTTTGTCCATGACTGTGGCAATCCATACACTCGGCCCCCAATTAATTAAAATTAGGTCCGCCTATGTTGTCTCAGCATATGTTGGTGCAGCATAGCCTGGTCCCTTGTCCAGGTACAAGGAGGAGGGTTGCGTTAGGCGTGGCGAGCCAGCTATAAAAAAACTTAGCCACTCAAATGGAAATGAAACCCAATAGAAAACCGTTGGGGCGTAACCCTCTTAGCGACGCGCCATATCGGAACCCGGGTATGGTGTTAAATGGGCAAGGGCCGGGCCGCCACCCCCTTGGTGGCGCGCCGTGTCGTGATCTGGATGCGGTGTCAAGTGAGCAAGGATCGGGTCGTCGCTTCCTTAGTGGCGCGCTACATCGGCGCCCGGGTGTAGTGACAAATGTGCAAGGGTCTTCGCATCTGTCTCAACGGGTGCGAGGGGTAAGGAAGCTAGTTGAGCCGACTAGGATCCGTGTAGGTAGTTGGAACGTAGGGTCCTGGGTCCCTTACAGGTAAGCTAAGAGAGTTAGTCGATGCAGCGAGCAGGAGGCGTGTTAATATCCTATGTGTCCAGGAGACAAAATGGAAGGGGCAAAAAGCGAAGGAGGTGGAGAACACTGGTTTCAAGCTTTGGTACTCAGGAACAGTGGCAAACAAAAATGGAGTAGGTATCCTGATTGATAAGAGCCTTAAGGATGGAGTGGTGGATGTCAAAAGGCAGGGAGATAGGATTATCTTAGTCAAACTAGTTTTGGGGATGTGGTCTTGAACATAATAAGTGCATATGCCCCTCAGGTTGGTCTCAGTGAGAGCGAGAAGAGAAAGTTCTGGGAAGACTTAGATAGCATGGTCAGAGCAGTACCAACCAATGAGAAGCTTTTCATAGGAGGAGATCTCAATGGTCATGTAGGTTCAACAAAGGCAGGTTATGAGCTGGCTCATGGAGGTTTTGGGTATGGTAGTAGGAATCAAGAAGGAGAGGATATTTTGGACTTCGCTGTAGCCTACAACCTAGTGATAGCCAGCACTTTCTTCAGAAAGAGAGATTCTCATTTGGTGACTTTTAGTAGTGGCCATCGTTTGAGCCAGATCGACTTTGTTCTCACTAGGAGAGAAGATAAACAAGCATGTTTGGATTGTAAGGTGATACCTAGAGAGAGTGTTGTGCCCCAACATAATCTTGTGGTGGCTGACTTTCGTTTTCGGATCCGTACCCATAGGGATAAACAAGCCAAAATTGCGAGGACGAAGTGGTGGAAACTCAAAGGGGAGACATCCGAAGTTTTTAAGGAAAGAGTTTCTGTGGAGGGTGCTTGGCCCGAAGAAGAAGATGCAAACAACATGTGGGTGAAGATGGCAACTTGTATTAGGAAGGTGGCGTCAGAAGTGTTTGGAGTGACCAAAGGGAGCAGAGGTGAACCTAAAGATACTTGGTGGTGGACCGAGGATGTTCAAAAGGCAATAAAGGAGAAGAAAGAATGTTACAGGAGCTTGTTCCATGACAGGAGCGCGGTCAACATAGAGAGGTATAAGGTAGCAAAGAAGACTGCTAAGCGAGCTGTGAGTGAGGCAAAGGGTCGAGCCTATGATGATCTTTACCGAAGACTAAGTACAAAAGAAGTGGAGAAGGATGTCTACAAGATGGCTAGAATTCGGGAAAGGAAGACAAGGGACCTCAACCAAGTTAAATGCATTAAAGATGAGATGGATCAACTCTTGGTGAAAGGACAAGACATCAAACAGAGGTGGCAGAGGTATTTTGACAATCTTTTCAATGGTGAGAATGAGACTATGGACACCCAATTGGATGACTCCTTTGATGATTTAAATAGATGCTTTGTACGCAGGATCCAAGAGTCAGAGGTCAAAGAAGCTTTAAAGAGGATGAAAGGGGGCAAGGCGATGGGTCCGAATGGTATCCCAATAGAGGTGTGGAAATGCCTTGGGGATATTGCCATCGTTTGGCTAACCAAGTTGTTCAACCATATTTTTCGATCAAACAAGATGCCCGATGAGTGGAGGAGTACATTAGTACCAATCTTCAAGAACAAGGGAGATATTCAAAGTTGTACCAACTATCGAGGGATTAAGCTCATGAGCCACACTATGAAGCTTTGGGAGAGAGTTATTGAGCATCGCCTAAGAGGAATGACGCATATCACCATGAACCAATTTGGATTCATGCCTGGAAGGTCAACCATGGAAGCAATTTTTTTAATAAGACAGGTCATGGAGCGGTATAAGGAGCAGAAGAAGGACTTGCACATGGTTTTTATCGACTTGGAAAAGGCCTATGATAAAATACCTAGGAATCTCATATGGTAGGCATTGGATAAGCATAAAGTCCCAACAAAATATGTTACGCTCATTAAGGACATGTATGACAAGGTTGTGACTAGTGTCCGAACAACTGATGGTGATACAAATGTTTTCCCGATTAACATAGGACTACATCAAGGTTCAGCTTTGAGCCCTTACCTATTTGCCTTAGTGATAGATGAGGTCACGAGGGATATACAAGGAGATATTCCTTGGTGTATGCTTTTCGCTGACGATGTAGTTCTAGTAGATGAAAGCCGGGAAGGAGTAAATAGAAAGCTAGAGTTATGGCGTCAGACCCTAGAGTCAAAAGGATTTAGAATTAGCAGGACCAAAACCGAGTATATGAGATGTGACTTTGGTACTACAATTAGTGAGGATGGAGACGTAAGCTTGGGAGGCCAAGTAGTACCAAAGAAGGACACCTTCCATTATTTGGGATCGATGCTTCAGAGAGATGGTGATATTGATGAAGATGTTAGCCATAGGATCAAAGCGGGGTGGATGAAATGGCGTCAAGCATCGGGAGTCCTATGTGACAAGAGAGTGCCACAGAAGTTGAAAGGCAAGTTCTACAGGACGGCGATTAGGCCTGCTATGTTATATGGGGCTGAGTGTTGGCCTACTAAGAGGCGGCATATCCAACAACTATGTGTCACAGAGATGCGTATGTTGCGTTGGATATGTGGGCACACAAGATTGGACCGAGTGAGAAACGATGACATACGCGATCGGCTAGGAGTAGCGCCAATTGAAGAAAAGCTTATGCAACATCGATTGAGATGGTTTGGGCATGTATCCCATTAGAGGTTCTGGAATTAATTGATGCTTCTGATTGGATGAGGAGTCATTATCAATGTGAGTTGCCCGAACATCTTCTTGTTTGGTTTAAGACGTACCGCAAAGGATGTTCACATGGGAATAGTGGAGTGGGATATAAGGTGAATTCAGACCATCCATCCACAAAAGAGGTTCTTAACCTACAGATTCTCTCTGTGCCCATGAGATGGCTCTCCTTTTAACTGTTAATGGAATTTTTGGATTCTAGTTTCTTGTCATTTATCACCTTTTCATAAGCAGCTAGAGACAGGTTCCTCCTAAAAAAGGTCCTCTATGACTGGGCTACTTGGGAATTTTGGCTTTCTGTTTATGTTTTTATTTTACCTTTTGTCCCATTGCCCCAACATATCCTACAAATCAATTGTATTTTATGACGTCTAAATTGCAGTGCAGTACAACTGCCCAATAGAATCCAGTAACAACCACATAATCCAAGTATCATGTAGGAATTTCTAGTTCCAGTTCAAAATGCTGCCTCTTCTAAAAAAAGTGTGAAATGCTATGCCATAGACAACATCGTGTTTATTGGCTTCATATGAAAAATCCATTGTTTAATTGCAATTTTATGTACTTGGTGGACTGTATCCCATATATTTCGTAAGAACTGAAGCAGCAACATCTTTAATGCAAATAGTTTCAGTCATGCTGTCGCCTCCCCAGTTAGGACAGGTTCACTCGAAGATATAGAAAACACTTCACTGTGCTTCATCACTGAAGTCAAACTGGTATTTTGAATCACTAGGCTTGTTCAGTTCAGTAATTTTACTTTGAAGTGTTACCCCTTGAATATTGTTGGGTTAAGTCTATTTATCAAGTCCACAGGAACCCATGTGCTAAAGCCACCTTTGTGTTTTAGAGTCAAACTTGAGGTCAGTTTGTAAGTTGTTGAGGTTCTTTCAAGTGAAATCAAAACATTTTCCCTGAAACTAACCTATAACACTGAGAACTTTTCGTACGATAACGTGGCTTCCCAATTTCGAAGCAATAAAGTTTCTTAGTTTTACTTGAACAAGACCAAGTACGATGCCATTTTGTTGAACTAATCCTATCTTTTTATATTATTGCACCTGACTAATTGCTTAGTCAACCATTGGGCTTCATGCATGTCATCCTACCAGCTTGAAAACAGCAATATGTTTGAGGGTATGCCATTATGTTAGATATGCATACTGGATGTGCTCCACGTGTTCTTTAATATTATGATGCTGACATGTATTATTAGTATTCCATGCCCTCCATAGGAACTTATCAGCTGCTCTTAACTAACTACTCTTATCTATAGAATTTTGCATTACAAGGAGCCTACATATCATTCTAAACTATTAATGTGACAGCAGAACATAACTGCCCCAAATGAAAGTGATTTGATCAAACAAGCATAATTCCATTAGGGCGCATTAGTGTTGTCACCTGAAGCTTAGCAACCTTCTAACAAAACCTTAACATAAATGACACTAAGCCCAGACTGTGCTTTATTGTGACAACTCACAACACGACCTATTGTTCATCACTCTAACTGATTTCTGATAAATCTTAGTCCTGATCCTTTTCACTTACTTTGTCTGGAACCTTTTCACTTCATTGTACTGAATGTTTGTAAGCGTGCATTACGATCAGAGAGTAATGTTCACCTCTACTCAGTAGTGAAACTTGGCTTGTTGATGTAGCTTGCAGATGTATGGTCCTGTGGTGTCACTCTTTACGTCATGCTTGTGGGAGCCTACCCATTCGAAGACCAGGATGATCCCAAGAATATACGCAAGACCATTCAGGTGATATGCAAGACTTTTTAGTCGTAGATATCCATCCTATGTTTGCCTGCAGGTTTTCCTTTTGCACCTCATTTCCTCATTCCAGTAGCGCTTGTTCATCCGCAGCGAATAATGTCAGTGCAATATAAGATACCAGATTATGTCCACATATCTGCAGAATGCAGACAGCTTATTGCCCGTGTTTTTGTCAACAATCCAATGAGGGTAATGAACTCAATCTGTGTTTCACTTTCCTTTTCTTTTGAAGAAGCCGTGATGTACTGATGTGTCCGGTCACAAGTGACATACATAGTATTGACGCAGCAATTTGGATGTTGTCCAGAGAATCACGATGAAGGAGATAAAGAGTCACCCATGGTTCTTGAAGAACCTGCCTAGGGAGCTCACAGAGACGGCTCAAGCGATGTACTACAGGAGGGATAACTCCGTCCCTTCCTTTTCAGACCAGACATCAGAAGAAATCATGAAGATTGTGCAAGAAGCAAGGACCATGCCAAAATCATCCAGGGGAGGCTACTGGAGTGACGCAGGTTCAGACGACGAGGAGGAAAAGGAGAAGGAGAAGGAGAAGGAGGAGAAGGAAGAGGAAGAAAGACCGGAACATGAGAAGGAGGAGGAGGATGAATACGACAAGAGGGTCAAAGAGGTTCATGCGAGCGGAGAGCTCCGTATGAGCTCACTGCGCATATGAAAGTTGTTTGTGTGAAGTTGTGTACATAATCGGTTTACTATGGAACTGCAGATTTCAGTGCGATGTATGCAATTTTTGCTGCAAATTTGCTTCTGTTTTGGTGTTTCTGTAACATTATTTACTTGGGGCGCCTGAACTTCAGTGGTCTAATGTTCGGTTCTTGGACAAGAATATTTTGTACATGTACAGCGTCTGCTATGTACATGCCTGCCAGCAGCTATACAGTATTTTATCTCAAAAGGAGGACATACCGTTGCCACCATATATAACTGGAACACTGCAGCTTCGCACTGAGCCTGAGACTGGTAATATCTTTTCGAAGTTGAGCAAGTTAAACATACTTAGCTGAAAGCCTGTTTGTAGTTGTAATAGTTGTAGGTGTCCAAATTCTGGATCTAGATCCAAATATATTATATATGAATTGGATCGATATAAAAAATATCTGATTAGTTAAAGAAATCTCTTTTCTCTACCGGCCACCACGCCCATCTGCACCATAAGGAATGCGGCAAACACCAAACAGTGGAGTGAGAGGGTATATTCAATGGTAATTGTAAGTAATTCCTTCAAACTTCTGAATCTGAAGTAGTGTAGTGACAAGAGACAGCTCTATCTTTAGTATGCATTTTTTTTAAACAGATACACCTTAACTATTTGGTACAGCTTCAACTCTTCTAGACTAATTTAAGAGTTAGAGTACTACCAAACACCCCTATGCTAGATGTAACCCCCTCTATATAACAGTAAAGAAATGAGCAGAACTAATCAAATGGAGTGAAGTATACAACCGGTTTAGATCGCATCACCGTAGTCCTCACAAAATATGTTGCACTGTCCTCTACAGAAGCATGAATTCAATAATTAGCATGCTCTCCAAAAACTAAACAACAGTTACAAACTATCTCTGATGAATTGATCCACTGAAAACTTGTAATGTATATCAGTAATAAGTAACAACAGTTCATTGCGGATATGTAATTATTTATGTTAAGATGAAAATAAATGCTATGGAGATGGCGAATTAACAAGTATGATATCAGAACTGTACTCTGTCCTCTGGCGTACGTGTGTTTGCTTGGTTAGCATTTCAATTAGGATGGGTTAGCACTAGTGTTAGAATATACACTTACTAGCTCGGAAAAAGGTGATATGCTATTGTAAAATTAGTCACCTTTTGAGATCACAACAAATACATCGTCCAGAGACCACTTCCTAATTTCAGACTTCTGTTCTGGGTTAATGATCGCCTGGTCAGTTTTGGCAAGTCGGTAGCCAATGACAATCTCGTCTCTTTCACGAGCCCTGACCATTATATCAAAGAAACTCAACTCCTCTTGCTCATAGAGGTAAAACTCAGCAGGCCGTACGCACATCTCGTTGCCCTGTAATATGCAAAGAATTACAACAATCAGATGCAAGGAAAATCAATTTGGGTGGTTAAATACTATCTTATGGCTAACTCCTTAAAATACATTAGCTGAACAAAGCAGGACAATGAACACAGAATGTGAAAACAGAATATACAGAGCATGCATTTTAGTACCTCCTCGGCAAAAAGTTCTTCAAGAACTCTATTGATTTGCTTGTCCTCGGCCACCATTGCTAATGCCATGCTGACAAGTTCATTTGATAGAACATAGTCGCTGATTTTGGAGACAGATACAAGGTTTCTGGTTCTGGAATCCAATATTTCACTGATGATTATTGATTTGTCTGATGCATGCTGCATCTCCCGAATCCAGGAGCTGTGGCAGGTGTAACGGAGAGGTGATTTTAGTTCCTTTGATGGAAGACGTTTGGACTGTAGAACAAAGCAAACATCAACAATGCAAATCATTATCTAAAAAATAATGCAAATGGCATATACTTATGTATGAGTTATAATACCATGTTTCTTGTTAACTTACCTGAATGTCACGAATTAGAAGAAGTGTAGCTAAAGAACGTGAATCAGAATGTACAATGGAGTCCTCCACTGACTCATCTGCAAGAATTAAAATCTGCAGTTTCAAAATTAGCACTGGGTTGACTTCAACACGGGTAAACGGGCAACTGAAGTAGAAGAAATGCATATCACAAAGGTGTCTATGACAATTTTTAAATTATATGTAAACAAACAATAATGAACTCCAAACTTTTTATTTCAATTATCTATGACCGATCTAAACATAAGATGGGCATATAATTTAGCAAACATAAATTACTAAATGGACTAACAGCAAGCATATATGTTATGTAACTTCAATAACAAACACAGGATCATATGGGATTTGGCCATTTGGAAACCTAAGACACTGAGCAGAACAATGTTTACAAATCGTCCGATTAATCAGTCTAGTCAGTTCTCTGGGGCCCACTAGCTGCTCCAATGTGATCAGACCGACCAGAAGTCTGGTCATCTGACTAGTCGTCCGATTAGGGGTGTTTTGGCAGCCAACCGACCAAGTTTTATTTATGTGTTTTTAGTGGGCCTGCTCAGCTGGGCTTGGAACCTATTGAGATCTGTTAGGGACTTAGGGTTGTCTACACTATCCCATGTGTCAGCTCTCTTCCCTTGCACGCCACCTCTCTTCCTTACGCTCCAGCCGACGCCGCGCGCACGTTTTCCAGCCGTCCAACGGCCAGTGCGTGCTCTAGCCAAAGCTCCTGCGGCGCACGTGTTGTCTGGTGGTGCGCGTGTTGTAGTGGCCATGCACGGCCAACTCTCCGACCCTCCAGACCAGCGGCCAGCCCTCTAGCCATCTAGCTGTCCAACACTCCAGCCATCAAGACTTAAGATGAGCTCCTCCTCCTCGGGTGAGTAATTCTTTTCAGTTAGAACCCTAGAATTTGATTGTGTTGATTTGTTCAGAACTTCAGCTCCTCCGCACACAACTAGGACAGACCAGGATCGACTAATCATGATTAGTTTCCTGGTCCGTACCATGACGACTAGGTTCGACTAGGCAATTTGTAAACATTAGAGCAGAATAGGGTAATAATATATTTGAGCCGCGTTGGTCATTTCATCAATTATTCATTAATTAAATAAAACTGGTCAGAATGCTCCACTTGTCTCTACAATAGAGTATATACTCACAGAATCAAAGGTCTCCAATGGCAAGATTTCTAGGTGCCGCCTGATGACGGCATTCCCTTCTTTATGTACAAGTTTAATGCGTGTTAGTCCAAAAATATCCATACCACAATCAGTCAGCTTTCTCTCCCTCTCCTTCTCTGGCACCTCATTGAACATCCATAATTCAGAACCTTCAGCAAGAAATGCTTCTAGAACCTGCACAACAGCACTAACATTCATTTCCAAAAAAGTGCTTAACGACTGATTTGTGTGCTTAACCCGGCTGAAAAAGTGCTTAAACAAAAAACAACTCTGGCAAAAAAGGTTCCAAGTCAAATTACCATTATCATATCATGGATGTCACGTCGCCAGCCACAGAACAAAATTTTCTCTGGGTATTTAGGAGGGGTCGGGATATTTGGTAGTAAACCCTTATGCACCTGACAAGAGATACAAATCAAGATTAAAAAGGATTTTTCACTCCAGGCAAGTATGACTTGCATGGCAGTTGTACAAGAAAGAAAATATTATACAACATCAACTTAAGATCCACCTGTGGTACAGGGGCGGGAGCATAAGTATCATCATCTTCAGCTATAACAAGGACCTCATCACCTTCTCTCAAAATATAATCATCATCAGGATTCATTAAGATCTTTCCAGCTTTCGAAGCAAGCTTGACTCCACAAGGAACAGCATCAGGAAATGAGATTAAAACATCCCCAAATCGCATGCTGTCTAATTCTGGCCATCTTTTAATATAGAACTCTGCATTTTCAAATCCCAAAATGTCCTCCCATATCTGCAAAAAGCATATGACATTTGATGGGTTAACATTCTGAGGCATAACAGGACCAGAAAACAGTGCAATTCAGCAGGAAGGTTCAAAAGTTTTTTCTTTTTTAGAGTGAGAGTCAAATTGAAAAGTACCAGTGCCAGGCCTGGTTGGAGTGCACATTGTATCATCAAACGTCCAATCACGTCATGGGCAACAACTGTCTCAATTAGTTCACCTCCAACCAGTTTCACCAAAGGCTCATTGTCTAGATCACTCATCTCTACAACAACATGCCCCCTTAAACCCTCTTTGACTCCAGTCAGGCTTAGTACCACGCGTAAAGCTCGGGCATCACTCTAGGTGCGACAAAGAATGTGATCAACTAATTATATGGCAATATTAACTCCAAACTAGTAAGGCATATAGAAGAAATACTAACTTGGTCTGCATTTTCATCAGATGCTAAAACAATAACAGCACGTGCTTTAGAAACAGAAACCTGTGAAAAAAATATCGTGTTAGGCTTAATATAAGAGATATTTACATGATATGACAAGAAATTGTCCAAATGAGTAAATTCATGGAGCAAGCACAAGAAGATGAGAAGAATTGCTTGAGCTGTTACCTTCTTCAGATCTGCTAGAATTAGAGGACTCCCACTTCTACATATTACAGATGTTCCCATGAAGTCAAAATCTAGCTTTCCTATGTCCATCTCCATTTCTTCCTTGTCTCTTTCTGCCAGAACAACAACGACACCACCACCAATACTCTTGTTTGCTATAGCTAGCTGCTTCAGGAGAGAGCCCTGATACAAGCAAGAAAACTTCAGTGCATTACTTCTCCCAGTGAGTTTAGAGGACATCAGGATGAAATACAAAACTTAACTCCAGTACAAGCTGTGACTAAAAAATGGTAAAAGAATGCTGAACATTCTCAAAGCTGATTTCTTTGAAGAGTTATAAATAGGATCAATCCTAAACATGATGAAAGTTCAATATGTTGCAAATTGGATTCCTAAGTGTGGAGCCCACAACTCAACATAAAACAACATTTCCTACAGGATTGATCAGGTCCTAATCAGGATTCTGGACACAATTTAATAACTTTATGACTGATTTATTTATAGATTTGGTAATTTGGAAAATGGAACAAAAACTACTTAGGAGTTCAACATAGAACTTATAAGATTTTGATTGGCTTTGGAAACAGAGTACTGAACATAAAAACCAAATGACAGCTTCACATGATTCCATCAGAAGTTCAGAACATTACCAATTTGTCGCTCCATCCCAGGATTAGTATATGGTTGACCTCTATCACCTCGCTTTTTCCCTTGCGCCAAGAATCTACCTTCTCTGATATTGCATCTGACACGATCCCTAGCATCGTGGCAAACACCAGCATACCGCCAGAGCTAATCGACACGGACACAATCCTTGGCCCCAGGCCAACCTGATCAGCATGGTTTCCTGAATCTGCCACAAAAGTCCAAGAAAGCCAAAGAGCCTCCAGGAATCCACTGCCACTGACAACATACAGTGCAATCCCACCGGAAGCAATGAGAACTATTGTGGCTAACAGGAGCGCAAGAAGCTTTGCATATGGGTGTCCTGAGAAGAACACATCAACCTTATAGGCAATCCTCTTCTTCAGTGGCACTTCTTCCTCGGTACTTCTTACCCTCATGGAACTTCTGCTGTTCAGTCGAAGCTGATCAATGTATTTAAACAGGAATACTGTTATGGCAAACACAAGCATTGTGCTACATGGAACTAAATTCCAGTTTTCAGAGCTGACAAAATCAGAACCATGGCCTCTGTTAACCCTGAACATCTCAGCAGTTTTTTTACAGTCCACGGCATTAACACCACGACACGATCTGATCTTTTCCTACCCAAATATAATGACTTCTTATATCAGTCAGTAAAATGAATTATGATGTAAGTGCAACCCAATCTTCATAGAGCAAAGAGTTATACCTGAAGTACAGTAACTTTCATCCATTGCCATACAGCCAGAGAAAAGCTTGTGACGGTTATCACCAGCATCTGCAACAATTTAAGTTGTAAGAAATGGCCCAGGTCACCAGGCTATCTAGTACATTAGTTGTTACTCCTGCATCCACAGCTAGCGTTTTAATGCACCAAGCATGCTACAGTTAGCTTCACTTACAAGTACGAGATATGGAGATAAATCAAATCGCGGGGCGCGCTGCATCGGAGGAGAAGGCGAGAGCGACCTCTCATTCAGCAGCACCGGCCGCTTCACCACGGACGCCAGGCTCTTCTCCTCCCTCCGCTGCGAGACCGATACCGGCGGAGGCGGGGAGGGGGTAGGGTTCCGGCAGTTGGCAACAGTCGGCGTCGGCTGCGGCTGCCGCGGGCGCGAGGCGTGCGGCCCGAGGAACGACGAGTAGCACCAGTCGCGATCGAGCACGCCGTCGTTCGGCGACGCGTAAGGGGGGTCGTACACGGCCACGGTGAGCCTCCGAGGCGCCGGTGCGGCGGCAGGCGGGAGTGGCGCCGTGGAGGAGCGTTGGACGAGGGTGCTGTCCCTCGCCCAGCCGCTCCCCCTGTCGAACACGGACGCGGTCGAGCCGGAGATGGTGTGCGACTTGGTGAGCTGCGGCCGAGGCGGGCGCGGGGGATCGGGGCTCCCCTCTCCGCCGCCGCCCGGACCAGCGCCATGGCTCGCCTCGCCGCCGTCGCTCTCCGCCATTAGCAGCGAGCTCAAGCCCGCCTGACAACAATAACCACTCACAAATTCCGGTTTAACCCCACGATTAGTTATCCGCATCCACTAAACCCCACCGGCCCATCACCCCACACTGAAGCTGACGGTGGGGGTACACCACTCACGGACCCACCTGTCAGTAAGCCAAGTTAGCTCCGATCGCCCAACCAAGGGAGCTGCTTAGCTTTTGACCAATGGAGGCCGCTCCAACAACCGTAACAAAGCACTCCCTCGGTTAAAAAAAACTTCATTTTAATATGTCCAAAGGCAACTTTAATAGTTTATTTTTTCAATATCTCTTCCATACCAATTTACAATAATACTTTATCATTATTAATAATAAATTGATCTTTTAATTCTACCATTAATTTATCAAATTATTTTTAAAAAATTGTCGACTGAGTAAGTGCAACATTTACTGTTCAGTTGTGTGCAGTGTAATTAATGTGAACCATATATATAAATACAAAATATAGATTGTAAAAAGGATGTGAGTTAGTTGACACCAAATCTTCTCAGAACTTCATTGTAAAGTGTGTTCGGGTCCATTGTTAAACGTGTTCAGCTAGAAAATTCTCGTTCACATTCCGACACACTCATAGCTTTTAAATAAGGTCGGACAAAAAATATATACAAAATATAGAGAATTAGTATATCCGTTGTTTTTTGTAATAGCCGATAGATTTAATACATAACAACATCCATACGTGTAACCCATCTCTTCGCGAAGAGACGATTTTTTCTCTTCTATTTATCTCTCTTCCAAATCAGTAAAAAGTATATCAAATTTATGCCTTTTTGCACGAGGCGGCGGCGGTGGCTATTCGCGTCACGTGCAGCCGCAAAGGCAGCCGAGCCGAGCCAGACAAAGCGGGCCCCGGCGATCCCGTGATCTCCCGCTCCGCGCAGAACAGCGAACTCCACCGCTGGCCACACAGCTGAGCAGTGCAATGGTGGGCCCC
Source organism: Zizania palustris (assembly GCA_019279435.1). NCBI lineage: Eukaryota > Viridiplantae > Streptophyta > Magnoliopsida > Poales > Poaceae > Zizania > Zizania palustris. Next base: position 8,114,651 of record JAAALK010000282.1, read on the forward strand.
ACTGAGCAGCGCGTAGGAGTAGGATCGCTGTGCCTGCAGGGGATGCGACCCTTGCGACCGGTGCGGGTCGGTATGGGGGGCATGTGCGCTTGGATGGGCGGATCGAGGCCGTCCGCTGCTCCACTTGCCGGCGGGGGAATGGATTTCCGCCGTCGGTTAGGAATCGCCGGTGCTACTACAGTCGCCGCCCATGTTGTGCTAACTACGCCTGCATGCGTCGGGGGATAGTATTATATGGTCATTGATGAGCTAACTGCTCCAACTATCGATAAATTTATGTGGTGGCAACAGAAGTGTTACGTAATTACCTTTGCGCCAAATAGGTTTTGTTTAGTCTCGAAGAGCTAGTGATTGCGAGGTGATTTTATGCTGGTTCAGACCTTCGAGAGAGATAATAGCCTTACATCTAGTTCGTGGTTTTTGTATTACGTGTCATCCTTTTTATATTAAAAGTGCCCAATATTTGTAGACAAAATACAATGACAAAAGACCATTTTACCCTTTACTTATAACTGTCATACAAGACTACGCTTACAGAACTTCGTAGGGATAAAACAGTAAACTCTTTTGCAAATACAAAGGACGAAGACCCCTAGTTTAGGTCTTCATGTTGAAGTGTTCCTTTAAGATATTTAGAGTCTGCATCGGAGTATGGACCGAAGTAGCCTACGAAATGGAAAGTTGCGAAGGAGGCCTCAAGGTCCAAAACTTTGACGGGATATCGAAGCATAGTTTGAAGTCTTGCGGCTAGGACAGGCTTAACACGTCTTCTAAGATGGAGCTCGAAGGCGGTCAAGATGGCTTCGGAGTTCAGACAGTTTCATAATTAGCTTTTGACCTCGTGATTCTCAAGGTAGTTTTTGGATAGACTTAAATACTTTGTTTTACATGGGACGAAGGAGTCTTCGACTGACTTTTTGGCTTCAACTCTCTAAAAAAGGCTTCGGTCTCCCAAAAGTTTCGTAGATACTGTCATTTGAACTTGTTAAGATAAAGCTATTTCCCCCACGAGAAGCATCCGTTCTAAAACATACCATGTATTTATTTTACAACTACATAAAATGTATATGTCTCTACAATATCGTTTCTATTACATACAGATTCAGAATATAATATTGAAAAATATAACTATATAAAAGTACTTCTTATCATAGATATATTGATGTTATTCTCATTAATCAAATCTATTATAGATTTAAAATTTCAGTGTTGCCACCGTTTTAATATCTGTTCTAAAACATAACATATATATGTCTATACGCTTTTTTCTATTATATACGTAATATTAAAAATATAATTATATAAAAGTATTTTTTTAAAAAAATAAATATATTGATGTTATTCTCACGTACAATTTAAAACTTCAGTGTATATTTTTTTTATTCTAAAAAAAATTCAGTGTTTTATAGTCAGTAAGAATACTATAAAAGATATAACCATTTGCAAGCATAATCTGATGAAACACTCTATCAATACAAATTTCATACGAACACAGAACACACGTACTAAATATACAAATATCACATCAAGAGAACATATATTTTCGATCATAAATAGTAATTCAGAAAACTTGACCCAAAAACCACCCTGATTTCATGGCCCAAATAGGCTGAGTTGTGGGCCCAAATGAGCTGAGTTGTTGCCATTAACAGGTATGGATTGTGATTTCAGTTTAAATTTTTGGTCCACACAAGTGAGTGGGCCCAAATTAAGGCCCACTCTAAACACAGCCCAGCACGGGAAACACGTATTCACAACCTGCTAAACACAACACTTAAAAAAACACCGAAAAGTTGAGAAAAAAAACACCGAAAAGTTGAGAAAAAAACACCGAAAAGTTGAGAAGGCGAAATCTTATTTCCTCTCATCTCTATTCCCATTCCCATTCCCATTCCCATTCCCACATCGTATTTCCTCTCATCCAAACGGGATAGCTGAAATCTTCTACGAGCGCTCCAGAACCCTAGCCATGGCCGGAGAGGTTGGAGGAGACCCCCGAGCGTGGCTTGCCGCCGACGAGACGGCGGCGGCATTCCTCTCCCGCACCCTCGCTACGCGGCCGCCCATCCTCCTCCCGCCGCCGCTCCACCGCGCGCCGCTCCGCCCGGGCAATGTCGTCGAGATCGCTGGCCCGTCCAATTCCGGCAAGTCTCAGCTACTCCTCGTGGTAAGAGAAAATCCAATGTTCGTGCCCCTTTCCCGCCAAAATGACACCCGTATGTTTAATGTTTTAGTGAACCGATGCAAGAGGTGGGCATGACATGCTCAGCCACTGTGTGGTTTTTGGTATTGTAGGCTGCAGTGCAATGCATACTACCCAAGGAGTGGAAGGGTGTCTATCTCGGGGGACTGGGGAAAGCGGTCATGTACTTGGATCTGGACTGCCGATTTGATGTGCTGCGGCTGGCTCAAATTCTGAGAAATCGCATTGCCAAGTGCTGTGGTACCCCTTTTGCTCTCTTTGTAAACTTTGCATTATCAGTCATTCTCCCTAGCCAACTTAGAATATGTTGAACACAATGAACGAATTCACAGTTCTTTTATGGGTGCATACAGTGGATCGATTCACTGTGCTGTCTTCTGGTCATGATGTTGGAGTTAGGATTTAGGAATTGTTTCCCTATTGTGCTGTTGTGCTGGTTACGGGGATCTGGGTGAATCTTTCATAGGCGCAGGTTCCTTCCATTATTCTACACTACATTATACACACTATTCAATTCTTAATGGAGAATAATGGTGCGGGGTGCCATACTGCCATGAATAGGCAAGTTTGGATTCTTACTGTTTCCAATCCTCTGTATTTATAGGCTCAGCAAATCCAACAAATGAAGAATTTGCCAAGGATGGCGCCACAAATAGTTCTTTTGAAAACACATTGTTTTCTGATTGCATGAAGCGTTTCTTGTATGCCCGTTGTTACAACAGTTCAGATTTTATAGTAGCTTTGCAGGCAAGTTTTATCTGACAATCTGTTATAGATGTGCACATTACTACCGTCATAGAATGCTCAATGCTCATATTTGTGTCTTTCATTCCTTGCTTTAGTTGATGACTGCTGTGAAATATATAAAAACATAAAAACACACAGGGCTATATTAAATTATGCCTGACTCTTTGAACCACTGGAAAACAAGTTGTTTTTAATGTTGTATTACTATTATCAGTGATCATGCAAAAGTTTCTTCTTACTTTTTACTTTGTTAGCTGCATAAGAGTATAGAGCTTCTCATGTCTATTGGCTACGCATGTAACTATCAAGTCATTTTGCCTTTCTGGTATCCATTAGTCAACTGAATGTTTGCTAGGTGTTATGTGCTGGCAGGTTACTTTGGCATTTAGCATTATCATTTTTTGAGTGGCCTAATGGTTAGATAAATATCTTTGTGTGGTAGAAGAAAACTACAAATATCCTTTTGACACACATGTCCAACAAAATTGCTACATCTGGTGGCAAACATCTGTTGTTTTTAGACATCGTTACAGTATTGGCATATGATTTTCATGTATCCAATATAAATATTTTAAAATATATATTAATTCTCAGTTTAAAATGTTTTACTTGATGCATGTCAAAGACAACATGTTTCCATGACCGGACGGAGTAGATGCTACCTAGGAATCTAGGATCACCTTATAGTTGTCATGGACTTAAGCTCAATCTTTGTGAGATAATATAGCTGCATTATTAAAAAACATTAAAACAGTCATAATTATGAAGCTCTATTTATAGAATGAATTACAAACAAGACAATGCCCCCCTTCTTAGCAACAGTGTAGGAGTTATGCTACACGCAGATAAGTTATATCTTAATGTTATATATACAATACATGTATTTATGTTATATGTGGTTGTTGACTTTACAGAATGTACATTCCCAGTCTCAAGCAAAGAGTGAAGTTCTTGGTGTTGGTATATATCCTCATGATAGACAGGTATTCTTTCGCAAGGTTTCCTGTGATTTTTTATTTGATAGAGTCACACTTGTTGCATCTGTTGAGCTACCTGGTTCTATTGAGGTTATGGCTACATTCTCAAAATACTGCTTTGTTCAAATCTATTATTTATGATGTTATGCTTTATTCTTACAGAAGCATTTGTCCCTTACGACTTTTCTTTTGACCCTTTCATTCTTGTAGTAGTTGTTAAACATTTTGTAACATTTTCCCTTTTACAGCATTGGCTCATTCTACTGGATGGATCGTGGTTCTCAACCTGCCGCAGAGAGTAAAGGGTGATTGCAACAACCATTTCATGCAATATTAGCATCATAGCCTCCTGATTTTGTTATGTGCATATATACAAAGTAACCATGGATTCAGAATTCAGAATAGGTGTTTTAGTTGACTATTGTTCCCTATTATTGTAAACATGAGTAAGTGACTATTCAAAAAGGTTTAATCTAACATGTTAATGTTATTGCTAAGGAATATCTTGCATGTATTCTCCTGTTGGGTTTCAACCCTAGCCTGGCCCAACTTACTTGGGATTGAAAGGCTTAGTTGTTTTTGTTATTGCATCTCGCATACTCGCATGTATTCTACTAAAGAGCAGGATTGTACAGAAAATTGGCCACCCTATTCATATGACTCATACAGAAACTAAAATATAAGGGTTACAACATGTTACATACATTACACGCTATGAACGCAATAGCTTGTAGCTATCACTTGGTAGTAATTTATTCAAAACAAAACAATCAGTACCAGCATTTTCAACAAAAACTAGATGCATCATCATGTCATATGTTATATGTAACATTTACATGGATAAAGCATTAAGCGTGTTGAAAATACAAAATATAAAACACACGTTTTTTTGGTAATGACAGTACTCAATGTCAATGGCACAATTCAAACTACAATAGTTTACAACAACTTAGATTGAAACAACTAGATATGTTGTTATCACAGTGCGTCACTTGGGAAAGGATTAAAATATGTACATGAGCATGGGAACAATGAAGAACATGTTGGACTGTGCTGGAAACATTTTGGAAATTTTCTAATTATATATTATTTAGTATTTTAGATTCATCTGTGAAGTGTATCAGAGACCTATATATAGGTCAATAGGTTACAGTTATATCTCTAGAATTGTTGGTGCTATGGTGGTTCACAGCTTCATGCATCTCTTCATCTTGTATCCATGCAAGCAAAGATTACCTGACACAACTGGTTTTCTCAATTACCTGCTTCTGCTATAACTCTAATATTGCTACTGTCTCTCTGCTTTTGTGCCAACCACTACACATTATTCATGCAGGAGAACTTTATCACTGCAGAGTGTGACAGAAACGGTTGTCCAAACATTACGGAAATTTTTACAACTTCAACCTGTTTTGGTGATGGTCACTAAGGCACCTATATATGGTGAAGGATTCACTACTGGAAATGATTTCCGAAGGTGTGTGATAAGCTGATTCACTCTGGAGGAGATGACACATCTAGTTGATCACTCTGATTTGTTCTATATGTATTTTTGGTAGATCATGCATTTGTTCTGTTTAAAATCAGCATGTTTACTGTGTAGCTTTTTTTATGATCATGATCTTACCATGCTAATAAGATGTAAACCTGAAAGTTACTGTTTTTTGGTATTTAGGGGTACTTTGAATCACACATCAGAGGATTCAACAGTCAAATGCACAGGACAGGATGAAGAAAAAAATATTTCATGCCATGAATTTATGCCATCAGTATGGCAGGTCCGTGCCATCTTTCCTCATTAAAAAGCTAGTATGATTTCATAAGAAGTATTATGAACAACAACTAATAGTAAATTTTGAATGCCTTTATTTTTGTTAGCCTGTATGCATTTATATGTTGCCATGTGGCCTCTATCTATTTATGAATCATTCAATCAATAATTGAATAACTGTCTAAAAGTTCTCTTAACATGTGTTCTTGCAGTCATTTGTTACACACAGGATAAAGCTACAAGGTCTAGGTTGGTAACTGGTCTTTTTTATGTGATTCATACTTTTGTTTATTTTGTCATTGTATATTTTTTATTTGTCTTTTACAGGACAAGAAGCAGAACTTTTCTCTGTCCAGGAAAACAAAGAGTTAGCTTTACATATTTGTGAGTGGATGCAGCCTCCCCTCAACACAAAGGATAAGTTCTCTATTACGGATGTGAGCTACTTGCTACCTTCCTTTTCCTTATTGTTTTCTTTATCAATGTATTTTTTAATAGTCCCACACATATTTTAATTTAGACAAATTCCTTTCCTATGACCAGCAAGGTGTTATTCTGGTTCAGTGAAGGTTATCAGGTTCTCCACTGATGTGCATTTCCAACTTCCTGGCTAGACTGCTGGATGATGTAATCTGTGGAAAAACCTACAGGTAATTTTAATACTCTGATAACATATATGGCTTAGAGCCCTGAGGTGAGTGCAGAGGAACACTAGGTCAACAAGTTCCATGACGCCATTGCTCCAGTTAAGAGATACACAAGCCAACTCACTCGGTAGAAGGGGAGGTCAGTGGTTCATGCCCACTCCTTTGTTCCTTAGCTTTCATTGCATTTAGGAAAAAAAGGTGAGGAATAATTTACCAGCTAAGTTGTTTAGAAGATAAATAAGTTGTGCTCCCCTAGGTATTTATTTCATTTGCATCATGTAAATCCGAAAACTATTTAAAGATCTGTAGAGCTATTCCATTTCTATTCACACTCTTTCGCAGTTCATATGTACAGTTTCATCACATCCCTAGTCAGGAACCATGTGGACAAGTTGCTGGATCGCCCTGTTTTTCTTGTATTGAAATCCAAATAATATGACTTGCATCTTTATTATCATGAATAAATGAAAGACAAAGTTCGTCCCCATGATTTTTCCTCATTGGACATTGGTGAAATTCATGGTGGGGATTTTTGAACTTTTTTAATCCAAGTTTAGGGCAAGAAAACTGGGAGTTATGGAGTTTCTGGTCCAACTTTAGGATGAGAAAGCAGCGGTGAATAGGAGGGGTAAAATTGTCAACCAGTTGAGCTGAAGAGATATCGGGACATAATATATGTGGTGCACTACGAATGGAGGTTGACAACTTGACATCCTTCTTGCATCTTGATGCTATGGTCCCAACAACCCCTTCGTAATGATTTGGCTTCTCGAGTATTTGCCTTGTTTGCTAATTCCTGTTACGTGCACGTTTTTGCAGCAGTGAGATATCCCTTTCCACTTTGCATAAATATCCCTTAACACTTTACATAGTTTACTTTGATTGTTCCCCTTGGACACATACCCCCAGTAATACCCTGCGTTTTATTATTGTAGAGTGTCATCTCCCCCCGGCTATGCCTCCAATCTGATTAGAGGTTGTGCTGTTTGTGCATCTTGTGTTGCAGCGTGGCCAGACTTAATTAGCTGTGTTTATGCATGTCACTTGTAGAGACATTATTGCTCACTTGACAATTCGCTGTTGTATTGCTTGCTCCCGATGGTTAATGCTGATGTAGGCTCAGTTTGCTGGTGCTTGTGCTGAGATGTGCTTTTTTTAATCTGCTACGAAAATTTTAAATTTATAATCGTTTAGTTTATTAATTTGTATGATTGTCACGTTTTCATAAGTTCTATATTTTCGGATCCGACCAATATTGTTATTTGTAACATAAATTAAAATAAAAGCAATTTACCAATCAATGAAAATTCAAACAATTGTCGAACCAAGCAGAGCCTTAATGAGGTTATATATTATGCCCGATTCGTGATTTTAGCTCAATAAAACTTCAGTGATATTTACGGATTATTAAAAACATTGAGCTCATTAGACTAATCTACTGTTGTTTTTCTGTGATAAAGCCCGTGTCTGTTCATGGCAAGGCAAGGCAAGCGAGATCGGAACTGGTCACTGGATACGAACACATGATTACTCTGCCTAGCGATCTAGCATATGGCCCAGCCGTGTTTCGTTCGGCTATATGACCTCACGGATGATGTCAAAAGGACTGTGGCCCCAGCTGGTTCTTCTGGGTCTCTGCCCGTTGTGGCTCACGCTGTGGTTCCGCGCTAATGACCACACCGTGAAAAAAAATAATCTATAAGCATTAAAATATTTTTATAAGTGAGATGAACTATTGTAGAAGTAGTATTTATAGTGGTTTTTAGTAAAAGATATCCATAAGTTTATGGGCTGTCCATAAAAAATAAAATAACATTTAATACTTCTCTTCTTTCCTTCTTTTTTTATTTTCTTTCTTACTTTTGATATCCACTATTGCTATAAACATTGTGGAATAAAAAATAACTATAGATCAATATTGCGGATCTATCTATATGAACTATTTTTATGATATACATTGTTGATTGTTGATGTTCTTAGACTTTCTCGCAGAATTGGCCATCGAGAGACGTGCAGCTGGGGATTCTTCCGTTGTAATTGCAACATTTTGGTCCCTCCTGTTCGTCTCCGGCGATATTTCCTATGATCACCTTTCGCAACAATCTGGAGAGCCGTGCGATCTGTGTACTCAAAAAGTCGTTTTGAACATGATTTTACATACCAAGGAGCAATTAATTAGTATGTACTCCCTCTTTTCCATTATCTCTATCATCTAAGCATTTTTCAGATTTCCCACAATCTACATCATCTAATAGTTGAGTCATTAAAGCAGCACATCGTATTATGTGTGAATTGATTTAGAGTCTACATGCATAGCTTTGACTTCCACTTTTGTTTCTTATTTTACTAGTACTCCACATTGTCACATGCACATGTAGGTTGAGAGTGCGGAAAAATAAAGCAAGAAACACAACATACGAAGAGAATTTAAGCTTCATATCTCTCGTCTTGGTAATCGTGTCAAGTTGTTAGATGATGGAGATAATGGGAAGGAGGGAGTATTTTTTATGTTTACACCTATTAAATATAGTGCAAGAGTAAATATAGCACGAAAAACAAGAAAAAATAGTACTACTTGAGAGATATAGTTGTCTAAAATGTACAATAAAATACAAAACGACTTGTTTTAGCAACTCTTGATTGAAGCCTAAAACAAATAAGGTTTTATCTGTGGCTGTAGGCGGTAGCGATCCAAAAAGAAAGAGCTCGCAGCCGCTAATCTACTTGGGCAGTAGCAGTAGCACGGCGGAGAGGCCAGAAAGGGAAAGAGACAACAGTGACGTGAGGCGGTGGGCCCGCAGTGGCCCTCGGCCTCAAGTCCTCAACTCTTCTTTTACCCGTCCTTTTCCACCCGGCCCACGTGCGGGCCCACCGTTCAGCACTTGCCGTTTTCTTTTTTCTACTCAAGTACCTACCAATCACTTCTGTGGTTCTGTCGTTTCTGTTTCTGTGAGTGAGATGACCTTGGTTTTATTGTCCTGTACGACTTTTTTTATTTTTTACTTTTATCTTATAAGATTTGATTTTTTCTTTATTGTTTATTGTTGGTCCTTAAACAAAAAATATTTTTTAAAAAAATACTACAATTTATTGTCATATTTTTCTCCTTTAATTTTACTACTAATTCACTAACTTTATTTTAAAATAGAGTTTTTTTGGGGACGGATAGTGCAGCCAATTAGTGTGAAAGGCCGAAATGCATTTTTTTATTAGGGTTAAAATGTGACTTGGAGTTCCTCTCGATTTTTTGACTTGACCGTAGTAATATAATACGGCATGAGAGGGATATGTTCAACCGCCATTTTTTTTACTTTTGCAGCCCACACATTTGTGTTTTCAATGGTCGCCGCGATACACGAGTATACTGATTTTTAAAAAAATAATATATTTTTTACTTAAAATTTTAAGTTCGATACGCATATTTCAAAATTTATAAAAATAGACTTCTAACGATAACTGCCGATCGGCTGTTACTGTCCTAGCGTCAGCCGATCTAGTTTGATTGACAGACCAATTATCGATAGAAATATATATTTGTAAATTATAACATCGGCAGAATTTAATTTTTGAATAAAATATATATTATTTATAAAAATTCCGAGTATACTACCATGCGGCTCGGCTCGATGCGAGTCATACTGCCTAACTCGCGAGTGCGAGCCTAACTCAAGCTAGTTCACCAAGCCGAGCCGATAGACGCTTCGTGCTAGCTTGCTTGAACGAGCCGAGCTTTCTATCCAGTAGCCAAAGCAAAGTTGCGCCTCAGGTCAACGGGGATCATGAAGAGATTAGAGAAGCAGGGCTCCTTCCACCTATAAACCCACCTCAGCTGCCATACCTAGTCCCATTTTCTCGCCCCGGAGCCCCAAATTCTACCCGAGTAAGTCCCATCTTTTTAGTGAGTATATGCTTCATACAAATTCCCAATCTTGTGTAATTTCATTCGTGTTCTGTTGGAACAAGAGGGACAATTTGGGGGCAAAGAAAATTGGGAAAGAAATCACAATCTGCACCAATTGGTCGCCTCTGGATGGGGTTCTTTAGATTCTTTTTTTTTGTGTGTGTATTTTTCGTATGAGGTCGTCTCCTTTCTTTTATCTCGCCCACTTTTCCCTACTTTTGTTTGATCTGGAGCATGCCAGGATGCTGCAAAGATGATGTTTTGGGTCAGAGGGGGATCTTGAAGTGTGAAACGAGAACTATTTAGCAAAAGTTTGAGATCTGTCGGCCTTGAATTTTTATTCTTGGGGTTGATTCTTGGGAAGGTAATATGCTGAAATTGTTTTTGATTAGGAGATTTAGGATCTTTTTTGGTGCTCGATTGATCTAGGATCTGTGATTTGAACTAGACCGCCAAGCTGTATTCGTACGTAGTACTTTTATTTGATTAATATTTAGGCTGTGAACATATGAAACTTTGCGTCCTTTCGATTGCTCAATTCCTTGCGTCTATCAGCTTCAGTCTCTTTTGCCTGGTGTTGCTAAGTTCTTAATTTGGGAAATCATTAGTCGTCTGTCTACAGATCTGTTGGTTCTTACTGATTGATTATATTTCCTAGGGTGGATTGCAAGAAATTGACAAACATAATTAACTGCAAGTTGGAGGAAACTCTTTTCGCAACAACATATCATATTGGTTGAATCTGTAGGAGAGATGATAAGATAAGAGTTGTCCTGACTAGTCAGCTCGGTTGGTAGGTCTACTAGCTAATAGGGTTTCCTCCCTGTGAATTTATTTTCTCACTTGCTTCCAGAAATAGATATCTTATTAAAGGTTTGGGTTTTCTCCTGTGTTGCATGTGAAAGAAGCAGGATGCCAGAATCCTTGTTCTTACACAACTAGAGATAGATGTAATCTTTTTCTCTCTTAATACATAGTTTTTTGTTCATCCTTTTGAATTAGAAATGTCAATTTCTTTAGGAGCAATGTCTTGGTTTCATCCTGTCAATGAAAAGGAAGAAAACGACCAATGTCTTGGTTTCCAATATGACATGTTTAATTGATTTTCCTCAAACTGCTGGCTGTTGCTTTGCTCAGTTTAGTGTTCTGATGATCTTTATCATGCAGGGTTTCATGATTGTCCTATAGATCATCTCCTTGTCGGAGGATAGTAGTCCCATGAGATAAAAGGGCACATTGAAGTAGAATTTGGGCTTTGGTGAATCTAAATGGAAAGTGGCTTGGGAAGAAGTTCAGAAACATCCTTGAAAGCCTCGCCATCAATGGCAAGTAACACATCAAGGAATACTGACCTTGACCAACAGGGTGGTCGTTTCAATTCCATGGACCAGTCTTTTTTTGCAAGACCTGGTCAATCGTTTCCGGCCTTTCCTCCACTCTTTGGGGTTCAGTCTTCCAGCTTGTATCTTCCTGATGACAACGAAGCTAAAATTGGTAACCAGTTCGAACCAAATCCTTCACTGAATAATCCTACAGTGGATTGGGACCCTCAGGTAATGTTGAGCAACTTATCCTTCCTTGAGCAGAAGATCAAGCAGGTAAAAGATATTGTGCAGTCCATGAGTAGTCGAGAGAGCCAAGTTGCTGGTGGTTCCAGCGAGGTACAAGCAAAGCAGCAGCTTGTCACTGCTGATCTCACTTGCATTATAATTCAGCTTATCTCAACAGCTGGTTCCTTGCTTCCTTCGATGAAGAACCCACTCCTTAGCAGCAACCCTGCAGTCAGGCATCTCAGCAACACACTTGGTTCTCCTATGGGCTTTGGCTCCAGTTGTAATCAGCGACCAAGCTCAAACAATGAGGTCACAATTCCTGACATTACCAAAACCCCTGACTATGAGGAGCTAATGAATAGCTTTAATACTGCTACTCAGGGTGAAAGCGATGAACTGATGAAATGCCAAAATTCTTGTGGTGGGGAAGGGTCTGAACCGATTCCAATGGAAGACCATGATGTGAAGGAGAGTGATGATGGTGGTGAGGGAGAGAATCTCCCCCCTGGCTCTTATGTAGTGTTGCAGTTAGAGAAGGAGGAAATTTTAGCACCACACACTCACTTCTGCTTGATCTGTGGGAAGGGTTTCAAAAGAGATGCTAACCTTAGGATGCACATGAGGGGCCATGGAGACGAGTACAAAACTCCCGCAGCTCTTGCCAAACCTTCGAAAGATTCTAGCTCAGAGCCTGCACCAGTTACAAGGTACTCATGCCCATATGTTGGTTGCAAGCGGAACAAAGAGCACAGGAAGTTCCAACCTCTCAAGACAATCCTGTGTGTGAAGAACCACTACAAGAGAAGCCACTGTGACAAGAGCTACACCTGCAGCCGCTGCAATACCAAAAAGTTCTCTGTCATTGCAGACTTGAAGACTCATGAAAAGCACTGTGGGCGCGACAAGTGGCTATGTTCATGTGGAACAACCTTCTCGAGAAAGGACAAGCTGTTCGGGCATGTTGCTCTTTTCCAAGGACACACACCCGCACTCCCAATGGATGATGTCAAAGTAACAGGAGCATCGGAGCAATCTCCAGACAGCGAGGCGATGAACAACATGGTGGGGAGCATTGTGTATAACTTTGCCGGTAGCTCATCCGACGACATTCCGAACCTTGACATGAAAATGGCTGATGATACACGTTATTTCTCACCATTGTGCATTGATCCTTGCTTTGGTGGGCTTGATGACTTCACTCGCCCCGGGTTTGACATCTCTGAAAATCCCTTCTCCTTCTTGCCCTCAGGATCATGCAGTTTCGAGCCGCAAAATGGAGACAGCTGATCGATGAGGCCAATGTTAATGATGATGACGACAATGGCCTTGCCAACCCTTATGTATCATGTCTAGTCCTATTCTTCCTATATTGAAGGAGCCATTTTAGGTCATGCCTTTTTCTTTGTAAGTGTACTTTATTTTAGGATCATCAATAATGATCAAGCATGTCTATCTTTTCCTATAGTTTGAGATAACCCAATCTTGGTGTACATATGCAAGAATTGTCTTCTAATTATCTGAACTGGCTCCATTGTTGCAGTGCCTACACCTTGTCATAGCATGACATTAACATTACACACGATAGTTAAATTTCTGTCTGAGTTGTAGTTGTGTATGATTTTCCTCAGCTGGAGTGCTTTCAAATGAGTCCGAGCAGTGCTCTTCGCTGCCGTCCCCTGCATCTCATGGTCTTACTGAAAGACTGATCAAGCCATAACAGATGTCACGTGTGATGATCAAAATGATATTCCTGTGGCGAGAATTGAACTGTTTCTTGGGAAATCTCTACTCATGGATGAGTCTCAGGTGCCATCATTTCAGAGTCTAGAGTTGGTAACAGGTGGTAGTTTACAGCCGACTAATCTCTCCAGCTTCTAGGCTTGCTTGGATAGGTGAATTTGAGATTGGTCCTGTTTGAAAAGATTTTGTCAGCTACTTTGAACATTCCTTTAAACGAGAATTAGATTTTTATTTTAGATTATGAAAATAAATATGTGCAGAATATAGAAATATAATTGTATCTAGAAGTTTGGAAATACTAATTGCTTTTGAAAATCCGAATCTTCTTAAACATGTCATTAATTTAAATTTGATTTGGATCCAAACAAACTACCAATGAAACTGAGGTGGGAGCCAGAGAACCGGAGAGATTCGATAATTTGTCACTCTCAAAAGCTTCGTACCTTTGTTATCTGTTCATCAACTTCAGCTCCTACTACTACTGAGGATTTTTATCACTCTAACCAGCTCTACGTTCGCCATGACTGTTAGATCGACGAAGACGACTCATAAAACTAGGAAAAAAGAACCGGATTCCTGTTTATCTCACGGGATGATGCTCGACACCAATACATCAGAGGCTACAACATCCGATACCTGTGAGAAAGTTGATTCGATACGTACAACCTAACAGGGGTTCCTCCTGATCCAAAGATACAAAATAACCCAACAGCAAGAACAAAAAAGGCCCTCAAAAATTGATGTAACTACACAAGTTGGTAACTATATAACATGCCAAACGCTCTCTGCAAGTACCAGTACTCCCCATCTCGAAAAAGTACCGGTACTAATAATACTTTTCTCTCGATCCATTCAACGCGTACTGATATAGTACATAGATACTCAGATGTATACTAGAAAATGTACATCAAGTGACTGGAATCTCCTGCCAGACGATAGTGTGACTGTGTGATGCTCCTCAACCTGGAAAGAAGTGGTAGAACCCTACTCTAGTTCCCAAGAACAATCTCTTCAAAGTTCCAGTCTCTGACAAGATCCCTTGAAACAGCTCGGCTCCGTTGAAGTCGAGGAGCACCCTCAGTGCCTTGGCCAGTGGCCATCAAAGGAAAAGGGGTCACCTTTGACGTCCCAACGCTGTTAGCAGTCCCAGCAGGCATCACTCGCCGAGTTAGGCAGGCCACAACAGCTCCACATCTGTTATCCTCATCTGAACTTGAGACTGAATAGCTTCTGAAAGAGTGAGAGGGGCTGCTCATGCATTGGCATGCTAGACATGCTAGACTCATGGTCCCGGCGCAGCTGAAATTGCTGCTACTGTAAAAAGGAAGGCAATGCTTAGCAAAACATATAAGCAATACAAGGAAAAGACTCTATGAATGTCAGGCAACGATGAACCTTTTTCACATGAAGCTGCAGTTTGTGAAAGCAAGATATACAGAATACTTGTTTTTTTATCTGCAATGTTTGTGCCAAGGAAAAAGAGGTGAACTTTACAAGGCCAGGGAGGATTGTGTCACTGATAACTTGTTAATTCATCTTGAAGAACCTAGTAGTAGTTAACTTCAAACTAGCCCTCATGTTGAACAATTCTTCACGCTACAAACATCGAAAGGGGGGGGGGGTCTCTAAAACAGACAGAACTAACTAAGAAAGCAACAAGGCCAAGCAGTTTCAAGATTTTTGCTTTAAGCAAATACGAGAACATATCAAACATGAACTCCCAACTGTTTCCTAAAGTGAAATGCATGCATAATTGCATATTATAGTTACAATGTTGCATCATAGGTGTCAGTGTCAGTTACATTGCATTAGCTCAACCATTGGAAAATGCCAATCTGTGATTAATTAAATAATCATTGCTATGCAAGTTGCAAAAAATATATAGTTATCAGTATTTTTTTTTTGCAATCCAGAAAGCAACCCCAGCACAAATACCTTATGAAAAACAGCCCTTGACAAATTGGAAAGGCATAGGTATCTGACTATCTGCCCGTTAATTGATAAAATAAGGTAAAAACTTATTGACGTATTAAGATTGGACATATGGCACTAATGATTTCCAGTGGAGATGACCACAAAAGATATTGCCACAAATTTATGAACTACGAACACAAATCACTAGGAGATTACGAGGGCAACATAAATTAAAATTTTCACAACGAAAAACGTAAGCGTTATCCTCTGGTCCGGATCCTGGAATTAGAAAACTAAACGATGCACAGCACAAAAGTAACACTGCGTCATAAGAGAGGAACACTGAAATACAGTGCGAATATACATGATACAAACTTCTTCAAATCCCACGAAACAAAACTTCAGATCACCCCCAAACTACTGTCACATTAGCATGCATGAGTTAATTAGCAGCGTTATAAAGGAAGAGTGGGGAACTGGGGATGGATATTGAGAGCTCCGAATCGAATCTGATAATCCATGAACAGATAGCGCAGCTCAACCTCAATTCCTAATCCAACAATCTATGCCTCTAAGGCATGCACGGGACGAATCTCCTGGAGCTTAAGCGTCCCAACCCAATTAAGGATATGCCTCACCATAACTCTAAATCAGAGAATCAAACGAACCCCTAAAAGGTAGTAAAAAATCGATTTTTTTGGAACCACTTTGCAGAAATTAAACCCGTAGCAGCAGAGGAGATTCACCTTTCTTTTACTGATTTTGATCCTGCGCCCGACCGAATCCACACGGCGGCGGAAAGTTTCGGACCGAGGCCTGGAGCGGGAGCTGGAGAGAGACAGAGAGATCTTGGTAGGAAGAGGCGTCGAGACTCGAGAGAGAAAAAAAAGTTAGGATCTTGACATAGACTTGCCTATCCCTAAAACGGGATTAGTGGTAAACTCATATCAAATCACAGTTTTAGTGGGCCACATGACCATGCCAATCTTTATCTCCGGTGATTAGCCCGCTACGTTGATTCAACTGTCGCTATCTTAACTTTCTTCCCTTGCAAATGCTTCTACAAATCAGGGTAGTCAATTTGATATACTTAATTTTTGATAAAGTTGATAATTTGATAGTAACATTAAAAAAAAGTATAAAGTATAGCATATAAATAAGAAAGTACAGAGCAATATGTAAAAGATATCAAAAATTATTTTTTCTTTTTTTATGAAATAATGGTAGGCAAAGAGTTAGAAACATATTTTTAACAAAATCGAAAGTTTAGAAGTGAATTATTCTTTAATGAGAGAAGAGAGTAGTATCTATATGAACTCTTGCTTACTGTTTGCTATTACCATTTATTCTCCTCGGAAAAGCTTTCACCGCTTCAGATTTCTTGTTGGAGTTAATTACTCAAAGGATAAGTACCATGCTACTATTAATGTAGAAATTATGGCTGATAGCGAGTTCTTCAGTCATGAAACGTAGACGTTGAAATTGACTACAAGTGCAACAACCTAAATGACAGTTCATCAGACCCAGAGTGATGAGACAGATGTGTGCTAAAGTTTTTTTAGAACGCAGTAAATTTACACAGGATTTAATTTAAATTCTCGAAAATTTCTTTACAATTTTGTAGGAAGCCTAGCTCTATGCTCCGGTCTATAAATTCAAAGGTATAGACAAACCGATCAGAAAAGGTGTCAGGTAGTGGAGATTAATGCAAGTTTAGGCAAGCTGTTCTTGTACTTGTACTTGTACATTTGGCTTGCAATGACAGCTTCAATTTCTTGGTGGAGTGCATAACATAGCTGGGACACGAGAGTCAAAAATATAATACGGCTGATTCAACTATTATTAATTAATTATTCAGAAATTTCAAAGATTTGTATACAGTTTCACAGCATTTTTATAACAATAAGAAGCTATATGAGATCTATTGATGTAAATAAGCATCAGGTTTCAGTGTATTCAGGGTATCTCTGAACACAGATGAGGCTGTTTGGTTGCTTGTTTGTGTCGAGAAGATGTTCTCGAGCATAGTTGGAATTGGGAACTTGATCAGTAGCTTTCTAGTATCTGCCATTGACAAGATGACCAGCAGGAGCACCGAAGAAAGCTGGTTTTGTAACAATCCAAACGGAGGACATCTTGATTCCTTCTACTTGCTTCTTGCCGTGCTCAGTTCTTCAAGCCTGGTCTGTTACCTGTACTTTTTTCACAGATGCATCGACATAAGAAAAAGGTCAGCTCAGTGCAGTGACATTGTGTGTAGTGTAGCGTACATTCTGACTGCTTTGTAAATTATGACCCAGCTGAAGTGCGAATGAGATTGCCCTGTCAATTTTTTCCAGGAGCTCTAATCAGTAAAGATTTCTTTTACTCCAACTGTTCCTTGTTTTTCTCATCTCAATTTGGGTTTGCTTTCTTTGAACCGTGCCCCCCGGTATGCAACATGCCAGACTCCAAATTTTGCAGAGGGATGAACAGCAGCGAAAATGTGACCTGTAATTGTTTATCACATCAATTTCCCAATATATCCATCCGTTGATAGCTAATTCATGACTAATATTTCTCAGAACTCTTAATTACGTCATCCCAGAACGCGGTTCTTGACTGATTCACACGCCTGCCTGTCCGTCCTTGAACGTGAGTGCATCTCATGCTTATCATAACCCAACAATATAATGTGATTCTTAGCTGTGTTTGCTAACCGTTGCCTGTTGTGTCTTGTACTTTTCCAGATCGAGGGCTTCTGCTTGTGCACAACATCTACCGATGGCGTGCAAGATGAAAGGGGTTTTCAAGGGTCTCAAGGTCATCTCTCAGATCTTTGGTATGTGATCATCAGCATGTGTGCATTTTCTTTACAGTGCTGAAGAAAGCATGAAAGCTCAACTTCTCTGATTCTTCCTTGCTCTTGTGTAAACTATCTTGCAGAGGTGAAGGAGCATCAGATGGAGATTGGTTATCCGACCGATGTGAAGCATGTCACGCACATAGGTTGGGACAGCCCAACGGGGAGTGCTGCTTCTCCTACTAGCTGGGTACATGACAGAACTGAGCAATGATAATTACAACCATCTTCCATAGGTCTGCAGATTGATTTGGATCATCTCAAACATCCTTGTAGATGAATGGCATGAAGGGGTCGTCTGACTTTTCATCGCTGAACAACTTCGGACCATCTACAGGAACCTCCTGGACTTCTCAAGGTGATCTCTTGTTCTTCTGTCCTTTTTTTATTTACTTAGTTCTTCAGTTCTTTCGCCCAGCGACGGAGCCACCTTGATGGAGTGGGTGCCTCGCCACCCCTCCAAAAAAACAAATTAGTATTTAGTATCTCACATTGACCATATGTGCATCTACTACTACTTTTTGCTAGCTCTGCCCTTGCTTTCACCAGCGTTATGTTTGGTGGTGGTCAACTGCTTCTGTTCTCAACACGATTCTTCCTTGTTCTCTTCGTGAGAAAATTTTTTATATATCACTAAAAGTTTGCTGGTTTTTATATATGTCATTGAAAACTTATTGTTTCTATATATGTCACTGCTTCAATTTTTTGTGTCCATATATGTCATTGCCGTTAGTTTTGACCGTTAGTTAACGTAAGTTTTTTTTCAAAATGCCAAAATTGCCCTCAACTTATAAAGTTAGATAGCAAACTTTGCTTCCAATCGGTATCAATTGCACTAGATTGAATGAGTGATCGGTATGTGTGTACCGTCTAGAGCAAGTAATAGTTGGTCACGAAGCTTAAATCATCGTTGATTTTGAGTGAGCTAAGGACAATTTTGGTATTTTGAAAAAAAAAACTAACGTTGATTAACGGTTAAAACTAACAACAATGATATATATGGACACGGAAAATTGAAGTAGTGATATATATGGAAACAACAAGTTTTCAGTAATATATATGGGAACCAGCGAACTTTCAGTGGCATATACGGAATTTTCTCTTCTTATTTAGTGGCATGCATTTGTGGTGGATGAAATACACTGTTGTTTATCCTAGGTATATGCTCATGTTTCCATGATTATGAATCTTCTGTTAGTTTAAGAATCATGATGTGATACTAGAGTATCAGGGAGACAAGATGCAAATAAACAACTGAATGCCTTTCAACAATCAACAGCATCATCAGTTTGTTGGTTGAGCTGAGATGCAATCAAGCAAGTGTCCAACGATAACTGAACAATAATTTAGGGCTCATATGCAATCTAAGTAGATCCTTGAGAGTTAGGATGAGGCTTTGACGAATGATTTTGTTTCTGTTCTTAAGACGATATCTCAGAAGTCGATATTTTCATGACGGTGAAAAATGTTGGTAAGACCTCAAGCTGCTTTATCTACATTACCAAACTTACCTAGCAAAAACACTAATCAATTCCAAACAGAGCAAGTTTATTTATGCCATCCTAACACTACATGGTGGATCAAGACGTGCTTAGCAAAATGAACAAAACTTCAGCATGCCAGCCATTTGACCCTAACATGTTGTCCACAAAGCTATACTCTGCTAGAAAGTCAATCCAGTTCATACAAGAAAAGCATTACTTCAAGGGAAAATAATTCTCTCACTATCTTCATCTAAATACCGCCACGACTTCCAAAGCTACATCCTATTCAGTTATTCACCCAGGCAATTACATCGATTTGTTTCTGGTTCCATTAAACAGAAGGACAAAAGAGAGGATAGTATGTTTGAAATGCAAATGAACAATGAAAATCTCGTTGAATGCAAGAAAATTTCCCGTTTGCTGTTATAATACCATTAATATCCATTTGCTGATTTGCGACAGTTCTTTGACAGATTTTGACCACCCTCAAGATATACCACCCTTTGGTATATATGTTGAAAATGCAGCTGAGGAAGCAAACCCACATCCTGACATACCAAAGCCACCTAGGAAGACCAGAAAGAAGAAATCCAAGAACAATTCGCCAACGGCTTCCTCCAGATCATCAAGGTCAAGATCCAAACGCTCGTTTTCGTCCACTGCTGATACCGTCGGTGACAGCAGCAGCAGCAGCAAGCAAACTGAAGTCCGTATTGTATAGATTACACCATCTTACCCTTTATAAATGCTTTGCAGACATTCTTTTTTAAATAGGAATTGCCGATTGATGTCAAGTCTAGTTGAAAGGGGAACAGTTGAAAAACTAGGCTGTCATAAGGTGTTCTAACTTCTGAAATTGTGCGATGATGTTCAGCTGTCACTTGATAGAGATCCATGGAAAGACTGCTTCTTTTTGCCAAGCGATCGGTTGGTTTGTGTTCCCCGCGGGAATATCCCCTCCCTCCGCTCCGGCGTCCGGCCGCCGCGGCGACGATGGGGCCAGCCGTGGGCCGGACGGCGAAACTCACAAGCTCAGTGGGCAGTGGCCAATGGAAAGATTAATGTGATATCTTGCAGAGAAGCGGCGGCGGTTCCGGCGAGGAGGACCGGGAACAGCTCAATCAGGCCCAAAAATTGCTAATTTGAGCCCGCGCAATTTTTGCCATGTCTGCAACATGAGGCTCATATTGGCCCAAAATGTGGCACTGTGTTCAAAGGCCTCTCGTAGGAAATCTAGGCTATCATGAAGATTTCAGGTGTCCATTGTTACCGGAAAGAGAGAGATTAAGGTGCAACATTACCAAGTTAGTTAGGTCTGGTATGGTTCCAATTCTCTCTAAATTAGAAAAAGAAGGGTTTTATAAAGCTGTTCTCGAATTGGTTTATTCAAGAATTCTAAAAATCCCAATGGGGTAAAAGAATCAAATCCAAGACTTCCTATTCGAGATTTATATCAAATTTTTATTCATCTTACTATTTACTAACTATAGTCAGAGTAAAGCTCTCTTTCTAACACTACAATTTCAAATTTACTCTAAATTTAGAGCACTACTAAACAGCGCATTCTTAAGAACTTTAAATTCGTCTTCGCCTGTTCAGACTAATCCTATCTTGGTTGAGCTCGTACAGAGTACAGAAGATTGTATCCGCCAAAATAAAAAGGCGTACGGAAGAATGGTATGATACTCTGCTCATGCTCCACAGACCACAGAGCGACTTGGTGTCCTTCAGCACATTGGACCGGAAATAACAATCATGCATTAATTTACGGAAGATTTAGTACAAGCATGCATAAAGAAGGATTAAATTCGGAGCTCTTCATTTTATTCCGTCAACCAAAAGAATTCCTAATAAGGAACCATTAGTGCTGGACTGCTAGTAAGTAACCATTATACATGGCACCATCACAAGATTCTATATTAGCAGAATATCTCTAAGGTACCTGAAACATCATTAGACGACCACAAGTCACCGCCTCAGAGGTTAGGGGGAGACATGACATATCCAACATCAAAACGGAAAAATGAACTCACAACATTATCTCATGATCCAAAACTTGTTAAACATCTTCCCAGCCTTGAGGGAATTATACACCATGCTCTTAAATAATGAGAACCACAAATGAAATAACCTTTCTAGTTTACAACACTTGCCTCTTAGAAACTTTGATAAGGTAACAGCTTGTTGATCACAAGACTGCAAATGTTGTGTATATATCTCTAAGCCGAGGCGCTCTATTTTACTAGGCATATTTCTAACAACAGAACCACAGGTACAACAAAACAGAAGTTGGGCTTACCGTTTTAGTGTAGCCCATGACCTTGTGGAGGCCTCTTATCAGAAGTCATATCCAAGGTATTGTAATGGTTCTGGGACTGCTGTGATCGTAAATTATATCTTGCAGGAGGTGCCCCACCTCCACGAGGCCCTGATCCAGCATAAGAGTTATAAGGTTGTTGCTGCTGCCACTGTTGACCACCACCATATGGTGTAGGCTGATAGCCCCTACCATACCCCCCAGCATATGGTGGAACCTTTCCTCTTGACTCTTGGTGGCTATCTCTTGCATATGGGTGTTGCCTTCCGTGGTCATCTCGTTCATACTGAGAAGACCCAGACCTATCGTGCTGATGGTAACCTGATGACAATGAATACTCCATCCTTGGTGGCATTCCATTTGGATAATGCATGTCATTCATCGAGGTTTGATATGGCATTGATGGGGCATTGAAATGTCCACCACCCCGAATCCTAAACAAATTCACGACCATGATCTTCAATGTTGTTGAAAGGACTAACAATATAATGCAAAGAGCAGGTATTGTACCTGTTGCTGTTATCATAAGGCCGCCTGTTGTTGTTGTTGTTGTACTTCTTGTTGTTGTTATAAGGCCTCCTATCGCTGTCTTTATGCCATAGTGCAGGTGGTGGCTTCAGATCAGTAAATTCAACAATCTGAGTAGGATTGAACACAGAGCTTATGTATCATTAGCATTTCTCTAGTGGAATGATATTACTAGAGTTGAAGCTATACAAAAATGATATTGATTTACCTTCTTGGGTATGATTACACCAATAGGTGGATGAGTCATGTGCTTATGAGAATCTGGAAGCTTGTAGATTGAGCATCTAATTAAGACCAATGTCATAAGGGTGAATTAGATTGGCACTAAACCATATTAGCTAGCCTTTTGTTCGACAAGAGGTATTGAACTTACATCACTTGATTGTCCATGATATCCTCCAACCCATCAACAGGTGACCTGAAAACAGGAGGGCAAGGATCGCCGCTACAAAGTGAGATGTAACCATTCATTCCTCCACTGCATAAAACAAGGGCAGGCAGCCATGTCAGGAACAAAATCATTTTTTCTGTGGCCCATGTGCTGGCCAGATTTTTTTGCATTGAAGGCATTACAGTCTACAGAATCTACAATACCAGTAAATGCAAATACTGTAATGCTTTAAACTAATAAAAACAGTCTTTGCAGTCAGTCAAGAATCCTGATAGGCTATCTAACCTAGAAGAAGGATCGAGCTTTTCTTTAATTTCATTTAGCTCTTTGTCAGGTAGATGTCCAAATTTGCTGTTGAGAGAGTAGATACAAGGAGAAAGTGGATGGGAGCCATTCACAAAAAGCATATTGTACATGGCACTGTTTCTCCTTGTTTCTTCAGGCTACACAGAAGGCAAGGAAAGTGATTCAAATCTTAGAACAAGTTATACTGTTATATATGGTTTACAAAAGCATGAATGCATGAGGTTTCATTGCCATACCGTCAAAGTATGCTCAATTTTTTTAATCTCAGATAATAATCGGGCTTCATCAATAAAGGGCAGTTTTGTTATCCCCTGCAAAATTCAAAAATTAAGTTAAGCATCACAGATATACAATATATAAATATGCTCTCCTTTGTTTGATTTACCTGCCATGAATACCTCTTCCCATTCATATCTACTTCAAAATCTGTATAAGTGGGTGAAGAGGGATGAGACAATAACTTAGGTTATCAAAGAATAAGATACAGCAATATATTTCACATATCAACAAAATAAGCATACCAGTTGGATAAAAATCTATTATTGACGAATTTGGATCTGTCATCAATTGCCGATACTGTACAGGGAGTGCATGGGAGCTGAAATGTTATGTCACAACCTATCAAAAAATGGACCACATTAAGGAAGTAGGATCTAGGAACATGGTCTTAGCATATTCACCTCGCAGCTGGAAAAACCCCCATAAGTTGATCAAATGGTTTGAACGGTGACCCAAGTTCGAAGGTTATATTGAGCTGACCCAAACCAACCAGATCCGAAGCAAAAGGAGCATAATGATAAGGGTAAAACCTATATATGTAAGCCAAAATAAGATATGGTAGGGTGAACATAACAACTTAAAACTATCAAGTGCTGAAAATAAACCTTTGCACAATTTGATATGTTGGACAACTAGAGCAAACTAAATTACCATTGCCATGAGCAGACACCTTTGTAATAGTAGTTCATTACCCAACACAGACCTTCAGTATATTTCAGAACCTGAAGAAGAACAATAGGGTGAATACATACACACACATATAAGATAATAAATGAGTGCATTATCAAATAGTGATGAAATGGCATCTTCTATGGAAGTTGCTACAAATATAGTAATAGTAACAGCAATAGTGCGTGATCACACTGATGAGTCCTACAATACAGTAAATTCAAAGCTACGATACTTACAACATCTCTACGTATTTCTTCAATCTGTTCTGGTGTTCTTGTCCCAAACTTCTCTTGGTAATACCTTTTCCTCCATCCTGGTTTTCCAAGCTTTACCTGAGTATTGACAAGCAATGTTAATATGTCATGACTAAATTGAAACAGTAAAGTGTACAAAAACTAAAGTTCAATAAACAAATGGCATATAGAAAGCAAACAATTCAGCTATTTAAAACATATTGTCTCGAAATAATTCTACAAACTAATTGTTGCTATCAATGTATTGT
The DNA here is from genome assembly GCA_019279435.1 of Zizania palustris. Lineage (NCBI taxonomy): Eukaryota > Viridiplantae > Streptophyta > Magnoliopsida > Poales > Poaceae > Zizania > Zizania palustris. The sequence goes on from JAAALK010000282.1 coordinate 8,139,425, forward strand.
AATTTTCATATAGACCTAAGATTTGTGAATACAGACTCAACAGAGCAACAGCATATGACTTGTGCATAAACACTGACCGTGTCCTCTTGGTTTCCAGAATTAAAAACATCTGATTTCTCACGAAGTGCATCTTTAAGCATGTACTTCAAATCCTCTTTGTTTTCACGTTCCTAAGAAAGTCGAAGAAGAAATTCAGATAAAATCACAAAAATATTTCTACAAAACAATCATAAAATCTCCTAGAGTAGGATGAAATGAGTTGCCTCTGCTTCAAGGTCATTTTCAGCTCCAACAGTGGCAGCTGCAATGCTGGAACATGAAGATGATACTCTTGCAGCTTTCTGAGCTCGACTATTTTTTTCCATGTTGTTTTTATGAGATCCATTCTGTTCATATGGTGAAGCCACAGGTCCAGATGCAAGGCGAGACCCTTGGAAGCGTGCAACAGGTACAATATGATCATCCCTGACATGGGGATCCAGGTCATCCACTCTTTTTGCTTGAGCTTTTTCACGTTTTATTCTCACAGCTTGACACTACAAGAGGATATGAATTTCACATCAATGGTTTGTTGAATACTTGGCATTCACATATATAGATAGTGTTGCAAACATCTCTGAAGAGCTTGTATTGCTTATATCAAAAGGCTTTGTGCAACTCAAAGAATAAATATGAATAGAACACACTTAAGCCTTAAGGATGTGTGTTTATGCTGCATGCAAAAATGTTTCAGTAGGAAGCATTTAAATTCCAGGTGACAGGTATGGAGAGGAGACACTTGAACAAATAACTGTTTTTCTTATTCTACTAGCTATAAGTGCATATGTTTGGTATGAATAAAATGAAATGTAAATGTCCCATTGTTCAAAACATAAACAGACAAACATGGCATTCACCTTTTTCAAGGATTGACAATATTTACACATGTTGATTGTAAAATTAACTTCTTTAGAGGAATTGTAAATTAACACATAAACAGACAAACTACATTTACACGATAACATATCCAGTCATTGTGGAACATCCCATGTTATATTGTGATTTTACAAAGCCAAAGAAAGCAAACTTTTACGTATGGAAGAGAATGATATACTCATATACTGTGTAACATTAAAACAATTCATGGAGCAATTTGTAAGAAATGCAGTGTGGAGGTGGTGGGTGGCAAATTCACCATCACTGCATCCAGCTTGAAGGAAGTATAGACAACATGGTGTACTCTCCATGACATGTACTGTAAAGTATTAGCTGGCAATTGCCAACATGGGAATGGAGAATACAAGTTTGGAAGTAAAAAAATCAAAATCACCTGATGCAAATGAGCTCTTTTCTGAAAAATTCTATCCTCGTAGGATCCAACGGCTTGAATAAAGTGTTCCACTTTATTCAGGTCCAGCTAACATAACAGATAAAAGCATGTTAATACAGAAAGACATTTTTGGATCAATTGGGAGCAATTATATTCTGAAAAAGCTACATATGAAACTCTAAAGGAATGGGATTTTTTATTACAGTGCAAGCATCAGTTAGATAACCACCCATGGAAGGAAATTCCTTCTTGTATACATCCATTAGTAGATTAATAGCTCCCTGCAGACAAGACAAGAAGTTAACACCATGAAATAACAATCTACATCTACTTCATGTAATAACAATCTATGAGAACAGCAACCAGGAATAAAATATTTATCCAGTTTAGTAAGTATTAAACCAGATAAGTTCATGTATAGTAGCTTCAAAAGAGGATATCTAGTAAAACATTGAATTAGAGAGAAGGTAACAAACCTCACGAATTTCTAATGTTGGCATATGTGGCAGAAAATCGTTGCCAACAAAAAAACACATGAAGATGAAATCATCAACAATGCGTTCAAAATCAATCTGGAAAGGTGGATTCGGCATTCTGAACTCATATTCTAAGTACTCTCGGAGGGTCCATATATTCAAGAACTGCAGTGTTACACAAGTGATTCAAATAAAAACAAGGTCCTCAGTTAATCCATAAAATGTACTAATTAGACCACAAGTTGCAATGAAAGAAAGAGGCCACGTTACCTGGAACGGTTTCTTTGGAACAATAGCTTCACCTTTTTCATCAAAATATCCAGCTTTTCTCTTAGCCTTTCCTACACAGTTTGCAGCAAAATGTCCAACCTGACCACACAAGAAGCATTCTTCCTTCTGTCTAGGTGTATAAACTACCTACAAACACCCGAATAAAATCAGAAGTAGAAAAAAATGAGTAACATAGATAACAGGAAAGCACAAGAAACCAATTCACTCTTTTATTTGGCATAACACAATGAAATGCCAAAGAGATTAATTCTACATTTTGACAAAGCTAACCTCTCTCAGTATAGAGAAGTGAACTTCGTGTGTTGCTAGAGCTAACATGATCAGATCTGCATCCTGCATTCAAGATAAAGCTATGAATTAGCTGGACTAACATAAGAAACATTGCCCAGTAAAAAGAATAATGTTATGTTTACAGAACATACCAAGCCATACAAGCAATGGCGGGTATTTGGGTTAAATCCAGAGAGATTCCGTTGACCACGAATGTAGGACATAATTTTATGTTCCCCTTCACCAGGAACATTGGCATCAGAAAGAATAACCTTCAAAAGAATATAATCAGAAAACATGATTTATTAATACTCATCTTTCCGACCAACAATTAGCCATTCCGAATCAGAATGAAGCATGATGGATTATACTAACAGCAAGTAATGCACAAATAAAACCCAAATTTGCCCAAAATCAAGCTTACCTTAATATGTTTCCATCCAGGATCATAATTCAATCTGAGATGGATGTAGTACTGCAAAGCTACAGATAAAACAGCCATAAACTCTGTCCCTGGAGTAATAACATTAGAATCACATGTTTGTGATTGCTGTTTCGGCGGAAGATTTCTGCCTTCCCTCTGGAACTCTTCACGCAGCCTCTCTTCTTCTACAGCCTGGAGATAGAACAGCAGTGAGATGTGAATGCAATGATAATGGTTGCAGCTGTCTACAAATGGTAATTGTGTCATTATCATGTATTGCATAAATGAAGGTAATTTCACTGTAATACTGACCGCATCAGCTGCATCTTTTGCAGCTCTGAATCGTCTAGAGCGCTGTTGGTTCATCTTAGCACGAGGAGCCACACCATCTGTAAAACCATTGTAAGGTAGTACAAAATATCAACAAGAAACCATCAAACAGAACACAAATATGTGATCAAAGACAAGACCCTCATAACCAGCAGGAAGTTTACAGGCAAGGATGCCTGATTCAAAATGAAGTACATGATTCATTCATCATGATAGTATATACATCAGAGCCAACTTCAATAAAGGCATTAGATTGCATTATGTCAAGTTGTTCCAAGATGATGCCCAACAAGTAATACTAAGCATTCCTAATTTCTATCAGCAATCCAATATATACATCTATACAAACTATCAGTTCCTACTACATGTCTACATTAGAATAGACACAAGAATGAGTGGCAAGAGAATTCCTACACATCAGATATGTATGTAGTACATACCAATGGCCATATACAAAAGCTTCCGAGGGCGAACCATGACAAATAGCCTATCAATGTAATCAAATATGCACTGGAAAACCTCAGCAAATGTTGTTGGGGAGGGCTGTAAAAGATAAGACATCAACAAAGGAAAGCATGATTAACATAGAAATCGAAAAGTGGTTGAGCAATGAGTGAGCATTAAAACTTTTTTGAGGAAGATAAATGCAGGGTATTGACATAGTAGCATCATGCAATCCCTGAGCTGGCAGCTCCCTAACAAAAACAAAATCGGCTCAAAGGAAAATTGGATTTGCATAACCCCTGACCACCACTTGTGTGAAGATCTGCAATGCAGTTCAAAAGGCGAACAAAGACTGAAGGTTCCTTCTTAAGAATCATTCACTGAAGGTTCCTTCTTAAGAATCATTCACTTCTTTGAAACTTAAAGTACAATGTAATGGAAATGGTTGAACTGCAGCATCCTCATCCCAAGATGACTTATACAGCAATTTAGCAGATAGTTGTTACTGGTTACTTTCAAAATTAAGTCTACAATTTACGTTGTCAAATAAAAGAGCAGACTAAAACAGGAAGCTACAAGTTCAATTCACCAAACAATTTTCTCTGCCACAGCTCATCATTCATCAATCAGACACTCAAATCAATCGTGTATGTAGCGCAAAGAAACCACCCAACACCTTCCACACTAACAAGCCGGAAGCATCCCAAATAGAAACGCCCCAACCGAGCAGCTGAACCAAAAAAAATCTCGAGGCCGAAGGAGGGGAACCGATGGCACGTACCCTATCCTCGGGGTGGAAGCAGGGGTGTATGATCCCGTTCATGTCAAGGTAGAGATTGTCGAACTCGAGGTTGTTGGGGTTGGGCTTGGATGTATCGACGGGCACCTTGACGCCCTCGATCTCGACGGCCTCCTCCTCCAGCACGTCCACCACCACAATCGGGTACTTCTCCGCTAGCCACCGGTAGAACGTCGGGATACCCATACCTCCGCTGCCTCTGGTGGCGAGAAAACCCCGTCGGAACCCTAACCCTAGAACCGAGCGGCCGCCGTGGCTGGTCGAGGGGAGAGGCGTAAAACCCTAACCTTAATAGGGAAGGCCACGCAGGCGGTGGCAAGGATGTAAGACTAAATTTTGTACTAGTCATTTTGTGCTTTGCAACAGAGAACGTTATTTTCAACATGGTATTTGTGTAAAATTTATGTTTATGCGTGATTTATTAGAAATCTATTTTTATACAAAATTATTATCTTCATGTAAAATAAAAAAATAGAAAACAAAAATGCAAAAGTATATTTTTTCTTCTTTTTTATTTTCCTTTTTCTTTTTCTCACGGATCTCGCAGTTGCAACTTGCAAGTGCGCGCATGCTTGCATGCACAGATGTTGCGCGCCTGCTGCTTGCATGCGGCGCGGCGGTTGCTGCGCACCACTTGCTACGCGGGCGTGGAGGGGAGGTTAGTTAGCCGGCGGTTTTTATAGGGCATAAGTTTTAGCCGTTTTTTTTAATTGGTTTTTTATGGGAAGTGGGAAGGCAGACTTGCGGACGGAGGAACGGAAAACTAGCCGCGCTTTATAACAGTAGAGATTAGTCTTTTGGATATTGTTTATTGAGATTAAAAGTGTCATGCACATTTTGTCCTTATTTACGAACTCTTCGTTAAATGATGTTTAGTCCTTACATCCAAACAAAAGGACTAAACTTTAGTGCCTACCAAAAAAGCAAGTTTTAGTCCTTAAAAATAAGCAAGGTCATCCAAACAGGGTCTTAGTCGTATATTTTAAAAAATATTTTAAGTTATGAGATGTGAAAAAAATAGAGAAGGTGTTTGATTAGAATACTTGTAGATTTATTTTATTGGCGGCTCCTGTTTAGTTAAATTATTAGTATACAATTCTACATGTAAATCATTGTAATCATGAAATTTTATAATATTTATATTAAAAATATACATTTTTGAATTACACTAAAATGATAAATTTTATTTTTTTTTCAATTGTTATATTAACGGGTATGTTGTAATGGTATGGTGGGTAATTTTTGTTCAAAGATGAGCTGAGAAGATAAGATACTATCTTTTAATTTGTACTACGAAAAAATGGTTACCTCGGTCCTTGTTTGATTCAGCTTCCAGTTTTCTGACAGTTGAAAAAGATGAACCGAGCATAGCCTAAATAGATTATGATTTTAGACTAAAATCTTAGACCACTATGAGTTAGAATTCCAAACTAGACATTTAGGTTGTAAAATGACATATTATCAATTAGGCCCAGGCCATTTCCTTCTTTTGTTAAATTCTAAGAAATGGTTCATCTACGAATGGCTGTGTTCCAACTGTACAAGTGCACCAAACGTAGGGACAGCCACAGGATGCCAGGACACAGTAACCCTCCTCCACGTTCCTTCCAGGTTGAAAAGACGGCTATGGTGTATACACGATGCTTAATATCATCATCAAACGTTGAGAGAGTCAGTTCTCTTGATTTAACCGTAAGTTCTTCTGGCAGCATTGGAGGTCTTCGATCGCCTTCTTCCATTGCCAGGCGCGCTGTTTTGCGTCCTCGAACGTTGACACCTTCTTTGGCTGTAAATGAACTAGTAGATTAGGCATCATGGTAGTAGGAACAAGGATAGTACTGAGGACCAGTAGCAGCAAAGAAGAATACCGTGCATATCCTGAAATGCGAAGGGTTTGCTACTTGCACATTGAGTTCACTTGGGTCATCGGACCACATAATGTTTCCCTTAGCCACCATTTTTGCCGGGTCAACGCAGATCAGCTGAGGTTTGTCGGTGAGGATCAATTGAACCTTCTTGTTTGTTAGCTTGTTAATTTTCTTCAGTTTTGATATCAAAACAACAGATTCACCATGCTCCAGGAAGTCCTGCCTGCCACATTGTTAAAGCAAAATACGCAAGCAACATGAATCACCTCTTTACTCGTGGAAAAATGTGACCCTCTTTTATTCAATTTTCTTCTTTCCTGTAGGGTACAATAGAATGCGGTGATGAAACACTGTGTTTACCATCTAGAGTCGAAGGAGTCGATGGAAGCTAATACAGATACATGGGAGCGTACTTCACAAGATGATAAAGTGCCATTACTCCCAACAGGGTTGACCTGTTGGTTGACTGACGTGCTTCCCATATGTGACAACCAGTTTGAATCCTGACTATCGTAATCCTCGTTTAACTGAGTCAAAGAGACTGTCAGAAAGATGAAGGCTGGATGATTACATTGACATAAGTAAGAAATAGTACATTTGCCTCCATTGCAAGCTTCGGTGCCAGAGCCTTCCTTATATTTTTCCAGTCAACGCCTCTGAAGAAAGGATGCTTCTTCAAGGATACATAACCATCAGGTCCTGCACCTGGCCGTTTGCTTGGATCGACATCCTGCACAATAATATGATAAACTATAGGATTGACCGAAGCATTATTCTAGTTGAAAGACGTAGTTTCCCCATTTGAGATATAAGCTACACAATTTTTCTAAGGGTAAACAAGCAGATTGTTTTGCATTACAAGTAAATACAATAACTATGCGTTTACCATACTGAAGGGAAGAGTGACAGAGTGATCCATGAAATGTTAAGAGCGTGAATATTGTATGATACAAAACAGCACAATAAATCTTTAAAAAACAAATTATCTACTTACTACAAGATTGTACAAGGGGAGTAATCAGTGCAGTATGTGTACCAGCAGCTTGTCAATGAGATCCCTCGCATCATCTGAGAAGTACTCAGGAAATTTGAGATCTCGGGCTATAATTCTCTGGAAAATTAACCACTCACTGGCGTCTTTAAATGGTGAAGATCCAGAAAGCATTTGATATAGAGTACAACCCAATGCCCACAAGTCATTTCTGTCAAGAACAGATCATTTTTCATCAGAAAAAAAATGTGTGTAGAGCTATACTGATAACCCATAAAGTATCAATGTATTCATCACAAGACACCGCACACTAAAGCATGCTGACCACCACTAACAGTGAACTAGGATTGAGATATACAATTTGAAAGTAAATTTCCTTAGCGCTAAACCAGCTCCCTTTTCGGGAACTTCGGCCATGTCTTGAAAAATAGAGCACCATATTTAGCTTATGCATTTTTCTGAAAAGTTTACTTTTAGAAAGAATGATTGTTCTGAACTTCTGATGGCAGGTGGCAGTTAACCACCGAAGATGATGTTTGCAAGTTGTCACACTTATCCTCTTTGTGACTGATTTCATTTTTTTAAAAAAAAACTATGATTTTTTTCGAACTTCAATTATTTCTTTTTATAACACGATATACAGTTTTTTACTACCCTGTGGAAGCATGACAAGAGTTAGCACATCCAGCACAAAATGCAAGACTGTTTCGTTTTCTAGTAGGAATGCAAGACAACTCTTCTGAATCTTCAGCATTTCATGTATGAAGTTGCATTTGGTTAAAGGAGGGCACAGTGCTGCAGTATGAATATCCGATCTCTGGAATCAATGCAGGTGCAGTGCTCATACTTGAGAGTGCAAGATAGAAACTTGTACAAAATGAAAAGATGAATTAAGCATTCAAGTGTTACAACAGAGAAATGACCCAACAAAGCTAGGATATCAAAGGATTAGTCTTTCCAGACGAAGTTATTCACTCACCCGAAAGTTGCTGGCGCAGAGTTCAGGACCTCTGGTGGTACATATGCAGCAGTTCCAACAAATGTACAGGCCCTCTCATCTGTAAAGTAAAATTTGGGAAAATATAATCTTACGAACAGAACATCACAACTCTAAGGTAATCCAGCGTTGTATATTTTTCTTACTAGTGGAGTTTGGGAGGACCTTGATCGGGGTGTCCTTTGTGGGCTTCACACTACCAAAATCAGCAATCTTGATATGCCCATCAGAAGTAAGTAATAAGTTTTCTGGCTGAAAGATCAAAACAATGTGAGTCGGTCGTCGTTACTGATGGCACGAACTGAAAAACCAATGTGCAACTCTGATGGTTTGCAAACCTTGACGTCCCGATGAATTAGGCCTACACTATGCAAATATTCCAAAATGTCAATAATTTCAGCAGCATAAAACCGTGCCTCGTCCTCAGGCAGGCGACCTTTCTGCAAGCAAAATCCTTGCATAAGAAGCAAAGCTAGAAAAGAAATCATCCGCATTGTGACCTGCGTGACACCAACCCGAACAATTTGGTCGAACAGCTCCCCGCCTTCGCACGATTCAAGCGCCATGTCTACACCCCCAAAAAAATATCAAAGGAATATCCTTTTCATCCCATGCATGCATTTTTTTACCATGGAGGTAGACTCTTTCTTTATTAATATTAGAAATATTCAGGGTTTAGCTCAAATAAAAGGCACTAACAGAGGGAGTAGGTGTCCTGGAAGGTGAAGAAGAGCCTGATGACGCCCGGATGATCCAGCTGATCGAGCACGATGCGTTCCATATTGACGTAGGAGATCTTGTTCTCCTTGGTGATGAACTTCTTGTCCATGATCTTGAGCGCGTAGACATTGCCCGTATCCTTCTTCTTGGCCCTCCCCACCTGCCAATCCACCGCACGCAAGCAGCCACCTCAAGAATCGCACGATTCCTCCCCCATGATCCAGAGCCACAGAACCAAGGAGGAGAAAGTGAACTCGCCCAAACGACGCGATCAGGCATCATTGCATGCGCCAATCAAATCACCTTGGAGTAGGAGCCGACGCCGTAGATCTTGCCGAGCTCAAAGTCGCTGACGGTGAACTGCTCCTGCGGCGCGCGGAAGGCGATCCCTCGTCCGCCAGCGGCCGCGGTCGGGGAGGCGGCGGCAGCTGGCGCGGGCGCGAGGCGTAGCCTGTCATCGAAGTCCCTCTCCATGTCGTCGTTGCCGCCGACCGCCATGTGGCCGGATCGCGGGTGCCGGGCTATCAATAGGCGGCGGCCGGGCTTCGAGGGTGGCGCGGCGCTGCCTCCGATGGCGGAGCGTAACACCCAAATATTTCAAACCGCAACCTCGTGAAAACGAAATTCAAAACCGAATTTGAATTCAAACTTTATTTAAGGTCAGAAAGTCAAAACAATTTGAAACCTTGAGTTAAAACACTGAATTTCGAATTTTATAAATTTTGTAAGGACTCTAGAGCCTTGAACTCATTTTACAAAATTATTTTGGAATTTTTGGGATTCAAATTCGTATTTCAAAATTCAAAGCGTATTTCTGAATTAAATTTATTCAAAAAGGCATTTAAAATCTTAGTGAGCCGCAACCCCAAATTTGCCTAGCCGGCCCATTCCAGCCCGCCTCGTGCCCTCTCTCGCTGGCGCATGGGGCCCGCTTGTCGGCGCCGCGCACGCTCCCCTCTCCCTCTGGCACTTGGGTCCCGCTCGTCAGCCGCCCAAGCGCCGCTGCAGCCCCGGTCCTGCCTAGGGATAGCAATCGGGGTCTAGCGGATATGGGTAGTGCATACCCATACTCGTACCCGTTTACCCAATGGGTAAAAACTCGTGCCCATACCCGTTACCCGCGGGCGCTATATACCTGTGGGTATACCCGTTTGCCCGTGAGTCTAGAACGGCAACTGGAAGGAAGAAAGAGGCACTGATCTGGGGTTTGGGCAGCGAGGAGGCGTGGGCTGACGCCGACGCTGGGCAGCACCGATTCGAGGTATCAGGAGGGCGCCGGCGCGGGTCCAAGGCCATGTGCAGGCGCAGGGGCACAGGCCGACGCCGGCACTGATGGGGTGGGCGCAGGCCGAAGGGGACAACGCCTACACGGGTCTAAGGCCATATGTAGGCGCAGGGGCATAGGCTGACGTCGACACTGACGAGAAGGGCGTAGACCGGAGGGGAGGGCGCAGACCAGCGAGAGAGTGGGAGTGGAGGGAGAGGAAAGAGAAGGTACTGCTAGTGGCGGCCGGGAGGGGAAGAAAGGTTGGGGAGGAAAGAGAAGGCTAGGGTTTAGACTTTAAAATTTATTTTATATTTAAAATAATTGGGTAAACGGGTAAACGGGCATTGGTAGTTAATTAGTTAATACTCATACCCGTACCCGTTTACCCGTCGGGTATAAACGGAGAACAAACTCAACCCTAATAGGGTTTTTACCCATGGGTAAACGGGTAATCAAGCACAATTGACATCCCTAGTCTTGCCTGTCATCCGCCCCAGCGCCCCAACTACCCTCCCTCTTTTCCCACATGTCGCGCCACCACCATAACTGAACCCTGCTTTCGCAGGCGCCTCCCCGCACCTTCTGGAAACCCTCTGCCACCGCCATCCCGTGCTACTTATAGCACCGCACATGCCCCCGCACCAATTTTTTAGCAATTGCTGCTCGCCCTCGCCATATTTGCCATTACGCAAGAACCTGACGCCACTTCTATTTTCGTCTTCGGCAGCGAACCCTCGCCGCCGGCGACCGCCCCCGCCCTCGTCGACCACAGCTCCGGGCTCCCCATCATATGTGCTTCCCCGACACCGTGCTGGTTTGAGCCACCGACCACTGGAAGTCTATCCCCACCGATAACCCAAAAAGCTCCGCCGCCCCCTCGCCGTCGCCAACTCCGGTATGGTCGTGTTCCCTATCGCGTGCTCTCTCCATTTTTGCGCTTAGTTTCGAGTTTAGGTGGTTGACGTCGCCGCGTCGCCGTCGTCCTGCCAACGTTGGGGACAAAGCCCTCCGCTCGCCCCTGTCGCGCGTGTGCTGAATGAGCTCATGTCCGTGCGATCGGATCTAAACGAGTGAGATTAAATCACTCCGTTAATTTAATCCCGGCTGTCCGGTCCCGTGCTGTTTTTTATTTTAACAAAACAAACAAAAAATACCGTTTCAAAATTTTAATTGGTGTATCATAAATGGTTTCTTACATTCCTACAACTTTCTATAATTTTTCCATGATTTAGGTAACTTGGCACCTTTCCCGTAGCTCCATTTATCCTTGACCCCGTTAGGGTATTGCCAACTAGAAATCATCTAGTAGTTTTTATACATGACATGTGAGTAAGAAACTATTTATAGAAACTCTATCTCACAATGTATAGATTTTTGTCTCCATTTACTTTTCTCATTTGCCCAATCACAGATGAGTGGACCTCATGTATAAAAACTACTACATTCTTCCAATGCATATAAAGTGGTTTATTTATCTTTGATATTAGTGATAGAAATCTGAAAAATCATTTCCTTAATTTTTTTCTCTCTTCATTAATTCTTACTTCCTCCAGTATACAAATAATCTTACCACCAAGAGTTGAATTTAGGTAGCACCACTAGAATATTATCTCGGTAACCAATTAAGAGATCATATGTTGCTCTATTTAATATCACATTGGTATGTATAATCTTATCTAAAATGACTAATATTTGTACATCGGAGGAAGTATGTCACATCAGATTTTTTGCTTATATGAAATACTATTTAATGCTATATCACATTGGGAATCCTTATATTTCTCCCACGAAACCATGAACTGACACAATTAGCGGTGAGAGATGGATAAAATTTTGAAATTTAACATTGAAAATCCCATCTTTTAAGCACTAACCATTCGTCTCAACCCTTCAAGTGAACTCAGCAGTGACGGATCAGTAAAATTCTGAAATTTAGCAGTTTCTCGTTGATATTGACGCATTGTAAAAAGTTGATTTTTCACGCACTGGCCATTCGTTTCAACTCTGCGACTGCGAGTGCATGCAGGTCAGTCAATGACTGCTCGTCTGCTCCCAAATGACAGTTCTGCCAACACAGGGAGTACCAACAGTAGCCTGTTTTACACAACGGAACAAACTAACCACACTTCATTCCAAGTTCCAGCTCCAGAAACACTTCATTAGCTAGTTTTCTGTAAAATGAACACAAAAGTGTTTTGTACTTGTTTGAGTAGTTCATCTTTATCTCCACTTATATGGTCATTCTGGAATTTATCCGGGAATTCTGGAAGCAGCAGCAACAGACAATCATGTAGTCAGCAAGGTGTAGAACAGGATAGCAGGGCCTCATGAAAAGCGTAAGAGCAGAGCAGCAAGGCAGGCATCATTTTCTTTCTCTGACCGGATTGCAGAAAAACAAAAGCAGCAGTGATGACCCGGGCGAGGACTTGAGTTGCTGTCTGCCCGAGAAATTCTCTGGGTTCAAAAGAGTCGCTGGGTTTCATGAAAAGGGACTAGAGAAAGACTAGAAATACAGCAGTGAAAAGGTACTAATGAAATACCGCAGTGACCTGATGCTATGAGAGTGGAGTAAGGGGGTGTTTGGATACATGGGCTAAATTTTAGCCCCTGTCACATCCAATGTTTAGATACTATTTTGGAGTATTAAATGTAGACTATTTACAAAACTCATTTATAATCGGTGGATTATTCACGAGACGAATCTAATGAGCCTAATTACGCTAGGATTTAACAATGTGACGCTACAGTAAACATTTGCTAATTATGGATTAATTAGGCTTAAAAAAATTGTCTCACGAATTATCCTCCGATTCTGTAATTATTTTTCTAATTAGTTCACGTTTAGTCCTTCAAATTGATGTCCAAACATCCGATGTGACACGGGCTAAAATTTAGCCCCTGGATCCAAACACCCCCTAAGTTACACCCCCTAAGTTGCACATAGATAAATGAAGGAACAGCCTTTGAATCAAAACCTAGGTGCCAAAAGGCAACTTTTCACAATGTGTCACTGTGGCAGAGCTAGAATTGCTGCGTCATTGGGACAATTTTTTACCTTGTTCATCATCATCATAATGGTGGCATTGGCAATACGCAATACAATAGATGAATAGACAGATCAAACTTACGGTAGCAGCTCGATCAATATTCAACAGCTAATCTTTATGACCTAAAAATTTTGATTGATGAATGCAATTGCCAAGAACAAAATTGAGTCTAAAATTCTATATAAGCATGCAGGTTGCAGAGTATAGAGCCACTCCCCTAGTTGAATGTTCAGGTCAGTCTTCGAAGGCAGACACCAGCTCCGGCACCGGCTCCGGCACCGTGGGCAGCACTGGGTAGTTCCGGGAGAAGCACGCGTCGCAGAACTCATGCGCCTCATCGCCATAGATGCTGTGGAGCTTGTCAAGCGACAGGAAGCCGAGCGAGTCGCAGCCAATCGTCCTGCGCACGCCTTCGAGGTCCATCCTGTTCGATATCAGCTCGCCCTCGCTGGGCGTGTCAATGCCGTAGAGGCAGGAGCCGACGACCGGGGGGCAGGCGATGCGCATGTGCACCTCGCGCGCGCCGGCGTCGCGGAGGAGGCGCACGATCTTACTCGAGGTGGTGCCGCGCACGAGCGAGTCGTCGACGACGACCACGCTCTTGCCCCTGATGACGCCGTGCACGGGCGCGAGCTTGAGCTTGACGGCGAGGTCGCGGATGGCCTGCGACGGCTGGATGAAGCTGCGGCCGCTGTAATGCCACCGGATGAGGCCCTGCTGGAACTCGAGCCCCGATGTCTGCGAGAATCCGAGCGCGGCGTAGAATCCCGAATCCGGCACGGGGATGACGACGTCGGCTGTCGGGGCGGGGGACTCCTCGGCGAGCGCGCGGCCATAGGCGGTGCGGCGCTCGTGGACAGCGTGTCCGAACACGACGGAGTTGGGGAGGGCGAAGTAGATGTGCTCGAAGACGCAGGATTTACGCGGGCGGTGCGGGACGAGGCAGGCGGAGGATATCGACATGTCGCGGCGGTCGACGACGACGACCTCCCCGGGCTCCACCTCGCGCTCGTATACGGCATCGATGAGGTCGAGAGCGCAGGTCTCCGACGCGAACACGATAGCGCCGTTGGGGCGGCGGCCCATCACCAGAGGCCGGAAGCCGAAAGGATCGCGCACGGCTAAGAGCTTGTCGGCCGTCAGGAACAGCAGCGAGTATGCGCCGGCGAGGCGCTCGCAAGCGTCGCATATGCGCGAGAGCAGGGGGCGCGAGAGCGAGGTGGCAATGAGGTGCTGGATCACCTCCGTGTCCGACGAGGTGCTAAAGATGGAGCCTTGGGCCTCCAGCTTGTTCCGCAGCGCCTGGTAGTTCACCAGGTTGCCGTTGTGCGCCACGGCGAGCTGCCCAAACCGGTACCCAGCGAGGAACGGCTGCACGTTGCGCAAGGAGGAGGCGGCGCCAGCCGTGGAGTAGCGCACGTGGCCGATGGCGGCTTGTCCGGGGAGCTTGGCGAGGCGCGTCGGGTCGCCGAACACATCCCCCACGAGCCCCAGCCCCCTCTGCAGCTTGATCGTGCCGTCGTCCCCGGCGGCGGCGATGCCAGCGCCCTCCTCCCCGCGGTGCTGCAGCTTCTGCAGGCCCAGGTAGCAGAGCGACGTCGCGTCCGGATCGCCGACGACGCCGAACACGCCGCACTCCTCGCGTGGGTGGTCATCGCCATCGCCTTCCCCCTCGTAGTTGAAAGGCGTGACGCTGTCGGGGTGCGCCTTCACCGGGGCGAGCCGGCCGGCGCGGTGGCGCAGCGCCAAAGGGGATGGCTTGGCGGAACACCTAACCTGGTGATGCCCGGGGACCGGCGCGCCGGCAGCGCAGCGGATGAGACCGGACGAGGCAGCGGTGGTGGAGGCGGCGGCGGCGGCGGCGGCGGCGGCCATGGTGTGCGCGTTCTGCTTGGAGGCGGCGAGGATGAGGCCTGAGGGCTTCCGAGGATTCGCCCCCGAACGCACGTGAAGGGACGAAATTTAAGGAGGCCGTGTGGTGGACCGGCGATCGTATTTTCCTACGTATACAGATCAGTCGTATTATATACGGTCAGTGTATTCCCGTATGGCATCTTGGCTCGTATTTCCAAAAAAAATTACGAGTTGTTTAGTTGTTGCGATAGATAAGGAAATCTTTAGTCGTGTTTCAATCTGCTGCGCGTGAGATTTGTTTAAGGATTTTGGCTTTTAATCAAAATTAAGAGATACCTAGTCATGACAGAATCTATGTTTCCTTTCTTGTAATTGTTATCTGTAACCCAAGATGCTGGGAGCGAAACCATACTATGATCAGTTCGTTTCCGTGTTATTACAAGGCAAATTTTACTAAAACCTAGATAATTAAAAGGCCAGTATATTATCTTATAGCTCATCTATAATTAGTATATTTTGTATGGATTTTGGAAAGGCAGGTGTTAACACCTATTAATCAGTACCTTTGTTGCGAAAGATCTTCTTAGTTGTATTTTGCTACTACGGATGTAAGTGTATCTCCGTGAGAAGCTGTCAATAACTTCATTCTTTATTTTTTTTAGGATTAAAATTAAAAAATCATCTCCAACAAATATTCTAACCGGCTTCGAAAACTAAAGAATCTCAAAATTATTCTTTTCTTACATATTCACGTACTTCAAATTTAAATTTAAGAACTCTATTGGAGAAATTCATTTAAAGTTAATTACGTTCCAAAAAGAATCTTAAAATGCTATATAGTTCCCAAAAAGAATATTAAAATGCTATATAAAGAGTTAAATTTTAGAATTTCTCTCGAAGATGCTCTAAGAAAGTACGTAAGAGCGTCTACAAAAGAAGCTCGAAAGAGTTTTATTCTCTAATTTTTTGGATTAAAATTAAAAAATGATCTCCAACAAATACTCTAAATGGCTCTCAAAAACAAATGATCACCAAAATTAATCATTTCGCTCTATACTTTTAGGGAACATACTCACGTACTCTAATTTAGAAACTCTATTGAAGAAAAACATATTTAAAATGATTTACATCCCAAAAAAGTATATAGGGAGTCAATTTTTAGAGCTATTTTCAGAGATGCTCTAAATTGCGATAGCTAATTATATATTATTTATTTTTATCTCTAATAAAATTAATGGGTCAAAATTATTACACCGTAAAATATAGTCCAGATTGGTTGTGTTCGTAACGTTGTCTGATGTAAAATTCATGATAAGAGCATTTCCGAGATTAAGTAAAAAATGAAGCTCCAACCCCTTCTCCCGAAGTTACGGGGCTATTTTGCCGAGTTCCTTAGAGAGAGTTGTCTCGCGCACCTTTTTCTATTCCGAGGAGGAAGTCTACTAATTTTTTGTAGTTGATTCACTTATTTGAAGTGGCCCATTTTGTACCGGAAAAAAGATTTCTTAATTTTCATTAAATCTTAGACAACACCCCTAAATGAGTCATTTTCTTAATTCATTCTCTAAATCACCATTCATTTCTCTCGGATATAAGATTAGCTTAACAAATCCATATTTATGTTCGCACGTATTTTTTCTCCTGCGTGCATATTTTCTCTCTCGCGCGCGTGTTGTTATAGATTTGATGATACACATACTTGAATGTATCATAGCTTTACACAAAATTATTATAGATTATAGACCGTATTTATAGGATTTAAAAAATAGGGATCAAAATTATTTATAGGAAAATTGTTATAGATCCATTAATTTTTAGGAAGTGATATATTTTAGGATGATCCTATGATCCCTGTTAATTTATGGAGTAAAATTTAGAATGCCTCTTGGAAAAGAGCATAACCTAAAAAAATTTACGCAGATCAATTCTAGAAATAATTTGTTAAGAGATAAAATATTTATTATATCTTTTGTAATCTATTATTTTATCGATGCAAACATGTGTGTGCATGTTACTATGTCTTCTTTATATTCCTTTTGTTTTAGAATATAAATCATTCTGATATTATATAGATTAATTAATCTAAATATATATAAGTCTAAATTCGTTAATTTATAAATAAATCTAGATAATATTAAAATAATTTATATTCCGAAACGGAACTAGTACCGGATGGCAGAAGTGCAAGTGGATGGCCGATTAACTTTTTCCCCCCTTTTTTTTTCGAGAGAGAGAGTAGTTGAATACTTTCTAAACTCGAATTTCACTCAGATTTTTAAATCCTCGCATTCCAAATGGACACACAAAAATCCTTGAAATCTGGAGCTATATATGTTTTGGGTCACAAACAAAAACCGCGTTAACTTTTTTTCATATAGTAAGCCGTGTTCAAAAATGGCTTCTACAAAAAGAAAATGTGTATATTAGCAAGCGTGTTGCTTAGAAAAAACTGTTCGTGTGGTCTAAAGTATTCTTACACGAAACTTGAAAACCATCGAGCTACCACTATTATATCTGAGACAAAAACTACTTAGCTTTCGCTACCAAAAAAGTTTGAATTTATACTGCTTTAAAAAAACTAGTGGGAATAAATTTCTCACCACCATTACTCCTTCTTACGGCAAATAAAATTTCTCCAACTTCACACATTTCTATTTACTAGTCAGATGCATGTGCTTTGCAACAGAGAATTTTAATTTTCAATAAGGTATTTGTGTAAAATTCATGTTTCTGTGTGATTTTTCAAAAATCTAACTGTTTTTATACAAAATTCGTACATCCGCGTAAAATTAAAAAATTAAAATACAAAAATATTTTTTCCTTTTTCTTCTTTTTCTTTTTTTTTTCTCACGTTTTCTTTTCAGGGCGGGGTGCTGCCCTGCGTGCATGCGGCCGGGCGGTTTGGCGCATGCAGCCGAGGCGGGCACGCCGGGCGCACCGGGAGCGCTAGCGAACTTTGAGTGGTTTTTACGAGATATAAGTTTTGGTTGGTTTTTTATAAGATGTGGGAAAGGCAGATGCGGATGAAAACGGCGGACGCTCAAGCCGCATTATATTAATTAAGATACGGTGCTTTTTAACGTCGTAGATTTGTTTCACGTTGTAACGCACAAGCCTGATATATGATTGTCATATTATCCGAAAGAAGATAGAATAGATTATTGGCCGATTCAGAATTTGACAAAATGATAGACTTTTGACATGCAATTCCGCCTCGCTGAGAATTTATGGATTTTTTTAACAATGTTAAGTAGCTTGGTTTGGTTTTGTTTGAAAGTCATCAGAGATCACGAGTCTAATTTTGATTGAAAATCATGTATAAATATAAGGACTTTTCCATTGTAGTATTACTTTCATCCGGATACACTCAACGTCAGAGTTATTAGAGTTATTATGGGATTCAATAACAACTTATAATGTCTTTTCGTATTTTCTATGATTTCATAGATAATGGAAAACTTCTCGGCGCTCGTTGCAATTTAAATTGGGTCACAGCTAGGAGTGGAAAACAGACCGAAATGAGTTCTACCATATATGTTTCCATATTTTTCTACATAAACGAAAACGAATATGAATATCTCAGAAACGGATACCATCGAAAACGAATAAGGACCGGATAAGATGCGGATACGAATACGGAACCGAATATCTATCGGGATTATAAAAAAACCTTAATATACGAAAAAAGTACGATAAACAAATAAATATATTCAATTTACACACATATTAATAAATGATAAATACATATAATAAAGTAAAAACAAGTTTTATTTTAGTTGTAATGGAAATATATTATTTTTTAGCAAATAATTATATATTAATTTAAATTAAATTATTTAATATTTTATGAATAGAGTATAGTTTACATTTTATATAATGTGAAAAAGTAAAAGCTAATATTCTATATAATGCAATAAAACTATGAAAACAGAATTTTTTTCTTTTTTGTTATGCAGAATATTCCGTTTCCTTATCCGTTTCTGTCGTAAGAAATCGCTTTTCCATTTCCGTTTTCACTTAAAAAATTCCGTTTCCTTTTTCCCTCCGAGATTTTTCATATCAATTTCCGTTTAACTCTCTCTGTTTCTATTTTTTCCCTGAACAAGTGAAAACTTTCCTTTCCATTTCATCCTTAACAGCTAGGGTAGGTTGGGCAGATTTTTACCTATAGGGGATAATATATTACGAAGATAATCGATAAAAAGGGCGAGCCGTTCTACCTTCATAAACTTTAATCATTATCAGCTAATTATTGACAAATAATATATTTTTGTTGTTAAATAATGATTATCGGGTAATATTAATGTTCATTTTAACGTTGATGAGTATCAATCGTAGTAAGATTAATAATAATTCATATATTTTATTAATATTTTGTACTGTATTATTCTCATCGTCACCGCCCTTGCCCATCTAAAAATTAACTTATGTATCAACCTACCATAAATGATACTCCTTGTGATTTCTTTTTTAATTTATTTTAGCTTTGTATACATTAATTAAGAAATCAATTCAAATGAATTTGCTCCCACTTATTTATTTTAATTTAAAAGAATAAATTACTTATTTATAACAGGGATAATATTTATTTAGTAAAAATAAATATAGAAGGAAAAACACAGAAATTATAAACAAATTATGTTTATAATTTATAAAAGAGCCGGAAGATAAAATATTTATAAACATAATAGGAGATAATTTCATTACTAAATGAGTAACACTATGTCTTCGCTTCACATCTACTTCCATTTTACCAAACAACCAAATGAAGCAAGGACAGTTCCAACACTACTACTAATTGGGTACTTCTTTTAGTATTAATTGTACAGCTAATGATCTCCCATCCTATTTCATCGAATTAAGTTTTGTTTGGTTCAGATTTTTAAAATAATTTTCTGGCTCGGAAGCTGAAATCTTTTTTTTAGAAAAGGCAACCCAGAAGAATTTGGGAGCCCAACTTTACTGGAAAGCACAGGACACAAGTTTTTTGTCGGGGACACCGACTTTACAAGAAACATAACATACATTGCTTAACAGCAATCCCAACTGGCACAGTTAAACTCAATTTACAAGCAAATATTGAAGACCCAAACCAGCACACTACTAGAACAAGGCCAACAGAACTAACTTGCAAGACTCAACACAAAAGGCTTAAACTACCAACACACAGCTCTAAAACCAGTCATTTCTCAGCCGCAGCCCTTCCATCAGAAGACCACGGACACTTAGCTTTCAGGGATGAAGAGCTTCCATGTTTACCAGATCGTGTAAGCGAGCAAGGAGCAAGCCTAGACATTTTGTAGTTTCCTCTTTCAGTCACACTGGTACCCGTTGAAACCACTGGGTGAGAAATAAAATAGTTTTGTAAATAATTTGAACAGTATTAGAACAAATTTTATTCTGAAAAATATATTCATCCTTCTTTTGGTCACCCATCTTTTCTAGAATTCTACATATTTTTGTAGTACATATTTAAAAGTCGGCATAACTTAGATTTTACAACTTATTAGTTCAATATTGAATATATTAAAACATATTAGTTTATATGAAATTTTAAAAAGTAAATTTTTAATAAAATATATCATTTTAGTGTAATTTAAAAATATATAATTTTAATATAAACATTAATAAAATAACTAAATATCATAAACTACTAAAATATAAATCAGTCCAACAAAATAGTTTCTTAGTTTTTGATATGATTTGTGATCGGTAGTTCGAATGTACGAGTGACTCTGTTTTGATCTCTCCAAAATTTCACAGATTTCCACGAGGATCAAATGGCAAGATTGGGGCTTTCGTCGCCTCTTGCTTTCCAATTATGGATCATGACTATAGTTTGCTTTGGGTTGGGCTCGAGAACATGGGCCCACACAGGCGCTGACTGATGGGCCCACCACCTAGCCGACCTGACCGCGAAAGGGTCAGGTCACGGACCGTGGTGCCTTGGTGATACAAAGTGTCGGCCCCACCGAGCACAAGTGGCGGTCAGGGTCAGATTGGGATTCGGACCACACGTCACACGTCACAAACACACAGCCCGACGATATGATGTGAACTCGCTTCGCCGTGCAATACAGAGATGCAGTTGCTACACTCTACTACTCTAGAGAGTCAGAGATGAACGAGTTCTCTCCTGTCTTTTTTATCTGCGACATCTGCTTTTCTTTTGTGTGAGAGAGAAGGTTCGCTAATTTGACAGTACTGGTCTGGGATGGATGGATAGAGGCTGTGAGTGAGTGTGAGGACGCGGACCGAGCGATGCCGCTAGGCGCTAGCGTCCAAACTCCAACGCCAGGACGTACGACACATCCGCGTCGTGGAATCCGGCGCCGCGGACGCTGCTGCTGCGGCGGCGTGTTCACCGCCACTCCCTGCGTCGTGTGGTGGCCAGCACGCTGCACGCGTCGTCTCATCCATCCATCCGCGCGACGAGAGGAGGAGGCGCGCGCGTGCTCGCGGTGCGGCTCGCCGCTGCGCGCACAGGCAGCGTGGTGCGCAGACGTGAACCCGGAGCCGAACGCGGTGTGCCGTTAGGGTGCGTTTTATATAGGTATTTCGTTCGGTCAGTTATTTGGTTCGAGGGTGAACGTGATTAAGATGGTCAACGAGAGAAATATTCTTTCAATATGCCAGATGAAGAGATTCAGGAAATTTTTCTAGCTGAGCTCATTTAATATTGGATGAGATGACGTGTCATCTTCTGATTGGTTATTACACATTTAATTTTTCATTTATAAATATTCAAATGATTTTAATCCCAAATTATTTATCCAATTTATGATCTAATTACATCATTGCATTGATTATAATTTAATTTATAAAATAAGATCTCATATGATTATATTTTTGTTAAAAAAATATATTTGATACGTGGATCCTACTAAATTTAACTTCATGTCATCCAAGTTGTATATATCTAACCAAACAAAAAATTATCTTATCACACCCATCCAACCAAACAAACCGATCCATCGTCGCGTGGCACTTTTGCGAGGATAAGATCGACAAATTAAACCTCACGACGTCGTCTACGGTCGGCCTCTCCGGGAAGAATATCTGTGGCGCTCTCTCGTCCGCCCATAGCAATTAGCAACTACATCTCAACCCCTCTCTAAAAAAACAAGAACTCTTGTCATTGGGCATCACCACTGAAGTAGAATCTAGCGACCAGCCAGCTACTCTTATTCTTCCAATAAGGTAGCGGGAAACAGAACATCCTAATCCTAAACAGTACTGTAGTAAGATCGGGATCACAAAGAAAAACTGAGAAATAATTGGGCTTGCGCGGTTGGGCCAGACGAAGAGTTCTCCGGTAGACTGGGCCGTTTTGTGCTATGAACGAGGCAGACGCCAGAGAATTCTCCATGGAGATACAAGAGAACACAGCTTTCCATGTACAAACTAGCAAATATTTCGAAAAAAACTTACACATACTTCCTTCGTTCAAAATGTAACAGATTTTAAAGTTTAAAATTAATCCAAAGTATAACAACTTACTACTTATTTATCGTCAAAGTACCTAGATTATCTTTAAAGTTTAAAACATTAGATATGTAGCAGGCGCTAAGCATAAGTGATCGTTTTTAAAAATGGTAGCTGCAGTTAAATACGTATTAACTTTAACCGTTAGGAGCTGTTTCCGAATCTGAATATATCCGAATTGACGTAAAGTCTTTTGTTTCCTCTTACGAGAAAAAAAGCCGCTTCTCCTGTCTCCTCCTCCCTTCGCATCCGTCTCCACGGCCACATCGTGCGCGTCGCCGGAGCGAGCGGCCGGATGTCACAGATGACCCCCGCCGCCACGGACGGCGATGGCGAACTGTTCGCCACCGACCTCAAGGGCTAGCTCCCCGCCGTCGCCTCCTCCGCCTTCGTCAGGGTCAGTTCATCGTCAAGAAGAAAGGCCTCCGATACGCCGATATATATAGGAATTTTCACTATAAGAAAAATATGACTAGTGTTATGGTTTCAATTCACTTAGTCATATTAATCTCCTAATCTACTAAATAAAATAAAATTATTGAACTACCGTGTATAATAGCGATTTTGACCTTTTCGTGCAATGTAATCAGCAATCTGACAAGTATCTATAGTGGACATAAGAGGATAATAAAAAAACTAAAGTAATGAAGTATAACACTAAAAGAAAACAAAATATTTTCGTCGGCTAAATTAATTTTCGCCGGCTTTACAAAAATCCAACGGAAATTAAATAACTTCCGTCGGCCTCAAAGAGCCGACATAAGTTATTTAACTTCCGTCAGTTTTTGACTGTGACCGACGGAAGTTAAGTGGGTAGAGACCCGCTGGGGATTATATCCCTTAACTTCTGTCGGTCAGCATTAAATCCGATGGAAGTTAAGGGATATAATCACCAACCGCGCGTGCTTACAGGGAAACATAATCCCTTGTACGTGCGCGCCCAACTCTTGCCGCCCCATCCGCCGACGCCGCCCGCAATCCACGCCGCCGGCCCGCGCCGCCCACGCCGCCGGCCCGCGCCGCCCACGCCACCGGCCCGCACCGCCCACCGCCGCCTCCCGACCGTCGTCATTCGTCGCCCACCGCTGGCCTCCGCAACGAGCAAGGTGACTGACTGGGCTTGGTTTTTTAGGTGCGATCTGGTTGCGCCGATCCGTTTGGACGGAAATATGTTTAGTACATGGTTTAGGTTTTCTTTTGTTGTTTGCACGTTGACAAAAATTGCAGAAATACAAGAGAAGTTAGTGGAAAGCAAAGACCTTTTTTTTGCTTTCATTTTATGTGCTGTAATGTCATCAGTTCCATCGGGATCGCTTGAACTGTTCTACAAGATTTGGTCTTCAGCTACATTCAAGAAGACTTCCGAGCAGAAAAGACAATGTCGTGGGACGGATCCGAAGCACAAATATGATGCCGATGGACATATACGCCATGCTAAACGCATGGTAAGACCTCCTTCTGTCACTTTATCTATAGATACATTGTAATGCGACTAACTCATATCTACTGTACAAGAAGCTAAATCTGGCAATGTGTCAAGTGACATCAAGGTCTATGCTTCTGGTCACAAAGGAAGCGGTCCTATACAGCTAGATGTCTTGTGTAGCAAGTCAGCCACGGACCATTTGGTGAGATGTTAGCAATGTTAAGAGTTTACGTCATTTCATTTTTCTCCGTCTAATCGGACATGTTTTTTACAGGCACAATATGGTGAACACATGGTTCAACTCCTTGGAGAGGACTATGATTGGCGGAGAGAACCTGTCAACTCAATGACCGTGTACTCCAGCGGAGGTGGAAAAAGCCATGGATGGTGAGACGATGTTTTTCTCAATGTTTTGTATATGATATTGTAATGGTAACTAACTCATTCAATGTTGCAGGTACTCCATGTTCAATGGAGTTATTGAATCGAGGGCGGTGAGAGCTCAGAAGTCCGCTCAATTGTCGCAAAGCTCCGCCGGAGTTGACTCTAACCATCGTCGCTCAGAAGCAAACCCGGAAGTGGTTCAACTGAGGGAGGAAATGAGACAGTGCGACAAGCACATAAGGCGACAACAAGAGTACTATACCGTCTGCTTAGCACAACAACAGGCGATGATCCAAGTAAGTTTAGTTTACTGTGTTGCAGTTATAAAGTAATCAGCAATAGGTTTAGAACTAACTGATTGCATTATAACATGTGTAGCAAATAGCCCAGCAGCATGGATTTGACATGTCCTTGTTCCAACCACTACCTGCCCCGCCACCACCACTTCCATTTGTTCCTCCTCCTACAACTGAGGTACCTCCTGACATATCGTTACTTGAGTTACTTTAGTTAGTTAAGATACTTAAGTTAGCGTTTAGAAAGTTAGTTGAGTTCATTATCTAATTTTGTCTATTTCTTCAGAGTTTCCGTACGACCGGTTAGGATGGAGCTTCTGGGGCAAATGTGGATGAAGCGGGAGGCAGAGGCGGCGCCCACGACCCAAATGTGGGCGATCAGTGAGTATGAATGTGTATTGTGAAGTTTGGATTGAATCTAGATGTGACATGCAATTTGAATATGAATGTGTTATGTGAATCTCGACGTGTTATGTGATTTTGTATGTAAATTTGGATGGGATAGGTGAATTCAGATGTGTTATATGACTTTGGATGTGAATTCAGTTGTGTTATGTGATTTTGGATGTGATGTGTGAAGTTTGAATGTGAATTTGGATGGATACGTGAATTTGGATGTGAGATATGATTTTGGATGTTATATGTGAAGTTTGAATGTGATTTTAGATGTGGGATATGATTTTGGATGTTATATGTGAATTGTGATATAAAATGTGATTGAATGTGAATGTAAATAAGGGAACCAGGAAAAACAAAAAAAATATATACCATCTAACTTCCGTCAGCTTTGACCATAGTCGACAGAAGTTAGCTGCTTTCGGCCACATGAGCAGAAAGGCTAACTTCCGTCGGCTAGGGCCAAAACCGACGGAAGTTAGGGCCACCTAACTTCCGTCAGCCAGTCTGGCCGACAGAAGTTAGCGCGCCACTACTGACGTGGCAGAGTTCCGCGCTAACTTCCGCCGGCCACACCAAGCCGACAAAAGTTAGCTAACATCCATCTACCCGCTTCCGTCGGCCATATACCGATAGAAGTTAGTTTCTTCCGTCGGGAAAAAGCTATCTTCCATCAGCTTTGACTGACGAAAGTTGTTTGGATTGTTGCAGTGTAAGTAGCATATAAGAAAAACATGAAATTTTAAATGACATATACTGAATCTTCTCTAAAAAGAAAAGAACGAACATATTATTTTGTACACGTGTAGCAATTATTTTGTTGAGTATAGGTGTCTGGGCTTGCCCAGCAGAGATGTGTTAGTGTTACGAGACCCAAAGCTTGTGCAACGCGTGCAGCTGGAGCTGGCCCAGAGAGGTCGATTTGAGAGCCAGGAGATACACATCTCTTTTCGTTTTACAGCGTCTCCTCCGTTGTTGCTGGTGTTGGCCTGACCGACAGAAGCTGCCGCTGCCGGTGGTCTGCCTGTGCTGCCGCTAACACGCTCTTCAGCAAGCTCAGTAACTGGCCCAAGAATTTCGGCTTTATGTCCAGATTCACGTCGTTTGAATCCTCTTCGTTTGGTTCTACCACATGGCGGCCTTCCAGCAAGCGCACCAGTGCGGCTTCAAGTATCTGAAGAAACCAAAATGTTTATTAAAACGAAAACAAAATACTGCGTCTATGGTAATACCCACGCAAGACATACTGCATGTGTGCACAAAAAACAGGGTAACAGCAAAGGCGCAAATAAAGGCAGCTTCAGAGTCAAGCTCAACACGTTACTAACCATGGCACAGTGTCACAGTGACACATCGCAATTTGTGTACTAGTTGGAAACAGAATGCAACTACTCACCAGAACTACTTCACCATGGCAGCCTAAGCAGTATACCGAATAGGTCTTTCCAAAAAAAGTATACCAAATATAGGATAGTAGCAAGAACATACCACACTTGAATGGAGCGAATCAGAAAGGTTAACAGAAAGCACAGATTGCGCCATAAGGATGTTTAGAAACATGGTAGGATGCGTATTTGGACCATAAAATTCTAAGGCCCTCTGCCAGTTCTTCTCTGCTAATGAACCATACCACTTAGCTTTCTGACGATATTTATCCTCATTCTTCTGTTTGATCTCCTTGTCAACCAAATCCAGGAACCTTAAGCACAGATCCCTCTGATAACAAGCGAGCTGAAAATGTCCAAAAGCAACTTCCTGCTTGCGACACACCAAGGAATTCATATATAGACAGAGCCTCCTGGAAGGCATCACTTGCCGAAATCTCAAGAACAGTTCTATTGGATGATTCATCAACAAGTCCACCTTCAAAACTGTCCGTTAAGAAGCCTTCCCTTGCCAAAACATTCCAAGCCTCAGGTGTGTATGGGCATACTGGGTGTAAACTTCACTGTAAAGTACATTATTGACCTCATTGTCAGCATATGTCAGTTGCCTCTTAGCTGCTGTATAATAGTTTATTGATTGAAAATATTCTGACTTAGCAGACTTAATGGATTGCATATATGCATCTTGAGGAAGATCACACTTCTGTAATTCATCTATCCTTGACACTAATTCCTACACTAAAACTCTTCTACCATGGCCTAAGTTACAGTTAATCAATATAACATTTGTGTGATCAGACATCTTGAAATGCTCTAATAGCATCAGCAAAATCAATTTCAGCACTACCCAGATTTCTATTTTCAAGTCTATGGCGGCCCAGTTCATTGAATGCCCAACTTCTTTTCTTAAGAATCACGGACATTTCTGTTGATAGCATTGGAGATGCAAGCATGGTTTCCTTGGCTGCATCATAGCAATGAATAGCATAATGCAAATTGCATTCAATATCTCCTGGCTTAGGACCTCCAAGGAACTTAAAGATACCACCACCTCTTAAACTGGAAACATCTTCATTAGATTTATCAGGAACGCCATCATCATTTCCTGATTTATTTTCTATGATATGATTACTTTTATCAGTAACAGCGTTCAATACAGATTTTTTTCAAGACAAGTATCATTCCCACTGTGTTGCTTGTTTTCATAATCTCCTACATTGCCCTGGGTGCTGGGATTCTCTTTGGTTTCTCTAGGCTGTGGATGGATGTTCTTGCCAGCTGATTTTTTGTTTTTGTTTCTTCCATATAATGTAGAGACCTCAAGACGACTGCTGCTCGCACTGCTGCCACTATTTGCCCTATCACTTTGGCAGCTACAGTTTATCAGTGAGCATGTGTCACAATTCTGCTTATCCTTTCCCAGTTTTCTCTTAAGGCGTTTGGCCTCCATTGCAACTTCATTTGACATCCTAAGTTCACTATCAGGATTTTGTTCAGGCAATGCCAGTGCTTGTTGGCTGCTCAACCTGTGATATTCTGCATAGGCGTCACCAACAAGCATCCACACCTCAGCCCAAAATAAATAGTTTGGATGGTATTTCTGAGCAGAAATTTCATGGTAGAAACATTTAGTGTTTTTGAAATAGCTTACTTCATCCAATACAAGATTTTCCTTTAGATCACCATCTTCGAGACTTAATGAACTATTGGACATGGATGAGATGAATTGCTCACCGTCAATATGTTTAGGCATAGACCCGGAAACTAAACAGGCCAATTCCACAACTTTAAGAGTGTGATGAAGCTACCCATCATTCTTGTATGCCTCTCCAAGTGCCAGATAAGATTCACCAAGCAAAAGAACAAGTTTCCACAATTTATGATCCATTTTCAATTTCGGTATCCACTCTCTAATGTCACAAACTTCGATACAGTCAACATCACCACATCGACATAAAGAAAAGTCACCCAACTTCTCCCAAATGGCATCTTCATTGTCAATGCAACCATCTTGAGTATTCTGTAGCTGTTGGTTCCATCTAAGGGATTTTATAGCTTGTGATACATGATGTATAGCTGCCAACTTAGAGGAGATGGCATCAGCAATTGTTCTTGATATCTGAGATGTTCCAGACTGACACATTACCAAGCTATCCACAGTAACATCTCCTTTTGTAGCCGAAGATGCAGGACTGATATCAACATGACCTGGTTCCACTAATCTATTTGGCACTTGAGAAGACACTGACTGCAAGCATTCCAACATGCCATCTATGGTTGCTGGTTCATCCTTGCTAATCTCTGGCAGTTCTTTGTTTTGCTTCGGTGGTAAATTTTCAAGACTCAACTCTGAAGATTCATCCATGTCAGTAAGGGTAACTTCAGATTCAAGCAGAAATGATTCAGATGTCAATTCCAACTCCTCATAACACTTAAGGATGAGCCTTGCAAACTGTTCATGAGCATATGCCCACACAACCTAAAAGATCACGAAACAAATCTTGAGATGATTTCTTACTGACAAAAGAAAAAATAGCTAACTAATAAAATATGACAAGAATAAATAAATGTACCAGGTGATCTTGCTCACTGAAAAACTCTAAACATTTTTGGAAGAACTTTGCACACTTTGCTCTATTACTAGGCACCTGCAAAGCATATACAATACTAACAGTCAGTAAAGCTGCATGAAGCAAAGCAAGAGAGACCATTCCCTCATACCTTTGATAAAGACATCCTGTGAGCAACACGATAGAGGAGTGTGCCCAGAGAGAACAATGACTCCTTTCTCCTTTTTCATCAAAGAAGACATAGGACCATATGCTGATCTATGATCACAAGCGGTATGATTCTGAGGTAAGATAGAAAGATCATACAACTGTATAACATCCTCTTCAGCACCTTTGTACAGCTGAGAAAACAAAACTTCAGTACAAGATCTAGTGTAATAATTATTACCAAAAATTAGGAGCCTCTCCTGCTAACCTCAAAAAAAAATTATTACCAAAAAGGATGAGTTGCATGTAAAATATATTCAAGTCATGCAGATAAGAGACCAAACAGTGAAATAAGAATAGAAGATAACTAGATGCTATACCCAACATGCACCAGGGTCTTGCTTACAGTTATCCTGAAGGAACCTCAGGACAGCCAAGACATTTTGCTGGACAACTTGTGGATGAAATGCAGGTGTACCATCATCAGACACACCCTTAAGTAGAAATATATCATCATTTTTCAAGAGCTTGTAACCTTGAACAACACCATTCTGATGATAACATATGGCCAATTCTGGCACACTTGCCATTATATTGTCTAGCCAAGCTTCAAGCCAATTCAATGGAGTAACCTATGAAACAAGATTTGTCAACAGAAAGATTAAAGAAAACTGGGACACAATATTCAATAAAATAAAACATACCTGTCTTGAAACATCCCAGAGATGCAAGCTGACTGCAATATATTTCTCATTGCTAAATATAAGCAAGTCGCTGCCCAAAAGCATATGGAAATTATGAAACTGCCAAAAGAAAACCTTCCGAAATCCATTGTTTCCCACCCTCCTAGATTCTTGCACGTCACTACTGGGTTTGTCACCAATATGAGTGGTTTTCTTAACGGGGTCAGGTCCTTTAACTTTCTGCTTATTTTCCCTTGAACCCCAGTACAGACTTTCACAAGCACCATGTGCTACTTTCCTACTTTTACTGACATTCTGGTCCAGATAAGGCGATGAGCTAAAACTAGATGATGATGGTGAATCCAATGAACCCTCACTATGACCAAATGGTCCATGCAAGGTAGTGGATGCTGTTTGCTTATCCTGTGATGGTTTATGACTTGGTGGGCAATCACAAGCTTCTGCTCTCACTGAATGCAGAAACATCAAAGGATCAGATCCTCTAGGGTGGTTGCTTTGTCTTCTGAACATCTTTTCACCTTCATCAACATCAGGCCTGCAACCTAATGTAGTATATGGCATTAGTATCAAATACATCAAGCGTGATTTCTACAATGAACACACAACTTACCCTGTGTTTAGAATAAGAGTATCTCCAATACAGTTAACAGAGATAGACACTTGTGCCTTGGAAATATGGTATTTTGAAAATCTGCTTGAGAATATCAGTGGGAGCAATCACATATATTTCATCACCATATTCAGCTAGACCTGACACAGCCATAGCTTCACACTTCCTTGATAAGTTTTGGTTGACCAGCCCATTTCCATACCGTAAACCTGTAGAATATGAACAAACAAAACAATAATAAATACATTGGCATGCCCAACAGATAAAACCAAACGTGACCACAACACAGCTCGAAAAGGCTGAGCCCTATGAGCAATCTATTCAGTCTTGCTACTGCACACACTGCTGAAACAACAGCCTTTTAGTGTGTATATTGATTAGGTTGGGGGTCGCAGATGGTTTTAAAGAACAAAAAATACAAACCCCCCAAAAATGTATTTGCACTCTCAACTTTCTCTCACTTCTAAAACAGAAACAAGTTTACCTGGTCTCCTGGTCTAGATTTTCCTCAGAAAGCATTTATAGATACCAAAAACAATCTATTCTTAAGTCTTAACAAGGAGTGAGAACTAAAGCTTGGATACAATAGACATCCTGATAGTGAGAGTGGCATGCAAGGTAAAATGTACTTGCACCTGAAAGTTGTACTATTATCTATGCTTCCCCTATGGTACAAGCCATTAAGAAGCCTGGGCAACATTACTTTGGTGAATCAAACTATATTGATCAAGCCTCAAGAGAATCACCTTCAGTACCCTTTGCATCTGTCAGGAAAACCTTTTCTGGGAGATTTGATATCATCGGCAGTGTGTTGAGATCAATCTCCAGTGGTAGCATTTGATACCTTGGAGCTCTAGTCATACAATTCTCCTTAATCAGGCATAAGCACACTGGATAAATTCCATTTCATAAGAACTATGTTCACTTACATTATCTCAACATGATTGTCATGCCTACACAGCATCACACTCATTAATTATTATTTTGGAAATGATAAAATCAAAAGAAGGGAAATGATATCTAGTAACCACTGGCATATAGGTTCCAACAGAAATATCTATATTCTGATTAGCAGTTAGTTTTAGCTACTGAATTCAGCAATGATGCCAATCTTAGCTAACAGCAGCACAGCTTCCTGCTATTCATTTCCCCGTATGCACACCATCGACAACCTCACATCCTAATCAACGAATTTAAGTAGTAATTGACACATTGTCTCCAAATCTCAGCTAAGCTTAGTCTACTTCCTCTCCTCAATCATCACTGACGAATCACAATAACAAACAATTCCAGTTCCACGACACAGAGCTTTACCTCCCAAAGCATCGTAGGTCGGATTCCCCATCCACACCCCTTGAAACCCTATCAATAAACCCAAACACTTAAACCTTGGGAGTCGATCAGAAGCAACTAATCAAAACTCAACAAATCGCGCAGACATTAGCTGGACGCCTAGACTACACGTCACATCACTAATCTCCCGCGCGCGCTCGGAAGTGAAGGTCAGGGAGACGGAGCTCACGGGAACGCGGACGGGAGGAGGGCGGGGAGGGACGCGGAGGGGTCGGTGGGGACGCGGAGGTAGCGCGCCGGCGGCGACGCGGCGACCTCCAGCCTCCCCACGCACTGCAGCTCGCTCGACGCGTCCATGGCTTCCGTACCCCTCGCCGCCGAACGGAACCGGCTCTCGGTCTCGGCGCGGCCTCCGATCTCCGATCTCCGCGGGTTTTCGCGTTTGGATGTTGAGCAGTTTGACGGGGACAGAAAATTCAACAATTTATCATCTAACTAGTAGTATGCCCGTGCTGCAACGGTAAAAATCAAAAAACAATATTTGTGTTGAACTTGAAACATTTTTTTTAGTTAGTTAAATCAACTTTAAAAATATTCAATTCAGATTTATGTATGAATTAAATATGTTTCTTGTATTATTTTGTTTATATGAAACATAATTCATGGATCTTGTCAGCACATCATTTATGGAATGTAAAGATTGACAAAAACAACAGGAATTCAAATATTAGTTTTATTTGGGGGGAATACAACAATACATGGCACTTTAAAGTCAACCGAAAAATAATACCCCCACTATCAGCTAGGATGACACTATCGATAGGAAAAACCAGGACGTCTTCCACCGATTGTAGGGTATATGCTGGTCGACATAACGAAATGACAATCAATTTGGATGCCAATTTCAGCTAAAATATGATGCAAGGCATATATTAAAGTTCAAAAAAACTTCAAATTAATGGACTTTGGAAACCTCTTGATGAGGACATCACCGGCTGGGATATAAATATAATAAAAACAAAGGTGCATGCTTTCTATATTCGATTTACATTTTATATATTTGAGAAAAGGTTGCTGCACCATAAGTTGTTGTTTTCAATTACAAAAATTATTACATGGATTAAGGGACGCGTTGTGAGAAAATCAAGGGCATGGAACATCGTGAAAGTTGATTGGGGACCAAGGCAAGGCCATCCAAACATAACATACAAGTTTGGGACATTACTTTTGTTCCAAGAGAAAATAGAAATAAAGTTCTACACGATTGAGAAGATGACTCGGATTCGGACCGCAGGGACAGCACCGAATTCAAATGTGCATAATATTTAAATGGATACTCCGATTTGGATGATCTTGGACTTTTTGAAAAGCTTGATACGTCCTCTTTCCAACGGATCTAGCCACATATCCAGATTCCATCGGAGGAGATCACAATCACCAAATCAATGCGTGTTCCTTTTTTAGGCCGAACCAATTAAGCACGGAATTTCCATTTTGTAGTCAATCTGTTTTGGAAATAATTAGTCCTTTCCATATGTAATAAGTTTTCCAAACATTGGGAACGTCCCTAGGGCTATAAATACCCCTAGAGACTTCAGTTGTAATGGGGGTTTTGATTAGATAAAAGTTTAGTCAATGCTACTTGTCCGTGTAAACCCGTGATCGGTTAGATCGCCGGTTTCACGTTTCAGAACCCCAACTATCCCTATGCATCTTTCATATCCAGCAATTCTAGTTGCTCCTTTATCTTGTTCTTGCTCGTTCTTCGATTACTTGCAGGAACAAGGTTGAT
This sequence comes from Zizania palustris, assembly GCA_019279435.1. Lineage (NCBI taxonomy): Eukaryota > Viridiplantae > Streptophyta > Magnoliopsida > Poales > Poaceae > Zizania > Zizania palustris. Next base: position 8,173,000 of record JAAALK010000282.1, read on the forward strand.
CACCGATAAGATCAACAACCCTTGGAGTTGGTGTATCGATCGCTAAGGCGCAACACGAACGTCTCGTACGGTTGTAGTCGGGTCGTCAATGTCGTCTCCATCCAATCGAAGTTATCTTCTCTCTATCCTCTCACCGAAAGATCGGGCCACCCATCAAGTCCCCATCACCTCTCTAAAGAACAAATTAATATAGCGAGCTCGTAGCGTTATAAAAATAAAAAATAAAAAATATATTGAACTTGAAGTGAATAATAAAATAAATTAAGATTCATGTCAAAAGAAATCAGCGATGAGTTATTATATTATTAAATTCACAGTAAATATATGATAACAAAATAACTATCAATCAAGGAGAAGGACAAAGATCACAATATTTACAGGATGCAAAATGTATATACACAAGGAAAAATGAATTAAACAATGAAGGGATCCAAGCAACAATTAATATTCACATCACAATGAACAATAAAAGGATCTTCAAACTAAACTCTCATCATTTTTAAGTGAACTTGAAACATGATAAGAAAAGAACATCAAAAGTCTACATCATTGAGAACTCAAGTAATAGCAAATACTATTTAGATCAAGACATTTGTTCAAACATATTTGATCTACTCAAACTGTCTTGCATATTTGAAAGTATTAAGCTAAAGGCCTAAATCTACTAACAAAAACAAACAAAATGGTACTATATTATAATAAAGACAACAAAAACAAATTTCTTCATTCTATTTTGTGTGAACAGTAAAGAATAGGGCCAAAACACAGCAGGAATTATGTAAATTCTATTATTTTTTCAGAGAAAATGAAAGAGTTGCTAGCAGCCATCACATTAGCAAATAGCAAATAGAAACACAACAATGGTTATGTAATGGTGAGAACGATTACTGTATATTTCTTGTGCAAATGGTATGAAATGATGAATCTCTAAATTGTAAAATCAAGTCTTGGAATTGAGTCTAGGGTGAAATCTTGGCTCTCTAGGAACTGTTTGAGTCTTTACTGATCTGCATTTGCAAGAAAACAATTCAACTAAATTCAAATCAGAATACAACAGCTAGATATCTAATCAGAGAAACATAAAATATTCAGTTACCTTTTCCGGAACAAATGTCCTAGAGAAATTATGCATAGGATGTGCTATTGGCACATGCTCCTTCATCAACTGCTTAATCTCAATCTCTTTGGACACGATTGCATATTTGAATCTGAATTCAAATGTTTGTGTGTGTGATTCACACCATTTAGATGTACCTTTTGCTGCCTCTCCCTCCATGTTCAGAGTCTCTAGGAAGCTCCTGCGCTCAGCGACATGCAGGATTGAGAACACTGATTGCATAACTGTTGCATGGCCAAGAATTTTCAGAAGTGTAGGTGTTCTACTGTTGCTTACTTGGTGATCAATTCTAGGGTTCCACTATGTCAAACAACATACATTGGTTCAGTGTGTTCTGGATGCTTCATCGGGTTCTACAAAGAAGCAATCGAAAGAAGATTGTACATAACCAAACACATGATCATCACTTGCAAATTACAATGATAAAATTTGTAGTTAGGACTGAATTGTCAATAATATGGAGATCAAATTGGTCAGTGAAAGAGAATTATAAAAAATCACTAACGATGATTATACCCAAAATATAGATGTCTACATTAAGATGACATAGTAGAAGCAAATAAATAAATCACAAACTCACCATGGAGAGACACAATACACATGAACATGCTAGATCTTGATGTTCCTAGAATACTCTTCCCCAGTATTGTGTAAAGCACGCATTGTGAGGGATGCAGACATTTAGAGGAACCATGGGGTGGTGTAAAAACTGGAGTAGATAGCCTGACAACTTACATATATAGGATTTTTGATAGTATATCTATTTAACACAACAGAGATCAGCAATATGCAGAGATCAGTATCAGAATAATAAAATGACAAATTACTTGACTCATGTACTGATGGATACAAGTCTTCTGCATGTTCACGAAAAATGAGATGATTTAATGGAAAAGGTAAAAAGACAAAGAAAACAAATTTGTGTATTCCTTGTTTGATCCACCAGTGAGAGTATGTAGAGAATCGAAAACCCTTTGAAGCAGCATACTTTTCAGCCCCTCGTACAAGGCCCTTAACCGTAAACATAATCGTAAATGGGTTATCCTTAATCATAGATAATGTAGGTAAAACACATGAATAAGATCAGAAAACTCCATTCTAAGGCCTTCAAACTCTCTAGCAATTGAGATTACAAGTCACACGTTAAATTTTACCATTGTGTTCTAAAAGTAAACTCCATAGTTCAGACGTTTTTGCAAAGTGTTGTCATCAGTTCCAACTTCTGCTGCCCACTGGAAAAAGGTTGGTTCGCCACTGTTGTAATGGGTAAGCTCATTTTGGATAGTTTCTAGCTTCAGAAGATCCTGTGAAAATACATGGTAACCATCCATAGTGATCTTTAAGTTGATGTCAGCACAGAAACAATAACTGAGAGTTGGTGCTAATAGACATACTACTGGCTAGGGATGATGATGATATAACAATATCAGATGCAATTTCTTTTTGTAGTGAATAGCAAATGCATTTTCAAAAGTAATTGTTATAAACCTTTCACCTAAGCTGCTAGCGAGCAATCTTTTTTTAGATAGAACATCAACTCTAGTGTCAAACTCCTATATCATTTACCAGTATTTCTTGGCAGAGTGTGTGAAACTCAGCTCCTTGATGCTGTAGGGGTCAGTCGCCTGCCCACGACGTGCCTGCACCTTCAACCTCGGTGCTAGTGGCTACGACCCAACTACTTCTCCGCTCTGCTTGGACTGGTGTGCGTGGAACACCTGAAATCACCAAAGGCACAAAGATACAACAAAATTAGGACCAACCCTGTTGATTTCTACACTAAGACACAAATAGCTTCTTAGCCGCTGCTGCAATAGAGCACCTGGTAGGCAGGCTAGGGCGGAGGTGCGGCAATTGCACTCCACCTCCGAACACCGGCAGGAAGAGTCCAGGGAGCTACACGGTATCTCGCTCCTGCATAAGCAAGCAAAGCAAGAATCTTACCACACGACGAGCACGACTGGGGCTAGAGAGCCAACACAAAAGCCAAAATGGGGAAAGTGGAGAGAGGAGGGTTGCGCTCACCGCCTTGCTGCCGCCCTCTGCGTCGTTGCCTACCCCGAGATGCTTCCCACTCCCCAATCCCTACGATGGCTGCCAGAGGAGTTAGTTAGTGAGAAGAACTGATCGAATAAGTTGTCCTTCAATCCCTATGGTGGCTGCCCGGCCATGCTAGGAGACGACAACCGCAAAGGGTAGGATATGCCCGACCTCGCTCCGGGGCCCCGAGGGGAGCGGCTCCCTTGCCGCGCGGAGGTCGGTCCCCGGCCTCCGTCTTCTCCACGGAGGCCACGAACGCCCAGGAGGTGGGCGAAGGCGGCGGCGGCCGTCCGAGCGGGGGATGCGACCGATCGAGTGGCGGTGGCAAACGGGCGGGGCGGGCGAAGGTGGCGATGGACGGGCGGTGCGATGGTGGCGGCAGGGCGGGTGGAGACGGCGGCCAAGAGGATGGGATAATAATGAGATTTATACCTAGCTAGGGCACGCGGGTGGGCATTCGGTGGGGCGTGCTGATAGAGGGAGGGCGTTAGGCAGAGCATTCTGTGGGATGATTTTCGGTGCTGATTGTAGATTGTTTGAACGACCGAGATCATTTCAATGAGTATGAGTAAGGAATAAACGGTTGAGATTAATATAGATTTTCAGCTCAAGATTATAACAATCTAATTTATTTTTATAAGTTAAAATAAATATGCTAGTTTATTATAATATGAAATACATATTATAATAATTCATCTTATAAAAAGTTGATTTGGATTAATTTACTAAATTATTATAATCTGAAGTTAAAACAAATAGAATTTTACATATATATTTATTGATTTTTTAAAAAATTGTATAACAAGAGATATGAGAATCTATCCCTAAAAAAATATGCTATTTAATTATTTACCGGTGATATATAAAACCTAAGTCTAGGTATAGGTTAACGTGACAAATAATCAAAAAATAGTCTTTAAGGTACCAAATCATTAAATATTCATTTTCTTATTCTTACTCCCACATAACATGCCTCCTAATTTATTAATATCTCTTCAAAAATATTCTAAAATATAATACATATAAAATAAAAGTTGTTAAAAAGTTATAAGGTGTTTAATGTAAAATATTTATCATTAGTTACTTTGCTACATATTTATCATTAGTTACTTTCACTACACTATATGGCATGCATAACTTAGCTTGATTATTAGCCAAATGTTATAAATATATCAAACCAATAAGAAAAAGGAAACACTAGTTCCACTTTGGTTTGATACACTACCTAACTTTGTGACCCTAGTAAAACTTGGTAGAGTAAAATTGAGAGAAGATCTTGGTTTGAGAAATATATTGGCATTGCCAAAATAAGATCAAACCCATTGAGGCTTTACTCTTGATATATTGATATCACTCTCTTTTTTCCCTTCAAAACTTGCATTCCTTGTACAAGAGCGAATAAACACAAAGAATTTCTTTTTACAATAAATCTCTCCTTTCTTTTTTTCACTCGATCATATCATACATGAGTTAGCTATGACTATGAGCCATGAGCACTCGTCTCATCTCTTCTTGGTGGCCTCAAACTGGGCACCCAATCGACAACCGTTAGTTAATCTAAAAAGATAACTCACATTGCCAATTCCAGCAGATTTCTTGTAACCTTCAGGCAGACTGGATTTTCAAGATCACATTTCACAGCAACTTTCAGTTTTGGCACCAATTAATTTTGAGTCCTCACTGTACCTTTTAGATTATCAACTCTGTCAATCACATCCATAGCTTTTATCCTATCAATCTCAAAGTCGATGACAGGAAGCAGCCTCCTGATTGATAGCGATTCTTTCATGCTGCCACTGCTTGGAGAGTGACTGTTGCTTTTGCTCAACCTGCTTTGCTTGCTATGTCTAGACCTGGCGTCGAACTCTTGGCTCTTGCTTATACCAGGAATGAACTTCCTGTACTTGACATCCCTTAGCATATCTTGATCTTCCTGTGTGAGAAGAGGTGACGAATTGCTGGCTTTGTTTGGAGACAATGTAATTGTGTAACCCCTTTGTGTAGGAGACCGAATAGGAGACTTAATGGGTGACCGCTCTCCATTACTGGTTTTAGATTGACTGATAAGATGATGAAGCCAAGCAACAAGCTCAAGGATATGTGCATCAGTCTTGTCTTTGTCGGCATGGTACAGTGTCTCAATTCGGGTAAGGTCCATCGGCCCTGTTGGTTTGCAGTTCATGTCTGACCTGCATTAGGTAAAAAACATTATGCATCAAAACTCTAGTTTGGGCCCTTTTTATGTTGAAACTGGATGAAGTCGGATACCAACCCTGCATTTGCCCACTCTCCAACCCAACCAAAACCGTGGTGAGCCCTGTATTATTTATGTTGACACGTTGAGGAATACAGAAAGAAAAAGGAAAAAATATGATTGAGTTCAATTAAGATAGCTTATATTACTTAGTCGTGTTATTTGCAATCGGGAGAAGCCACCGCGAAGTCTTATCCATTTCAGCCTTGATTTGAGAAGCACTAAGCTGCACCAATTCAGTACAAGATTAAATCAATTTCAGTTATATATAATAGCCATAGCATGATGTTGACCTTTACAAGTTATCACCACCCTATAGTATATGTTGTTTGTCATTTTGCATACCTCTTCGTTGACCCTGAGAGAATTCAACTTAGAACGCAGGGCATATTTTACAGTCCGTGGCAAATTTTGGTATAATGTATCCCTTGTGTTTGGAGGAATAGAACTTGATCGAGAAACCTGCCACCAGAAAAGTATAACAAGTTGGAGTGCTTGAAAACACGATCAAAGCTGCACATGCATGCAACATTAATTCTCTCACATGAATGTGACACTGTACTGATCTTATGCAAAGAAAAGATAAACAGCATGAATTAAATTTTGGGCACAGAGGGAAACGGACATAGAAAAATGTGTAATAATATAATGCGTGAGAGATGCCAGTTGATACAAAAAAGACCAGTGCATTCATCCCTACTACCCTAGACATAAAAAAGGATGTCCAGCTGAGACTGAGCTTACAATAGTATCGATCTGACTGATGATATTAGCATAATGCAGTGCAAGGCCTGCTGGACCCAATCTATTACGGCGTTTGGTAGGCTCTGGTGATTCTTCGTTGTCTGCAAAGTGAGAAAAGAAAATTAGCATCATATATTCAGCAGGGTATCATAATTTGTTACAAACTTCCCGTGATTTTGTATTTTCATTACTCAAATTATAGAACAGAGATTAAACAGTTTCACACATGTACACTAAATTATGAGCCATTGCAGACAATAGAACTGTAGCTAGAGAAGTCGGATTTCCAATTAGGATATATTATGTAAACATGACTTCAATGCCAATCAATGATATCACAATGATATATAGAATGTATATACACTGCTAGCGCATCATGCATTCATGTGCATAAATTAGTTGGATTGCAATGAGACATAAATCTTGCAATCAGTCGGTGGTAGTGATGGATGATTATACATCCCACAACTTTTCTCATTTTTTCTCTCATGGAAAATTCCATGCCAACATGTCAGACCTTTATCTTCCCATTGGTTCCTGATTTCTCACCCGACCATCTTAATGTATTATTGAACTCATATATACTCAGGAAAGTCATACATTGCCCTCCAATTAAAAACACAGTTCCTGTTGCAACACATGGGTGCATAGCTAGTAATAAGAAAATTTCAATCACTAACCATAATATTTTTCATTTTCATTGATTTGTGGTCCATGTAATATTGGTTATCAATAACATTTCAACAGGGAAAGGTCTGTAATTTCTCTGACGAACACTCAACGAATCATGAAGGCATTTAACCAGTCAAGTAGTCAACAAGGAGACACCTTTTATGGTTCTCGAGTGACTTAGGGTTAATATAAGACAAGAATATAATAAAAGTGATAGCAACCAAGGCGTGGAAATACACTCTTGAATTGTTGAAACACCTAAGCGATCAATCTAATAAATTCTGATAAAAAGAATACAACAGTCATGTTCCTTCAGAGAAAGACGCCTACTAAATCCCAGATGGGGAGATAAGTGGGGAGTGTGATGTGAAGGACCTGAAATGGGCTGGTTTTGTTAATTCAAAACAAGTAATGGAATATTTGGTGAGTGTGATCTGAAGGACCAGATGCTTATCTTAAAATTAAAAGATATATTATTCAATTAGGTAGCTATTTTGGCTATGTGCATCTTAGCTATGTCGAGGCGAGGACTGTTATAAAAACAATTGTATCTTCTCGATATAATTGTCTAAGTTCAATAAAAGCTTCCATCATAAAAAAATAGGTAGCTCACTTATTCTCAGAGGTAAATCAATAAGGTGATGGAAACCAGCCATCAGCTCAGTTTGTGTAAAAGGATATATAATGTCATGAAAATTTGTAAGTAGATCATATTGCTAAGGGGGTGTAGAGCTTAGAAACAGGGAACGCGGAACGTGCCGCCGTCCCCTGTTCCGGGAACTTCGTTCCGGAACGCGGAACGGAACGAGCTGGCGGGGACTCATGGGACGGAGGCGGAACATCGTTCCGATCTGGGAAAAACTTGCTAATGGGACTTCGATCCGGCGCACGGGCGGTTCTTGAGGGAACGAGTGTCCCTCCCAGCAGCGGAACGCTTTGCTGCTTCGTTTTCCAGCCGCTGGTTCGATTTCCCATCTTTTCCTTCGTTTTTCTAGCTGATGCTTCGTTTTCCTCATCTGTTCCTTCGTTTTCCCAGATCCTGCCTCATCTGTTGCTTCGTGTTCCCAGCTTTCTAGCAGCCTAGCATGCCTCCCAGCCTATTTCTACAATCCACCAGCATATATAACCACTATTTTGTTAATCATAAGTTGGGAACGCGTTCCTCGTTCCAGGGACATCGTTCCCTACAATCGTTCCATATCTGTTTGGAACGAAGGTGAGCAGTATACCCCCACTCGTTCCATGTTTTTGAAACTGGCGTACCCCGTTCCTCCTTCCCGTACCTCGTTCCAGTCGTTCCGGGAACATTGTAACTAAGGTGTAGAGACACAATAGCTGCGATGATAAGTCTTATACAAGATAGTAGTCACAAAACTTATTACCTGAGTGGCCAAAGGCATTATAGATCTCCAAATGTAAGAAATGCACAATGTCTACAAGCTTTTCCATGACCTAGGAAACATATTTTTTAAAAACAAATTAGAAATACAGGATTGTGCAAGCAAATTCTAATTCCTTTGGAGCAATGAATGACTGGAACTTGACAATGGACAACACGAGCATGCTTTCCTAGAGTGCAGTGTTGCTTATAGCACAGAACTATAAAAAAATAACTACCAACCTCTTCCAAATTCTTTGACCAGAGAGACTTTTTCTGCAAACTTTTGACATGCTTCCGTTGGCTTTTCACTTCCTGCTTTAGTATGTGCAGGTTATCACCTGTTGTAAATGAAATAGAACATTAAGTATCATAAGCACATGAATCAACAAAATAGGGCAAAAGGCTCTACTTATGAATCAATCTAAAAAGTAAAAATAACTTGAAAGAACTGGTACTTAGAGGAGGCAAGCACATTCAAAATATAGTGCTTACGTGCAATACAATGCCAAAAAAGAAGGAAAGAAAAAAGAGAAGGGCTAGATGCCAGCACTAAATCAATTTATCAATCTATAGAAAATATCAAAATAACATGGAAAATGAGGAAAGACAGAAGGTAAGTTATACCAGGAACATTGGGACAAATTGGATAGTTATGTTAAGATAGAGCAGTAACTGTACATTTGTGCTACCTTTTAGAATATGAAGTTAAGTACTGGAAGTTGGAGTTTCATTGCCTAGGGGTTATATACTTATATTGGTCAAATTAAACTAGCTGCAGCCTACCTAATCATAGTTTTAGAGAGCATATAGACGTATAGTGTAGATGAATAACATGAGAAAGAGAATTTGTCTTAAAATATAATGCAAAATAAACTGTCAAAGCCAAAATGGTGATCTTGACAATGGAAACAGAGTCTGGTATTGTGATGAATAGCATCAAACATGTTTCCAAAAACAATGGTCCGAGAACATAAACACATGCCTCCTAAATCAGTGATCCTACAATGATGTATCCAGCAGGGCTACGTTCAATCTAGCGTTTTCAGATGACCTGAAAAAGAGCCATAAGCAGCATCCACCATAAAACACAAAACTTCGTCGTCCAAACCATAGGAGTTTTCATGGATCACAGGGTTCTTACTTGTCATCCGCATATGTTATCATGCAAAATATACTGACCTCTTTGGAGTACACTTGAACCATCCTCTTCCTGCTGTTTCCGCTGATAATCTTGTTCAAATCTATCCAGCGCATGCATTTCATGGTATAGTTCCTGATAAAAGAATTGAATATACAAAAGAAGAAAAATGATAAATGCCAGGAGATCGACAGTTAAGATGCAGATAAAATTATATACTTCATAGCAACTGACAGGTGAATACTAGTATTACATACTTCATTGCTAAAAAAATTAAACCACTTATCATGTCAAGAAAAGATTCAATCTTACTATCTTAGTCTTGCTGTAGTGTGTTAAACAAATAATTACAGACCTAGTAGATAAACAGAATTACAAGGCGATACTGACAAGACAGATAGTCACTACTTACAGCTGTGCATTGAACAGAAGTCACCAATTGCTGCATCACTGATTCTGCCTCTTCTTTCAAGTGATGTTGAGGTGTCCGTTCTGATGCCAACCTGAAATATATCCATGCAAAACAACACTAATTAATATCACAAAATCATTGCTTTATAAAACTCAGGGGCAAAAAAGAACTGAACTTGTCAAAGTAGCGATCCAAGTTGTGCCACTGAGGATCCTTGCAACGATTTCCAAAGCGAACAACTTCTGTAGAGAACACTTTCAACTCTTCCCTGTTGAAAATAATCAAAACTTCAATAAAGACAATAGTATAACAAATATAAGTACAATTATGTTGATATATCATTTTATTTTTATATACATATTTCTAGCAAATGAATAAACTGTTTGGCTACGTGTTGTAATTTGTAGATGCAGCTTGATTTATGCTAACCTTTTGTCAGCAGCAGAAATCTTGAGTAATTCATCCATATCTTTGGATATAAGAATTTGAACACCTTCTGAATAAAGCACCACTTCTTTTAAATGTTTTATGCTCTCTTTTGAAAGAGACCGCATCAGATTGCAACCTTTGACTATTGTATTGGCAACCTCAAATGCTAGAATAGATATTTTGTTGCCTTTTGTTGTAATGCCTGATCCAAATCCACTACTTGTATTCAAATTTGTCATGCTACTACCAAGTGTGTCTAGCACTTCCACTGCTTTCCCAAGCCCAACAGTACTAGCTCTACCCAGAATTGAGCTTACTTCCGAGACCTGTTTCAACATGGCAATCAGACATTGTAAATGGCATAGGTCCTCACAGAAACAACATTCTGAAATATTCCAAACATCGACGAAAATTGTGGAGGGGAGAGAGATTTTTTCAGCAATGATACAAGATCATACAGAATTCAAAGATTGTACATCTTTTTTAGGTGTTGCACAACAATTTTTGTGATGAAAGCAGACAACTGAGGGTATTAGTTATTGTCCATGATAAAGAATCCTACTTCCAGTTTTTCCTTCTATGGTAGTTTAGATATATCATTTAGCAGCAGTGCTATTGCCGTACTGAATCATCACTTCACAGCACCCATGCCGCAGTTATAAACAGTAATAAGTGCATATTGGATTCTCCTAGAGTCCCTAGCAACCAATCAAAAACTATCTTCCTCTGTAAAAATGACTAAACCATATGTAGATAATCACACCAAGCTTCAGTAAATAAAAACAACATGGGATCATCAATAGGAGAAAATTTCAAAGCAGGTAACTGAGAAGAAAAGAATAAAAATATATGTACATGGCACAACTAAAGGCTCAGAAGTCAATGCAACATCAGATTTCGAGTTTCGACAAATGTAGTCATTCCCTCCCTTAGCAAATGCTCCATACAGGAAAGCCGTTCACCGACAAATATTAAGTTTGCTAAGAAGACTACTAGGCACTAAAAACGACTTTCAGCAGTAGACACCATATCCCTTGTGGTCAATCATTCAAAACTGAAACAACATACTTAGGGTTTCTGCAAGAATGCTAGAGGATAATTTGTCAGTCAGCGGTATCATCAAACATTAACAGAATGTTACAATTCCCGTGTACACGATGTGCTAGCTCCGCACTAGGAAGCAGCAGCAAGAAGGCAATGCATTGATTAAACAAAACTGCAAGTAGCATACCATATTCGAACATGATGATTTAAGCGGCATTACGCCCAAATTAGACGCAAAGTAAGGAGTACTGAAAGCATGAGCAGGGCACTTGCCTTGGCAGCGCTGGCTTTAGCCACACCCATCCCAGACTTCTGCGATGGCAACCGTGCAAGCTGTGGCACACCATCCCATGGCAACGGCTCGGCGTCAATGGCAACTCCAGAGTCCGGGGCTTCTGGGACCGATGCAATTGATGGCTGCTGCTCCTGCTCCTCCTCCTGCATCCTCTTAGCAACAGCCTCCCTCGCGGTCGTCTTCCTCTCCTCCTTCACCGCGCGACGCTCAAGGCCATGGACTACCCGGTCGGGGCCGAGCGTGGTGTCACTGGGCGACTTGTCCACCGCCGATCCCTTCGAGCAAAGGCCCCCCATTTCGTCCGCCCCTCACGAATCCAAACCCTAACTCCCCACCTCACCCAGAGGCTCTCACCTGGAACGCACCCAAACGCACCGACCAGCTCCGATCTCCAAGCCACCTCCTCCCATCCCACCAAGCCAATCAATCCACCAGGAGCCGAATCAGCCGAGAACGACGGCCCCGCGCCGCAGCGCCGTCCCCGGCGCCTCCAGAGCACCCCGAGACCCCGAGTCGGCGAAAAAGACGCCGCCTTTCCCGCGCAAAAGCCGCCGCTTTCCCTCCCGGAAAACACGGGTCCGGCCGGAATCGCGGCGGCGGCGACAGGCGGACCGGCGAATTGGGAGGGGAATCGGCAGATTCGGTGAGGCGGAGGAGGACGCGAGAGAGGCGACGGGGTGGATGGAGCGGAAACGGAACTGCAGTAGCCGAGCGGGCGGAGCGGCCACTCCACCGAGCTGAGCTGAGCTGAGCAGAGCCGGAGAGCGGCACCGGCAGGTCACAGGAGCAAGGTGGCCAAACTTGGCGCTCATAACAGGCCCGTGTCGCCGTCCGCGTGTGTACGCAGTTAATAGGTTAACCACTGTATGCTCAATCAGATTTTTTTAGGGCATTCAATACTTCTTTAGTTCTTTGGACACAAAATTTTCATAAATGTTGGAGTGTTAATCATCCACAAGCACCAACTGGGTATTTACGAGGATATAATATGATTCATTTTCTAGTAAGATGGAACAAATGTTTGTGGACAACTCTTTTAATGCAATCCTGGTCTGCACAAGCTGAATTTGTGTGTGGTTGATTTGCATGAAAGCTTATATACCTTTGTAGTTCCAAAATTACTCATTGTAGAGTCATATTCAAGGCATCAGTTTCAGATGAATTAATTTGGTTATATGGTGTAGAAAATTGTAAATAAATGTACATTTTTTTACTAAATTGTTGTTGCAAAAACTGTCTCTCTCTTGGTCCCTTGCAGGGAGGAAATTGCTCCTTTTTCTACATGAATTAATTTGGTTATATGGTGTTTGTTTATTCTAGTTTAAAATTTAGTCTCGTCACATCAAATGTTTAGATATTATTTTGGAATATTAAATGTAGTCTATTTATAAAATTCATTCATAATCGGTAGATTATTCGTAAAACGAATGTAATGAGCCTAATTACATCATGATTTGACAATTTGATGCTACAATAAACATTTGCTAATTGTCATTTTATAATTATTTTTAATTAGTTCACATTTAGTGCTTCAAATTGATGTCTAAACATACGATGTGACACGTACCAAACAACATCTTAGTTTTTCAGTGACTTTTGCTATGATCTGAAATCTGAAATGTATACCATAGTTCCTTGTCCCAAGCTACTATGGTCTATAATTGTCTATGATATTATAATAGTAATGCTCTATGAGTTTCTCATGAGCATGTGCAGAGGTGATTATAGTATGTAATGGTTTTGTTTGATTAGCTAACATTCGTCTTAAAATATAGCTGCCTATGACCATACAAAAAAAATCCAAGCATAAATAAACAACGTGATTGTGTGACTTTGGAAGCATGTTGGTAAATTTTTTTAAAGAAAAATCAGCTACCAGTATGTTACGGAATAGGGCAAAGTATCAAAGCAAATAAAGAACACCTATGCAATTAGAGCTAGCTGGGCCTGGTCAAAACCTAAAACAAAAATGGGACTTGGTGGAAGAATATCAGAGCAAAACTCCAAGTGACTTCTGTGGATCATGGCCAGACAAAGGGGCTGATCTGGTGACTATCCATGGCTTGATTTTTAGGCAAGCTATAGCTAGCCATCCATGGCTCCTGATCAACATAAATATCTACCATTTTCAATGTCATTTTCTTGTACTAGGTCAGCCCTTCACAGCCACTTCCATTGTCCCTGCATGAAAAGGAACAGAAAAGAAATCAAGTGAAAGATCCTTGGCTGTTTCTATCTGGTTAACTACAATTGTATGCACTTGTCACACAGTATAGATATTGAGACCTTGTTTGTTTCAACTTATAACAGCTAGATACTCTCAGTAACTAGCTAGTCTGAGTAGCTAGTGTTTTCCAGCTTCTAGATTCTAGTTCATTTCTAGATTCTGTGGTTACTAATTTTCACAATCTAAGTCCAAAATATGAACTGTTTGTTTCCACATTAGATTCTAGAAGCAATCTATCAGAAACTGAAACAAACAAATCCTAAACTTCTCTGTCAAAATCTGGACTCATGGCTCAGTTGTTGGTCTTCGCTACACAAATCCTGCCACTGGAGTCTGGAGCTTAATTTCCCTGTAATAAATAAAACCTTGGTCTATGCAGGATTAACAAATGCAAGGATAAGCTGCAAGATTTCCATTGGAGAAGTTCAGAACTTGACACAGGCAGCAGGATGGGTAAAAAGGAGAGGTCGTCACAGATCACCTGTTGCGTATAAAACTTTGTGGCACGAGATCACGAGGTAGATTCTGCTTAGCCTTAAAGAAGATTCACCTTTTGAACATATAAAAAAGATGAAATTACAGTAATCTGAACTCTCGCAAGTCGCAACTGGGTCACTGATTCCAAACTTCAGCTTGAATCCTTCCGTTTACCCCAGTAATAAGGAGAGTTAGGGATTTGACTGATGTGACATGTGAGAAACTAGCTTTCTTTCCACAAAGCGCCAATGGTCATTGAGCCTACCTCGGTAAGTGCATCATATAATTTTCTTTTATATTAACGGCAAGATAACGAAACATTACACCATAAAATATTAGTCTAATCCCATAATCAGGTCGTCCCATAATCAATCAAGGGATGTTTGGTTTCGTGAACTAAAATTTAGTCTGTGTCGTATCGAATATTTAGACATCAAATTGAAGAACTAAAAATAAACTAATTATAAAAATAATTGTAGAATTAGAGAATAATTCGTGAGACGAATTTATTAAACCTAATTAATCTATGATTACCAAATATTTACTGTAGCATCACATTGTCAAATCATGATATAATTAGGCTCATTAAATTCGTCTCGCAAATAATCCACCGATTATGAATGGGTTTTGTAAATAGTCTATATTTAATACTCTAAAATAATATCTAAACATTCAATGTGACAGAGACTAAAATTTAGTTAATTACTCAAACCAAACACCCTCTTAGAGCCATAATATTATAACACAGGATGGAATTTAATATTTCATAGCATAATGAATCCGTACAATTCGTTGTATTATAAAATATTAAATTTAGTCGTGAGTTGCAATATTATGCGACAAAAGTACTTACTCTTTCTACTGTGCTTAATTATAGTTGGCTGTAAAATAATGATGACAATTCACCGTGGCACATTGCTTAAAAAGCAAAGATCATAGTAACATTCAGTCCATAAACAAAGTCTTCAGCAAATCTTGCTACGCGTCAATTTGTATTCCCATAGACGAGGTTGGCAAGGCTCCAATTAAAATCTCCATTCCTGTTAGGATTGTAGCAACTAGCAACGATCCAATTCATGAATAATTCCATGGCGACAGTGTGAGTGAGTTTCAGGTACAAACGAATACAAGTATCTGGCAGAAGAAGTTTTCTGCGTAGAGTTAAACAAACTAGCCCGAATCGACCTCACTTTTACAAAATGAGAACTAGGTAGGAATAGGATACAGTAGTGATACGTACTGATTGCAACTGGCTGCTAAATTCAGAGCACATTTGGCCAAACCTTTGAAGCGGTCGTCCCCGGAGGGAGAGAGGCTTTGAAGCGGTCCGGATCCCTCCAAAGCATGCAGTTTTTTCTCTGTCCGTGTCCATCCATCCATCCATCCATCCATCCATCCATGTGCAGTCCAACGACAGCACGTCGCATCGCATTATTGTTTCTGTGGACGAGGACCAAGTCGCCGGTTGCTGCATGGTCGTCGTCGTTGCGATCTCGACAGGTTGGATCACTAACCGGAACCCACGCCCCTCTCGATCGTGTGGTGTCAAATGCTGAAATGCGACGGTGAGAAAAAGAGGCGGGCGATCGGCAGCCAACCTGCTGGAGAAAGATGTTCTACGACCATGTGCTAGCTAGCTAGCACCGGTGTCGCTAAGAACTATAAATCAGGAGTGGACGGATATATGATTTTGTACGGCTACAAATTTATCAACTAAACGTCTTCATCTTCCCGATAACACATCACTGCGTCGCACAGCTTCACTGCATTCACCCCTGCCGTGAATGTGCTGGTGTAAGAACCAACCTACACACCCTTGCACATGCGTGGTTCGGTCAAGTTAGCAAACACGCGGTCCATGGCTATGCAAACTGACACTTAATATGGATAGGTACGCACAAGCGGCTAACTTAGTCAAATTTGTAGTCTCGCTCCGAGCAAAGCAATAACAAACAAATCCACACAGGACCAAGGAGTGATGGCAGGATGGAAAGTGTGGCCAAGTGCAGCAATACAACGTCACGCCAGTTTGTCTTGTGTCTCGCCTGGCCTCCCGTGGAGTTCTAACACCAGGCTCCGTTGAAGGCGTTGATCCAGTCAAGTCAGCTGGCTAAGCAAGAACGAACTTAACTCAGCCTGGAGGCCATGCATGCAGATGAGACGCGTGCCTTTCGTTGTCCATGCATGGACGTAGAAAAATTCAGGTTTCATTATTATATGGTTTCGTATCCTGTGTACAGCACACTCCGTGCACAAATATACAAGATAGATCATAGTCCTTCATTTAAAATCAAACGACCATAATTTGGAGGGATTTTTCGCAAACTGAAAGAAAGAAGCGGAGGGGCACTACGAACAGGTCTTTTTGCAAAAATGAAAAGTCGTTAGATTTTAAATTAAGTGTCATGATCTGTCTTGTGTATTTGTGCACGGAGTTACTTTGTACACAAGATACAGAGCATTATTCCATCGGACACTTGCCTCGCAATCGCACACCGAGAAAGAAAAATTCCTTGTCTTCGTGTGCTTTCAAAGTACTCTGATTTTGGTTCGAGCTGTAATTAATTAGAAAAATATAGACTCTAGAGACCAGCCCTATCAGTCAGGCCGGACCTTGCCGGCCGCCGGCCGCCGGCCGCCGGCGACGACCCCCTGACTTAACAAGAGAAACTATCGCTACAACAAAAGAATTGAACACAGATTAATCCATAATGTTTCATGCACAAACCTTGAGCTGTGCCACGCCATTGAATCCCTTGTCCACGAGCTTCCTCAGGTTCCGCGGCCCGACTCTGCTCCCCAGCTCCCCAGCGCCGCACCGGACGGCTCCCCCGGCGATCCTCTGCTCCTCCTCTCCGGTCTCATCCCCGCGCCTCGCCGCATCGGCAGGGCAGAGCCCCCTTTCCTCGCTCCGTCGCCGGCGCCACGCCGCCACCGCGGGAAACCCAAGGTGGGCCAGGGTTCGTCCCCCGGGCCGCAGCGCGCCGCGAGAAGCGGGGCGACCAGGCGGGGGAGCGCGGCTCTCCAGCTGCAGGCGATCGCCGGCCTACGTGTCTGCTGCTGCTCCGCCGCCGGTTGCTGTTGCGGCCCAGAAAATGGGACGACAACATGGCACACGGCTTCTATCTTTGGGCCTCCACCGTCGAGACGTCCGGCCCATCAATGGAGAGACACGTAACGGCTCATCAATCTACGTAGGCGCCCACATATAGCCCATAAATTTTAGTCACATCTTATTTAGATCCAGTGACTAAAATATGAGTTAAATGCTTTATTGTCATACAGAATGACTCAAATGTCCTATATTTATTATTTTTTTCTTTCAACGCATGCATGCATCTTGATAGTAGAGGTGGAAAAATGAGAATTTTAGCTCCTCTTACTTCCTCCTTGGAGGCTAATGGGATTAAAAAAATTTAGTCCATTTTAACTTTTGGTATTTGGATCTTTAATCTCTAAAGTTACTAAATTTTAGTCGGTTTGCTTTAGCCTTTATCTACCATCCTAAATTTGTGCGCTCTGAACTGCCCTGGTAAAATAGCAAGTGAGGGAGGCACACGACGCGATCCGAATCAGAGGAGTCGATGGCTTAACGGCGCACCGTTTCCCTATCAGAACACACGCCTACGGATTACACGAAACTGCACGCTCGAATTGACTCGCTGATCTCGCAGGATCTCCAGCTGTTTTCAGAGCCTAGCTAGCTGAAAGGGTCAGTCAGTCAGGTCAGGCTAGCTTTGACTGCATGTAAACACCAATCAGTCACTTGGCTGATGAGCTTGAACATGCGTGTACTAGGAGAAACCCACAAGATACGACTCGGTGTGTATGAAATACTAAGGCAGCATTTGTTATCATTTGATGCAGAGCTATAGACGACCGGAGGCTATCTGTTCTTGGGAACAGACTGTCCAAGGTAGGGATGTTAACGGACACAAAAAAACCCGACAGGTTCGGTAAAAATCCACCTTCAAACTCATGCCCACAAAATCCACCAGTTAGCAATAGCATTGTAGCAACAATAGTAGTGCGTGTCGAGATGTAATACAATAATTTTTTGGAAGATCACTTGTACGAGTATTATGCTCATCGTTAGAGTTCTAATGAGATTTAGTGCTAGCTAACCCACGTCATTTAAAAAAAAGCATAACTTTAAATATAAACTCATCTATCTGAAAAAAAAAACAGAGTAGCTGGTATGATGTATATCCGATTGATTTGTTGGGGATGAACTGTCACACGTCCTGCATATGTGGGGCAGCTCTACCTGCATCGTCCCAAATATGAGTTTGTGCCAACGAAACAAACAAATCCCATCAGCATCTGGCCAATAAGATGATCAGAAAACTTCCTGGAGAAGAAACCAAATAGCGCCAGTGCATTACTGGTGCAGAAAAGATTATTGGCACTAACCATTTCTTCCATTTTGATCAAGCCAAGAACAGCAGTACACTACAATAATATCATCTTTGTCATTGTCAATCTGTATAGCCAGACGTAGTCACATTCTGTACCATCCAGCCTTTTGATGCCAGTCTTGAATTCTCTCTTGCAGCCCAAACATTTGAGGAGATCTTTATTCCGGAGAGGTTAATGAAATGATTCAGTGGCCATAGATAATCATAATGCTGCAAGTTGCGAGGGTACCATCAGGTAGGTTAGTTAGGCAGGCTGTACTGCATCTGCATGCATGCGAGCATAAACGAACAGACTGATCGATTGTCATTAGCTGCCATGGTTTGGTAGGCCTTAACATCGAGCCCCCGAGGCATCAGTCATCACAATTCACAATGATCACATTACCAACTGGATGAAGAGACACATATGCTGCTGTTGGCCCTTGCCATTCGCCATCACTCTGTTCCGTTTTTCGAGCGTTAAGCATGCGATCCTTAATTACAGAACAGTCAGAACGGATGTGTTGTCAGAACAGCTAGCCACGATTTCATTCTCTTCAGCTCGCATCCCAGCTGCAGGTTCTCTGTTTGGCATGTGGTACGCGCAGGAGTCGGCACCGTCGCACCGACCAAGCCCGACCGGCAGCGGCAGGACGGAGAGCGGAATTTACGCCGGTGAGCAGTCGAGGACGACTCCGTACCAACCTCCGCGGATGAGCACTACTGAGCACATGCACGCAGGGCGCAGCTACTCGAACAGCGTCGTCGTCGTGGGGGCGCAGACTACATACGTCTATTATCTAAAACAAATACGGATACGAGGGTATTTGACCGCTTTGTAGGGTTGGCCGGGCCGGCCGGGGCCCTCGGCGGTCACGGGCGGGCGCGCGCCGCGCGCTGCCTGACCCCGTACCAACCCGCGCGCGAGCGCGAACTCCTCACCTACCCGTACCGTCGCCGTGGTGGCGCCGGAGTCCGGACCGACGGCCGACGGGATGAACCGACGCGTCGCGCGGAGCGGCGGATGCATGCTGCGGTGGCCGTGGCCGTGGAGTGGAGCCCTGGGATAACGTAACGTAACATCTCGTGGACCGTGGTTGGTTCGGATTGCAGGTCGACACATAGCTCATTCAACTCAAGTACTAGTACTGAACATGCAAGGGACCATGCATGATAACTAGTTCAGTGTCTGATATTTTTAGCCAGACATTTCTAAGCACGAAATTCTTATGTCCCAACGCTATTCAATTTCAATCAAGATGCAAAAACTCAGTACATTTGTGGCGGTTGTCGGTTTCCAAGGACTGATGGCGATCACACCGTCCTAAAGACATACAAGTGTAAGACCACGGGCCGATGGTTATGTTGCTGATATGAAAATAAACGGCAAATAGAAATTTTACTGTCAAAAAACACAACCAACCCAGGATCTACCAATTAGGTTCGAGATCTCGTCTTTGCTCGAACCCACACGGGACATTGTTGGTGATGGTTCGTTGGAGATCAGGATCACGCAGCTGGTTTTATGCTCATCAAGGCATGCTCGATCCATCCAGGTTGACGTTTGACATGATAAGCATTCACTCCACCGTGTCGCCTGTGCTGACACGCGCTGATTTCTCCTGCAGCTATGAACTGAATAGTGCAAAGGGATCGATCGATCTGGATGTGACTGCAAGCTACCTCTGACGACGACGCCTTGGTCACGGTTCCGCCATTGCTGCCACCATGCAAAGAGATCGACTCATAGCTTTTATATATAAAGTACTCAGAAATGGCCAGCTCGATCGCTTCAGTGATCTTCGCATTAAACTGAATATTGGCTTGTGTTTAACTTCTGCACCGATCGATCCGAATATTTGATGTCATCCCTAGTTCACTCGACACTTGCTTTCAACCGTTTTCCGTTGTCAAACTGTGTCAGATAACTCAGATTCAATCAATCGGGCTGCTACTCGCTAACTACTCCGTTTGTGAATACTTACAGGTTCTTAATTTTAAAATTTGTGATTTAATTTAAACTTTTTTATATAAGTACTACTTCCTCTAGTTTTCTAAAGGAAGTCGTTTTAGACTTGTATCAAAAGTTGCCTAAAAGATGTCGTTTTATATTTTATTGTGCATTTTGGACGTTTATACCTTCGAAGTAGTACTACTTTCTTCTCGTTTCTCGTGCTATCTTTACTAATTCATTGTATTTAATAGGGACAAACAAGGAAAGTATACACAAATTAATCATTCCTTGGTATCTTAAATCATGTCCAAAACGACATCCTTTTTGAAACCGGGGGGAGTAGTTGAGTGCTCGTATGTTTTATTATAATATTAAAAATATCATACAAATAATATAAACATCTATGCTATGCCAGCTAGCCGGTTTCAAAAATAATATAGATTTTGTTAATAACGAGGACCCCTGTCAATGAGAATGATTATGATAGTGACAGATTCATCACCAGTAGCTACTTTTAAAGCAGCGTACAAATTATACAATGTGTAAAAAATATATAATCAAATTAACAGTCAATAATCATATAATTAGATTTATTTATTTATTTATTTTAAGTTTGTTCTAAAATTAATGATACAAAAACGACGGGTGCTAATGGGTCAACTACAAGCTAGCTAGAAACCGGCATGTATGGGTGGTAGTTAGCCCGGTTGACGCATTAACATTTAACACCCCCCCTAAAAGCTCTAATTCCAGTGACCCGTACTTAGCCACGACAACCTTAGCTTGTAGAGCTCTAAACTATAAAGATCTATCACCATCAACGGCAAAACGATCAATGTAGTTAATACAGAGGTTAGCTGCCAAGCTGGAAGGTTAGTGACTTGCCAAGTGTGTGTTTTATTAAGCTGTATTTAAAAAAACTCTCATGTGACTTATCAACTGTGGAATATTATGAATTTAGTTAGTCGGAGTAAACGTGGATATACTTTAGAGCGATTCTATAAAACTAATTAACAACAAAAAACAACGATTTTTACACAATTAACATCAGGTGTAATAAGTTTATATAAGTTGATGAAGCAATCGGATAACACAAATCGTAAAATTATAGAATTGTCTATTTACAGTATTAGAAATGAATTAATTGTTACATGTACTATTGGATCGTATATCCATAAAATTTGAGTGCACCATAAAATTCTCCTTATAAAATATATTTGGAGATCGACAACTATTTTTACTAGCAAAATGTTCTTGCTATGGATAAAAAAATATTTTAACGTTGTATAAAATAAAATAAATATATTTTTATATGATATATATTGTTCATTTTAAATTACACGTGTCAATATATTTTTTATTGATTTATTGTGTAATATTAAATAGAACCAGAGAGTAAACCACAAAAACAGTAGTAATAGGTGGCTCAGAGATTCACCACCGCTACCACAAAATTCTTTTAAAAGAAGTACATATAGTAGCAAAAACTGATGCAATTGGAAAACTGGTTACCTCTGATGCTCAATTAGTTCAATTTTTAGTTTTCTAAGTGAGAAGCTTATCGAAAATTTAAATCAAACAACCAAACATCCGAACTAACACACTGCACTTTTAATACTCCTCCTGCATGGGAGTGAAACACAGCACCGTCTTCGTTGGTACGCCTATTTTTTAGTGTCTAACTGAATTCTGTAACTGTCTATACTGCACTCGAGAGGCCGTTGGGTAACTGTAATGGCGAAGCAAATGGAAACGCCACCACCCGACTCTCGAATCTCGACCGAGTTGCTGCCATTTTTTACGATCCAATCTGCTGCCCGACTCTCGAATCTCGACCGAGTTGCTGCCATTTTTACGATCCAATCTACTGACCGACTCTCGAATATCGACTGAGTTGCTGCCATTTTTACGATCCAATCTACTGCTGCCACTACTACAAAGCGACACTGTCGCGACGTTCCTGGTAAAGAAGGTTTTTCGATGCTTTGTCAAGTGCTTCAAAGTTATCGTAGCCTTTTGTTGTAGTTCTCTGTAACAGCACCTCAGGCGCAATATTTCGCATCAGTTCCCCCACATCAAAGGTGTCATCATCGTCATGTTGATCAACATCATGTGTTATATCGGATGATGTATGATCATAACTTCTTATGTGTTAATGAGCATCTTGTGGCACATTAGAATTATCAGGAGGGTTTTAACCCATCTCACCATGTTTCGTCCATATATAGTAGTTCTCCACGAAACTATTTTTCAACAAGTGAAATTGTATGGTTTCATGATCTGAATACGGATATATCGCTTCGTTTTTACAAACTTTAAAAAGACAATATATTGCCGCTTCACTCTGACGGGAAGCATATTGTGCGGCAGCTTCAGTAAATTCAGTTACTCTGTTAAAATATGCCACCACATTTCTGTCGTTGGACGAGTACATTCAGGATCTGTGCTCCATCTAAAACATATATATTATTTTAATAAATATTAATAAATTCATTATTGTTAATTTTAATAATTTACAAATTAAAAATATATTGATTTATCTCTAATAACAATATTAATTAAAAATGCTTTAATTCAAACTATGTATTAAATAGAA
This sequence comes from Zizania palustris, assembly GCA_019279435.1. Classification (NCBI taxonomy): domain Eukaryota; kingdom Viridiplantae; phylum Streptophyta; class Magnoliopsida; order Poales; family Poaceae; genus Zizania; species Zizania palustris. The sequence continues at coordinate 8,196,177 of JAAALK010000282.1, forward strand.
AAATATTAAATAAATTAACTACATTGGTTTCTCTCTCCAAACAACATAACTCTAGATCTATAATCATAAATCAAATTAAAAAAGAGATTAAAACGACGTAAAAATATATACAAGTGATGAATAATTGTGAGGAGGGTCATATTTCTTCATTTGAGGGAAAGAAACACTATAAATGGAAGAATATTTAAAAATTTCTATTCACAAACCCTAAATTAGTAAAATACTAATAACTCATTATATACATGATTAAATACAAAATAAATGTGAGATTCGGCATAGATTTACCTCCTAGAATGAAATTTTAAAAAGAAACAAAAACAAAGCCTCCCCTCATTATCTAGATTTTTGTCGTCATTGTATGAACCAAATTAAATACGAACTCCCGTAGCCTCGGGCTCGGAGAGGAAGAAAGTTCGCATTTATAACCAGAATAGTAGTGGTGGTCGCAAGTGATGTCATCAATATATTAGTGGCGGACAACGTAGCAGCGGCGAACAACACTAGCGTCCGCCACTACTATTAGTAAAATAGTGGCGGTTCGGGTTGACGTCATCAGCGATCATCACTAGTAGTGGCTATATTAGTGGCGGTCGGTTTGGAGCCGAAGATTAAAAAGAAAAAAAAACTTATCGTTGCACGAAAACTTAACGCAGCCAAGTGACGAGTTCACATTTGGACGGTGGATCTGGCGTCCGTCCAGTCCGATCGAGGCGCCCCAATATTCAATCCGAGCGGATAAGGGAAAGAAACAAGCAGGTAGGCACGTTAGTTTTGACCTAGGTAACCACCCTGCACAATTATTTATACCAGTCTGAGCTCACTAGCTAGCTAGCTAGCTAGCTAGGGCTACCAAACCGAATTCCAAACTATCTAATCAAGGCCATAAGTTATTAACTATGTTTACGATGTAGTATTATAATGTAGTATAATACTCCATCGACTTTAAAAGACAATTTATTATTTTTTCACTAATCATATTTGGAATCTAATCATCGTTAGCGGATTTATTTTGGTTTATCTTTTTCGCCCTGTCCTTGTGTGGGACAGCTCCAGCTCCAGAATTTTGTTGGAGTAGGTTCGGTCTAGCTCCAAAAAATCATATAGTTAGAGCTACGGATAAGAGTATTTAGTTGGATAATTTAGTTTTTATTTTATATTAAAAATAAAATTTTAAATTATTTTATTATATTATACAAACTCCAGATTCAACATAAATCTTAGAGTTGGAGCTATATCAAACAAACCCTCTCTCTAACATGCATGCTATATGAATTTATAATTTTATTCTTCCAGGTCACTCATTTTAGGATAATTTTACTCTTACTAATTTCTAGCACAACTAATTAATGTAGGGTTGTTTTACGGTACATCTCTTATCTGTCAAAGAATAAGAGATAAAATTAATCTTATTGATATATTATCACTTAAAAGGTAAGATATCAATACCTTTTAATTGTGACTGTTAGATCAGTGTGATATATTAGACATCAACTTCTTTTAATCGTAGTCGTTAGATCTACTATTAACGCTACTGACAGCAAAACATAACTTAAAATTACTCAAAATATCAAACTAATGGCAAATTAAGACAGATGTAGGGTTAGCTACAGAGAGGGTGGTTGGTCACACACACTCCCATCCCACACACGACAAAACACTAGAGACACGAGAGGCATAGAGAGCACAACAGCTGGCTCAGAGGGTAGCTAGCCAATCAGTGGCGGTTGCTCCACCAAACTTTGTAGCGAGCTGCATGCTGCTGCTCGTACCGAAATCCGGTGACTCGATTCCGTTTGGGTCATCGTGATCGCCCACAATTTTTTTAATGAGACATTCCCCACACTGATAAATAAAGCTGAGAGGCTTTCTGCCATCGGTAGCAATCAAGCAGAAGCAAGAACTGGTCGATAAATGCGTACTTGGGTTCAGGACCAGTGCCGTGCTGTGCTCTACTGTATTGCCGATTAGGACAACACCATGCGCCCAAAAAAAAAAAACAGGCCACGCTGTTACGTTCTTACTGATTATTGGGAGAGCCAGGTAAAAACAGGGGAGCTGAAATGTTGTATGCCCAGCTGTTCTTCTGTCCCAAACAAGATCTGGCCATACAACATTTGTAATAGGGTTAATTTTTTCTGTGCCATTACGATTTTTACGGTTTGCCAAAATGACATCATTGTGTCACTGCCAGATGGGGGCCGCCACAGTCACTGACAGTGGCATGTAGGCAATTTCTGAAAATTATAATGGCATGTGAGTAATGTTTCCTTTGTAATATGGTCACTTCACCCAAAAGGTCATCGCTCTCATAAATGAACGCCTTAAAGCACCCTTAAGGGTCTGTTCGGTTAGGAGGGGATTGAAAAGGATTGGGGAGGATTAGAGGGGATTGTAGTATAAATCCTCTCCAATCCCCCTCAATCCTCTTCCCCAAGGGGATTAACCGAACAAGCCCTAACAGAGCATGCATCCCACCCTTGAAAGGGAGTTTCCTCATTCAAATTCATCCTCCAATAGACAATTCTTTCCAACAGAGAAAAATAGATGGGAATCTAAATGGGAGAGAGAAACGCCAACTTTAATGTGCCTCTCTCCTCACGCTATCTCTAACATGCATCATTTTGAAGCATTTCAATGCAAGTAGCAATGATTTTGTATGGTTGAAATATTACATAAATGTAGCGTAGTTAGAAGATATTATTAAAATATAGAAGAATGTGATATGGATGGTGTAATATGGATGATCTGTTGGAGTGTGTTAAAATATAGAGGAGGAATCTTTTAGACGAACATCTAAATTGGAATATAGATGTTCAAATTTGGATGAGTTGTTGGGATGCTCTTAGAGCTTAACTTTGTAAGAACAGGATAAATAAGTATCAAGATCTGAATTGTTTTTGCTTCAAAATATTTTAAGGTTTAGTATCAAGAATATATGTTACACCAGACAACATTTTTGTGTGGCCCCTAGGAAATTTTGCATCGGTAACCAATTAAGACAATCTAAGTTACTCTAATTAATATTAGATTGATATGTGTAATGTTATCTAAAACGACTAATATTTGTAATAGTTTTATAACAGTGAGTAGATCGTGCACGCGGTCAAATCCCTCTCGCTGCGGGATCCGGTCAATGGAGAGAGGAAACCACAAACACAGAAAAGATTAGGGGCTCAATCGCAAAAAAAAACAGAGAGAGACGCCCCTTTTTTCTCGCTTCCCCCACCAACACGCGGCGTGTGGCGTGGCGCGGGCCATATATACGCGCACGCCACGCCTCGCCTCGCCCCTGACACGACGCAGCCGAGAAGCAATCGCCTCTCGAGACCAGCTCGAACGAAGGGGAGGATGGGGAGGTCGCCGTGCTGCGAGAAGGCGCACACGAACAAGGGGGCGTGGACGAAGGAGGAGGACCAGCGGCTGATCGCCTACATCAAGGCGCGCGGCGAGGGTTGCTGGCGGTCGCTGCCTAAAGCGGCGGGGCTGCTCCGCTGCGGCAAGAGCTGCCGCCTCCGCTGGATGAACTACCTCCGCCCCGACCTCAAGCGCGGGAACTTCACCGACGAGGACGACGAGCTCATCATCAAGCTCCACGCCCTGCTCGGCAACAAGTAAGCTCCCGAACAATTTTCAGTTTTCAATGCGCGCCGCCCGCCGGCGGTCGGCTCCCGTTCTTGTGTTCTGTCATCTGTGTGCTGATCGATTCGTTGGGCGTCGCGTCGAGCGCAGGTGGTCGTTGATAGCGGGGCAGCTGCCAGGTCGGACGGACAACGAGATCAAGAACTACTGGAACACGCACATCAAGCGCAAGCTCCTCAACCGCGGCATCGACCCGCAGACGCACCGCCCGGTCAGCGCCGGGAGCAGCGCCGCCGCGGCTAGCGGGCTCACGACGACGGCGAGCACCGCCGGTTTCCCGTCCCTGCGGGCGCCGGCGTCCAGGCCGCACAACCCGGTTCTCGCCGCCGAGCCGAGTAATGCGGGCTTCGAAAGGGCCGCGATGTCCGCGCCGTCGGAGGACGGCAACAGCAGCAGCGGGAGCGGCGGCAGCACGGACGCGCCGCGGTGCCCTGACCTCAACCTGGACCTCGACCTCGACCTCGACCTGTCCATCAGTCTGCCGTGCTCGCCATCGCCGCCCAAGACCCCAGCCGCCGTGTCCACGCCCACGTCGCATCAGCAGCAGACCATCTGCCTCTGCTACCGCCTCGGCGTCCGCAACGGCGACGCCTGCATCTGTAAGGCCGCCTCCTCGCCGGCCGGTGCACACGCGTTCCGGTTTCTGAGGCCACTGGAGGGGGGGCCAGTACATATAGCACACTAGGCACTAGACAACCAAGAGAGAGAAGGGGGCTGTAAAAAAGCACAAAAAAGACTGGAAAATAGAGTTTCTAATGGATTTGGCTGATGTGGATTATTTTGATTCATCATGTTTATCTTTGACTAGAATTTTATTGCTTTCTTCCTTCATTTTCTGATTTAATTTAGCATAATTGAAAATTTAATGGGGATTGTGAGCAAAAAATCACAATTTTTAGTATTAATTTTGGTATTTGATATTTGCGCATCGGATTCTGGATCAGATTGCCTTTTGTATCTTAATATGGCATGTGGTGTGTTTTTGGTAGGTAGGTGCAAAATATAGTACAAAATTATATTTGGATTATCCTATAACAAACAAAATCATTAGTGATTGATGGTGATTAGGCATCGGATTAAGTGAGACTGGCAATGCTTTACTCCCTCTCTGTTTACCATGACAATGACATGAGATTCTAAGTGCAGTGATACAGTGGTAGTCAGGCTACCAACCTATGAAAAAAGTATAGGAGAAAAAGAATCTACTTATGTATAGGTGAAAATAATTTTCCCCTTTGTAATGTAAGTAATTATGGAGTTATTTTAATGGAATTAAAAGGATATGCATAATTTAATAGTTTCTCCCTTTGTAATATAAGTAGTTATGGTTTTTTTAATGAAATTAAAAGGATGTGTATAATTATGGTTTTTTTGTATTAAACCACAAATAAGCAAAAATAAGCCACACTTTGGATGCTTACAATATTCTCAAGGTCAACTTAGTGTTACATGATCATCTTACAAAGGTGTGGAATTGGAGTTAGGCAGGTGGTAAGTGGTATATACAGTGATGTATGTAGAACTTTCCACGTGAGTCGTGAAAGGAAGCAATTATATACTACTCCGGTACACAAAACAAATCGTTTTGGACATGATTTCTCATACTAAGAAGCAATTAATTAATGTGTATTTTCCATGTTTGCCCCTATTAAATATAGTGTAAGAGTAAACATAGCACGAAAAACAAGATAAAAGTAGTACTACTTGAGGGGTATAGTTGTCCAAAATGCACAATAAAATGCAAAACGACTTGTTTTAGCAACATCTTGATAGAAGCCTAAAACAACTTGTTTTTGTGTACCGGAGGGAGTATTTGCTAATGTGAAAATGTTTAATTTACAAGAAAAGAACTGCTCATGATCACTAGGCCGAGGAAAATCGGCATATTTGTCGCTTTCGTGCCATAAACTATGCCATGTTATCGGTTCAGTTTAATGGTAACGGAATCAATTATCACTAACCGCAAGGTGACGAATAGCTAAAAACCGGCAATCACGGTCTCCTCCCTTTTCAACGGCGACACGCCAAGTCTCTCCATTTCATAATATTACAACATATAATCAATCAGGTATAATATTTGATAGCACGATGAATATAGATAATAGTATTATCTAGATTTATTATACTATAAAATATCAAATTTGACGGTGGATCGTAATATTACGGTACGCAGATACCTTCATTTACCTTTTGTCACCTACCGTACCAGATGTCTGATGATTCCTTCGCATAATTTGTCAAACCATGTAATGGAGTTCCTTGCAGGGAAGTTCGACGTGGACATGGATATTATTTTCAGGAAACTATGATAGCCACTCAATTAGATGTATAACTCACATGTCATATAACATCAACTTATGCAAAAAAAAAATGAAACTGTGATAAATTATTTTATTTAAATCTGAACTGTTAGATCAAAAATAATAAATGGCTCGTAACCATTTGGTTGCACCTTGAAATTCTTTGTGTATAATATAAGAACAAATCTTCCTACTCTTAAAGGTATGATTTGTAGCCGCGATTTTGGTAGCCAGAATTGTTTCTTCACTGTGGCTCACTGCTTAACCAAAACGTGCTCATTTTTTTTTCAAGGCGGCTCGTGTCATGCAAAGGTGGATTTGCTTGATTTTGGGAAGATTGACTGACTTTTGCAGATGACTTGCAAGTTTTTGCGCGAAAATCGTATGGTGACACCTGGAGCCTGGAGCCTGGAGCCTGGAGCAAGCAGGGAATATCGGCTAACTGGTCTCCGATCCATCTTTAAATTCCGTCATTCGCGTCCAGATGTCAATGTTTTGATTCATATTTGAGGCGAGAACATCTCAAGATCGAAGTCAGACGACGCCGCCTCGATTGCCAACGACGCAAACGGTCAGAACGCAGATTATTTTGTCACATCAAACATCAGTGAAGGATTGAAAAAAAAACGAGCTACTAGCTAACTAACTATTATACAATTGAATCATTGGATTAGCTACGTCTAATACGGTAAAGTATACAACCGAAGGAAGATGATTGGCACATTAATTCCTGGCTCCGGGCCGTAATCATCGTATGAGCTGAAGCTGTGGTCATTAAGTACGCTGTCCGGCCAGTTGAGAAACTGATAAAGCAGCAGCACTCTCTGCAAAATCTTCGTCCAAGTTGAGTAGACTTTCACGTCGACTGTATGTACTGGGCGGATTTTTCTGTCCAGCTGCCGTATCTCCTGCTCCCAAAACACAAGTTGCTGCTTAAGTAGCACCGAATTATAAGTAACTTACTCCTTCCGGTCGGGTGTACAAATATTAGTCGTTTAAACAGAATTATACATATCAATGTGATATTAAATAAAGTTACAAAGATTGTCTTGATTGGTTATGGAGCTTAGATTTTAGTGGTACCACCCAAGTTCAACTCCCGATGACCACATCCCATTTGACAGCCACGCTTCGATCGACGGGACAACTAATATTTGTACACTCTTAATAAAAACTAAAATGACTATTATTTGTATATCGGACGGAGTAACAAAGAGACGTGCATGTGTTCCTTTGGATCTGCGGGTCCTTTTCCCTCCATGTTTATCTGCGTAGCTAGGTAGATAGATGCTCGAGCAAGTGTGTGACGGATCCCCTAGTTACATGTAACTTCACGGATAAGATTATTGTCCCCTTCGATTCATTTATCCAATCCACCCGTGAATCGACGACACCTCGCTGCTTTCGTCTAGTTCCGTGCCACCGTAGCCGATTGATTATTACGATTTTTTACGCCCCCGTTGGCTATTTTCGTTTAAGCACGTTTAACTTCGGGATTATAATAAGATATGATGTCAAGTTACTCACGTATTTCTCACAAATAATTTATACTATTATCTGGATTAATTAGCGACAATAGAATTTAGAAGAGACGAAGGCTTCCGCTTGATTTCCTTTAGGACTGAACTAAACTTTAATCTCCATTTATTTACTTGACTAAACTTTAATCATTACGTGTTTAGTTCTAGTGACTAAAAGTTATTAAATGAGCTGAATAAAGACCAAACTACCATTAATAAATGACTGCAAATGTTTTTATCCTGTCCCAAAAGTTATTAATGACGGGTATTTCCCATCATTAGTACTCCCTCCGGTACTGTTGGCGTAAAAGATTACGCTAACAGGTTTCTGTAGAAAAGAAACTAACAAACGAAGTGTTTGTGAAGCAAACTGTTCTAAGTCTCCGAAAGGATAATAACTTAGAATAGTTCGAAAGTGTGTATTGATTCACTTGTAATTGGTCCTTCTTACAGGATGGAATGGGGGGTATTTATAGGCCTGAACATTAAGGAAAAGACCTATTTACCCCTTTATTACAACCGACATTAAGGAAACTATTTGGTTTCCTTAATAGGGCTAAAATGGTAAAAGACTAATCTAATAGGATAGAAGATAAGTCTTCCATCTTAGCTGGCAGAAAAGATCGTGAAGGGTTTTGGTTCGAAGACATACTTCGAACCAATGCCTGCCTTCGGGCTTCGATCCAGGTTCCAAGCACCTTCGAAGATGGTCTTCGGACAATCTTCGAACTGGTTGGCTGTCTTCATGCTGCTTTGGCAATAACCCCGAAGATGAAATATTTTCCCCCAACAGTAGCCCCTCGAATACGCTTTTCCGTTCGACCTGTAACGTTAGGAGAGCAGTATACGGAAAGAAAAGATAACCAATCATAGGGGTTATTGATTTTTGTTTTATCTTCGAAATACATGAAGACATGAACTTCGAATCAGTCATAAGGTAATTACTTTTCGAACTATCTTAGAACTGACTCAGGAAGTTCGAAAGTCTTTTTGGACTTAGGAAATATAGCCGTTAGTTTCTGTTTCTAACGGAGTTATACGAGGCGTTATTTTCGGAGGAAAATAACAGGCGGGAATGCGAAAAGGCAGAGCCCAAACGGTAACAAACGGAAAGTTTAGGCTATAAATAAAGAACCTCAAAACTTTACCGATTACCTTTTCACTGCTTCTTCTCAGTCAAAAGCTTTTTAGCCCTTTGAGTTCTTGAGCCCTAGCTTTCGAGTTCTTAAACCCTAATCTCCACTCTCTCAGATCGATCTAGCAATTGTGATGGCGAAGACCAAAGGCTCTGCACCTCCTTCGACCTTGGCTCGTCAACAAGCGGCTGCGGCAGCGGCAGCGGCAACAGTGGCGGCGACGCCTTCGATGCAGGCGACAACTTCCATGGCGGCAAAGGGAAAAAATCCCCAAATCCCCGATGTCCAAGGTCTGTGCCCACCCTCAACCAAGTACTCGGATCAATCTTTTGAGTTGGGGCGGTCTACCTGCAAGAAAGAGTCTTTGGCAATCACAGCGGGGGGAAACATTAGTAATGGGGTTATGATTCGGAAGCCGGGCAAAGAATCAATTCCATCACCGAGACCCGGAGAAGTTGTAGTGTTCGAAGCTTTTTTTGAAGCGGGCTTGGGCCTTCCGGCTGTGGATTTTTTAGCCGAAGTACTTGACTTGTTTCACGTAACCCTCCCCCAGCTGTCTCCTAATGCTGTAGCCAGGCTAGCTATCTTCGAATGGGCACTGAGAACCGAAGGTTGTGAGGGGAGGGCTGAAATCTTTGCTGCGCTGCATAGAGCGACTTGTCAGCCAAAGACCTTCGTAGGCTCCGGAGGTGAGAAAGTGGTAGTTTCCTTCGGAAGCATCAATTTTAGGCTTCGTGATGAATATGCCCTGCAATTCCCCGCTAAGGCCATCAATGCTAGATGGTACACCGATTGGGTTCTGAGGTGGTTTTATGCCGAAGTTGGACTGGGTAGTCCTCTGGCCGGTCCCCTCAAGGAAATCCAGTTCCGGAAAGAAGCCTTAGTGCAACCCGACGAAGGCCAACTCGAAGCTCGCCTCAACTTGCTTCAGAAAATCAGCAAAAGGTTGAGCATGCGGGACTTAGCCGAAGAATTCATCGGACTTCAAATTCCTCCGCTGATGGCCAACTGGCCTATCGCCTTCGAAGATGACTCGGAAGGCGGTCTTCGCAAGATAAACTATACTTCGAGCCCTGCAGGTAACTTTGAAACCAACATGCATAGTACATATTTACTTCGAAGAAAGATTAACTCGAATTATTTTTTAGCTTCTTCAGCCCCTATTACTTCAGAGCAAATTGTAAGGGCTTCGGAGAAGATTTTGGGTGCTCCAACTCCGTCAGAAAAGAATGGCGAATCAAATTAGTCGGAAGTTGGGAGCGTTTTAACAGAGTATGGGGAATGTTGGAGTTGACTCCGCCCCCTTTGACAGACTGGGTGCCTCAGGAGAAAGGCCCCAAGAAAAGAGTAGCCGAAGCCGGAGCTTCAGGTACAGCAAGGACTCCGGTGAAGAAGGTGGCTCGGAAGCCAAAAAATCTCGCACCTTCGGATCTTGCTCCTTCAAGCTCAAGAACCTCACTTTCTGGTTCTAAAGAGGATGAAGGTATTTTACTAGTAAAATTAATTGATGAAGATGCAACTCAACGAAGTATTCTCATTGAAGATACTGCAGGTATTCCGGAGCCTCAAACCAACATCGAAGAAGTAAGAGCTCCGGATACCCAAGAAGAACAATTCGAAGCCCCTATGGGTGTAAATGAGACCGAAGTGCCTGCGAACATACCGGAGTCTGGAGATAATGCTGATCAACCAATGACTTCGGTAGTTCAGGAAGACACAACTCAGGCCGGAGTTCCTGCGGATGAAGGTGGAGTCGAAGTCACTATGGCTTCGATTCTCGAAGAAGTAACGAGGACTCTTCAGGACGATGCTCCTGCAGTCCAAGATTTAACGGCTGATTCGGATGAGGACTACACTTTTGATCCTCCGATCAGTCCTGTACTCGATATTCCAGAGAATGTCGAAGGTAAATTCTGCATAATTTTTATCGATTTTTTGCAAAATTATACAATGTATAATATTTCTGTTTTCGCAGAGCCTCCTGTTGTCGAAGTATCCCTCGAAGATACAATTCAAAGACCTTCGACAACTTCAGGGCCGCAACCGGGAGTTGCTCTACCGGGGCCTGGAAGAGGAAAAAGACACATCGAGCCTCTCCCTGCTCAAGGATCGACTTCATCTGAGTCAACAGATGAAAGTGAATCGACTGAGGGGAGGCCATCTTCAGAAGTTCCAAGGGCCTCGGAAGAGCCCTCCGGACCTTCGCTAAGCAGGGCTGACCAGAAAGCTTCAAAACTGCTTCCTCTCATAACTCCTTTTTTGGAGGAGAAAACCGGGCTTGGGACTTTGGTTAAACCTTTGGGTGAAGCCAGTCGCCAAGTCGGGGAAACTGAACTGGTAGCCCGCTTAAGCAGAGTGAAGGGTTCGGAGCTTAACCTTGCTGTGGAAAGAGCAGCTTATCAGGTATAAAGCATCTTCGAACCAAATAGCAAATTACATATGAATAATTTCTTATTTCATTTTTTCTTTTTTCTTAGCAAGCAGTCTTAGCCCGCGCTGCAGCTTTATCAAACGAAAACGAAATTGCTCAACTTCGGGAAGAGAACGAAACTCTTCAAAGGAATTTTAACTTCTCCGAAGGTCGAGTAGCTCAAATGGACAATGTAATCTTAGCAGAGCGAAGGGCTAGGCAAAGCTTGGAGGCTGCAAAGAAAGAGCTCGAAGCAGAAAGAATTGTGCTTCGAGCGGAGATTGAAAGACTGCGGATGGAGGATGCTGCGAAGGGCTCCGCACTTGTAAGGCTACAAGAAGAGGCTGGCCAACTCCGGACTCAAAAGAATGCTTTGACTACGGAGAACGCTAGAATCTCCGGAGTTTTGACTGAAACAACTTCGGCCAAGGATGTGCTTATTGAAGAAAAGGTTAAGTCCGAGAAGGTGGCTTCGGAGGTCATCGAACAAATGTTAGGTGTCTTGGAGTACTTCGGTACTACTGGATCACTACCTTCGGATGACAATGTAACTCTGCCGCGCCGGCTAAAGAGGATCCAAGGAGCAGCGAAGCAAATGAAAACGGCAGGCATACGTTATGGAGAACTCTCCGGACAAGTGTCTGCCCTTGGAATACTTCGCTACTACGAGGATTTGGGCCGAACAATCACTCCGAGCGCAGAGGGCTCTATCATCTTCGACGACGACCGACTTCTAAAACCTTCCGAAGGTGTAGCTGCTGCTTGGCGAGCCTTCCAAACTTCATGGAGAGCCGAAGGTCGATCTGCGATCAAGGCTTGGATTGATGAAGGCCAACGCCAAAAGCAAGTTCGGAGCCAAGCTTCGAGCAGTCAGCCTCCTCCGAACCCGCAGGTTTAGGACTATTTAGGATTTTTTGATTATGTAAAGCTGATGCTTGTAAATATTTATCAATGAAAATCTTGTTTGTCATATTTTTAGGCTTTGCCTCTTATGGAAGATATCGAAGTGTTAGAGCTTAACAGCGAACTTCGCTCACTGTGGAACACCTTCGAACTTCTAAAGAGTTATAAACGTCCTCGATTCCTTATCCCTCGAGATGACTCCGGCGTTATTGCGCCCGAAGTAATCAAAGACATATTGTCTTATATTAAAGAGGAAAATAAAGAGAGCGACGCAAACACCTCGTCTTCTGAAGACACTAACTGGTCCGAAGACGAAGGTGAAGCCCAAAATAAAAGATCTGAAGATCTTAGAAGCTGGGAGAGAAGCCCCGAGCGGCTTCGAACTTGGGCCGAGCTTCAACAAGAACAGAAGGATTTTAGAGCTTCGAAGGGGAGGAAGAGAGTTAAACGTAAAGTTCTTAGAACTTCCGATGTTGGAACTAATCGTTCCACCCCTAGCTCTCGGGACCGAAGAGGTCTCCGATTCCTTCTTGGTATAGATACCAATTTTTCATAATGTAATCTGTAAACACATTTGTTTCAATAATGAATGCCGATTTAAAATTGTCTCCATATGTTGGACCGGAAACGGCGACCAGAGGGGGGGTGAATGGGAGCTTTTAAAATTTCGGACTAAAAACTTAGCCTTCGGTTCTGTTCTGTCTTCTGCGGAACAGGCTTCGAACACTACCTTCGAAGGTCTGGTTCGGAGGTACTTCGTCACCTTCGAACACAGGCTTCGGAGGAGCAAAAGTTCGAAGCCAAGAAGACTTCGCTCCACTAACAACCTTCGAAAATATACTCTGCTTAGTCAGTGCGGGCTCCGCACACGAGGTGCTACGACCAGGCTTCGCACTTCACCCTTCGCAGGAGTGGACAGCCCTCTGAGGACTTCGACCAAGTACTTAGCGACAGCAACTGGTGCTGGGCTTCGTACGCACACAAAACGGACTACGCTAAGGGCTTCGACACAGGAAGCAAAACGGGATACAACCAGGGCTTCGCTAGTAAGCAACGAGGTCTTGCCTCGTGTTACACAGAGCGACAGCACACTGAAAAACACACTTCGCGAGAAAAACACCCTTCGCCAAGACAGGCTTCGGTGAACTAAAGACTAGCGAGGTATGCAATACGAGCTCAAGCAAAAGCACAAAGAAGCAGGGCTTCGCTGCTTGAACAAGGAACACTGAATAAAATGAACTCAGAATGAATACAGCGAGGTCTGTCTACAGGAGCTCAACAGTAAATGCTCAAAGTGTTAAATGTTACCTACCGAGCCCCCATATTTATAGCCCACGGCTTCATCCTAAGGAAGTGACTACTTTACCCCTAGGGTTTACAACAGATTTGTCTCTACAGAACTAAGGGGTACAAAAGGTAGTCCACCTTTATTTTGGAGGCTTCTCTGTCAGCTGCAGAGGGGACAGTGTCAGCCTTTTTCAGAACAGACAGTGTCAGCCTTTACAGAGTTGACTTCTGGAACCTCCCATCGCACGCGAGGGTGCGGTAGCTTCGGCGAGAAGCCTGCAGCCTGTTGGCCTTCGCTCCGCCGAAGAAGTCCTTCGATACAGTGACGGTTTTGAGCCGAAGCCGTCAAAGCCCTTGGGCCTTCGCACCACCACCTCCGGAGTGGATCACCACGGCTTCGCAGCTACTCCGAGCTCGAACACCGTCCGTCCGTGTACCGAAGCCATGCATGGCCGAAGCACCACAAGTCATCCTCACTCCGAAGACCCACCTTCGGAGTACCACCCTTCGAAGTCCCTCCTTCGTCCAAGGCCTCCGCATGAAGCATTCCATGAGCACTCCGTCGCAGTGCCTCTTCCCGAGCACACTCCTCGACGAGCCTCACCCGGACCATGCCTTCGATGCGCCTCGACTTCTGAGACCTTCGTCGGGTAACCTTCGAGTGTCTCCCTCCGGAGCACACTTCGAACACCTTGCCTCCGCAGAGGACTTGGTCCACCAACTCCGAAGTCACTCCATCCGGAGTACCTTCGAAGTGCCTCACCTCCGAGGACTTTGTCTCGGAGTACCTTCAGCCGGAGCCACGCTCCGCACTCTCTGCCTTCACCTGGCACGTCTCGACCCGAGGACCAACCCGGACCACCTTCGCAGCCACCGTGACGGAGCTCCCCGCTCCCCTGGCATCAAGCCACCCGCTTGACCCAGGTTCACCTGGCTCGAACCCTGTCCGCCGCCTCCGAAGTCCCTGCGCACCACCGACAAGCAGACAAGTGTATCCAGTACTCCGGAGACCTCTCCGGGTTAGCAACCTCCGGCACACACTCCGGTGTACCGCCCAAAGTACCGAAGCCATCGGTACGAACCCTGTCATCGTGTACTGCCGGACCCCTCCGACAGGTACACTCCGCTGCACAGCTGCAGCAAGCAAACACCGAACACACTCCGGTGACACACCTCCGAACACCCTTCGGAGGTACCACCTCCGAAGCCCCTTCGGAGGTACCCTTCGAACAGAGGGTAAATAATCCTGTCAATCACTCATCACATACACCGAAACCACCCTTGGTTTCTCAATCTCCCCCTTGATGAGTGCATTGACAACCAAATTGAAGTTCAAGAAAATGTAAAAGTTTTCAGCACACAAGTGACCATAAAAACTCAAAAAGAGCCAAAGCATGTCACTTGATAAAAGAAATTTTCTCCCCCTTTGTAAAAGAGTAAAAGCCCCTTCGGCAAAACTCCCCTTTGATAAAAACTCCCCCTGAGTTGAGCAAATTTTTCTCCCCTTTTATGTCAACAATCTCTCCCCCTATAGAAATTATGCCTTCTAGCGGCAGAGAACATAGGAAATCTCTCCCCCTTTGGCAATGCAAGCATCAAGGAGCATGTAAAAAGATGCAAAGCTTCGAAATGAATAGAATTGCAAAGACATATAATGCAAAAATATGCCAACAGTAACATCAATGATCATGTGCTCAGCTTAATTTAACAGTCTGTGAAACAAGATGATGGCATGTGATTTTGTCATTTGTGAGATAAAAGCATCACCACTTAATCATAGCAGCTAGACATGTGAAGGCAAGGACTGCGCAAAGCTAACAAGTTCTACCCTAGACAGACAAGTCTTGTTCAAAAGGAGCTGTGAAAGCAAACTTGATGAGCAATTAATTTTGTTGTTCTTTTTCTTAATGCCAGGGGTTATTTGTTTGTCCACCTTATACTTTCCAATCAGGCCAAGCCTAGGCATGAAAGCCATCTGAAGCTTAAGGCGGTGATTTTGGCATACACTACACTATTCCAGTTCAGACCAAAGTGCAATGGTAAGCAGTCTAGAATAGAGTAGTGCGACAAAGAAACCCTCCTGGATCTTTTCTGTTCATTTAAACCAGGCAAATCATGGATTTTTGACTTTGATTTAGATGAATAAGTTATTTTGATGAATATCCATGAATAAAGAACACAATTTTCAAGTTGCAAATTTTAGCATCCAAAGAACAGTGTCTTGCTGTCAAGTAGATAAAAGATAGCTAAAAGCAGACCAGCCTAAACAAGCTAGATACAAGATTATGCGGTGAGCAAGTTTTGATTTTTAGAAAATAAAACATCATGCATAATCAATGTTCCAGACATATTTCATAGAGCTGAGCTGACATGATTTCTTTGAATTAAAAGCAGGCATATAATAGCAAAAGATGTAAGTGCAATTCCACACATAATGAGCATATGCAAGACAATTAAAATCAGCTCCCCCTCACACAATGCCGTAGGGATGACAAATACCAAGTTCCCCACGCAAGTAAGCAAACCGAGAAGCATCGAGGGGTTTTGTAAAAATATCGGCAAGCTGGTGTTGGGTATCAACATATTGAAGTTCAATATCACCCTTCTCATTGTGATCTCTGAGAAAATGATACCGTACATCAATGTGTTTGGTTCTGGAGTGCTGAACCGGGTTGTTTGCAATACAAATAGCACTAGTGTTATCACAGAAAAGTGGAACACTCTTATAATCTAACCCGAAATCCCGCAAAGTGGAAACCATCCACAAAATCTGAGAGCAACAGCTAGCTGCAGCAACATATTCGGCCTCAGCCGTTGATTGTGCAACACTAGACTGTTTGCGGGAAGACCAGCAAACCAGAGACGTACCCAGAAAATGACAAGTACCAGAGGTACTCTTCCTATCAATTCTACACCCAGCAAAATCCGCATCTGAAAAACCTCTAAGACATAAAGATGAAGACGATGAATACCATATGCCAAATTCAAGGGTGTGTTTGAGATACCTTAAGATGCGCTTTACCGCTTGGCGGTGCGAAGCTCGTGGCGAAGCCTGAAAACGAGCGCACAGACACACTGCGAAGTGTATGTCCGGCCTCGTGGCAGTCAAGTAGAGGAGGGAGCCGATCATGCTCCGAAATTCCTTCTGATCTACGGCTTCTCCATCTTCGTCAGGGTCCAATGCTACCGAAGTAGCCATTGGAGTGGCGAGGGGCTTCGCATCGGACATGTCGAACTTCTTGAGCAGGTCCTTGGTGTACTTTGTCTGGTGGACAAAAGTACCTTGTTTGCTTTGCTTGATTTGCAAACCAAGGAAAAAGGTGAGTTCACCCATCATTGACATTTCAAACTCCCTGCTCATGGTATCTGCAAACTCGGCAACCAAAGCATGAGAAGAGCCACCAAAGATGATATCATCCACATAAATCTGAACTAGGAGGAAATCTTTGCCATGCTTGAGAGTAAACAGTGTTTTATCAACAGAGCCCATCAAATACCCTCGCTCAAGCAGAAAAGACTTAAGTCTATCATACCATGCCCGAGGGGCCTGCTTGAGTCCATAAAGAGCCTTATGAAGTTTAAGGACTTTATGTGGGTACTTGGGGTTTTCAAAACCAGGGGGTTGTTTTACATAAACATCTTCACCTATGAAGCCATTAAGAAAAGCACTTTTGACATCCATTTGATAGAGTTTGAATCCCCGGGATGTCGCAAAGGCAAGCAAAATCCTAATGGCCTCAAGGCGTGCAACAGGTGCAAAAGTTTCAGTAAAATCAATCCCTTCTAGTTGAGAAAAGCCCTGAGCTACTAGTCTGGCCTTATTTCTAACAATTGTTCCATCCTCCCCTTGTTTATTTTTGAAAATCCATTTTGTTCCAATGAAATGAACATTAGGTGGAGGATCAACTAAAGTCCAGACTTGGTTTCTTTCAAAATTCTCAAGCTCTTCATGCATGGCATTGATCCAATTAGAATCAGAAAGTGCATGACTAACATCTAAGGGCTCGAAAGAAGCAACAAAAGCAGCATTAGTGAAATGGGCATGAGAGCGTGTTACCCTTTGATCAAGCTCACCAATGATCTGCTCGGGAGGGTGCATCCTTTGGACATGATGTGGAGCCTCGCGGCGGGATGCAGTCTCCCCCTCAACTTGTGCGTTGGAGTGGTCCAAGATGACCGATGTTGAGGTAGTCGCTTCGGGACCTCGTGCCGAAGTAGTTGAAGCGGGGTCAGCTTCGGGGGTTGATGTCGAGGGTAGTAGGGGATCATCCTCGAATTCTCCGGGATCTTCATCTTCGAATAAGGTCTGTTCCATGTCGTGTTCATTTGCCTGTTCAAAAGCAGAACTAACAGAGGGGGTTGATTCATCAAAAGTCACATCACATGACTCGATGACAGTGTTAGTTTCCAAGTTATAAACACGATAAGAATGACCATGAGTAGTATAACCCAAAAAGATCCCGTCAGAAGATCGCGACTCAAATTTATCCAAGTTACCACGTTTTAGGATAAAGCAGCGACAGCCAAAAACTCGAAGATGAGTAACCTTGGGCTGTCTCCCAAAACGCAGCTCATAAGATGTCAAATTTAAAATTGAGCGCAAGAAAATTCGGTTTGAGATGTAACAAGCAGTGTTCATGGCCTCAGCCCAGAATTTTCTAGGAGTCCTATGCTCATCAAGCATCGTCCTAGCCATCTCAACCAAAGTGCGGTTTTTCCTCTCAACAACACCGTTCTGTTGAGGAACCCGCGGAGCAGAGAATTGATGTTCTATGCCATGCTCCATGCAAAAATCAACAAAGAGACTATTTTTGAACTCGGTGCCATTATCGCTTCGAATGAATTTTAATGCACCAGGGAGTTCAGTGAAAAGTCTCAAAGCCAAGCTCCGAAAGTGTGAAAACACTTCATCCTTGCTGGCAAGAAAGAAGATCCAAGAGTAGCGAGAGAAATCGTCGACAATAACAAGTACATACCACTTCCCGCCTAAAGAACTAACCCGAGAAGGACCTACAGTGTCCATATGGAGAAGTTCTCCGGGCTGTTCAGTCATCACAGTGGTGACTGGCGAATGAGAAGCGGCAATCATTTTTCCATGTCGACATGGAGCGCAAACTAAATTCTTCTCAAACTTGAGCTTGGGCAATCCTCGGATCAAGCCTAGGGCGCTCAGACGAGCGAGCAACTCAAAGCTCATATGCCCTAGTCTCCTATGCCACTTCCAAAGCTCAGAAGTCGAATGTGCAACAAGACAATGAGAAGAACCAGACGACTCTGAAAAATCAGCTCCAAAAACTCTCCCAACCCTAAAGATCTTACACACCACAACGCCATCAGAATTGAGCACTTGCGAAGTATCGCGATGAAATCGCACTTCGAAGCCCTCATCAAGCAACTGAGATACAGACAGCAAATTGTATCCCAGGTTCTCAACCAAAGCAACATCTTTGAGAGTGAAGTTCGAATTAATTCTTACCACACCTTTACCTTTCACTCTACTCCTTCGATTGTTTCCGAAGGTGATATGTTCCCTTTGCTTGGTTGTAGTGAGGCTGGAGAACCAAGCTGCATCTCCGGTCATGTGGCGCGAACAACCGGAGTCCATGATCCACGTGCCCTCCAAGCCTCGACCTGTCGCCTACACATGATAAGAACGCCTCGATCGCTCAGTGCTGGGGTGAGTAAAATAATGGCGAGGCATCCAGCACTGAGTGACACGAGTAGTAGGCACAGTAAAAGTAGACGGTCTACGCACATAAAAATCAGAATGGTGGAAAGTGCGAGGTCTACCTACATGCAAAGAACTCAAAGCATGTCGAGGTCTCCTACTCTGACGAGGTACAAAGCTACTCGCCCGAGGTCTACCACCATATGGAACATGGTGAACACCTCGAGGAGCAAAACCTCTCCGAGAAGCACGAGGAGCCTCGAAAACAGGACGAGAGTGATACTCAGACTCATGCCTACCTAAAGATGGGTAATGCATGTCCTGATAGCTCATCGCCTGTGCACGTCGCTCATCCTTGATGCGACGGAAACAGAAACTAATCAAATGACCCGCCCGATGACAATAAGAACAGTGAAACACTCTCCTGGGGGCACTCTCATGGGTCACAGGAGCAACTCTCACAGGCTCCTTGGGTTTCTTTTGAGTGGTTTTCTTGGGAGGATTTTTCTTGGCAGGAGGAGTGGTTTTCTTTTGTGGATGGGTAGGCTTTTTGGCTGGAGGGGTGTCCAACAGAGCTCTCTCTTTCTCTAGGGTGGTAGGAGAGGTAAAAACAGTTTTGGTTTTACTGTCTGAAGCTATCCTCTCAAAACCCAAACCTAGAGCTACCCCGGCTCTGTCAGCACACAACTTGGTCTTGGCCAAGAGCAAATCCATCCTACCCTTTCCCTCAGTGCATTTGTTAACCACAGAAAGAAGGTATTCATTTTCGGACATGAGGTTTTCAGCTCGCTCTCTAACAGTGCCTAGCTGGTCCTTAAGGGTAATGCAAGTGTCACAAACAGGTTGCACATCCTTAGAACTACCGGCCCTCTCCAATCTAGCCTCTAAATCATGAACATGCTTATCACGTAAATTAATGCTATCGCGCAATAAAGAGCAGTTCATGCAATCAATAATATCACGAGGTCTAGAATCCACCTCCAAAAGCTGCTTCTGTGCAGTCTCAAGCTCAGAAAGAGTTTGAGCATGTACAGAACGCAACTGAGCAAGCTCACTCATGACAACAGAACATGATTCACATTCAGCATCATCAAACTTAGACTTAAGCATGGCATATTCAGTAGAAACATTTTCTAGCCTAAGTCTAAGGTCTTTTCTTTCTCTAGCGGCTTGCACAAGTAATCTATCCTGACCTAGCACAACTTCATTTAGCTCATCTAATTTAATTAGAAGCTGGTCAGATGATAGGTTTACCTCAGATGAGTCAAGCTCATCGCCGCTGTGATCGCTGTCGGCCATGAAGCAAAGGCCGGTGAAGTCACGTCCCTTCTTGTCCTTCTTGTCCTCCTTCCTTGGGGACTCCTCCTCTTCAGAGCTCGACTCCTCAGTTGAGGATGTGTCGATGTCGCTGAGAGCAGCAACAAATGCTCTGGAAGCGGCCTTGGCTACTTTCTTAGCCATCTTGCCGCGCTTGCCCTTCACAAAGGGCTTCCTCTCCTTTTTGTGGAATTTGGGGCGGTCACTCTCATCTCTCTTCTTGACCTTGGGGCAATTGGCCTTAATGTGAGAGGTGTCGCCACATTCATAGCAGCCACTAAAACCACTTCTTCTCTGATCCCGTCTCTCATGATGAAAGCGGGTGAACCTCCGGGCAATGAGAGCAAGCTCATCATCTGCTAGAGTATCCACCTGCTCCTTTGTGACGGAGACCAGGGAGGACAGAGCAAAACCATCTGCAAGAACACAAGTGCCTGATGTGCTTGGTTCTGCAGTGGTGCCACGGCTAGTGCTAGAAACCAATGCCAATGGCTGTGGCAAAGAGCTTCTGTGCACAGCAAGAGATGCCTTGGCAATCTCTGTGGACTTCAGCTTGCTAAAGAGTTCGTCACAGGTCAAAGTGTCATAGCCTGTGGACTCCTCAATGCTGGATATCTTCACCTCCCATATGCTACGGTCAAGAGCATAGAGAAGCTTGATAGCCCTATCGTGATCACTGTAAGCAAGCGTCCCGTTGGATCGCAAGTTACTCACTATCGCGTCAAAGCGAGAAAACATGGCATCTACAGATTCACCAGGTGCCTGCACAAACAGCTGATACTGTTGATTGTAGGTGCTTTGGCGCCTGGCCTTGATCTGAGCAGAGCCCTCATGAAAGACAGTGAGTGTTGTCCAAATCTCCCTAGCAGTCCTAAGGTGCTGCACCCTGTCGAACTCACTCCGACTCAAACCAATGAACAGAATGTTCCTTGCCTTCGAGTTGGCAATATATTGATCTTTTTCAGTTTGAGTGGTGCGGGTATCAGGGATGGAGTATTGTGAGTCCACAATCTCCCAAATTGCATTTCCTTGGCTTAACAAGTAAGCCTCCATGCGCACCTTCCAGTATGCAAAATCTGTCCCATCGAACAGAGGAATTTTACTGCCTCTATCCATGTCGCCAACAGATCACAAAACCGGTTAAGGTCAACTGGTGATCTTAACCCGCTCTGATACCAATTGTTGGACCGGAAACGGCGACCAGAGGGGGGGTGAATGGGAGCTTTTAAAATTTCGGACTAAAAACTTAGCCTTCGGTTCTGTTCTGTCTTCTGCGGAACAGGCTTCGAACACTACCTTCGAAGGTCTGGTTCGGAGGTACTTCGTCACCTTCGAACACAGGCTTCGGAGGAGCAAAAGTTCGAAGCCAAGAAGACTTCGCTCCACTAACAACCTTCGAAAATATACTCTGCTTAGTCAGTGCGGGCTCCGCACACGAGGTGCTACGACCAGGCTTCGCACTTCACCCTTCGCAGGAGTGGACAGCCCTCTGAGGACTTCGACCAAGTACTTAGCGACAGCAACTGGTGCTGGGCTTCGTACGCACACAAAACGGACTACGCTAAGGGCTTCGACACAGGAAGCAAAACGGGATACAACCAGGGCTTCGCTAGTAAGCAACGAGGTCTTGCCTCGTGTTACACAGAGCGACAGCACACTGAAAAACACACTTCGCGAGAAAAACACCCTTCGCCAAGACAGGCTTCGGTGAACTAAAGACTAGCGAGGTATGCAATACGAGCTCAAGCAAAAGCACAAAGAAGCAGGGCTTCGCTGCTTGAACAAGGAACACTGAATAAAATGAACTCAGAATGAATACAGCGAGGTCTGTCTACAGGAGCTCAACAGTAAATGCTCAAAGTGTTAAATGTTACCTACCGAGCCCCCATATTTATAGCCCACGGCTTCATCCTAAGGAAGTGACTACTTTACCCCTAGGGTTTACAACAGATTTGTCTCTACAGAACTAAGGGGTACAAAAGGTAGTCCACCTTTATTTTGGAGGCTTCTCTGTCAGCTGCAGAGGGGACAGTGTCAGCCTTTTTCAGAACAGACAGTGTCAGCCTTTACAGAGTTGACTTCTGGAACCTCCCATCGCACGCGAGGGTGCGGTAGCTTCGGCGAGAAGCCTGCAGCCTGTTGGCCTTCGCTCCGCCGAAGAAGTCCTTCGATACAGTGACGGTTTTGAGCCGAAGCCGTCAAAGCCCTTGGGCCTTCGCACCACCACCTCCGGAGTGGATCACCACGGCTTCGCAGCTACTCCGAGCTCGAACACCGTCCGTCCGTGTACCGAAGCCATGCATGGCCGAAGCACCACAAGTCATCCTCACTCCGAAGACCCACCTTCGGAGTACCACCCTTCGAAGTCCCTCCTTCGTCCAAGGCCTCCGCATGAAGCATTCCATGAGCACTCCGTCGCAGTGCCTCTTCCCGAGCACACTCCTCGACGAGCCTCACCCGGACCATGCCTTCGATGCGCCTCGACTTCTGAGACCTTCGTCGGGTAACCTTCGAGTGTCTCCCTCCGGAGCACACTTCGAACACCTTGCCTCCGCAGAGGACTTGGTCCACCAACTCCGAAGTCACTCCATCCGGAGTACCTTCGAAGTGCCTCACCTCCGAGGACTTTGTCTCGGAGTACCTTCAGCCGGAGCCACGCTCCGCACTCTCTGCCTTCACCTGGCACGTCTCGACCCGAGGACCAACCCGGACCACCTTCGCAGCCACCGTGACGGAGCTCCCCGCTCCCCTGGCATCAAGCCACCCGCTTGACCCAGGTTCACCTGGCTCGAACCCTGTCCGCCGCCTCCGAAGTCCCTGCGCACCACCGACAAGCAGACAAGTGTATCCAGTACTCCGGAGACCTCTCCGGGTTAGCAACCTCCGGCACACACTCCGGTGTACCGCCCAAAGTACCGAAGCCATCGGTACGAACCCTGTCATCGTGTACTGCCGGACCCCTCCGACAGGTACACTCCGCTGCACAGCTGCAGCAAGCAAACACCGAACACACTCCGGTGACACACCTCCGAACACCCTTCGGAGGTACCACCTCCGAAGCCCCTTCGGAGATACCCTTCGAACAGAGGGTAAATAATCCTGTCAAGCACTCATCACATACACCGAAACCACCCTTGGTTTCTCACCATATTACTAGCCCCTCTTTGGGTATAAGCAACTTCGAACTGTATTCAAAGATGGTTATGCGCAAAGAAAAAACTTCGGAGTACAATTTTTCTTGGGGGTTCGGAGCCCCTCTGTCGTTTTTAAAGATCTTTTGAAATCTTATGAAATGTCTTCGACCTTTATAGTCAGAAGAATGGTAACTTGGTACCTTTGTTTGCTTTGCGAAAGAAATCAATTAAGATAACTTCGAGGACACTTTATTGTCTTAAAATTTGTCACTTTGGACTTATAAGAACAGACATTCGAAGCTTATGGCTTAAATGATGTTTTGCTTTAGCCAGCTTCGATTGTTTTTTGCGAAAATCTACCAGCCGGAGCTTGGATTTCGCAGAAATTATAGTCACTTTCGACTATTTTTGCAGAAGTCTACCAGCCGGAGCTTGGACTTCGTAGAAATTGTAGCCACCTTCGGCTATTTTTGCAGAAGTCTACCAGCCGGAGCTTGGACTTCGTAGAAATTGTAGCCACCTTCGGCTATTTTTGCAGAAGTCTACCAGCCGGAGCTTGGACTTCGCAGAATTTGGCCACTTGGGCTCTTTTTTGCAGAAGTCTACCAGCCGGAGCTTGGACTTCGTAGAAATTGTAGCCACCTTCGGCTATTTTTGCAGAAGTCTACCAGCCGGAGCTTGGACTTCGCAGAATTTGGCCACTTGGGCTCTTTTTTGCAGAAGTCTACCAGCCGGAGCTTGGACTTCGCAGAATTTGGCCACTTGGGCTCTTTTTTGCAGAAGTCTACCAGCCGGAGCTTGGACTTCGCAGAATTTGGCCACCTTCGGCTCTTTTTACGGAAGTCTGACAAGCTGCAGCTTGGACTCCGCAGATTTTGGCCACCTTCGGCTCTTTTTACGGAAGTCTACCAGCCGAAGCTTGGACTCCGTAGAATGTGGTATTGGCTCTTTTACGGATGCCTACAAGGTATTAGCTTGGGCTCCGGATGGATTTCAGCCACCACGCCGGAGGCTTCGACTTTATGGGTACGAAGTCCGGAAATACCTCCCAGCTTGATAACACTTCCCTCTCGATCGACTTCCGTCCCAGCGCGTCCGCTCGGGAGACTAGGAGTGTCAAGGGGAAGGTTAAACCACCGGGTGTATGCTTTATTAATTTAGAGGTGATTACAAGCAAATTACAAGGAGCCCTTATGCGAAGTATCGCTTTAGGTGCTCCGCATGCCAAGTGTGTGCTAATTCTTCACCTTCTAAATTAGCTAATTTAAATGAACCAGGGCGCCCCGAGCGGACGATTAGATATGGACCTTCCCATTTATTGCCTAACTTCCCTGGTGCTATAACGCTTCGTAGAACAAGATGACCCGGCCTTAACTTGCTGAGCTTAACCTTTGGGTCATACCAAGTCTTCGTCTGCTGATGATACTTTGATAAATTAGCTACAGCTCGAAGCCTTGTCTCTTCTGATAAGTCTAACGAAGCTTGTCTTTCTTCTTCGATGTCTGGTTCGGTGCTGCGAAAAGATCCTCCTTTGAGCTCCGTTGGAGTCATAGCTTCATCTCCGAATAGCAGTCTGAACGGAGTAAAACCTGTGGACCTTGTCGAACAGGCCGGGCCTTCGGGTTTACAAGCAAGCTGTGCTCAATAATATCCCGATCGACTCCGGTGATATCTTCGTCAGACCAAGCGAAGACATCCAAATTTTCTTCTACGACCTTTTCCAAGGAAGTTGCAACTTCGGGAGGTAAATCTTTACCAAATTGAAAAGTGTATTCTTTACCATCTTTGACAATGACCTTCGTTGCAATCTCTCCTTCGGGACTTGGTCTTGGAAATGACTTCTTCGAAGCTTCGGAGGAGGCTGAAAAAATTTCTCCATTATCTTGGACATTGTTTACCTGCCTCGGATCAAGAGGAGGACCGTGACCATATTCTGCCCTCCGAGCCATGGCTTGATCTCCGAAGATTGTTAGAACTCCTAACTGTGTGGGCATCTTCATGCACAAGTAATTGTGATGCGCCACAGCTCCGAACTGATTCAACATGCCTCGCCCAAAGATAACATTATAAGCGTACGGGGCATCTACTACATCAAAGATAACTTCCTCAGTTCGGGCTAGTAAACCTTCTCCGAAGGTTACTTCCAGGCCTATCTGGCCAAGTGCATCTAGCGGAGGTCCTGCGAAGCCTTGCAGAGGACGAGCCGCTGGGAGGAGATGCTTTCGGGAAATGCATAACTGATCGAAGGCTTGCACAAATATGATATCTGCCGAGCTACCTCCGTCAATTAGCACCCTTCGGACTTCAGTCCCTGCAATATCAGCAGTGATAACCAATGGATCTGCATGCGGGAACTTGATACCAGCTGCATCCTCCGCAGAGAAAGATATTGGAACATGAGACCACTCCGGCATTGCAGCTGCAGATGACGAAGTTCCAATGTGGCCTACTTCTCGAACGTACTCTCTTCGCTGTCTCTTGGACATGCTTCCGAGAGTACCTCCTCCGGAGATAGGGAGAACTACTCTCTTCCCTCTATCTTGCCCTTCTTCTTGCTTCGGAGGTGGCATAACATTGGCCACCGGAGGATGTCTTGCAGCATCAAAATTTTCTATTCGCGCTACAGCCTGGACCGGCTCCGAGCGCACTGCTGCTGCTGGACTTCGGTCGGTACTACCTCGACCCGAAGTTCTCTCCAAGTATTCTCCCCGAAGGGTAAGAATAGCCTTGCAGGTGTCAGTTGCATGGCTTCGGTTCTCTCCATGAATACAGCAAAAAAGGGTCTGGCCTTTGCCAGCCGTTTTCCCTGGCGGCCTCCAGCCGCTGGACTTGTTCCCCGCAGGCTGTGGAGCTCTTGGTGCAAACTTCTGCGGGGGTGCAATGTTTAAGACCTCAGAACGAGGGTGCTTTTGCCCTCTTCTTCTATCATGTTGCACTTCGGGGACTGGCTCTTGCGGCGGAGCCGAAGTCTTCACTTCTGCTTTAACTTCTGTCAACACTGTCGAAGTAGCAGTAGTCCTCCGAAGCCAACCTTCTTCCGACTTCGAATACTCCTCGAAGTACGACATCAACTGTGATACTGTGGTGATGCTCTTCCGATGCAATTTATCCAGAAGGCCTTTATGACTGACGCCTTCCCGAGCCGCATCAACCACCGAGGATGTGGACAGCCCCCGAATTTGCGACTTCGTGTGAGCGAAGCGCTTGAAGTACTGCCTCAATGTTTCTCCGGGGAGCTGTTTCACTTGGAAAAGGCTTCCTGTCGACATGGGGGGCACGAAGGTGCCCTGAAAGTTACTTATGAACTTCCTCTTTAACTGTGACCAAGAAATGATTGATCCTGGCTTTAAAGACCAGAACCATCGCAACGCCACTCCTTGAAGAGCTAACGGGAAGCACTTCGCCATAGTCTCTCTGTCTCCGCCGCTAGCCTCAATCGCTAGGGCATAAGAACGCACAAACTCACTGGGATCTTCGTCTCCAGCATACTTGCAGAGCTTCGAAGTTTTAAACTTCGGGTTGAAGCGAATCTTCTGAAGCTCAGGATGCAATGGAGATTCATCGTCGTAAGAGGCGTTCTCCGGGGCTTCGGGATAATCAAGATCGTCGTCTTCGTGTACTTCGGGGATAGCCGGGGTGGCTTGAGGGCGAAGCCTGTTCGCAGCCTCTTGTCGCCACCTTGCTACCTCAGCTTGAAGATTGGCCATTTGAATGGCCATGTCTCCAAGCCTATCTTCATCTCCTCCGGAAGGACCTTCCGGGTCTTGAGAACTGGTATGATCAGTTCGAATCGGAATGGAGGGTGGCAGAGTGGCTCCGGGTGGTCGGAGTGTGGAAGGAGTTGGTGGAGAGGTTTCGTATCCTCGAGGGATAGAAGCCCCTTGCGGAGTTTGAGGTGGAGGGATAGTCGAAGACCCTCCGACTTCGACTGTGTCGAAGGGTATCTCTCCGGAGATCCGAGAGGACCTCCGAGTGGGATTGCGAGGTGCGCTCCGCTTAGGAGGCATGATGCAAGAAGTTGGTAGAGAACGAAGTTTTTTGGACTAAGTTCCCCACGGACGGCGCCAACTGTTGGCGTAAAAGATTACGCTAACAGGTTTCTGTAGAAAAGAAACTAACAAACGAAGTGTTTGTGAAGCAAACTGTTCTAAGTCTCCGAAAGGATAATAACTTAGAATAGTTCGAAAGTGTGTATTGATTCACTTGTAATTGGTCCTTCTTACAGGATGGAATGGGGGGTATTTATAGGCCTGAACATTAAGGAAAAGACCTATTTACCCCTTTATTACAACCGACATTAAGGAAACTATTTGGTTTCCTTAATAGGGCTAAAATGGTAAAAGACTAATCTAATAGGATAGAAGATAAGTCTTCCATCTTAGCTGGCAGAAAAGATCGTGAAGGGTTTTGGTTCGAAGACATACTTCGAACCAATGCCTGCCTTCGGGCTTCGATCCAGGTTCCAAGCACCTTCGAAGATGGTCTTCGGACAATCTTCGAACTGGTTGGCTGTCTTCATGCTGCTTTGGCAATAACCCCGAAGATGAAATATTTTCCCCCAACAGGTACACAAAAACAAGTCGTTGTAGGATTGTATCAAGAAGTTGCTAAAACAAGTCGTTTTGTATTTTATTGTGTGTTTTGGACAACTATATCCCTCAAGTAGTACTACTTCTTTCTTGTTTTTCGTGCTATGTTTACTCCTACACTATATTTAATATGGGCAAAAATGGAAAGTACGCACTAATTAATTGCTCCTTGATATGTGAAATCATGTCCAAAATGACTTGTTTTTGTGTACCGAATGGAGTAATCTTTAGTACTTTTAGCAACCTCATGATGACTAAAGGATTAAAGTTTAGAGACTGAAGTTTAGTCCTTCTAATCATCATGTTTGGTGTTAGGGATTAAACTTTAGTTTTAAAGTTTAGCAAACAAACTGGCAAAAATTGTTTAAAAAAGAGATAACAACTGGTTAGAACGGAAGACATATATAAATTGTAATAAATTTTGTTTTAAAATGGCGCCGTGAATCCCCACACAAATGATTGGATTGGATCGGACAGGAGCGGAAAAGAGGAACGTGGGATGGATGTGGTAGTTGCTGGTTGGTGGGAGGATGACATCGCCGAGCCACCTACCCATCGTCGCGAGGCCGCGTTTCGGCGCGACAGACGCGGTTCCCGGGTCGTGTTTTCCCAAGGGCTAAAATGTCCCTTTTTCCATTCATACCTTCACTATGCATGTATGAATGAAAAGCAAGAGTAATAATTGATGGATATTTCAGTTATTATACACAACAATAAATGTTTTAGCCCTTTTTTTAGTCCTTGGATCCAAACAAGGGTGACTAAAATTTTAGCTCATTTTTTAGTCACTTTGTTTTAACCCATCAGATCCAAACAGGCCCTAAGTTTACTGTCAAATAATGACGCCCAGTTATTTCCTCCAACTCTACTTACTTTCTTTCTCTGTCGCGGGAGCATAATCTTAATCTTTAGTGTCAATAAGGTTTCTTGTTTCATTGGAAGATTCATATTGATATATGTCATCGTTGTCACGTCTCAATTGGCACCTATCTTTTTT
This sequence comes from Zizania palustris, assembly GCA_019279435.1. NCBI lineage: Eukaryota > Viridiplantae > Streptophyta > Magnoliopsida > Poales > Poaceae > Zizania > Zizania palustris. The sequence goes on from JAAALK010000282.1 coordinate 8,225,077, forward strand.
CATGATTAAATACGATAAGATTTCCGTTCTGTTTTTACCATATGTGTATGATTACTTAGGGAAATAAAAAACCAAAGTTCTTATCCTATTGATTTTTGTTCGAGGCGAGGGATACCTTTATTTTCTTCGAGACTTAAGCTTTCATGCCTACTTACATTCTAAAAAACAGTATTATATATTGGTGATTATACACCGTAGCATATATATGTATAGGGCTCATTTACGGTACACCAATTACCTATTAAGAGGTAATACTTAAGATTAATTTAAATAATTGATTTTAGTTAGGATTAAAAATAAAGTAAAATTAAAATTCTTAGTACCGACAGATAATTGAAAAGTATATATAGAAAATTAGAAAGTTAGTACATAAAATTGAAAAGTTTGCGTAAAAAAATCAAGAGTTATCTATTACCTTCTAAGAGATAATAGATCACTATCTTTAATCATAACCATTAGATCAAAATAAATGGATGGTATATAATATTTCGGGCGTACCATAAAATTTGCCATATATATATATACTATATTAAAGCGCTCCCGTCACCACTCACCCACGCACACATCCCATAAAAAACCGGCCAAAATATGTGCCCTGTAAAAACCGCCCGAACCCGCCCCACGCGTAACAGCCCCCGCTCCCGCGCACGCCGCGCTGCATGCACACGCAGAAGGAAAACAAAAAAAACCAGCAACTAACTGCACGAAAGAAGGAAAACAAAAAAGAAAAAAGAAGAAAAATAAAAGAAAAGAAATATATACTTTTGCATTTTAGTTTTAATTTTCTTTGTTTTACATTTTAATTTTTATATACTTTTGCATTTTAGTTTTAAATTTCTTTATTTTACATTTAAATTTCTTTATTTTACATTTTTACACGGATATACGAATTTTGTGTAGAATTTATTTCTGTTGCAAAGTACAGGCATCTGACTAGTATATATATATATATATATATATATATTAAGTGAGAAGATTAGTTACCTAATGAGTTTTTTGGATGCCAATGACAATTAGGCCTTTTGAGACAGTTTCCACACGAACAGATGGAGTTAGTTTCTTTCTCATATTTGAGGGCAATCTCTGTCTTGATCAATCATTGAAGCAAAAAGAAAAAAACAAAGGGGAATAATTAGGATTCTACTAAAAAGCTCCCAAGTTTATCAGGGCATGATGAACAAAACCAAAATCTTAGAGCACAGTTGGTGTTTAATAGAGGTTGGTTGGCTACTTGGCACGGCCATATACCCCAAGTCGTATACCTACCATTTTTTCCAAACAATGTGAGCTGTGGACTGTGGTAGGCCATGATATAGCAGCAGCATGTCCTCTTCCTCTGCATCTTCCAGATCACGTGACTTTGTGACCCCTCTTCTCAGAACTCGCAACATTCTTTAATGGCAACCAACTGTGAGGTAATGGCAGATGGCAACTACCAGAATTTCGGCCAAGAGTCTGATTGCCTGTGTTTTTGCAGGAGCCAGGAGATAGCCCATGTGCAAGTGCAAACAGGCAACGACTGAAACTCAGATAAACTGCAGGTATCTGACAATTTTTAGTCATTTATTTGCAACAACGGTTAGTTCAGACCTCATGGGAGAAAGTAGCAGCAGTATGATTCAACTTCAGAGAGCATTTTGCAGTGGAGACTGTGAGTAGTCAGATGCTTGGTAATTAAGCTTGAGCTAGAACACGAGAGAAGGAGAGGTTCTGTCAGAAGAGTGGGCTGCATCACTGTGCGAGCTGGGAACGATTCAAGCAGAGAAAAATGAGCTACTGTAGCGTATAGTCAGGTCAACTTTTGTTCTCACAAGAGTACAGAGAAAAACAATGGACGTATAACGTTCCATTACTCCATTGACTCAATGCAAAAACAACTCGTGTCACATGCGAAGAATCACTGTCTTGACAAAGTTGCAAACAGAGTACTGGTTTGATCTCTTTCGTATCCGACGCATCGTTGCTGCTTTCAGATTGTCCTGATCGTTTTCTGAGCTCGCGTTCGTGGTGTGTGCATCAGTGGTCAGTGGATGCAGGTTAGGTTTGGGAACATGCCCTCGTTGACTCTTGCGTACTCAGTCTGTAGAGTGGAGAGATTTCTACGTGCGTGTGTGTTTAGATCCGCCGTCCTTAACTTCCCATGCAGCGTCTGGAGCTCTGGATCATGCCAGGACCAGCTAGCTAGCTCGTTGCTTGACTTGTTTGTGCGTTTTGTCGCCTGGTTTGACCCCAGGAATGAAGATGCCTTCAAATTTCAAAAACAAGTTTTGACGTGAGATTTGGAGGATATCGATCTCGCCAAACCTGCTGCCGTGACGACCGCGTTATCCGTATAATGTATTATGTATGTATAATTTATAGGGCCAAAATTTTCCATGTTATTAAATTTTTTATGGTTTTGAAATATGTCATCGGCGTGTCACTGACAAACAGGACCTACCACAGTCACTGACAGTGACATTTTTCAAATTATTGAAAATTTTAATGGTATTTTTTGCCTGATTTTTCTAAAAAAATATATAACGATAACTCTGTCAACCGTTGATTTGGTAATAAGATCGTGTCACCGTTTTAATTATCCATAGATATCTCTACTATATTAAAGCGTGAACTTACTTCGTCCGTCCGCAGCATGTGCAGCGCACCTCCTCCCCCACGCGTCTCGGCCCATTTCTTCGGCCCATTCTGCGCAACGCACAACTCCCCTCCCCCACTCGCGTCGGCGCCGCAACCGCCTACGCTCTACTCTCACAACCGCCGTTGCCCGCGCCCTCCCACCTAGATCTCGTCGCTATCCTCCCCTCCACACCGCACAACTCGCCTGTTCACGCCCCCCACTAATCGCTCGTCCTCACGCGTGCACTCACGCACACTTCCCTCTCCTCCTCGAGATCCACCCGCTCCTCGCCGACGCGCAGTGGCTAGGCGCCAGTCTCCGGCAAGCTCTGCAGCGTCACAAAACAAAGGCGGCTCCCCAAGATCCACCTGCTCCTTGCCAGTGCGCCGTGGCTGGGCGCCATTCTTTGGCGAGCTCTATGGCATCGCGAAATGGAGACGGTGTGTTTGGCTTTGTAGCGCGTGCCTTGCGGGGGTTTGACTGCCTTGAACTCACATTGTCGGCCACAACATCAGCCGCTGAATTAAGAACTTGATCTAGCTTTTCGTGATTAATGATGTGACCATGTGACGATTTGTCATTTGTTATTGCGTTGCCTAATGCTCTAATCCTTCACCGTTTCCGTTTTCTGATTAGGAATTTACCGGAACAATGATTATTTAATGGTTTCATGCAATGGTGGACTAAACCAAATTAAGCAAATTGGAAAATCCTCCATTTTGTCGTTTAGTTGTTTTTATATTAGTCAATTTTGTTTAGCATTCAACACAACACATGATTTTCCATGTTCACTCAGATATGTGATATGGTTGTCATTGCAAGATATTTGAATGTGACTCTAATAGTTCCCGAGCTGGATAAGACATCATTTTGGAATGATCCAAGGTGCATTTTTTGTTTGATATAATTTTTTGCTTACAAGTATACTTTTGTCTTGTTTGATGAGTTTTATACTTTTCTGTAACCAAACACTTAATCAAACATCATTTTCTTTTCCTTTTAGTGAGTTTTAGGATATATTTGATGTCAAACATTTTATAAATTCTCTGAGAGATGAGATTTGAATACTAAGAGTGTTGCCACAGAGGGTAAAGTGAAGAGTGGAACTAGGAATGTTCCACTCAATGCCACCTATTAGCTGGTCTGATATATCCTATTACCATAAACAAGTTAGATTCTTATTTCATTATTAGCCTTTCAAATGCTACTTTGAGTGAAATAAGAAGAGGTTATGATTAAACACATTTTGTGCAGATACTTCCTTTGATTCGGAAGCACAAAGTTCTTCATCTAAACAGAACTGATGCTAGGCTAGCAAATAACAACATACCTCTCGAGGTCCAGAAGTTGCGTTGCCGAGTTAATTACGCATTGCTGAAATTCACTCCTGAAATTTGCCAAAATGGCCCCTTCCTGATGCTTCATTTACGATATGAAATGGATATGCTGGTTCGTGAAGAGGCAGATGAGCTCACCAGAATGAGGTAAACTTGTTGTCTTTCGTACCACAGGACCTTGTCATTCATATTGTTCATTCCAGTCATTTCAATCTTGCAGTTTGTTTTGGATAAGTTTTTAATAGAATTAGACATATTTCATCACATTCTAACCGCTATGTCACTAACTGACCTTCGATATGCTTACCCGGATTCGGTTCCTCTGCAGTCAGAGGGGTGATTGCAGAGGGCAGTCGGGCTTCGCAGCCGTCCGATCTTGATCGGAAGGTGCGAAGCCCCCTTCTCTCTCCGAAGCCCCATGCGAAGTGGGTCCCATCGGTGCGAAGCCCCCCTCGCACGCCCGTCCGATTGAAATCGGACGGCGCTGAGGGGCTGACTGTCCTCTGCAGTCGGCGAGGATCTCAAATCTGCTTACCCATGGTGGAAAGATAAAGTAATTAACTTCTTTGTAAAAAGATAAGATGTACTTTGTCCTTCAACATCAGAGGAGATTGCTCTTGTCCCCAGAGCTCTAGACATCGACAGAAATATGCAAATCTACATTGTAGCTGGAGAAATATATGGCGGAAATGCAGGATGGCTTCTCTTACTTTAGCATATCCCAACGTGGTATGGACCAAATTGAGCACACATATCTCAACCAGGCTGAGGATCACTCTTCTGGTGTTGTAGCAGAGACTGAGCAGGGTAAAGAAAGAAATGATTGCGATGACTGAAGAAGACTCAAGTGCAGGTGTATAATTGCTATTCTGTAGAATTGATTTTGTTTAACCGGCGTTTTACGTTGTTTGGAGGACTTTCTTTTTCGTGTATCTCTTTTTTCATTGTTGACTACAATTTGGACAGTAGTGGTGTTTGCTCAAGAGACTCCAAACACTAGATGATAATAAAGTGTTACTGCTTTCTTCGCATACGTAGATGCATCTTGAAACACAACATTGTCACATCCCTCGAGTTAGGAAGCATACCGACTGCCTGATAGCTGCAATTTTACTAGCACAACTGAAATTCGTTCGAGCATGCAGGCAAGAATCACGGTAGTACTCTGTCCCTTGTGCATCTTCTCAACATTATTAAAATGTACGATCTTACTTGATTAAAATGTGCATCTTCTTGTATCATTTTGCCGCGTGAATGGCCACCGTTGTGTCATCATTTCGCTTTCCTGTACATTTTTAGATGCTCTAAATAGATATTTGCTATTAAGAATAAGGATCCGTTGCAAAGCACAGACATCTAACTAGTAAAAATTTAACGGATACACCGATGGTTTGATCACAAGAGCTCTCTATTACCAAATCATTGGCCAAAGCACCTGGTAATCCAACTGAAGATTTGATGACAAAATTCATCGACCGGTTTGTCGACATAGATGTGACTTTTAAGTTTTCTAGGCTACCTAAAAACTAAATTTCGAGTAAAAATACATCATTTTTCTTGAAAAAAAAGCTCCTACCATCCTGGCAGGCAATGGCCACTTGCGAGGAAGCTAGGCCCGGCCCGCGTCGCTTCCGAGCCCAGCAAACGTGAGCGTGCACGCGCGTTACCTCGTAATCTCGATCCGGCCCAATTCACGCAGGCCGCACGTTCGTCACAGGCGAACTGAACTGAGGTAGAGGTAGGTTCAAATCTCAATTTTTTTACATCCGTGGAAAATACAGATTCATGAATCCGCTCCACGTTTTTTGTGGAGCACCTCAGGAGGTGCTCTGTAGATTCAGTTTTTAAAACAAAATGTGGAGTTCAGGGTAATTTACCCACCAATGTCATTATAAACTTATCGGTTCACTTTTTTAGTTGATATTTATTACTTTTTCATTTAATACTATTTAGATTAACTTTAAAATAATACCGATGAATTTTATCACAAACTTTGATTATTCGTCATATTCAAAAAAAATGAAATAACATTTATTTTGTTATAATTTGTTTTATTGTCGAAGGTACTTTCGAGGATAACTTATATTTTTGCATATTTTTTTTATAAGACGAATGATCAAAGTTTGTGATAAAAATCAATGAAGGTATTTAAAAGTTAATGGAGGGAGTACTAATTTAATATGTTTCACGCGCGCAATGGGTATGAAAAATAATATAATTAGAGATTTATGAATAAACTACACGATAAAATAGTACATTCCTACCAAATTTACCATTCTTGAATCTGAATTCCCTCCGCAAGCCAAACAAGTGTAAATACTCTACAGTGGAGCAGCAACTCCACTCAAGATCTGATTATAAGTGAATTTCATGGAGTGAAGCAAATTTTAAGAGAGTAAAGTAGTCCTAAACAGATCCATATAGTGCATATTTAGGACGCCTTTAAAATTTGATTCGCTTTACAAAATTAACTTAAAATTAGATCTAAAGTAAAATTGTTATTTCACTATAAAGTACTTGCACTTGTTTGGTTTAAACAGAGGATTGAGATTCAATATTGGTAGAATTTGGTAGAAATGTACTATTTTACTCCCAGGTTTATTCATGAATCACTAATTATATTATTTTTCATGTCCATTATATGAATTGTATTAACTTACTCTACTAACTTTTAAATGACATCTTTTACTTTTATCACAAACTTTGATCAGTCGATTTATTCAAAAATTTTATGCATGCAAAAAATATAAGTTATACTTGAAGTACTTTAATAATAAAACAAATTATAACAAAATAAATGTTATTTCAAAAAATGATTAAGACGAATGGTCAAAGTTTGTGATAAAATTCAATGATGTCATTTAAAAGTTAATGAAAGGTAGTACTACATAAAAAATAATAAATAGCAACTAAAAAAGTAAATTGGTAAGTTTTAACGACATTGATGGGTAAATTACCCTGAACTCCAGGTTTGCTTAAAAAACTGAATCCGCAGAGCACCTCCTAAGGTGCTCCGCAAAAAACGTGGAGTGGATTTGTGGATCTACATTTTTCGCGGATGCAAAAACTAAGATCTGAACTTGTTTGGTTATACGTTTGTGGAGCAAAGCAGTCCCAAACGGGACCATAATAACTAGGTGAGTGCCTGTTGCAACTACAAAATATTTATAATATTAAAAGAATATTATGTAAATAGAGATAAATGAAGTTAAAGCGAGAAGAAGTAGTGGTGATGGCATGCAAACTCACCACCACTAGTTTTTTTAAAATAATATAGATATTTGTCAAATATTGCTCGTACGTTACAACAAAAGCAAACTATAACATTAAAAAACATCACGTAAACGATACAAATAACTTAAAACATAATAAAGTATAAGAGAGAAGTAAACAGACGAAGCTACGACAGCAAGTTGAAATGCGCCAGCATCACGAGCATCGCTAGATAGCTATCAACCTGCACAGATCACCTACATGATCGATCGACCAGTCCAGCGACGCCTACTCCTACAATACTATAAAATAATATACACAACCGTATACGTGCGTAATTGTCGCCCAGTTAGGCGTGAAAAGATAACAAAAAATATCAAATTAAACTTAACATAGAGCGGATGCAGATGGGATGTCAATCGATCATGTGCCGGCCCTGTAACGTTCGGCCTCGACGACAAGCACAACACAGAGACGTTGGAGGCAACCAGCAGCATGCGTTCCCTGCAGGTCCCACGTTTGCAGGAATCCAATCAGCTGCTGGATTTGTATTTTACCACTTGTTTATCTAAGAAGTTGACGTGACCCAGCTTTATTTTATTTAAAAGTCATGTAAATTTTTTATTTTTTGGGAGAGGTAATATAAAATCAGTTTTAATTGCAAGCCACTACTCTAACCTGAACATTACCTGTCTCAGTGCTACTCTCATCCCTTTCCCTTTCGCAACACTTATCTTGTTTTGGTGACAAGTTTTACCACTGGGGCTTTGTTTAGCAGTTTGAAATCTCGATCCATCACCTGAAATAGATTGAGAGGTACCTCAAATTATCTGATTCTTTGAGCAAATAATCTAAGAGACCAAACGAACCAAATTTAATAATAATATTTTGATATACAACTTTAAGACGATAACCTAAGTGTTTCTAAGAGTAGAGAGTGAAATAATTAATTTGGAGTTCTTTTTTGTTGTTTTTGTATCTGATTTTTTTAATCATAAACTGAAAGGAGGTTATTTTATGGTCCTTGAGAAGGTATCAAGAGGTACCATATTTTTTAGTGTTAATTTTGATATCTCATGACACTATGAGGTACCAAAATTAACAATAAAAAATATGGTAACTCTTGGTAACTCCTCAAGAACTGTAAAATTTCTCTCTCAAAGGAGATACTCTCAGCTCATCTCCAATGCTTAGTGCTAATATGGGTGCTTAAGATAAGAAAAAAAGTTAACATCTTTTTTAAGAGTCCTATGTCTTAATGCAAAAAATATATAGTAGCGTTATATTTATTGCTACAAATACCTTAACTAGTCATACATTGCTATAACTACTGATGCTAACACCCATAAGAACCCAGATGTTAAGCATCCGTGCAAAGAAAAAAATCGTTTTTTTTTCTCTTGGCATCGCTGTAAGCACTGCGCTGCAACTGCCCTTAGCTTGCTAATTATTAGGTGGTGCTTTTGGTGGTACGAAATAGTGCCGTGCATGCAGCTAAGCATCGTGTAATGAATGCACGAGTTATTTAGTGGGATTCCGCGTATGCATTCTGGGCACGATGATGTGCAGTTTGTCAACGAACAGTTGGTTACATTATAAAGGACTGTACACGATGTAACCCCCTCTGCAGAAAAAAAAATGTTCTTTCGACGACACACCAGGAAAAAGCACTTGGATTTTCGATCGGTTCGGTGCGTTCGTTGTCGCAGAGATTCCGTTCTCTGTTTAGGCGTTGTCAAATGTTCTTTCTACCAACATTGTTCCCTCTCTCTCTCTCTCTCTCTCTCTCTCTCTCTCTCTGAGGGTTTCTTGTATGAATCTGTGACTTGTTGGCACTTGCATTGATCGATCTGGCAGCTAAACTCGCATCGCTTGGTACACTAAATGAATCGTTAAATTTTATAGTCTACGTATCTTTTATGCACCGATTCAGCATCGATGATGCTCTGAATTTTGAGCTGGAATAGAAATAGGAAGGATGATCGTTTTCATAGAAAATGACCACGTGAAAACCCAGCAAAATACGGATCATAGTCCAACGTCTAGATTAGCAGCAGCTGTGCATCGGATTCTCTTAAGAGCTAGAGCAGATGCCTCCGATGATGTTTCTTTATCAGGTGAAAACTATAAAGGTACATAGGATCCGTGCACGCGTCGACATGTCAGCAAACCAGGCTCCTGCATGCGTCTGCGTGCATGCATGTACAACAACGTTGGTGTTTTCTATCCGAAATGCACAGTTCTAGTTCGTCACTTGCAGAGCTAGCTGCCAATCGGCTAAGTTGCGTTGCCCAACGGCCTGTGATGTGAATCTCTTCCAACAAAGTGTCCATGTGATCGAATAGCTACAGCCTACAGATCCGTCCACCGGATGTACGTACGTTTCAAACTTTGAAATTCAGCATCACCATCAGCAGCATCCTGCGTGGTTTCATGTTACGACAGACAAAAAAAAATCGACCGCATCTTCATCTTCTATTAGAAGAACTATCTGGGACGGGCGATTGACATGCATGCCTACGTAAGATCAGATGAACATAAACCTACCTGCAACTTGCTGTTGCAGTAATAATGCTTAGCGTCACAAACACATCTGTTCCGAAGGTATTAGGACATCCTAACAAGAATCCAAGATGGCTTAGAAAAGGCTAATCACAAGGAGAAAAGCACCGTTGTTCTTGCTACAACTTATCTCCTAGCTTGTCTTGTGCAAGCTAGCGGTGGATAGAGACGACGACGAAGCACGGAGTTTTCTGATGTGATGACCGTGCAAATGCTGGCCGCGTCCAATAATGGCAATTAGTATTGACAGAAACATGCTGATCGGTGCGTGTTTTGTTTTGTTAATGGAAACTACACGAAGCATATATAGTGGCAGAAATCCATGGTCTTATACATTGAACTGAACTACTGTACTCAACGTACTGGATCGAACATTTAGGCATAGCTTCAGCTGGAAACGAATCAGATTTCTCTTTGGAAATTTGCCATGTCAATGCCTGTGAAAAACAAAAGCCTACAAGTTTCAGTAGTATGATTTGTGTAGGTTGAACGAAGAGCCCTGATTATGGATCGATGATTACCTCGATTTGTCAGATAGAAAGAGAATAAGAGGGTGAATACGAAAGATTTTTTAGACAGGTTAAAGCCTCTCAAAGGATAACAACCCTACTCCTATGTGTGTATGATTGCTCGAACCGAGTTGAACTGGCGAATTAAGGAGGACCTAGAGGAGTTCCTTAGGGTGTCTGTATGTGTCTGTATAGAGTCTATGTATCTGTGTGGGTATGTGGGTTTTGTGTCTCTTATGTTGAGCCTCTCCCTCGATCCTTTTATATGAGAAGGACGGGGTTACAGGAGTTTAATCATCGTACTAATGGTTGTGGAAAAAACCACATAACGGTCTTTTATCGACACAAATAAGTGAAATGGTTAAGGCGGTTTTGATGAGGGTAACCGTCGGTTTGATGACCTCAGGTCCGATCGTTGGAGTTCCATCACTCGGACGAATCTTCTTCCGAGTGCTGAATCAAGTGGTTGGGTAGTTTTTTCACGGACCGGTCTTTATACCAGTTGGCGGCTCGACAGTCAAAACGAAACCACTCGGCAGGATATCGAGGTTATATCCCAACAAGGACCAACGCAATAGGAACCCCTCCTGATTCCTACAGAGAGAAAAGAACCGTATGTGTACAGATTGCAAAAATAAATCTGTAACATCTTGCGAAAATTTTGTGATTATAGATAGCAGCCGAGACATCGTGAGTTCCTTCTTAAAAAATTAAATTACCTCCGTACTAAATACTAACGCTTAAAAAGATTATAGGAGAAATGTCACGTGAGATTAATAGATTTTTTGTCTCACTCATATACCAGTTATATTTACCATGTGTGACATTTTGTTTGATAACATATCAAATCATAATTAACTAATTATTTTATATTTTGCATTGTCATATACAATAATAATATATGACATGGTTGATTTAAAATCAAATAACCGCCACTACTTATTTTGACCAAACGAGATCCTTTGTAGCCCTTCAGCGCCCTCCGATTTCGATCGAACGGATGCGTGAGAGGCTTCACACATGTAAGACTCATTTCACAGGAGACTTCGAAGAAAGTGAAGGAGACTCGCACCGTCCAATCAAGATTAAATAGAAGCTCGATTGCCCTCTGTAGTTAGCCTTGAGCCGATTCCTATTTTGAGAGCTTGTCTGCATCGGATGCGGCAAATGGCGGCACGGCCTCTTTTTACCCAAATAAAAAACAGTAAACCACAAAAAGAAAAAGAAAAAACCCACAAAGACGTCATAATTCGAAAATTAATCCGTTACCTTTGCGTGGGCCCACCCACCGAGCTGCGCCGCCAGCTATTCGCCTTCTTCCAGCTCAGCTCGCCAACGCAAGGCAAGAGCGCATCAGCAGCAAGCAAGCAAGCAAAGCTGGCCTCCCCGCACTGACAGCCTTGCTTTGCTCTCTCCTCTCGCCTATATCTCTCCTCGCCTCCTCCGCAATCCCCCAAACCCTAATCCCACCGCTGCATCCGAGCTCTCTCTCTCTCTCTCTCCCTCTCCCTCTCGATCTCCTACTCCTCCTCCTCCCCGTAGCACGCGTGCGAACGAGCTTTCGCAGGGGTTTAGAGTAGTTTGGAGAGGTGATGGCGGAGGAGCCGCAGCCAGAGGCCGCCGCCACCGAGGTGGTTGTGATCGAGAAGGCGCCGGCGCCGGCGGAGGCGGAAGCGGAGAAGAAGGTGGAGGAGGCTCCGGCGGTGGCTGCCGCGGAGGGCGAGGCGCGGGAGGAGAAGAAGGATGAGGAGGCGGCCGCGGCGGCGGAAGACGCGGGGGGCATGGAGGGGACTGGCACGTTCAAGGAGGAGAGCAACCTTGTGGAGGACCTGCCCGACCCGGAGAAGAAGGCGCTCGACGAGTTCAAGGAGATGATCGCTGCCGCCCTCGCCGCAGGTGAGTTCAACTTGCCTCCCCCTCCGCCTCCGCCTAAGGCCAAGGCTGAAGCCGCCGCCGAGGAGGCCAAGACGGAGGAGCCTGCCAAGGAGGAGACCAAGGCCGAGGATCCGGCCAAGGATGACGAGCCTGCTAAGGAGGAGCCCAAGGCCGAGGAGGAACCTAAGGCTGAGGCGGCGGAGGAGGCAGCAACCGAGGAGCCCAAGGCCGAGGAAGCATCAGTGGAACCCAAGGCTGAGGAGCCGGCCAAGGAGGAGCCCAAGGCTGAGGCGGCGGCTGAGGAAGCCAAGCCGGCCGAGCCGGAGCAGGAGGAGAAGACCGTCGTGGTCACCGAGGAGGCGGCCACCAAGACGGTGGAAGCGATCGAAGAAACCGTCGTTTCCGCTGAGCCTGCCGCTGCCGCCTCTGCCTCGGAGGAAGCGGCGGCGGCGGAACCGGAGGCGCAGGTGGCGGCGCCCGAGCCCGTATTGATCTGGGGGGTGCCGCTGGTGGGCGACGACGAGCGCACAGACACGGTGCTGCTCAAGTTCCTGCGCGCGCGCGAGTTCAAGGTTAAGGAGGCAATGGCCATGCTCAAGTCGGCCGTGCTGTGGCGCAAGCGCTTCGGCATCGAGTCGCTCCTCGACGCCGACCTCAGCCTGCCGGAGCTTGACAACGTGGTGTTCTACCGCGGCGCAGACCGCGAGGGCCACCCCGTGTGCTACAACGTCTACGGCGAATTCCAGGACAGGGAGCTGTACGAGAAGGCCTTCGGCGACGAGGAGAAGCGGGAGCGCTTCCTCAAGTGGCGCATCCAGCTGCTGGAGCGCGGAATCCTGTCGCAGCTGGACTTCTCGCCGAGTGGTATCTGCTCCATGGTTCAGGTTACAGATCTCAAGAACTCGCCACCTTTGCTTGGCAAGCACCGCAACGTCACCCGCCAGGCCGTAGCGCTGCTCCAGGACAACTACCCCGAGTTCATCGCAAAGAAGGTAATCCTCTCGCCTGTGATTGATTAAGTTCTACCAGTTTCTTGCAGTTGCCGCAATTTTACTTACATTAGCCGTTTGTGTTAACAACTGAACTTTATATATTCATAGTTTAGCGTCGTAAGTGAATGATTGGGCCAAAGCTTTGTCCTTTGGGCAATGTGGCAAAGGTTGGACCTTTTAGGTTGTCAGCTCTTTTACACCAATTTTATTCATGGCTTGAGTTGACTGGTGTCTTTTGGCGTGTGCTTTGTTAATCATAGCGCAAGGTGGGATCTTTTCCTTTTGGTCATCTTTTTCTAGTATGATTAGAGGAGGGGTTTATGTAAGGTTGTTACTGCTCCGATCTGTAGTTCATTGCAATAGTTTCAGTGAAATGAAATGGGATCATATGTTTGGTTTGGTCATGGTGTGCAGTTGTTCATCAATGTGCCATGGTGGTATCTCGCTGCCAACAAAATGATGAGCCCGTTCCTCACTCAGCGTACCAAGAGCAAGTTCATTTTTGCCAGCCCAGCCAAATCAGCAGAGACCCTTTTCAGGTTTTGCATGCATGAGCCTTTGAGAATCACCGTTTTTTGTATTAGATCTTCCAGGTCTATTGTTCTAAAGTATTTTCCATATACTCCAACAAAATGCAGATACATCCCACCAGAGCAAGTCCCTGTCCAATTTGGAGGCCTCTTCAAGGAGGATGATCCTGAGTTCATCACCTCTGACGCTGTTACCGAGATCACTGTCAAAGCTTCATCCAAAGAAACCATTGAGATTCCTGTCACTGAGGTTGGTCTGTCAAATTACTTAAGAACAAGCTTTGGACACACAGGTTTCTTGTACTGATTGTTTCTTCCTATATGAAATTTGCAAACTTTGTAGAATTCCACAATTGTATGGGAGCTCCGGGTGCTTGGATGGGAGGTGAGCTATGGCGCGGAGTTCACTCCTGATGCCGAGGGCGGATACACAGTCATCGTGCAGAAAACAAGGAAGGTGCCCGCGAATGAGGAACCAATCATGAAAGGCAGCTTCAAGGTTGGCGAGCCTGGCAAGATCGTGTTAACGATCAACAACGCCGCATCAAAGAAGAAGAAGCTCCTTTACAGATCCAAGGTCAAGAGCGCCAGTGACTCCGTTTGAGTTTGCAGATGCCCGGGTCCCTGATAGAAGAAGAGAAACCTTTTGGTTTGGTTCTTTAATTTATTGGTTTTGCTGTTTCGGTTCACATTTTGTATTTGTTTAATTAAAAACCAAAGTGAGAGCTTGTTTTGTGATAGTTGGGAGGAGAGGGTGATATGATATAATGACATCTTGATGGCTGTTGAGGGAAGAGGAGAAAACTGTGGAAGTACTGGAGAGTATCTGGTGCTATTGTATATCTGTCTACTGTCTACATTGCATCTCTGGATTCTCATGGGCATGTGTTAAATTTAGAAGTACTTGTCATCATTCAACCATCCATGTTACCCTGTATGGTTCTCTTAACTTCCTTGTCTCTGAATCTGAGGGAAAGAAACTGCATTTCTCCATAGACTCCCTGATCTCTCCACTCTCTCACCTTCTACCAGCTGGCCATTTTCAGCAGGCAAGATCTCTCAGGATCATCTGCAAAATTGCTGGTGTTTCCCTGCAACTACCCTGGTCTTGGTTGCACTGAAAAATGACCATTCATGCCACTTTTCCCATCAACAGAAAAGAGAACCTGTCTTTTGTTAGCTCTCCTTTTTGCAGAGGCACGCTGTAGTAAACTAATAACCCAGTAGATTACTTACCTGGCTTGCCTTAAACAGCAGACAAGCAGCAAGAGATGGCAAGAGGTGCATGCCAAGCAGCAGAAAGGTTTGGGGCATCTGGCAGGTGTTTGTGCTGCTAATGATGAGCATAAACTAAGCGTGGGTGGAACAACATTCAATCAGAGCCTTGTTCCAAGGCTGTCATCGTGTCCCTCAAACCAATCAGCGAGGCAGCCAAAGCAGCAGAAAAGAAAAGAAAAGGGCAAGCTCTCACCGGAACAGCTGTTGCAGATTAAAAAAAACGGCAAAAGAACATCGCAGCAGCCAGTGCCCAGTCCGAGAGCTGTTCCCTCTTCACCCCCTTTGACTAGAGCAGCAAAGGCGGAAATAAAAAAAACGCTAGCGCAGTTTGGCCATGCATGTGCGAGGAGCTTTGCGGGGGAAGAAGTCGAGTCCCTGTAGAAACTTTCCTCGGGTTGTGCGCCCGGACATTTCGGGAAAAAATTCTGTGAGCGAGCATCTCACAACTTCTGAAGAAGAAGAAGGTGCTTTAAGATTCGGAAAATTGAGGTGGTAGGAGAGCAATGATAATAATTTAGTTAGTTGTTAGATTTATATTTGTATCATGTCACATATAGTTATTTTAATAGCTCATTCACATGATAGTTAGTTAGCTATATGTACTACATATTAAATGTGTAACATTTATGTTGGGGGGAAATAATCTCGATGGAGATTGATGTTCCGAATTGAGACTTTGACAGGTGGAGAGTGCGAAGCCATCGATAACAGCTGCTATGTTTCGAGGGGGAGAGCTCGAAGCCTCCCAACAAGACCGAAGTATATACGAGACTCCGCAATAGGCTTCGGTGCTTTTCGTATTAGCCTCGTCACCAGGGTGTACCTGGAGCCTTCTATTTCGAAGAAGCAGCGCTAGAAGGGACAAGACATCTGTTTTGTCTAAGTGTTCACATAGCATTTGTCTTGTTTACCCCTACGGAGCCTCAAGAAAAGTGTCCACTAGAGCGGTTGTAACGGGAGGGCATAATAGTCTTTTTCTATTGTATTCATGCCTATAAATACTGCTCTTTTCTACTGTAAAGGGACATCGAATGTTCAGATAAACAAAGATACTTCGAACTGGTCTAAGATTATTATCCTCAGCGGAGGGCTAGACTAGTCCGGAGCTAAATACTTCGAACATATAACCCTTTGAGATCATTTAAAACATGTTAGCGCAATCTTCTGCGCCAACAATTTATAAATAGGATATCATTAACCTTAAATCCTTAACCATCTATCAATAAAATAATCGAAAACTACTCAGGCTTGGTTATCAAGGTTTTGTGAAACTCATAGCACCTATAGAATTTCCTACTAAAATTTATTTTTTAAAACATTAAATCAGCTGGTCATATTTTCAGAGGAGTTACAATTTGTCCCATCACTGTATGACCCTTCTTTTTTATTTTCCTTTAAGAAATCTTGATTACTATTTGGGTCTATATTTACGATACCTCATTACCTCCTAGGAAGATAATAGTTAAAATTAATATAGATCATTGATTAAGTGTATTTAAAATAAATAATTTAAAAATAAAATTGAGTAACCGAATTGATTATAGAAAATAATTTACATGTATATCACCTGCATGGAAAATATGTTAATTATTTTTTATAGTATATGCAATAATTAATATGCTAGCATGCAAAGAAATAAATTAATTGTTACATGTATATAAGCCCATACATATTAAACGAATATTATATGATGTATTATCTCAATCACCAATACCAAATCTATGCGTGTAACCACCGAGAGAATCAATTAAACTGGATACTAGTATAAACATTTTTGTTCATTTAATTTGTTAATGACTGGACGGATGAACACAGCAGTGAAATACTGAAATGTACTCGTTGCACTTCTCTTCCACGGTGCTCAAGACTCCGGCTCCTGTCCTAGCAGTAGTAACACAGACTAAATTGGACCGACATATCACATTGGATAGGAGCACGGACGCCTCACTAATTCCATTATCATCATGTCTACAAAATCACGATAGCTTATCTGGTTACCACATATGTTTTTCTATAATATTGTTGACAGATAGTCTATAAAAATCAAATCAATAACCCTTAGTGTTACCAACTGCCAAGGGTGAGCGAGCAATCAGTGATCGAGCAGCAAGCCAGCAATTGGCAATCTGGCATGACAAATGCAAGACGAGGTACCTTTCAGTAGCCACATCTGCAATCCAGACTGCCACCAGAGAGCGTGTTTTGCGTCCACTCATTGGTGTCAAAGGAGATTTTTCAGTGCCACTGCTACTTCTGATTAGGAGACTGCAATTCGGATTAGCACTCCACTTGGCAAAGTGTAAAGGCAAGGCAGGCATGAAATAACAAGGAAAAGAAAGAGAATCAATTGTGTACTCCAGCTCCAAAGCTGCAGTTGTAGTAGCCAGTAGGCAGTGAAGGAAGAAAGCAGGGAAAGTCCCAAAACCTAAAGCATACCATGTTTTGGGGAACATCAAAAGCTCTGCCCGGCGCCCGCTCACTCTTTCGGTTCAACTCTTGCCGTCCTTCCTGTTTAGTTTGCAGATCGGCCATCATGTCCAAATGCAGATGCTAAATCATCTTGTCGTTAATAATGTAGTATATATGTGCCTGCGGAATTGACACTGCTACATTTTGTGTCAGAGCACGATGCAGCAGGGAGTAGCCTGTAGCCACACGCGTCAAGAGACGCAGAGTGAGACAGCAAAAGAACGTCTTGACTGTCAAAGAAACACTACCGGTTGCCTGATGCCTGAGATAGTGAGATGAGAAGACAAGGCAGTTCAAAGCATCCAAGAAATTGCAGTAGAACAGGAAATCAAAGATAAAATCTCCTAGAAAAGCATCCAAGCATGAGCCAGCCTGGTTGTTTCAGTTCATACAACCGTATTACTCACTATATATAACTATACTAGTCAGATATCTGTACTTTGCAACAGAAATAAATTCTACACAAAATTCGTATATCCGTGTAAAAATGTAAAATAAAGAAATTTAAATGTAAAATAAATAAATTTAAAACTAAAATGCAAAAGTATATAAAAATTTAAATGTAAAATAAAGAAATTTAAAACTAAAATGCAAAAGTATATATTTCTTTTCTTTTTCTTCTTTTTTCTTTTTTGTTTTCCTTCTTTCGTGCAGGTAGTTGCTTTTTTTTTTGTTTTGCATGCAGCGCGGGGCTTCGGCGGACGGCATGCGCGGGCAGTTGCGCGCGGGCTGTTACGTGTGGGGCCGGGTTCGAACGGTTTTTACAAGACACATGTTTTGACCGTTTTTTATGGGATGTGTGGTGACGAGAGCGGACGGACGACCACTGTCCGCTTTAATATAGTAGAGACTTACTTGACTCCCGAGTATCGTACTAATACTAAACTTAGGTTTCAAATTTCGTACTAATTTTCTACTAACCCCTCTATAATGTTCATGACAAGTACTTACAGAGTACTCACTCGGCTAACGCAAGGACTTGATTTTTAAAGCAGCTATCATTAATCATATCATATAGACTATAATTTACAAACACATTGAATATTGATTAATACTAAATAATTAATTACTCATTAATTATGTACATGTTAAGAAACAAAATCAAAATCAAAATTGTAAGGAACAAAATCTAAAGCATTGTTCGGGGATGCCTTCAATCCTAATCTATCCACGCGAATTGAGTCGGGATTGAAGGTCACCCGACATATCCATGTTAAAAATGATGTGGTAAGAAGAGAATACTAGACAGCCAGATGGGTAAGGATCTGAACCTCGGATTCCATTTCAAATTTCATGGCAACGGTTGCAAAACCGACCGTTGCCGCTTGCTACTGTTCATCGGTTTCGTCGCTACTCGCCCTTTTCATGAGCCCTGCGAGAAAATTTTGCAATCATCACGAAAACAGTAGAGAAGAGAAGAGATCGAGCGAGATCGCCACCATGAACGACCTCATGACCAAATCGTTCATGAGCTACGTCGACCTGAAGAAGGCGGCGATGAAGGACCTGGAGGCGGGGGGCGACGGGGTCGAGCTACCGGAGGTGGGCGCAGGAGGGGTGACCGACGAGCGGCTGCGCGCGTTCTTCCAGGAGGCGGAGGCGGTGGAGGGGGAGATGGCCGCCATCCGTGACGCGCTCGCCCGCCTCCACGCCGCCAACGAGGAGGGCAAGTCGCTGCACCAGTCCGACGCCCTCCGCGCGCTCCGCGGCCGCGTCAACGCCGACATCATCGCGGTTCTCCGCCGCGCCCGCGACATCCGCAGCCGGCTCGAGGCCATGGACCGCGCCAACGCCGCGCAGCGCAGGCTCTCCGCCGGTTGCCGCGAGGGGACCCCTCTCGACCGCACGCGCACCGCGCTCAGCGCCGCGCTCCGGAAGAAACTGAAGGATCTCATGCTCGATTTCCAGGCGCTGCGGCAGCGGATCTTGTCCGAGTACAAGGAGACTGTCGAGCGTCGCTACTACACCCTCACCGGGGAGGTCGCCGAGGAGGAGGTGATTGAGCGCATCATCTCCGAGGGCCGCAGCGAGGAGCTCCTGTGCACGGCCGTTGCGGAGCACGGCAAGGGCGCTGTGCTCGCCACGGTGCACGAGATCCAGGACCGCCACGACGCCGCCCGCGAGGTGGAGCGCAGTCTCCTGGAGCTCCACCAGGTGTTCCTCGACATGGCCGTCGTGGTGGAGTCCCAGGGGGAGCAGATCGACGACATCGAGCGCCACGTCAACAGCGCCTCCAACTACGTCCAGGGCGGCAACAAGGAGCTCGGCAAGGCCCGCGAGTACCAGCGCAGCAGCCGCAAGTGTCTCTGCATCGGCGTCTTCCTCCTCCTTCTCCTCGTCCTCCTCGTCATCGTGCCCATCGCCACCACCCTTAAGAGATCGTGAATAACCAACACCCCACTATGTTCTTGAGCGGTTCGATTGAATTGGTCCAGACACTCTGCACTTGTGTCTCACTTCCATATGTTCCGGTTTCTCTATCTAGTGGGTAACCATCCATTTTTTAAAAATAATATTTTTTAAAAAAAATCAAATTTGTATATCCGTTTAAAAAAATTGCAGAAGTATAATTCGGTCGGCACTTGAAGTTGATGCCACATCAGCTCCAATCGGCACTTTAAGTGTCGAATAGAGCTGACGTGGCAGAATCTGATAGGAGGATAGCATCTAGTCGGTACTTGAAGTGTCGATCGCGTGCTCATTTTGTAATTTTTTGAAATGGACATACAATTTTGATTTTTTTTAAAAAAAAATATTATTTTTTTAAAAAAATCGGTAACCATCTGTCATCAAGCTGAACATTTACATCTCTGTGCCAGGAGAAAGCTATAAGTTCAGTTGCACTTAGGATAACTGCACTTGAATACATTAAGGGGGTGTTTGGGAGCCCAGTTTTTCTAAAGTATTGGAGCAATACTGTGGTATTTGAGAATACCATAGTATATTTTACAGAAGGGTGTTTGGGAATAGAGGTAAAATCTCTGTATTCTAAACCAAAGTATTGTCAATACTGAAGTTGTTTCAAAGTTTTGTAAACTTGGGTCCCGACCTCAGTTTTTCTCCACAAACAAAGCGCGCGCACAGCTGGCAGCGCTCGGGCTCTTTTCTCGCGGCGGTCCAGCTTCCCCGCGCCTTCCGCACAGGAGCGCCGCCTGCTCAATCCCGCCGCCCGCCTGGGAGCCCGGCTGCCCATCGCCCGCCTGGGAACTCCAGCCGCACACCTCGTCGCCCGCCTGGAACGCCGCCCCCACACCGCCCGCGCAGGAGGCCAACGACCAGGAGCAGGAGCGCCGCCTGCTCAATCCCGCCGCCCACCTGGGAGCCCGGCTGCCCATCGCCCGCCTGGGAGTTTCTGGCATAGTTTTGGATGAGAAAACAGTAGAGAAACAAACATGACTGGGAGAAACAAACGTGGCTGAGAGTTAGGATTTGTTTTGGTCTTCTTTTTTAGATTTTGGTTTGGTTGGAAACTGTGTTCCCAAACACCTCTATGTATTGGATACTGTGGTATTTAAAAACTGTGGTATTTAAAACTGAGCTTATGTCATGGCTTTGAAATACTGTGGTATTTGAAATACTGTGGTTTTGAAAAACTGTGCTTCCAAACGCCCCCTAAGTGATAAAAGAAATTGCAGGTAAGCTCAGGCTCAGTACAACAATAAACTATCTGAATTACAACAAACGATGAAGAGGTCAAGTATTTATGCACCGATGTAGTCTCAGGAATTTTTGCACCGATGAAAATCAAATTCCCTGCATTTATATTGTTTTTTGGCAATATATATATATATATATAATTTTTGGCTATATATATATATATATATATATATATTTAAGAGTTGGGTATAGTTGATTATTGAAAAACTCATACCTCCTCCTCAAGCAAGTTAACCTGCAGGCTTAACTAGAGCCAGTTCTAATGGCAGCTGTTTTAAGAAAGTTGTCCAATGCACCGTGTTTCTACTTTCTTCGCGCACTATACACATTTGATAAAATCATAATACATAATAAATTATTTATTATTCAATAATGAATGACTATATTTAAATATTCAAAAATTTAAATGCAAATACAAATATACAAATTTAAATATAGCAACATAATCATCTATCATATTAAACAATAGGAACATGATCATCTATCATATTTGAATATTCAAAATTTTTAAATTCAAATACAAATATTCAAATTTAAATATAGCAACATAATCATCTCTGATATTAAACAATAGAAACATAATCATCTATCATATTTGAATATTCAAATTTAAATATTCAAAATTTTAAATGCAAATACAAATATTCAAGCGCGCCCAAGTGAGACAGATGAGAGCCGAGATAGGAGGCGGGCTTGGTCACCTATTTTTGAGAAGCTGAATAGAGACTTTGTTAGATCTCAATTTTTCTCGCAGGTGAGCTCGAATAGGGGCATGTTGAAGTTGCTTGAAGTGAAAAACAACAACCTGATTAACTGAGAAATCACTCGATGGGGGAATTCAACATGCGTGCACATTGATCATCACCGTGAAGCAAATAAAAGCGTGAATTTATCTCTGGCAACACTCGATCCTTAGTCCTTATTACACGTGTCACCAACACGCACGCACACGAGACTACGAATTGAACACACCCCGTGCGCGAACTTGTAATTAATGACGGGAGGAATTGAAGAATAAGATGAGGAAGATGACGGCAATGGCGGCGGCGGAGGTGTGGAGGTCGAGACACGTGGTTAGACAACGGGGTAGAAGGGCGAGACGGCGAGGCCGCAGGTGCCGTGCGGGTCGGCGACGTCCTTCTCGAGCAGGATGTAGCCCTCCTGTCCCCACGTCTTGCCCCACGAGTTCTTGGCGATCCAGAACTTCTTCCCGGTGACGCCGTCCTGGCAGTAGCCCACCAGCGTCACGGCGTGGTTCGACGACGTCCCGCACGGCCCCGGGAACACGCCGGAACGGTAGAACTGGAACGCCGGCCCGCTCGCGTCGATATACACTGTCACCGGCTGCCGCGCCACGGCCGTCGTCAGCTGCCTCTCGTCGTCGGACGGCACGGCGCGGTAACCGCCGATCATCGCCGCGTGGTTGAACAGCATGTCGTCGACGCGGCACTTGCCCTGGAAACCCTCGTACCGGTAGTCACTCTCCGCCGTGATGCCGCCCTTCTCTCTCACCAGCTCGAACGCCCGGTCCGTGTGCCCGCCGCCGCACCCGAAGCTGTTGGTGTCGCAGTCCACCAGCTCCTGCTCTGACAGCGGCGTCAGCTTCCCCGTCCTGATCTGGGTCAGCCCCTCGATCGCCGCCACCGCCGCGAACGCCCAGCATGACCCTGCAACGCACGCGACCTACACCGTCGTATCGACGTCTCCAATAATATATCAAGCTAGATAATTAACGCAGTGAGCAGTGGCCGCCGGCCGCCGGCCGACGAGCGACTTACCGCAGCTACCCTGGTCCTTGACGCCGGTGACGGCGCCCTTGTACCTCCAGTCGATGCAGCACGGCGTCCAGATGGGGTCCACCGTCCGGAGCGGCTCCTCCTTGGGGTGCAGCGGCTTGGCGCCGGTGTAGGTGGCCACGAACTCCTCGTTGGTGAGGTCGGCGAATTGGTTAATGCCCACGGCGGAGCTGTAGTTCGTCTGCGGCTTGTACCTCCCGATGAAGTGGAAGTTGTCGCGGAATATGCCGAACCGGTGCTCCTTCTCGCCGTGGCACTTGTACGTCTTGCCGAACTTGGCCATCCACTCCTCGAACATCTGCATCGTCACGCCGTCGTCGCTACCGTTGTTGTAGTAGGCCTCCGCCACCATCGCCTGCAACGCCATGAACGTGCACACAACCAGCAAGAGTACTGAACTAGTAGCCATCCGACGCGAAGGCGCCATGATCCTAACTGGGATCACCACCACTTTATCACTTCGATCTACACACGCACCTAGTTTTTTTTCTCCTGGTCGATCAAGTTTGATCTTTTAGTCTTATACTGGACGCTGCTACTCGATCGAGGTTGCGATGAAGTTTTAGAAAGAACGACCAGGCTTTATATAAGCTAAGCTAAGCATAGCTAGGGCCGGGGTTTGTCTTAGCAATGGCTACCCGGCCGCATTAATGAATAGGTCATCAGGATCGACCAAGTGTACGTACCTCAGTATGATCGATGCTTGCATTGCATGCATGCACTTGCAGTTCATAGCTGTTTAATTTGTCGGGTCAATTTTTTTACATAAGTGTACACATCACTAGTTGTTGAAGAAAACAATGTAGCGCAGACGGAAGAAGTTGCATTCTAACTTGACCTCTCAATGCAAAGCTGCAGGTATTGGTGTTCATTATCCTAATGATCATCTCGACTCAACATACAGCTGATAAACAATTTGTTCTTAATTTGACATGGAAACTACGGCCCTTTCCAACGACCTTTTCCCATCAGCACGTACGTACGTAGTAATTCGTAGACATATATGCGCTGAGCCGTCGTCGTCTATGCGTTCTCGTCAGCATATTCTCATGCATGATTGACGATTCCGACGTACGACCACCAGCTAGCTACTGACACGGAACTACATACGGAAATTTGTAGGTATAGACAAAATGCATGCAGAGATCATATCATATCGCTCTAATTTCACGGTTCACTGGCAGAAGGAAGACGAAACGCTTGATACATTCTCTCTACTCTACAGTCTACATGACGCATGTTGGGACTAGAACCAATTCGATAACTATCAGTCGGGTAGGTAGGTACGTATGTAGTTGGTGTCTTGGCCGTGACAGATATCGCACAAGAATTCCCGTTCGTTCAAAAGCACATGGTCGGACAAGGGAACACAGACAAATGCATACATGTTGTATGGTTTCAACTTCCAAATTATCGGTAGTAGCTCGCAAATAATGCGAGTATTCTAATCGTAATTTGATCACAATGCAAGTTGAATATATACTTGAATGCATATGCATCCATGTGTCTAGTAACTGTGGTTGGCAACTAACATCATATCATATCTGTGTGGACGTCGCCGTTGACGACGCCGCCTGTGTACAGTAGTCGTGTGAGCATCATATCTATCTCACTGCGATAAGGCGTTTGGTAGCAACTGATGACCGATCGAGATATGATCATCGACATGACAGCAGATGTTTACGCACGCAGCAGTCGCTCGTCGATCGATCGATCTCATGAACCAATTGTTCGTCTACTTGATGATGCATGGGTACAGTGTAACGACAGAAAATTAATTGTGATCGATCGATGCTACGAACTGCATGCAACCAACAATAATACCATAAACAAGTGCATGCATGCAGGCTTACGAACTGTAACGTACGTGTACTTAATTATATTAGCGCGTTCTTCTGAGTTCTAAAACCAACTCTCAGCTCTCTGAAGAGTACGTTCTGGTCGAGTTCACTAGCTAGTAGGATAGCTCAGCTCCACGGTTTTTCAAAGGTTCTCGAATTCCAGTTCGTCACTGATGCATGATTTTTAATTAGTCCCCAACGATGCAATCCCGGTTGTGTCCTGCTGTGCAACCAACAAAGATATTGCTTAATTACAGGCAGGCTGGCTAGCTGTTACTCTACCAAGAGAGAACAAATTGGCAAAATGGAATTAAGAACACTTGAGCAGCATGATCCTAAATTCTAATTATACACATGCACTTGTATATATAGACACAATTTGAACCAGATATGCTTCAAAATAATGATCCATTCTAATTATTTTGACTTTTATCTTAATGTTTGACCACTCGTATTATTTAAAAATTTTGTGCAAATATGCAAAAATATAAGTTATAATTGAAGTGCTTTCAGTAATAAAACAAATTATAACAAAATAAATTATATTTAAGTTTTTTGAATAAGACAAATGGTCGAACGTTAAAATAAAAATCAACTATATCATTGAAAAATAAACGGAGGGAGTATAAGACATATATAAGTGCTTTATTTCGGCATATATAATATTTAGCATTAGTTAATTTCATTATATACTATAATAAATATTAAGATAACGGCCGGCATGCAAAAAGTAATTTCAAATATTAATCTAACTGTGTGACATACGTGCATCATGATACTAAATCTAAATGTTTTTAGCTAATTATTAACAAAAAATTATAAATAATGATTTTAATTTATAAAAGGATAAACACATAATATACCCACTCTTCAATTAATGATTTATTAATTGTTACATAACCAATGCAAAATCACGACCTGGCTAAATTATATTATGCCATGTTGGGGCTGTTGAATCCTTCAATTCAGTACGATTTCACACCGAACGAATTGTTCACACGATTTCATCAGAGATCAGACCGAACGAATTGTTCAATAATCTGTCAATCGTAATACAGTGATGCATGCTTCGTACTCATTTAATAGAATAGTCAAGAAAATTGGATGGAGAAATATGTTGTACAGAATTAGAGACTATATATATTAGAATTCCTAAAAAAAACTGTATAGAAAGTGTCACTCCATATATATATATGTCATTCTTTTGTTCCAAATGACAACAGTGTAAAAGTTTATTTGCCTGTTCAAAAAGGAAAATACACTTGAAAAGTTTGGATGTGATTCAGCAAATAGCTACCATCCATGTTACTAGCTTTCAGAGTGTTTTGCAAGTTAAATTTCGGAGTGGCCGATGAAATTTAACAAGGTTTGTTTTTCACTGGTACAGTTAGTTCTATAGAATCTGAAACTGAAATAAACGATTTAGATTTTAAATTCAAATTGTGAGAATCAGTAAACACAGAATCTGAAAACGAACTAGAATCAAAAAATAGAAAACATCAGTTTGTCCCGATTATCATCAGCTAGATATTTAAACTATCCGGCTACTAAAACTAACTACGTACAAAAAATCTCTAAGTCCCGGAAACTGAAGCAAACGAACCTAAAAATTGACAACCTTGCCAATGTGAAACTGTTCAGTTTACTACATCCTAATTCCTAATTCCTATCGAACGTGGAATAGTTCCTAGTTCCTACAATACACAACAACTACCAAGGGAAAGGAAGAAGGCGATGCAATATACACTAGTAGCATTGCGACAATGCGTGGTCGACAGGTCTATATAAACATTGCTGTGCAGCGTAGGTTCCACATAAGAAGCTATACACGCACTTATAAGCATACTTGACACTTGACAACGTAATCTAATCAAAATGGCATCTTCCAAGCCGTTCCTTGGGCTTCTCCTCTCCGTCACTTGCCTCTTGCAGGTCCTGCTGGCGGCGGGTTCGCCGCCGCCGTCGTGCGACAAGTCCGACGAGGAGCTGAGGTTCATGTTCTCGCAGTGGATGGCTAAGTACAGCAAGCACTACTCGTGCCCGCAGGAGCAGGAGAAGAGGTTCCAGGTCTGGAAGGACAACACCAACTTCATCGGCGCGTACCGCAGCCAGACGGTGCCCTCCTCCGGCGTCGGCGGCTTTGCTCCGCAGACCATCACGACCTCCTCCGTCGGCATGAACAGGTTCGGAGACCTCACCGTCAGCGAGTTCGTGGATCGGTTCACCGGGGCGAACAACACCGCGTTCAGGACCCCGCCACCCAGCCGACTCTCACCCCACTCCTGGCAGCCGTGTTGCGTCGACTGGCGCTCCAGCGGCGCCGTCACCGGCGTCAAGAACCAAGGCCCCTGCTGTGAGTTCGACTATATGCTCTGTCTCTACTCTCTGCTAGCTCCGGCCAATTCCAAGCTCTATGCGTCTGCAGCTCTGCGTTTGATTGCTTTGATTGCTGATTTGACTGAGTGAGATTCATCAATGGCAGCATCGTGCTGGGCGTTCGCGGCGGCGGCTGCCATCGAAGGCCTCCACAAGATCAAGACCGGCGAGCTGGTGTCGTTGTCGGAGCAGGTGATGGTGGACTGCGACACCGGGAGCAACGGTTGCAACGGCGGCCACTCGGACTCGGCCTTCAACTTGGTGGCCTCCCGCGGCGGCATCACGTCGGAGGAGAAGTACCCATACACCGGCGTCAAGGGCAGCTGCGACGTGGGAAAGCTGCTGTTCGACCACTCGGCGTCGCTGTCGGGCTTCAGCGCCGTGCCGCCCAACGACGAGCGGCAGCTCGCCCTGGCGGTGGCGCGCCAGCCAGTGACGGTGTACATCGACGCCAGCACGCGCGAGTTCATGTTCTACAAGGGCGGCCTCTACAGGGGCCCTTGCTCTTCGTCGACGGTGAACCACGCCGTCACCATCGTCGGCTACTGCGAGGGCTTCGGCGGCGACAAGTACTGGATCGCCAAGAACTCGTGGGCCAACGACTGGGGCGACCAGGGCTACGTCTACCTCGCTAAGGACGTGTGG
This sequence comes from Zizania palustris, assembly GCA_019279435.1. Taxonomy (NCBI): domain Eukaryota; kingdom Viridiplantae; phylum Streptophyta; class Magnoliopsida; order Poales; family Poaceae; genus Zizania; species Zizania palustris. Next base: position 8,252,774 of record JAAALK010000282.1, read on the forward strand.
TGGCCTCAGGGCACCTGCGGCCTCGCCACCTCGCCCTTCTACCCGACGGCCTGAAACCGCCGGCGACAGCGACGGCGACGACGTTCGTGAGCATGCATGCATGTGTGGGGCTTTTGCGCGACAGTCTTGCTAAGTACAGTACGGTGACACGGTGTACACTGCTAGTGTCCGTCTATCCATCGATCACATGGACGGCTCAGATTGATGGATAGATGGCTCTGTTTCTAGTTTCCAACCCTTGTGACTTTGAAATTATGCAAGGCAAATTAAAATAAATTAAGACAAGAAAAGGTGGACTGAAAAAATTATATATTACTTAAAAATAATTACTACCTCCGTTCTCAAAATATATATTTATCCTGTTTTTTACAATTATATATTTATAAAAAACATTAAAAATATATAATTACGTGGAAATACATTTTCCATGAACAATATACTAATATATTTTTCACCTATCAAATTATAATTATTTTTAATCCATCAATGATTTAAGATTTCGAGATAACCACATAATAAAATCATTGCAGCTAGCTTCTGTATCAATTGACATTTAAGGGATAATTTTGCATGTAACGTCTGTGTGGGCTTAATTTTAGATGGGCTAACTCACGGCCTGGTATGGTTAACAATAGCGTGGCCGAGTTGGGATTAATGGACCTTTCTAATTTTGGGCTGAACTGAGCAGCCATTCGGGCCAAGTTGAATGCAATGGGCCAGCGGAGCTTTTGAGTTTTTGGCTACAAAGCTTTTATCCCGTCTAAAGAAATTGACTAAATTAGCCTAAACAGCATAAAAAATACCCCAACCCTCGCATTTATGGCGACAGAATAGCGAGAACAAGGGTATTAGTCTAGAGGTAAAAAAGTCTTTTTTGAATTGCATTTATGGACTTTACTCCAGGCCTTCTTTGTTCCATGGACTAAAGTTCATAAATACAGTTCAACAAAAACTTTTTACCGACTAATAGGTACCCTTGTTCTCCCTATTCTAGCGCCATAAATACGAGGGTTGAGGTATATTTTATGCTATTTAGTCTAGTTTAGTCTACTTCTTTAGATTAGAAAGGACCAAAAGTTTTAATCCACCTGTTTGATATTTTAAGAACTAAAAATTCGACAAAATAGAGGAGTAAAGTTTCGACAAATAGAGGAGTAAAGTTTAGTCCCAAAGAACCGAACAGGCCCAAATACGCTTTGTGCATTTGAAAGCGTTCTCCTACATTTTTGAAGACGCAACTTTGATGTGCGCACGGGGTTGTGCACTTGCCTCGGTTCTTGATCTGTGGTAGTGTGGGGCTAGTTTGGATGGAAATTCACGTTTTGTTTGAGGAGCTGGCTGGTTGGAATAGCTAGCTGTTGGGTGGGTGAGTTTTATTCAGTGACATAGTGGGTAAATAAAAACCTGCAGAAGCTGGGGTTAGCCAGCTTATCAGCTACTAGGCTTGAGGAGACTAACTGCTTCTGTAGATTTTGAAAATCTAAATTACCCAGGATACTGTTTGGGGGAGCTTCTAGATAATAGAAGTATCTAGCCAGCCAGAAGCTCCCCCAAACAGGGCATCAAACTCTTGAGGCTAGGGACATGGAATAAACCTCACTTGGATTGGTAAATCTATGTTCTTGAGGAGCACTTAATTTTGCCGCCTGTTATCTTAGCTGTTCATGTTCTTTCAGTTGTTAGAAAATGGCTGGTGATTAATCTGAATGTATCCAGACAACTTATTGTGCTGATCAAGAAATATGGACAGAAACGTGACAAGAGTGGGGAAATGGCACCATTGACAAATGTTGAATGGTTATCTGGACCTGACATAGTTTGCAGTCTTTTCATTCATATTTACTAACATAATTGCTTTCCTCCTATCTTTTGTTCCACCATTCTCTTTGTATTCCATGAAATTGCTTCATGTTTTCTGTCAGCTTCTTTTTTATTTAACAAGAGGCAAGTTATTGTCTATGCTTAGCTGCCTTAGCTCATTCCTGCACGAATCCACATGAACCTGCTTGCTTGCTATCAATTTTGTGTACAGTTCTTAATTTCCCAGTCTCGCATACAACTCTGACGTAACATTTCATTCATCACGAGTTCCGTTTCAGCCTGCTAGTCAACTTCTCAAGTGGTAAATTGTATATTTCTATTATTATCTAAAAAAAATACTCAACTGGTATAAACTGTGGCATATGCTGGATCATCATGTAGCAACCACACTACTTGCCGTTTAGAAAAGAAGTTTATATTGTTATCGTTTTTTCCGGCGTGAATTCAACCAGCCCGTCGTACGCTGAGATATCCCCGAGTTGATTTCTCATTTGTGGCATAGATTCACCGAACCTGGACTTGATTGTCTGGCTAAAAAGAAGGACAAGTTCAGTGTACCTATGCCGATGCTTGATGCTCTGCCGAAGTCTCTTGCCCGTTTCTGTGGGCAAGGACTCTTCCATTGATGATTGCACTGGAAGAAGAAAGAGAAATTAGAACGAACCCTCTAATTCGACCAAACACCAGATAAACGGTTCCGTTTAAAAAAACTGGAATGAATCTAGTGTTTGGCAGAGATGCTACAATGAATGTGTGCCTGTAGGTCATGTTTGGGACTGCTTCGCTTCACAAACGTTTAGTCAAATAGATTCAGATCTTAGTTTTTTGGATCCGTAAAAAATACAAATTCACAACTCTGTTTCACATTTTTTTGTAGAGCACCTCAAGAGATGTTCTGTGGATTCTGTTTTTAAAACAAAATGTAGAGTTCGGAGTAATTTACCCACCAATGCCATTATAAACTTTTCGGTTCACTTTTTTAGTTGATATTTATTACTTTTTCATTTAGTACTACCTATATTAGCTTTTAAATGATTTGTTTTATTATTGTAGGTACTTCGAGTATAACTTATATTTTTGTATATTTGCATAATTTTTTGATAAGACGAATGATCAAAGTTTGTGATAAAAGTCAACGGCGTCATTTAAAAGTTAATGGAGGGAGTACTACTGTTGGGGGAAAATATCTCATCTTCGGGGTTATTGCCGAAGCAGCATAAAGACAGTCAACCAGTTCGAAGATTGTCCGAAGACCATCTTCGAAGATGTCCAGAACCTCGTTCGAAGCCCGAAGACAGGCATTGGTTCGAAGTATGTCTTCGAACCAAAGCCCTTCAGGATCTTTTCTGCCAGCTAAGATGGAAGACTTATCTTCTATCCTATTAGATTAGTCTTTTACCATTTTAGCCCTATTAAGAAAACCGAATAGTTTCCTTAATGTCGGTTGTAATAGAGGGGTAAATAGGTCTTTTCCTTAATGTTTAGGCCTATAAATACCCCCCATTTCACCCTGTAATAGGGACCGAATACAAGTTATTCAATACACACTTTCGAGCTATTCTAAGTTGTTATCCTTTCGGAGACTTAGAACAGTTCACTTCGCAAACACTTCGTTTGTTAGTTTCTATTCTACAGAAACCTGTTAGCGTAATCTTTTACGCCAACAGTTGGCGCCGTCCGTGGGGAACCTAGTCCGAAAAACTTCGTTCTCTACCAACTTCTTACATCATGCCTCCTAAGCGGAGCGCACTTCGCAATCCCACTCGGAGGTCCTCTCGGATCTCCGGAGAGATACCCTTCGACACAGTCGAAGTCGGAGGGTCTTCGACTATCCCTCCACCTCAAACTCCGCAAGGAGCTTCTATCCCTCGAGGATACGAAACCTCTCCGCCAACCCCTTCCATACTCCGACCGCCCGGAGCCACTCCGCCACCCTCCATTCCGATTCGAACTGATCATACCAGTTCTCAAGACCCGGAAGGTCCTTCCGGAGGAGATGAAGATAGCCTTGGAGACATGGCCACTCAAATGGCCAACCTTCAAGCTGAGGTAGCAAGGTGGCGACAAGAGGCTGCGAACAGGCTTCGCTCTCAAGCCACCCCAGTTATCCCCGAAGGGCCCGAAGACGACGATCTTGGTTATCCCGAAGCCCCGGAGAACGCCTCTTACGACAATGAATCTCCGTTGCATCCTGAGCTGCAGAAGGTTCGCTTCGATCCGAAGTTTAAAACCTCGAAGCTCTGCAAGTATGCCGGAGATGAAGATCCCGGAGAGTTCGCGCGTTCTTATGCCCTAGCGATTGAGGCTAGCGGCGGAGACAGAGACACGATGGCGAAGTGCTTCCCGTTAGCTCTTCAAGGAGTGACGTTGAGATGGTTCTGGTCTTTAAAGCCAGGAACAATCAATTCGTGGTCACAGTTGAAGAGGAAGTTTATAAGTAACTTTCAGGGCACCTTTGTGCCTCCCATGTCAACAGGAAGCCTTTTCCAAGTGAAACAGCTCCCCGGAGAAACATTGAGGCAGTACTTCAAGCGCTTCGCTCACACGAAGTCGCAAATTCGGGGGCTGTCCACATCCTCGGTGGTTGATGCGGCTCGGGAAGGCGTCAGTCATAAAGGCCTTCTGGATAAACTACATCGGAAGAGCATCACCACAGTATCACAGCTGATGTCGTACTTCGAGGAGTATGCAAGATCAGAAGAGGGTTGGCTTCAGAGGTCTGCTGCTACTTCGACAATATTGCAAGAAGTTAAAGCAGAGGTGAAGACTTCGGCACAGCCGCAAGAACCAGTCTTCGAAGCGCAGCATGATCGAAGAAGAGGGCAAAAGCACCCTCGCTCTGAAGTGTTGAACATTGCATCCCCACAGAAGTTTGCACCAAGAGCTCCACAGTCTGCGGGGAACAAGTCCAGCGGCTGGAGGCCGCCAGGGAAAACGGCTGGCAAGGGCCAGACCCTTTTTTGCTGTATTCATGGAGAGAATCGAAGCCATGCAACTGACACTTGCAAGGCTATCCTTACCCTAAGGGGAGAATACTTGGAAAGAACTTCGGGTCGAGGTAGTACCGACCGAAGTCCAGCAGCAGCACGCCCAGACCCGGTCCAGGCTGTGGCGCGGATAGAAAATTTTGATGCTGCAAGGCACCCTCCGGTGGCCAATGTTATGCCACCTCCGAAGCAAGAGGAAGGGCAAGATAGATGAAAGAGAGTAGTTCTCCCTATCTCCGGAGGAGGTACCCTCGGAAGCATGTCCAAGAGACAGCGAAGAGAGTACGTTCGGGAAGTAGGCCATATTGGGACTTCGTCATCTGCAGCTGCAATGCCGGAGTGGTCTCATGTTTCAATATCTTTCTCTACGGAGGATGCAGCTGGTATTAAGTTCCCGCATGCAGATCCATTGGTTATCACTGCTGATATTGCAGGGACTGAAGTCCGAAGGGTGCTAATTGACGGAGGTAGTTCGGCAGATATTATCTTTGTACAAGCCTTCGATCAGTTATGTATTTCCCGGAAGCATCTCCTCCCAGCGGCTCGTCCTCTGCAAGGCTTCGCAGGACCTCCGCTTGATGCACTTGGCCAGATAGGCTTGGAAGTAACCTTCGGAGAAGGTTTACTAGCCCGAACTGAAGAAGTTATCTTTGATGTGGTAGATGCCCCGTATGCTTATAATGTCATCTTCGGACGAGGCATGTTGAATCAGTTCGGAGCTGTGGCGCATCACAACTACTTATGCATAAAAATGCCCACACAAGCAGGAGTCCTGACAATCTTTGGAGATCAAGCCATGGCTCGGAGGGCAGAATATGGTCACGGTCCTCCTCTTGATCCGAGGCAAGTGAATAGTGTCCAAGATAATGAAGAAATTTTTTCAGCCTCCTCTGAAGCTTCGAAGAAGTCGTTTCCGAGACCAAGTCCCGAAGGAGAGTTTGCAACGAAGATCATTGTTAAAGATGGTAAAGAATACACTTTCCAATTTGGTAAAGATTTACCTCCCGAAGTTGCAACCTCCTTGGAAAAGGTCGTAGAAGAAAATTTGGATGTCTTCGCTTGGTCTGACGAAGATATCACCGGAGTCGATCGGGATATTATTGAGCACAGTTTGCTTGTAAACCCGAAGGCCCGGCCTGTTCGACAAGGACTCCGGAAGATGTCCGCAGAGAGAGCTGCTCTAGCTAAGGACGAAGTTGAAAAACTGTTGAAGGCTAGGATTATCAGTCGAATGGAGCCGTTGAGCGAGCCAATGGAAATATTTTATCAGGGCTAAATCGAAGAATAGTAGGATTATCAAAGGGACTGTGGACCGAAGAGCTTCCGAAGATTCTGTGGTCCATTCGGACTACGCAAACAAGGTCCACAGGTTTTACTCCGTTCAGACTGCTATTCGGAGATGAAGCGATGACTCCAACGGAGCTCAAAGGGTGATCATTTCGCAGCACCGAACCAGACATCGAAGAAGAAAGACAAGCTTCGTTAGATTTGTCAGAAGAAACAAGACTTCGAGCTGTAGCTAATTTATCAAAGTATCATCAGCAGACGAAGACTTGGTATGACCCGAAGGTTAAGCTCAGCGAGTTAAGGCCGGGTCATCTTGTTCTACGAAGCATTATAGCACCAGGGAAGTTAGGCAATAAATGGGAAGGTCCATATCTAATCGTCCGCTCGGGGCGCCCTGGTTCATTTAAATTAGCTAATTTAGAAGGTGAAGAGTTAGCACATACTTGGCATGCGGAGCACCTAAAGCGATACTTCGCATAAGGGCTCCTTGTAATTCGCTTGTAATCACCTCTAAATTAATAAAGCATACACCCTGATAGTTGCCTTCCCCTCATACACTCCCAGCTTCCCGAGCGGACGCGCTGGAACCGTGGGGTCGACTGAGAGGGAAGTGTCATTAAGCTGGGCTGTATTTCCGGACTTCGTACCCATAAAGTCGAAGCCTCCGGTGTGGTGGCTGAAATCCATCCGGAGCCCAAGTCACGGCTTGTAGGCATCCGTAAAAGAGCCAATACCACATTCTACGGAGTCCAAGCCATTGGCTGGTAGACTTCCGTAAAAAGAGCCGAAGGTGGCCAAAATCTGCGGAGTCCAAGCTGCAGCTTGCAGACATCCGTAAAAAGAGCCGAAGGTGGCCAAATTCTGCGAAGTCCAAGCCATTGGCTGGTAGACTTCTGCAAAAATAGCCGAAGGTGGCTACAATTATACGGAGTCCAAGCCATTGGCTGGTAGACATCCGTAAAAAGAGCCGAAGGTGGCCAAATTCTGCGAAGTCCAAGCCATTGGCTGGTAGACTTCTGCAAAAATAGCCGAAGGTGGCTAAAGCAAAACAACATTTGAGCCATGAGCTTCGAATGTCTGTTCATATAAGTCCAAAGTGACAAAATTATTTAAGACACTAAAGTGTCCCGGAAGTTATCTTAATTGATTTCTTTCATTAAACAAAGATACCAAGTTACCATTCTTCTGACTACAAAAAGTCGAAGACATTTCATAAGATTTCAAAAGATCTTTAAATGACAGAGGGGCTCCGAACCCATAAAAATTGTACTCCGAAGTTTTTTCTTTGCGCATAACCATCTTTGAATACAGTTCGAAGTTGCTTATACCCAAAGAGGGGCTAGTAAATATGGAGACAATTTTAAATCGGCATTCATTATTGAAATAAATGTATTTACAGATTACATTATGAAAAATTGGTATCTATACCAAGAAGGAATCGGAGACCTCTTCGGTCCCGAGAGCTAGGGGTGGAACGACTAGTTCCAACATCAGAAGTTCTAAGAACTTTACGTTTAACTCTCTTCCTCCCCTTCGAAGCTCTAAAATCCTTCTGCTCTTGTTGAAGCTCGGCCCAAGTTCGAAGCCGCTCGGGGCTTCTTTCCCAGCTTCTAAGATCTTCAGATCTCTTATTTTGGGCTTCACCTTCGTCTTCGGACCAATTAGTGTCTTCAGAAGACGAGGTGTTTGCGTCAATCTCTTTATCTTCCTCTTTAATATAAGACAATACATCTTTGATTACTTCGGGCGCAATTACGCCAGAGTTATCTCGAGGAATAAGAAATCGAGGACGCTTATAACTCTTTAGAAGTTCGAAGGTGTTCCACAATGAACGAAGTTCGTTGTTAAGCTCTAACACTTCTATATCTTCCATAAGAGGCAAAGCCTAAAAATATGACAAACAAGACTTTCATTGATAAATGTTTACAAGCATGAGCTTTACATAATCAAAAAATCCTAAATAAATCCTAAACCTGCGGGTTCGGAGGAGGCTGACTGCTCGAAGCTTGGCTCCGAACTTGCTTTTGGCGCTGGCCTTCATCAATCCAAGCCTTGATCGCAGAACGACCTTCGGCTCTCCACGAAGTTTGAAAGGCTCGCCAGGCGGCAGTCACGCCTTCGGAAGGAGTCAAAAGTCTCGCGTCGTCAAAGGTGATGGAGCCCTCTGCGCTCGGAGTAATTATTCGGCCTAAATCCTCATAGTAACGAAGTAATCCAAGGGCAGACACTTGTCCGGAGAGTTCTCCATAACGCATGCCTGCCGTCTTCATTTGCTTCGCTGCTCCTTGGATCCTCTTTAACCGGCGCAGCAGAGTCACATTGTCATCCGAAGGTAGTGATCCAGTAGTACCGAAGTACTCCAGGACACCTAACATCTGCTCGATGACCTCCGAAGCCACCTTCTCAGACTTAAGCCTTTCCTCAATAAGCGCATTCTTGGCCGAAGTCGTTTCTGCTAAAACTCCGGAGATTCTAGCGTTCTCCGTAGTCAAAGCATTCTTTTGAGTCCGGAGTTGGCCAGCCTCTTCTTGTAGTCTTACAAGTTCGGACCCCTTAGCAGCATCCTCCGTCCGCAGTCTTTCAACTTCTGCTCGAAGCACAATTCTTTCTGCTTCGAGCTCTTTCTTCGCAGCCTCCAAGTTTTGCCTAGCCCTTCGCTCTGCTAGTATTACATTATCCATCTGAGCTACTCGACCTTCGGAGAAGTTAAAATTTCTTTGAAGAGCTTCGTTCTCTTCCCGAAGTTGAGCAATTTCATTTTCGCTCGATAAAGCTGCAGCGCGGGCTAAGACTGCTTGCTAAGAAAAAAGAAAAACTGAAATAAGAAATTATTCATATATAATTTGCTATTTGGTTCGAAGATGCTTTATACCTGATAAGCTGCTCTTTCTACAGCAAGGTTAAGCTCCGGGCCCTTCGCTCTGCTTAAAAGGGCTACCAGTTCTGTTTCCCCGACTTTGCGACTGGCTTGACCCAAAGGTTTAACCAAAGTCCCAAGTCCGGTTTTCTCCTCCAAAAAAGGAGTTATGAGAGGAAGCATTTCTGAAGCCTTCTGATCAGCTCTGCTTAGCGAAGGTCCGGAGAGTTCTTCCGAGGCCCTTGGAACTTCTGAAGATGGCCCCCCTCAATTGATTCACTTTCATCTGTTGACTCAGATGAAGTCGATCCTTGAGTAGGGAGAGGCTCTATGTGTCTTTTTCCTCTTCCAGGCCCTTGTTGAGTAACCTCCGGGTGTGGCTCCGAAGTTGTCGAAGGTCTTTGAATTGTATCTTCGTGAGATACTTCGACAACAGGAGGCTCTGAAAAAACAAAATATTATACATTGTATAATTTTGCATAAATTAATACGAATTATGCGAAATCTACCTTCGACATTCTCCGGGAGATCGAGCACTGGGCTGATCGGAGGATCAAAAGTGAAGTCATCATCTGACTCCGCAGTCGGATTTTCCACTGTCGGAGCATCTCCGTGAGCAGTCCTTTCCTCCACCACCGAAGTTGTCGGAACCTCGACTTCATCTCCACCCATAGGGGCTTCGATTTGTTCCTCCTGGGTATCCGGAGCTCTTACTTCTTCGATGTTGGCTTGGGGCTTCGGTATACCTGCAGTATCTTCAATGTGAATACTTCGTTGAGCTGCATCTTCATCAATCAATTTCACCAATAATATACCTTCATCTTCTTTAGAACTAGAGATCGAAGCTCTCGAGCTCGAAGGTACAGGATCTAAAGGTGCGAGGTTCTTCGGCTTCCGAGCCACCTTCTTCACCGGAGTCCTTGCGGAGCTAGAAGCTCCGGCTTCAGCTACTCTTTTCTTGGGTCCTTTCTCCTGAGATACCCAGTCCATCAGAGGGGGCGGAGTTAACTCCAACATTCCCCATACTCTGTTAAATCGCTCCCAACTTCCGACTAATTTGATTCGCCATTCTTTTTCCGACGGAGTTGGAGCACCCAGAATCTTCTCCGAAGCCCTTACAATTTGCTCTGAAGTAATAGGGGCTGAAGAAGCTAAAAAATAATTCGAGTTAGTCTTTCTTCGAAGTAAATATGTACAATGCATGTTGTTTTCGAAGTTACCTGCAGGGCTCGAAGTATAATTGATCTTGCGAAGACCACCTTCCGAGTCATCCTCGAAGACGATAGGCCAGTTGACCATCAGCGGAGGAATTTGCAGTCCGAGGAATTCTTCGGCTAAGTCCCGCATGCTTAACCTTCGGCTGATTTTCTGAAGCAAGTTGAGGCGAGCTTCGAGCTGGCCTTCGTCAGGTTGCACTAAGGCTTCCTTCCGGAATTGGATTTCTTTGAGGGGCCCAGCCAGAGGACTGCTCGCTCCGACTTCGGCATAAAACCATCTCAGGACCCAATCGGTGTACCATCTAGCATTGATGGCCTTAGCAGGGAATTGCAGAGCATATTCATCACGAAGCCTAAAATTAATGCTTCCGAAGGCAACCACCACTTTCTCACCTCTGGAGCCTACAAAGGTCTTCGGCTGACAAGTCGCTCTATGAAGTGCAGCGAAGATTTCTGCCCTTCCCTCACAACCTTCGGCTCTCAGCGCCCACTCGAAGATAGCTAATCTAGCTACTGCATTTGGAGATAGTTGGGGGAGGGTTACATGAAACAGGTCAAGTACTTCGGCCAAGAAATCCACAGCAGGGAGGCCCAAGCCTGCTTCGAAAAAAGCTTCGAATACTACAACCTCTCCGGGTCTTGGTGATGGAATCGATTCTTTGCCCGGCTTCCGAATCATAACTCCATTACTAATCTTTCCCCCTGCTGTGATTGCCAAAGATTCTCTTTTGCAGGTAGAAGGCCCCAACTCAAAAGACTGATCCAAGTATTTAGTCGACGGTGGGCACAGACCTTGGTCATCGGGGATTTGGGGATTTCTCCCCCCTGCCGCCATGGATGTTGCCGCCTGCATCGAGGGTGCCGCCGCCGATGTCGCCGCTGCTGCCACTGCGGCTGCCTGTTGCCGAGCCAAAGCCGAAGGAGGCGCAGATCCCTTGGTCTTCACCATTACGATCGCTCGATTACTTTGAAGAAATGGAGGCTAGGGCTCAAAAACTCAAAGGCTAGGGCTCAAGAGAAAGCGGTGAAAAGGTAATCGGGTAAGTTTTGGGCTCTCTATTTATAGCCTAAATGTTCCGTTTGTTACCGTTTTAGTTCTGCCCTTTCGCATTCTCGCCCGTTATTTTCCTCCGAAAATAACGCACTGTATAACTTCCGTTAGAAGAAACAGGCTAACGGCTATTTCTTCTAAGTCTGAAAAGATTTCAGTCTTTTTAAAGATACTTCTAAGTTACTTCGAATGTAACCTCTTCGAAAACCAATTCGAAGTATATATCTCCATGTAATTCGGAGATAAAATAAATCTGTTAACCCCTACGCATGATTACTTTCCTTGCGTATACTGCTCTCCTAAAACGTTACAGGTCAACGGAGAAGCGTATTCGAGGGGCTACTGTTGGGGGAAAATATCTCATCTTCGGGGTTATTGCCGAAGCAGCATAAAGACAGTCAACCAGTTCGAAGATTGTCCGAAGACCATCTTCGAAGATGTCCAGAACCTCGTTCGAAGCCCGAAGACAGGCATTGGTTCGAAGTATGTCTTCGAACCAAAGCCCTTCAGGATCTTTTCTGCCAGCTAAGATGGAAGACTTATCTTCTATCCTATTAGATTAGTCTTTTACCATTTTAGCCCTATTAAGAAAACCGAATAGTTTCCTTAATGTCGGTTGTAATAGAGGGGTAAATAGGTCTTTTCCTTAATGTTTAGGCCTATAAATACCCCCCATTTCACCCTGTAATAGGGACCGAATACAAGTTATTCAATACACACTTTCGAGCTATTCTAAGTTGTTATCCTTTCGGAGACTTAGAACAGTTCACTTCGCAAACACTTCGTTTGTTAGTTTCTATTCTACAGAAACCTGTTAGCGTAATCTTTTACGCCAACAACTACGTTAATATATTTCACGTAATGAACATGAAAAATAATATAATTGGTACTCTGAGGTAAAAAAGTACATTTATACAAAATTCTAGTATTCTTGAATCCGAATTCTCTCTGCAAGTTAAATAAGTGCAAATATTTCACAATAGAGTGGTAACTCTACTCTAAATCCATTTCTAGCGTAGCAGATTCATCCACCGAATTCAGTAGTGCAACTAGGTAATCACCCGGATGTCCTAATCTCCGACCTGGACAGGCACCAGCGCAAACACATCCAAAGTGCAAAACGCAATCTTATCCATCACATACACTAAGTCATATTGCATTATAAAAAAATGGACGCTTTACTCTGATCAAGCTGGAGTTGGACCGACGTCTCCGAGGAACATGACCGGAAATCTGTCTAGTAGCACTCAAGTACCAGGACAGTTTCACACACTCGATTTTCAGCGAGCAGCCAGCTCATCGAACCGACCCGAGCGGGCCCACTTTGCAGTGACCCAGAAACCCATCCGAGGAAGTCATCGGCACGAGCCAGCGAAGCTCACGTACCGGGACGCCGCCCGCCGGTTTGCCGTCCAGGTTCTTCCCCCCGTCCAGGTCCGGTCGCCGTCGCCCCCCACCCTTCCTTCCCTTCATCCCCACCTTCCCTTCTCCGGTTCTCTTCGCCTCAGATTACATCCAGCGCCACGCCGCGTGCCCGCGAAATCCCAGGCCCCGATTCCCCCCAAGGCTCATGGTTCTCTCTCCCATTGCCGCCGGCCGCCTCCGCTGCTGCTGTGACGTTGGATGCTGCTGCCGCCGTTGTTGTTGTTGTTGACGGGTTAGCGAATTAGCGGGCTAGGGTTGCGATTTTGAGCCGATCAGTGGGGGATTTGGAAGGTATGGATCTCTCGCGGCCGGAATCGTCGGGTCTGTCGCTGGGCCTGCACTCGCTCCCCCACGCCCGCGGGCACGTGCTCGCCGGGCCGCTGCGGCTGTTCGATGACTTGGAGGACGAGAAGCCGGAGGGGATCGTCGGCGGAGGAGGAGAGGAGGAGGAGGATGGGGAAGAGGAGGGCGACCGACACTTCTCCCTCCTTGGACACGCGCTCTGCGTCAAGCGCCACCGTGTGCTCTACGGGCACGGCGGCGGAGACGGAGGCGGAGGCGGAGGCGAGGCGTCCTCCTGCTCGTCCTCGTCGCTGCGCCCAACGAAGCGGCAGGCAACGGTGGAGCGCGGCGCGGATCTTGAGGCCCGCCGCGACGCGGTCCGTGCGTGGGGCAAACAGACACTGGCGGAGGCCGACCCGGACGTGCACGCGCTGATGGAGCTCGAGCGTGACCGCCAGGTGCGGGGCATCGAGCTAATCGCGTCGGAGAACTTCGTCTGCCGTGCGGTGCTCGAGGCTCTAGGCAGCCACCTCACCAACAAGTACTCCGAGGGTCATCCCGGGGCTCGCTACTACGGCGGGAACCAGCACATCGACGCCATCGAGCGCCTCTGCCACGAGCGCGCCCTCGCAGCCTTTGGTCTCGACCCCGCCTGCTGGGGAGTCAACGTCCAGCCCTACTCCTGCACCTCTGCAAATTTAGCTGTTTACACAGGGCTCCTCCTCCCCAAAGACCGCATCATGGGGCTTGAGCCGCCCTCTGGTGGCCATGTCAGCCACGGATACTACACACCAAGTGGTAAGAAGGTTTCTGGCGCGTCTATATTCTTCGAGAGCTTGTCATACAAGGTGAATCCACAGACTGGGTATATTGATTATGACAAGCTTGAGGAACGGGCAGTGGATTTCCACCCCAAGATTCTCATATGTGGTGGGAGTTCATACCCCAGGGAGTGGGATTTTGCACGCATGAGGCTGATTGCTGATAAATGTGGTGCGGTGCTGATGTGTGACATGGCACACATCAGTGGGCTTGTTGCGGCGAAGGTAAATAACTACAAGCAAAGAACATTTATTTATCTTGCGTGCATAATGTAGCAGACTAACTCACATATTAAGAAAATCACATCATAAAAGCTAGTTAACATGGTTTGCTGCTAGCTGCCCTGAAGTTCATTTGACAAGTGTTTCAATCTTTAGCTGCTTTGCCTACTTGGCCATCTAATAAGGCCTGTCGATTTCAACCATTCAATATCACAATGCAAGCTTTTCTTTTTCATATGCAGAATTTTTTCTGTGTTGTTGATTAGGTTGATACTGCAGTCCTGATGGTGCTATTTTGCAAATAGTTATCAATGTGCCATTCAAACTGAGTTTGATCATATTTTATCATAGAATGTTTTGGTGTCTAAAATGCCTAAGGTATATTTCTACTTATGTTTACATGAATTAAGATAACAATAGAATTATCATCTCCCCAAGTCCAGACGGGTTAAATGGTTTTTCCCCCGTTGTTTGAAATTATGGTGATGAACTAAGTAGCTGCCTAGCTGGCACATGTTTGTTGTTATTGACTACTATTTTGTGATAATTTTTACACTTTCATGTAGACACTGCAGTTTCCACAGTGTACATCTCACTGTTGTTTAAACAGATTTATTGGTTCCTCCCCTCATATAAAAAAGAGAGATTTATTGTTGCCATTTTCATATGGCTAGTCGAGATAGATATATATTTGCTGTTAAACTTTGAGAAACTAGACTATGTGAGTATCATAGATTCATAGTTATATAATTGTAAACATGCAGCATAATTTTTTGTTAGAACTATCCTAAATATGTTTCTTCCATTTCATGTTCCCTTGTGTTCTATGCCTGCTCCCTTCCAGAACATTTTATTTTCCTAATCTGGGCCGTAATGGTACGAGGATGGGGGTATCTGCCCTTGCATAAAAAAAATACAACCCTCCAGAATGGTCTTCTAAGTTGCTTCTACTGCCCAATCTGGTTAGCTCAATGCCCTTGATGCAGTACTATTGTTCCATGCTACTTAGGGTGTGTACAACCCCATTTAATAGGTGGTCTCTTGAGAGGTCTCTAGGGGATTAACTGAAAAAAATACAAGAGACGGGCTCTTCGCGAAAAGCCCGTCTCTACACGATTCTCCATACGCATTGTTTCTTAGCTGCATTTATGATTCAAGGGCTTAGGGTTGTACCATGCAGTTTCTTTGTTGTCTCTTGTACTTTGAAAACCGTTCCGCCGTCTCAGGGTTGTACATGCCCTTACTGTTATGAATTTACTTTTCCTACAAGGTGGTCATACTTTGTTTGCTGAGCATTTACTGTCTATTGATGGTTTATTTCTTGTTACTTTTGTAGGAATGTCGTAGTCCTTTTGACTACTGCGATGTGGTTACATCGACTACTCACAAGAACCTAAGAGGTCCTAGAGGTGGTATAATATTTTTCAGGAGAGGGAAAAATTTAAGGAAGCGTACTGGATCTTTTTCTCAAGGGGATGAAAGTGATTATGACTTTGAGGACAAGATAAATTTTGGAGTTTTTCCTTCAATGCAAGGAGGACCCCATAATAATCATATTGCTGCCTTGGCGATAACCCTGAAGCAAGTGGCAACAGCTGAATATAAAGCATACATTCAACAAGTTAAGAGAAATGCTCAGGCTTTGGCATCGGCCTTGCTCAGAAGAAAATGCAGATTGGTTACTGGTGGTACAGATAACCACATGGTACTTTGGGACCTCAGAACTTTTGGCTTGACCGGTATAATTCTGCCAACTATTTTCTTAATTAATTTAATTTCTAAATTTGTGATCACAGTGTATTCATTTTATTGTGCCTGCCTGGATACTGAATTGTCTTTGCATTCAGCAACCTAGCTTACTAAACATGAAATGATATATAATGTCTGGTAGATAATTTCAGTTCTTTAATTTATCAAAGTATTGCCTGTGCCTCAGTGGGTGTGTTTTATTTCTATGATTTACATTTTGAGGAAATGCATGTGACTAATAATGTTGTATTTAATTTTGACAGGGAAGAACTTTGAGAAGGTCTGCGAGGCATGCCACATCTCCATCAATAAGACGCCGATATATGGGGATAATGGCTCAATATCTCCTGGCGGTGTTCGGATTGGTTAGTTCCTACGCCATGACATTTTTTATGTCTTCTGTCATCTGTCATTTGTGTATAAATTGAAGTCAATTGTACTGCTGCAGGAACACCTGCAATGACTACTAGAGGTTGCTTGGAGGATGACTTTGAGGTGATCGCAGGTTTCCTCATCAGAGCCACACAGATAGCTAGTAATCTTTTGAAAGAACATGGGAAAATGCAGAAGGACTTTCTAAGAGGCCTACAGAACAGTAGGGATATTATGGAACTCCGTAGTGAGGTTGAGAACTTTGCGTCACAGTTTGCCATGCCAGGTTTTGATGCTTGAATGTTCTATGTACATATCTTGTCGTGGATGCTCAAATTCATCAGGAAATAGCAACTGTTTCACACATTGCCGAAAGCTTTTCTTCAACAGTAGCGCAGGGTAGGAAAAAATTTCTTTTTTCTTTTGTTGGAAACTGGTGTTTACTCTGAAACTGTAATGGACATGCTTTCTTCCTAACATAAATCGAGGCCCATAATGGTTTTTATAGGAGGTCATTTTCCTCCATGTTAGCTTTCCTAAAAACATGAACCTGCATCTGTAATTATGTATGGGTATCTAGGATGTTGTGTCCACCACCATGTGGGTAGTGTTGCTGCAACAAGTAGCGGTCCGTTTATGCCGACTTTGTTCTATTTACAAGTAAATATTGGCGAGAGTATTTACATGTGCATCTATCTGAATCTTTGACAGTGTGTTGTGTTTGCATTTGTTGATTGCCTAACCTAGAGAAGACATTTCAATGTATATTAGTGGCACTGACACATTGACATGGATATCAATACAAGGTATTATGTTTTTACAAGATTAAGAACAGATTAAAAATACGATGGCTACGACCTTCTCATTTGACGAGGGATATTAAACCTGAACGTGTAGTCGTCTAGAATCTTTTATATTTTTAGGACAAAATTTGAGACCTGTGAGTTGCTGAACGTTGTAAACCAAGAACAGGGCCGGGTGGCATCTGTAGGCTGTATGCTGTAGACGGGGAAGCCATCACGAGAATGTGGTAGCAGCCTAATTCCAGTGGCAGCTGAGAGCCTGAGAGGAAGCTATCATCTCCTCTTTTGACCCATCCCTGGCCCCTCTCTGTACTACTACTTACCATGATACGCTTCTTTTTGGTTATGATTTGTTTCGCTCCAGTTTGTTGCCGATCTATGGACATCACATCGTTTGCTCCATTTTCCTCCAAGCAAATGATGTTGTGGGGGCTGGTGTCCGATCGATCGAGCGGGCGAGGCGGAAGAAAGCCGGAGGCCCCTTTTCCTCGATGCGCACCAGAAAGCGGCGCAGCTTCCAGTTCCAGCTGCCGTTCCAGAATCCCTTTAATCATTGCGACCATCTGCTGCTTCTTAGGACATCAATCCAATCAGACAAACACCAAAAGCCAGACGACTCTCGTTTGTTTCGGTAGCTAGCTATTCTGAGTATTTAATCGGTAAGAATATGAAAAAGTTACTGTTTTTAGTTTTTTTATTGTAGTTCATTTTTAAATTCTATATTGATTATCACAATCTGAATTTAGACCATTTGTTTCAGTTTCAAATTTTAAAAGTAACATAGCAGCGAGAAGTTGAAATGCCCATAGTTGTAGTCGTAGTTGCGGGATGTGTTTGTGTTGCTCATATTTTTCTCTCTTGAACACACATCTCTTTGTCTGGCATCTCTTGACTGGACAGATTGCTTAAGCTTTTCTTGTTGCTTTTCCTTTTCTCCTTGTGAGGGGAATACGCTTTTCTCGGAATAATTTCGTGGGAACGGGAGTGGTGAGTGAAAGGTTCTGTTCTGTTAATCTGCTGCCGCTTATCCGTTCAATTCTCTCTTCTAGTGGATTATGAGGAAGTGAGCTCGCCACTACCAGTAAAGAACTGATCACTACGGCAAGGGAACAGAACAATTGCGGCAAAGAGGGGGTGAGATCTTGGCATTTCACACTTCCTTCCAAGTTCCAAGTCTTCTTGCAACGATCGATTGGCGGTTGGCCCAAAGTGGCGCGCACAAAATGGGTGTGCCAATAATGCACACGCAGCTCATTTTTTTTCTTTGTTCCAAATTTCACAGTAAATCAGTAATCAAGCACTTAACGTTCAAAAGAAGTTGCTAATACCGTAATTTATATGTACGTCACCAGCATGGAAATTTTGTTGATTATTTTTTCTAGTACATGGAGCAATTGATTTACTAGCATGCGAAGAAAGAAATTAATTGTTGTATGTAATATAACAATGAGATGTGATTTTAGGGTCAATCCTGTCCTAAGTTACGGTAGAAATAGATTAGTATGGTAGACGTAATTGCCATGCAGATGCTTCGTGCTTCCCTGCGAAAGTTTTGTTTTTTTGAAAGAATTAGACTCTTCAAGCTGAAGCTGGTAGCTGGTAGCTGGTAGATAAGACTCCGGTGATGGTAACCAGACCTCCGGCGCGTCTGCCGTCCCGGCGAACAAACCAAAGGCAGCCTTCCGTCGTGCAACTGCCTGTGCCACTCCTGCTACAAGCTCTAGCTCTCTCTCTCACACACACATCGTCATCATGGAGTACCTCCTTTCATGGCAGAGCTGAGACGCAGCAACAGGAAGGGGCAACAACATCATGGCCAAAATGCTGTGACACACAGTCTCTCGCTCGCCATTGATGGGAACTGGGAAGTGGTACTACTTGCTAAAGATGCTGCGACTGATACGTACTATAGTATGTGGAGCAAGCAACAAGCATCATCCATGGCGATGATGGTGTTTGTGTGCTGTCGGGCTAAGTATCAGTGGCTGCAGAGGTCGGAGAGCTCCTTCCTGCCCTCGACAATGTCGTCCAAGAAGTCGTCTAGCTGACAGACGAGACCGTCGGTGCCGGTCCGGAGCACGTCGAGCCACGCCCTGAGCTCGTCCACCTTGTCCTTGACGCCGCCGTGCGAGTCGTCGCACTTGCGGGGGCCCGCCGCCGCGACGGCCCGCTCCACCTCCTCCCGCGCGGCCTCTACGGCCGCTCGCGCGCACCGGAACTCGTACATTCTGATCCCCGTCGAGGCGGCGCCGGCGCCGTCGGCCTCGGCCTCCTCGGCCATCCTCTGCTGCAGCATTGCGATGGACGCCATGAACCCGCCGGCGTCCGCGGCGCCCTCCGCCGAGCACGGCCCCGCGGCCGCGCAGGAGACGGCGCCACTGGCGAGCATCAGCAGGAGCAGCGAGTTGGCGTTGTGCAGCGCGTAGAGCAGCCTGCGGAATCCGTTGAAGCCGCTGAGCCATGCATCCGCGGCGCGCAGCAGCAGCCGCTCGTCCAGCTGCAGTGACAGCGGCGCGATCCTTGCCTCCGACAGCGCCCGGTTCTCCTCCTCCGCTGCCATGGCCTCCCTTCTCGACGCAGAGATCGCCCTCATCACCTACAGAAACCAGACAAATTCCCATAAAAAACAGAGCATCCAAAGAACACATGGCGATCATACACCAAACAGAGCAAGAGCCATTAATGGCGTTGCAGAAACAGAGGGAACTTTCAAATAACATGACAAGATGCAATACTGCTAGTCTGCTACCAACCTGACGCGTGGAGAGAGGGGAAGGGTCCTGGAGCCAGTCGTCCAAGGCGGCGGCGGCGCAGGTCGCGGTAGCGCAGTACCGCTCGACGGCGGCGAGGCCGTGCTTGACGGCAAGGCACGCGTCCCAGAGCCGCGCGGTCTCGTCCATGTACTCGTCGAGCCACCTCCCGCCGGGCGGCAGGTGGAGCTGCCCCACCAGCAGCGTAAGCTGCGAGTGCAAACCCCTGAGCAACGCCGCCGCCCGGAGCAGCGCCGGCAGCGACGACAGCCCACCGCCGCCGCTTAGCTCGTCGAGCCCCCGCGCCAGGGACGTGAAGAAGGCGTTCATAGCGGCCCGCAAACTACGGAAGCCGGTGCTGCGACTGCCAAGAGAAGCACCCGGTGACGACTATATATATAGCGCGCGCGCGCGGGCGCAAGCAGGAGAAGACCGAGGAAGAAGACGGCCCGGGGGGGAGGGGAGGGACACGATCGGAGATCGAGTCGGAGGGTGGTGGGCAATGATGCGTGTCTAGACGAGGGGGGGAAGGGTGATTATGAGGTTGGGCGGAGGCAGCGGCACAGCCATGGCTGCTGCTGCTGCTGCTGCCGGCGGCTTGCCTCTGCCTCCCCTCTCCCGCTCTCCTGCTCGTGTGCTCTCTATGGCGCGCGGGACGGGACGGGTGGATTTTCGTGCGTAGGAGTCGCCGAGTCGGCGTGTTTAATGGTTGCCGGTGTCGTGTCGTGTCGTGTGCCCGCGCGCGCGTCTCAGGAACGGGTTAACCGCCGGCTTCCGGCTTCTTTCACCGCGAATCGCAGAGGAGAGAGCGGGTGTTTGCATCCCACCGGAGGTTTCCGGCGTTGGAATCGGCCGGTGCCGGTGGAGTTTGTTCGGTCTTTGCTCCCTACTCGTCAGCATGGTTTACAGACCGTCCGTCAACTCATCATCGTCACCAGCTCATCCAGCAGACCGCTAGAGTTTAAACGTTCTACAAAATTTGGTAAAAATAGTGCAACCGGCTCCTCTGACATCCATCGGTCCCACGATTGTGGTTTTGTAAAAAAAACTAATTTTTGACCGTGAACTTTTGTAAAAAAAAACTGAAAATATGGCTGCAATACATTCAAAAATCGGTGTTGTCTGCTTGCCGTTTGACTGTCTCTAGCTCAGAAGTAGGTGCCAGTGCAAGTGTAACTCAGATCACCACCTGCTTGGAGGACAATTACCCGACATGCGTGAGATTAGCATGGTTTCCGGTCTGAGCAACCAAGTTCTTGTGATACGTTGTGTTCCCCGTCTTGTCAAACGCCCGAAAAGATGATCCGTGTTAGGGCTCATTTGCAATTGAGTTTTTTTTTAAGAAATTTTAGAGCATTTAGTACAATTACTGTGAAAATCATGTAAAATTTATATGTTTCAAAAGGAGCCCTTAACCTTGCAGACGTAAAATCGACAAGGGTTTTCTGTATACCATAGCATCGGAGGAAATTTGTAGGATTTTTGTACGGAATTAAACGAATGTTTGTAAAATTTCTAAATTCTAAAAGAGCTCAATCGTATTGCAGGAATAGAGAGCACTTTTATTTATAAATGACTCTTTATAGAATTAATCTTAGTAATTGATTACAAAAGGTACGGTTACACCTATTACGTTTTAGAAAATAAGACGCTGAATTTTTTAATGTTAGCTCTCGTATATAAATTAAAAAGTTACACATTTTATTGAGACAAACTTTTGCCATATTATTTTGGTATACCAAAGACATATATTCTAAACATTATTTACGGTCAAAAGCAATGATGTGCTAAACTTGATGGGTTCTAAAACAACTCTATTTTACATCTGGAGATGGTATTAAGCAGTGCAGCAAGGCATCTTCTTCTATTAACTAACATAGATTCAAGCTCTAGTGGTCAACATTATCATGCTTAGGGTCCCCGAATCAAACCACGCTTTTTTGACTAAGGGTGTGTTTGGTTTGAGGCGGGTAAAGTTTAGGAACTAAATTTTAGTTCCTTTTAGTCTCTAAATTGCCAAACATGGGGACTAAAAGAGATTAAAGTTTAGTCCCTAAACTTTAGCCATTTAGTCCCCAAAACCTTGCTAAAAAGGACTAAAAGTGCTAATTACCTCTCAGCCCTGACTCTCTTTTAGTCCTTAGAACCAAACAGGGAGGGACTAAAGTTTAGTACTGTAAAAAGAGGCTAAAGTTTAGTTTAGTCCCTAAAGGAACCAAACAGACCCTAAGATTAGGGTGCTAACGAGAATCGTTCTTTTCAATTGACATATCACCTAGTACTCTTTGTTTAACGGCGCTTACTACTACAAAACTGGCAAAATTCTAGTTTGCACAACGCACGAGCAGAGCAGCGTGCATGCACAGTGGTGTACACTTAATCCCACATTGATTTTCTTGGCTAAGCAGACAGGGAGATGAAGGGGTTGGAAGCAAGAGATTTGTGCTGCACCCACCCCACATGGATTGACTATCCAGGGGGACAAAGAGACTGCAGCTTGAGCTTATTAAGTTACACGTCTCGTTACCGGTTCAATATAAAAGTTTAAACCTACAATTTATATTATATTCTAAAACTTTTCCTCGTGCAATATTCCATTATATTATACTTTGTAGAAATTACTAATGTCATCTTGTTATCAAATCTCAGTCATCCACGCTTTATTATTTGGAGAGCATTGCAGTCTTACTAAATAACTCGATCATAGCTTATATTTTCACAATTATTATATACTAGCTTGTAACTGAATTATAATAATTTTAAGCTGAAATAAATTGGCACTAATCATGGGGGAATGGGGATTGTAGTATTTGCCCTAGTAGGAGTTCAGACTGCAGGGCCAAATGGCTGGCTGGCTGGCTCCATGCATGATGGTGCTGTATTTGTACAAACAAGATCAACTGTAGTAGGAATCGATTGAAGGGGTAGTTGATCTTTTATGTACCGTCGAATTTTGATTCAACAGGTATCGGAGAGTGCTTTGGTGTAGGCTTTGAAAGTGACGGAGCTTACCTTCACAATATGTGAGGAGGTTTTATACCGTCGTATCGACACCAAACGACACGTGGATTACGACTCTGCGGAAACCCCTTGCAATCTGCTGCAGCGGCATATGAGCTGAGCTGATCGAGTGTGCTCCCCTTCGGGTTTTTTAGTGCGTGGTAAGTTGGTAGCTAAGTGTGTAATAATTATTAGCGCATACTTCGCTGTTAGTTCAATGTGATATGGCAATAGTGCTACGTGTGTTAGTTCAGCCTGCATGCAGCGTTTGTTACGCTTGCATGGCTGCCGTGCGCTTGTGCGCCCGCCCATGCAGGCTTCTGTTAGCTAGCTTGCGCATCCGCTTGTACCGGCATATAAGCCTCCTCATTCCGTTGAATACAAACGTTGGGAAATCATCTTCTTCATGGTATCAGAGCCACAACTCTTTCCTCCTGATTGTGCTCGCTCCCCTTCCACTGCCATGGCTTCCCCACCCTCCTCTGAGACCTCTGAGTCCGATGCTTCACCAACCCAAACCCCACCTTCTGCTGCCGCCTCGGTTGTTCAACAAGTTAACATCCGCTCGCACGTCCCTCTTATTCTCGACCTACAGGAGTCCAACTACTGCCAGTGGCGCTGTTTCCTGGATTCTGTGCTCGGCAAGTTTGGCCTCACGCCACACGTCTCCGCGCCTCCACCCATCGACCAGCGCGACGCCAACTGGATCCTCAACGATCACAGCGTCACCAACTGGCTCTACACGACGATCCACAAGGGCGTCTTCGACATCGTCTACCGGCCTCACGCGTCGGCCTACACCATCTGGACGGCCATCGAGAGTCTCTTTCGAGACAACGAACTCCATCGCGCTGTGTACATCGAAGCTGAGTTTCGCAGTCTCCAACAAGGCGACCTCTCCATCAGCGATTACTGCACTCGACTCAAGACGCTTTCCGATGCCCTTCGGGATCTCGGCCAGCCCGTCTCCGAGTCCTCGCAGGTGCTCAATCTTCTTCGTGGCCTCAACCCCAAGCATCGCCACCTCAAGCCGGTCATCACCGCCAAATCACCGCCACATACCTTCATGAGCGCTCGGTCCTTCCTCCTCCTCGAAGAACTGTGCTAGCACCACGACGACAAGATGGCGACCGCTCACGCCTTCGCCACCGGCCACGCCTCACCGTCGCCTCGTCCAACCGGCAACGCTCCTCCCATCAACCCCGGCACCAACTCCAACAACACGGGCGAGACTTCCTCAGGCTCCGGCAACAACTACAACACCTCCCGCAACAACAACAATCGTGGGAAGAAGAAAGGACGCGGTTTCGGCAACAACTCTACACCCCACGGACCGACCGGCATCCCCAACTCCTCCCCAGGCATCCCGTGGCAAACTGGGTATAACCCTTGGACAGGTCTTGTGCAGGCTTGGCCGATGCCGTTCCGGGCTCCCGGCGCTGGCATTCTTGGCCCTCGTCCACCGGTTCAACCCCAACAGGCCATGTCGGCACATCAGCAACAGCTCTTCCCCACTGCCCCTCCACCGACTGCATGGGATCAACAGGCCCTCCTCTCCGCCCTCTCTACTGTCGGAGCACACCAGCCACCTAGCTCTAGTGAATGGTACCTAGACACCGGCGCATCCTCCCATATGTCTCACCAGCCTGGTATTTTCAATTCACCTTAACCTCTTTTATCCCCTGCATCTATTACTGTTGCTAACGGCGCCAACTTGCCGGTCACCCACACGACAAGCTTGCCCCTCTCCCAACACAATTCCCTCTTCCTACACAATGTCCTTATTTCGCCGTTTATGATCAAAAACTTAATTTCTGTTCGTCAACTAACTCGTGATAATAATGTCTCCATTGAATTTTAGTTCAGCCTGCATGCAGCGTTTGTTACGCTTGCATGGCTGCCGTGCGCTTGTGCGCCCGCCCATGCAGGCTTCTGTTAGCTAGCTTGCGCATCCGCTTGTACCGGCATATAAGCCTCCTCATTCCGTTGAATACAAACGTTGGGAAATCATCTTCTTCAATAATGTCTTGTTTACACTATTGTTTTGTATGTGTGTAATTATAATAAGGTCTATTTATGGTACACAATAGATAAGACTAATCTGAACTATTGATTAAGTATATTTAAAATAATTAATTAAAAAATAAAACGGGGTAATCAGCTTGACCATAGAAAGTAATTTGTATGCATATCCCAGCGTGGAAATTTTGTTGATTATTTTTTCTAGTACATGCAACAATTAATTTACTAGCATGCGAAGAAATAAATTAATTGTTGTATGTATATGGACCTACACATATTAAAAAAATATTGTATGATCTCTTAACTTCTATCTAAGTAATATATCACTGATATCAAATCTGAGTCGTTTGATCATATAAATTATGACAGTCTAAAAAAATTAGGGACAATATAAAATTCTCCTCTTAAAATAAAAACTACTTGATATATAGTATAACGAATATAGATATTACTACCGGTTAAAAATGTTAAATCCAGTAATTCTATGGAACGAAAATAATATACTAGTATATTGTCAAGAAAGGTTGCACGTGTTCCACCTCACTCTAATTGAACAGGCCAGTATTTAATACGGACAGCTCCTTTTCCTGCAGGGGTTGTCTTGGCCGGTGGGTAACACAATCTCAGAATCAGTACTGCTAATGATCCGCTTGTTTTTAATATCATTAACACCTATCTATGTCACGAGTAGTTTTATGCACCTCTCGTGTGCGTGCGTGCGTGCGTGCGTGAGGAGAGCTAGGCTGTAAAAAAGATCGCGGAACACGAGTAAATTTTTTCCGTCTCTTGTTTGAGAACTGGAGATGCATTATGGGCGGCTGGGGTGGTGCAGTTTGCAGGGGCGTCGCCATCGTGTGGTTGGTTTCAACGTCGGAGCAAGCGAAATCTATCGTTTGTCGGGGCGACACGGCAGCATGTGACGCCGCTAGCTGCGCCTCCGTCGCTCCGACGACGGCCGGCGGAGAGCGAAAGCGATTCGGCGGCGCTGCTGCGTACGTGAACGTTTCGTTGTCACTCGAGCCGGTGGTGTGACGGAGCCAGAGCCGTGGGCTAGTCTTCAACTCGACGGTTCAGGCCAGGTCTCGAATTGGACGGCTGGTGAGGCCGGAACGGCCCATGCGAACACGACGTCCTCGCGCCATTTATTCAACTATGTCGTGGGCTCGAAACTGGACTGACCAAAAGCCCCGACGCCTACGGTCTCAAAGGAAAAGCCCAACGTTGCATCTCAGAATCTGTCTCTATCCTGCCCTCGCCGTGCAACACAGGCCTTCCCGTTGCGGCGGCCCACACGCAACCGCCGCCCAGGCATCACCACACCACCGACGCGCCACGGGGTGGATGAGCAAAGTGGCTCGTGATGTCGCCGCACCAAACCTCGCTGATATGCATCACGGCCTGGTCGAGCCTCACGTTGCTCGTTACAGGGTGATAGACAGACAGCATCGATTAATCGATAGCAAAAAAAAAATGTAAAAAACATTGCGCGTTTCTGTCGGTTGTCTGCTTCCTGTTGTCCATCGTGGACGGGCACGGAACGATGGTATTGATCACCATGAGTACAGTTGCCATCTCGCTCTTTACGCAACCAACAGTGGATGCAGGCATGCAGCCGGCGGTGCGTCGCAAAGCTGGACTTTGCAATAGTCGCGAACTCGAGTGCTCCTGCACTCCCGCCGCTAGACACCGTTCCGTCGTGAGGTTTTTGTTACCACAAAAAAAGGCGTCGTGAAATTTATGTCCGGGTCCTGTCCAATTCCAAATCCCAAAGATTCTGCCTTTGTCCGGATGCACAAGCCTCCAAACACAAGCGGGGCCGGGGGCCCGGCGACTGTGAGGACGCGGGCTCCGGGCTAGCCGTCGATGGCCGCGCAGAAGCACGGCGTCACGGCGACGAGGCCTCGGGATCCGGATCGCCGACGGGACCGGGCCGTGCTGCGAGTTGTGGTAGTCAGGAAGCGAAATACCCGGGCAGCATTCAATTCCGCTGTTCACCGCTGTCAGGAGGGGAGGGGGGGCCGGGGGCGCAGGGCGCCGCTGCGGCCACGAGACTCGGTGCGGCTCGCTCGCCTCGCTCCAAGCCTCCGACGTCGCGTCGTGTCGCGGGGCAGACGCAGATCTGGTCCGGTACGACAGGCGCAGGCAGGCAACAACGGTGTTGGCCTGGTGGGGGAGAGGCGTGATGCGTGAGGCGTTCGCGTCGCGCGCACGGTCCCCGTCCGCCCCCCTGCCCGTGGCGAGAGCGGTGATCATGGCTCGTACGCCCGCGGGTGCAGAGGCGTGTGTGCCCGGCCGCCCCCGCGCACGGACGCGGAGACGCAACGCGTTGTCCCAGTGTTCGGGACGTGACGTGCGGACGAGCTCTAATCCATCGTGTTCCTGTCGCGGAATCGCAGTAACCAGTAAAGGAGTCTGCACGAGTGCACGGCAGTAACACTCTGAGAGCGACTACCACAGTATAGATCAGACCGTTCCTGTTGTATTCTGTACTAAATAAAACTAGAAGAGAAAGAGAATAGAGTATTTTAAGAGCCATCTTTATAGCTAATCAATCCTTATTACCTTAAACGTCATTTACGATAGCTAACAGTCGAATCTAAATCGTTAATTAAGTGTGTTTAAAATAATTAATTAAAAATGAGCTAATTAGCTATAAATCTTTTCTACGTGCATTATATGTAATCGTTACATATATATATATATATATATATATATATATATATATATATATATATATATATATATGCGCGCGAGCACATGTATTAAAGAAAAGTTAGGTCACCGATTTAAAATCCAACCTGTTGGATTATATAGATTAAATGTTACATAAAATTCTTCTAATACTATGTATTAATTATTTATAATGTTATCATATCTCTAACAAAAGTGAACAACTTATAAGGTTATTCACAATGGGGTTTTATGGTATTAATTAGTATGATATATCAGATTTTTTGCTGATATGACATTTAATTAATGAGTAAAAAAAAGAAAGTAGTGTCATCACCATGATATGATACTAACCCGTTCACAAGACAGATGAAACGAAATAAAACGTCCACTAAGAACCAAATCGTTTCATCATAGAGAGGGTATTTCATAAGATCTAGTTGTATTTAATTACACTGGTTAGTCTAGAAAATAGTGAAATAAAATTCTCCACTGAGAATGAGTATTTATTCAGTTATAAAGCTGATGTGACATCTTAGAAAACAGTATTATGAAACTACCACTGTGAATAGCCTAACTAGGTGAAGTCTGAGCAGCAGGAACCCCTGCTCTGTGAGAAGGGACACGTAGTACTCAAAAATAAAATCTTTTTACCGCAGGCTGCCGCTGCCATGGTTGCGCTTTTTCATCAAACGTTCGTGCATACAAACTGAGCTCAAAATCCAAATCATTACGACGCCCGCCGGTTCGACCACACCCTCTCATCCGTGCTCGAAAGTCGAAACGAGACCACATGTCGGGCTAGCTTACGGTGAATTCAATCAAACGTCAGGTGATTAACGACGAGGCGTACGGGGCCAGTTAATTAGCACACTGGAAATCTGGAATCGTACACTGTGGTTTTCAATTTAGGGGTTCAATTAATGAGGCCGCCTCTGACTGCCAGCGTCTATGCATGCTTCACAACTCACAAGCGTTGGGTTGCTTCTGCCGTGAGCGAAAAAAAGAAGAAGATGCGAGTAGTAAAGTAAACCATAAATCTGGCCTTCCGTCGAGCTCACAAGCGGCACAGCCCGTGACATCTTCTGCTGTAGTAGTGCTTGCTTGCTAGTTGCTATGTGCTATTCTGGCTGGCTGGCTGCTATGCCAAGTCGCTGCCTTGATTTGATGTTTGATTCGTTCTTGGCCTCTACAAGTACTAGCAGCCTATTATACGAGAATCTCGAGCTGGCGACTAGTACCTATACAACGCCGAGTATGCAATCATGTAAGAGTAGATCCAGGGCTCAATAATGTCTCCATCCATGCAAAGGTGTCATGAAATCCATCGTGCAAGGTCATCCTTGATGTATCTTGCTTGAGAGAAACAGAAAGGTTAATTTGGAATGTGTACACTACGATATGTGTGCAGCGGAGGTCCGGCCAAAAACCCCGCACATTGCGATTGTTGCCGTATTGACCAATCCATCTCGTTTTGGAGCTAACAATGCAAATGAAACTGGCATATTATTCTCTTGCGAGCGCAGGCAGGCACGTGAAGTGACAGACAATGCCAATAAGTATGTTATCGTATATGATTATTGTTAATTTAGTACTGCAGCAACAGCATCTCGGTTTACCTCCTCATCTCACTTCGATCTCCAGGGATAAATAATCTTCAGGAGCAGTGACATGAGCGTAATTAAAAAACCATCACATCTGTTAGTTAGTACTACTTTATTACCACTACGAATGAACTGCATGCTGTTATGCAACTGTGCATATAGATACAGCAAATCTCATATGGTTTATTGCCACTAACAGCACAGTAATGTGCCCAGCTAGATCAGGTTAGGGCTAGTGTGTTTAACCTGATGAGCTATAGAGTAATCGATCAGCATCCAGAGGTGAAATGCGGTCCTGTTCACCTAATTGTCAGTTCCTGTCCGAATTCCGAGATAGCCAAACAGACAGATTACTGTGTCATATGATTCGGAGAGAATCGGAAATCGGAAGATTTTTTAATGCTTAGCCGACGATATTTTATTAGTTAAAAAATATTTTAGTAGAAAATAAAGCAAAATACATTCAACGTTTGCTGGCTTATTTGGCAAAGAAAAATAGAGTACGTTATAAGAAATTAATCAGTCAATTAGATATCCAGGAGTGTTAATTTCATTAGTAGTCTTAGGCTTTGCATTTTAACAAGACTCGTTTTGAGGAATTCATGGAATAATGAATTAAGAAAGAAAAGATATGAGTCTACCGTTTACAAAAAAATAACTCACGATAGTCTTCACCTGCTTTTTCCCGGGTACTTGGGTTCAAATACCCAGGAATTTTTTGTTTTGTTTAGTGGCTTCGTAGAATTCTGAAAACACAAGTTTTCTTGAAGCCTCTTGCTCATATCTCTCATCAAAGTGTGCTATTCTATAATGTGTCTTTAGCAGATCCCTTGCTAATCAAAGCGAGCTTTCAAATATTTGTCCCACATTCATTCGTGAAGGGTTTTGACTAATGAAACATAATTTACGATATCATCAAATATTGCATTTGTTTGAAATATTTTTCTTGAGTTTTAAAACCCATCAATTTTTTTTTGTTTTATATGACGCTCTAAACAAAATATTTTTGATAGCTCCTCTAACATCAGAGAACCGATTATAGATAGCAGTCGCTCGATCTGAGCCACCCGATCGAGATCCGACGATGTGAAATTTGTCTTGACTACCATAAAGCCTTACTACAGACCTTACGAAGCGAACTTTATCGTCGAGAAGCCTTACTTCTGTACCGTCGGATCTCAAGTAAACGGCTCATATCACACAACTACTCTCTACAGTGAGCTTTTCAAACTATATAATCTCTCTCGTTTAGTGACACGCTCTCTCCGTCTCTTTAAGCAGCGCTGCCCTTTCGTCCTCCTTACACTCTCACACGGCTGCACCTACACTACACCTCTCAGTGTCACAGCTCCATCCTTGTATCGCTCGCAGCTCGCAAGTGGCACCGTACCCCGGGGAGCACACGTGCGTACGCTTTCTCCTCGATCGCGCGCGTCGCGCATTGCCGTGGCGCGTGCGTTAGCCGGGCGGCGCGGACGTGGTGGTGGTTGATGGCGAGCGGCGGCGGGGAGCACTTCCTGAGGCAGCTGAGCGCGAGCAACAACGGGGCGCGGTACCAGGTGCCGCGGGGAGAGGCGGAGGACGACGAAGGCGGCAGGAGGAGGGGGTCCAGGCGGTGGTCGAGGAAGAGGGCGGCGAGGGGCGGCGGATACGGCGGGAAGAGGGAGGCGGCGGCGGCGGCGGCGGCAGGGAGGAAGCGGGTGATGGTGGTGGTGGACGACAGCTCGGGGGCCAAGCACGCCATGATGTGGGCGCTCACGCACGTCGCCAACAAGGGGGACTTCCTCACGCTGCTCCACGTCCTCCCGCACGCCGGCGCCGGCAGAGGGGAGGACGCCCCCTCTCTCGCCAACTCGCTCGGCACGCTCTGCAAGGCCTGCAGGCCAGAGGTAATACAGCCGTGCGACTCCACTCTCTTTGCAGTTTACCTGTGCTCGATCTGCGTCTCCAAGTTACAAAATTCTGTGCGCTTGCCAGCGAATCAATTCATGCTTCTCTCTCTTTGGTCATCTTGGCGTTTAGGCTTGGAGGCAATGCACAGTAGAATCAATCACTAGCACTAGTTCACATTTCACAAAGAACTAAGCTAAGAGAGAGATGTTTTGTTAGTGAACCTTATCTCCATAAGTAAAAAAAATGGCATCATGAGAGCTTGACCAATCAATCATATAAATCAGATCAGATCAGATATAATATCACAACATGGAGTACATGAAAAGGGCAGCATGTTCCACTTTTCGTGGGTGAATGGATCTTGGCAAGCCTAAAAGATCTCAGTCGTGATAAAAATCAACTAGAAAGGAACGAACATGCTTCAATCAAAATCCTATCTAAACCGGCCGTAAACAATGGCATTGTTGAATGGAATCGTATCATTCCTCCATCTGTTTGCTTCAATCAAAAGTCAGCATTTCAATGTAGTGTGTACTACTCCTCCATGTTTAAGTGTAGCAGTGCGTGCATGGACAATTCCTTTGTCCTATAGCCTGTGCAAAGGACTGAGGAGCTCATACGAAATTGGGGTGTGAATGTTGGTAGGTGGAGATTGAAGCACTTGTGATCCAAGGACCGAAGCTGGCCACTGTACTCAGCCAAGTGAAGAAGTTGGAGGCCTCTGTGCTTGTGCTCAGCCAATGCAAGCCATCACAGCTCTGCTGGCTGAGTTGGTAAGCAATTCACCTCAGTCATACTACCGCTGTACATTTGTCTATCTTATCCCTATAGACTGTACGTGTATTAAAAAAAAGTGAAGCTCAGGTCAGCTATGAACAGAAACTTGCCTGGGAGAATTAATCATGGTGTCAGTCTCTAGTGCTTCAAATTTTTTCAAATGTCCAGGTTTATGCATGCCTATGTCCCAGTAGAAACCTTTAGTTGCACATCATTATTGTATTATACATATAACAGTTTATGCTTATCTTAAAAAAGGTTCTTTTACAGTACAGCTCTTTAAGCTTATTTCTTATAAGGGGCAAAGAGTAGTAATAAATCAGACCCATTAATTTTATTAGAAATAAAAATTTATGTGTTACAACTAATTAATATACATTAACAATTGACTTCTCAAAAAACATAGAAATAAATATAACAATTATAGGTGACATGTTACCTCCTTCCTGTAGCCGTTGTATCAACCATGATAAATGGTGCATGCTTATTTGAGTGTGCTGTAAAATTTGCCTATAAAAAATTAATGTAGGAAGACTTGCTTACCACTAGATCTACATTTGTGGGGAATCTTCTGTAGGGCTTTGTGGCCGCCTTTTGTGATAAGTAGGGCAACTAACCAGCAGTGATCAAACTGTTGGGGGAAAAGAACCCTAATTCACCACCGTTCAGCAGCAGGGTCCATGCCTTCTGTGAAAATTGACACTAGGGAGGGAGCAGGTCCATGTGCTATCCATAAATCACAGATGCGTTTCTTGTCCTTTTTAGCCGCAACTCAACCTAAATGAAAGCAAGAATCCTACACACACACACACACCTAATTTTTGCTATGTTCACGTGGACAAGGTAACAATCACGCATCATGAACACATTGATGTCGAGTCAGGAAAAGTTACTTTTCATCTTGTCGTGACTAGCTAGCATAGCAAGCACTTGATGAGCAAATGCAAATCAGCAAATGTGTCTGCCTGCAACTTGCAGCTTCCTGCGAAGCAGCAGCGAGGAGTTCGTCGAGCAATGCATCAACCAGGCTGAGTGCCTGACGTTGGCAGTGAGGAAGCAGAGCAAGGGCGTCGGTGGGTACCTCATCAGCACCCGGTGGCAGAAGAACTTCTGGCTCCTCGCTTGACAAGCGCCTTCACATCTACATGATCATGTTTTACCCCGTATATCTGCCATTCTGTTTTTAACTGAGTGCATCATGGAAGCCTCCCAGCTGCCCCCCTGCCATGCATTGTTGTGTGCCACTATGGAAGTGTGGATCAATGCTACTACCCATTGTAAAGCCCAAAGGAGCCCTAGATCTGACCAAACCTACTCCCCCCTCTTCTTTTCAGTGTGTGTAATCTTGTAGTGTACTATTCTGGAATATTGCATAAATGGATATTTTCTATTGTGATGTTGTTGTTCATGACTTCAACTACATTTGATGGTGTTTTCTTGTTATACTGCGACTCTTGATTCCTTGTATAAAACGATTTGCTTATACAAGTCATAAGTTGTTTCAGAATTTATAGTCCTTTTCCTTTTTTTCTTCCATGTTTGTATTTCACAAATAAATGACTCGTTTTTATCAAAAGAGAATAAATTAAAGGCAAAAAAATTGTTTGAGTTGATTTATTAATTCTTGTGTATAAGTGTATAAGTTCAAAATGATTAATGTAAGTAATAAGAACCAACCTAATAGCTCGGTTGCTTAATCCCTCCACGAAATCAAGCAATAGCAGGCCATTTTCGCAGATGCTTAAGAGCTCTCTCACTTGGGAGCAGTAGAGATACAGTGGGTGAGTGGCAATGGTTCCTAGTGATCTGTGAATCCCAGCACACCCGTGGGGCACAGCCTTCAAGATTGCCAGTTTGCCACCAATAGCCAGATGACAATTGACAAATGCAAACCCCCTCAAAATGTTACAATGTATACAAGGTAGAAGCACATACATCTCACTCACGATGTGTGTGTTGTGTTGCCTGATTAATCTAACTGCAGATTGTTGTCCAACATATTCATGGGATGGATACCCAAATCCCAAGCCTTCTATGGTCAATAGAAGGTCCGGTAGCTGAGGTCTGAGACAGGCAGAGACCGGATTCACAGTTGTCTTAAAAAAACTTTATTTCTAGCTTCTTATCTACCATTAGTTTACAAATTAAAAAAATAATACTCCTCAACTATAACACTTTATTATATTAATAAGAGATGGTTGTTCTTTTACATTCACTGCTAGTTTATCAATTGTCTTAAAGTAGAATAAAATATTTGCAGTATTGAGAGAGTATCATCTATCATGATAGTACCAACACAGTGGCAGAAGCACTCACTGAACAGGGACCATTCTGTCCTGGTTCTTGCATGGAGATGCCAAGATGGCTGCAGCACCATTATGGTGCTTGAAATGATACATTACGAGAGCCAGAGGCTAGCGGCAGCCTCGCTCATCAGTCATCAGTATCATACTGGCAGTATCATGGGAGTCGAGGGACAAGCTCATGATTCTACCGTCCCATTAACTCTTGCAGAACACTGCACATGCTACAGGCCACACGGTGGGGGCAAGAATAGATAGATTAAAACCACACTGCAAACATATAAAAACATAGGGAAAAGCTTCTGGGTTTGATATTGAAATGCACAGGAAAGTTGAGAAAAAAAACTGTTGTAATTTGGAAACGTTTTAATGCAGATCGAAAGTAGGCATGTTTGTAGAGTGCTCTAAGTAGTATTCGGGTTGTCATGATCAATCCAATATGTGCTAATCTATGCAGTTAATAATAGCACTGAACAAAAAAAGGACGGCTAACTTTCTTTCCACCGATCTACTATGAAAATACTACATGCGTCTGCGTCTCTTGGCATTTTCTGTGAATGATTCCCATGCATTATGGTCCAGACTGCTAAAATCTTCTAGTTCCGCAATGGTAAGAAGGTACTGTGTAAGCTTCACCAGCTCTTGATCAGTGCTTCTATTTGAATGGGTTCTCTTATATGGTTTGATCACAAGACCATTCTGTGGATTCATGACAAAATTCCTCCTGAGGTCATCAAACATGATTGTGTTTGTTTCGTTGTAGTACTGCATGTGAAAGAAACAGAGGCAATGAGCAAATAACTCAACAAGGATTGGTCACATATTCACTGGTACTAACCTCAGAGAACTGAGTCCAAATGACACCAAGAGGCTTGCAGTCAAAAGTTTTCTTTCCAGATGACTGGTTTTCAGATTGCACAGTTATCATTGCCAAATGATCAAGAAGAGCAGTAATTTTGTAGTTGGCGTTATCAAGAACTCCAAGTTGACCCATTTTCAACTCTACCCACTTCATGCTACATTCAAAGGTCAATTGTATTTTTATTTACTTATTTCACAGCAACTAACTGATAGTTTTGAGTAGCAAAATGCTTACCCAGTTGCTGACCATATCATGATATCATACTCTGAATATGCAGCAGTGAGGAACTCGTGGAGATCTGCAAAGAAGAATTTGGCATGAATCTTTATGGCAGCTAATCGCCAAACATAACAGTAGTGATGGAAGGTGCACTTACATGGACGCATCAGTTCAATGGGATTCTCAGCAGCAGACCTATGGTCGAACAGAGTATAATCAATGTCTAAGACAAGCAGTCTTTTCCCTTTGCGGCATGGATTCAATATCTTGATCTACAGAAAGTCAGGAATAGAAAAAAAACAAAAGATAAATTAGATGGCCATGCACGTTTATCAAGACAGAAAAAGCTCAGCAGCTTGCTTTCATAACAAACAGCCTCCACTCATCCACTGGCTGCTTCTGTTGTCGTCTCAACAGTATGACTAATATATTAGGAACCAATAGATTATTACATTAAGTACAAGACACACTAGAGTTATTGTCATGGCCTCAGATTATGGGATGAAGGGCCTGGCCCGCCTGTGAACAGTACCGCCGCTACTGTAGCAGTTAGGTTAAATTCTGTTTAAATTAATTAGTTAAAAGTCCAGATTAGATAAGACTCTATTTCAGTTAGGATTAAGAGTTGGATTAGATTAAAACTGAGAGTTGGATTAGATTAAAATTTTGGTTGTAGATTAGATCAGCCTTGTGCCTATATAAACAGGGCTGATGCACTAGGGTTATTGTCGAGTATTCAATTTGGCTTGTGCCTTTCTTGTATTCCTGCCTCCTCGTCGCGTCACCGCAATGGCGCCGTCGCGATGGAGAGGTCCAGGGCCTCGACCAACTATCTCTTTTAAATACAGTTCAAGACGATTAGTCTCTACCAACCGATGTGTTATCCTTGCCGACTACGAAGCTCGGATACTTCTCAGAACCTGCGTATCAGTATCTGATACGTATCCGGATACGGATACGTATCCGATACTTCCGGATACGTATCCGGTACGTATCCAGCGATTTTCTATTTTCCAAATAATTAAATTAATTCGGATACGCACCCGATACTGCGGGATACGCAGGCAAAACGCAGGTTTTTTTTCTATCGCTATCCCGAGCGGTCACGCACTCACGCCAAGCCACAACCATCACTCCAGAAAGTCCAGATCCAGTCTTGACGCGCCGCCGCCTCCCATCTCGTCGCCGCCTGCCGTCGACCGCCGCCGCACCGCCGACTGCCGCCGCCGTGCTGCCGACCCCCGCTGCTCTGTCTCCCGCGCTCGTGCAGCTGGATGGATCTCGTCGGTAGTCGCCTCGTCTCCTCGTCATGCCGCCGTGGCTTGGGGCAGCCGCCGGGGCTTAGGGCAGCCGCCGGTTGGCGCATCGTCCAGCGGTTTCATCCAGTGAGTAGATCCACCGCTTCTCTTTCTCTCTGATTTTCTCACTGTTTTTTTCTCTGGTTTTCTCATTTCATGGCTTTCTATGCTATCCGCTGGCTTAGTGTCTCGTTCTCTTGTTTTTGCTGGCTTAGTGGCTTTCTATGCGTACGTAGAACTGTAGATTAATATTTGCATATTAATGTTCACTTGTTTTGCTGATGGTGAAATTTGTTCATTTACTTATTACATTTCTGTTGTTAATTTTATATGCATTATATATATATATGTGTGCGTGTATATATATGTGTGTATATATTATATATATATGTGTGCATGTATATATATGTGTGTGTATATATATATGCGTATCGCCGTATCCGTGTTTTTTGAAAAAAGACGTATCGAAGTATCGCCGTATCACGTATCCGTATCCGTATCCACGTATCTGGGTAACGTAGCTTGCCGATGACAACTTAGTATTAGACGGCTCAAGTTCACCATTCGCTGCGATGAATTCCCAATCTGGCACCGGTTTGGGGAGCACCATCGATGACATGCTGAAGGCTATTATGCAACGCCTAGATGCCATCGAAGAGAGGTTGCAATCACTGCAACCACTCCAGGCGAAAGTCGTACAATTGAAGAGAAGTTGTAGCCGACCCAGCCCTTGGAGGAGAGGCTAGCCACGTTGGAGGTGCTCGTCCAAAATCCTGTCCTACAACATCCTCAGACCACCACTGATCCCGAGGATCCTCCTCCACGCCACCAAGGAGGGAGGCAGCGAAGGCCGCTTTGTTGGTGGTGTCGGCAGCCTCGGCAAGGCAAGTCAGGCGACGACGGCTCAGTCGGCGACGTCAACAGTGCTGCGGAGGCCAACGCTACTTTCCTGACCACGCAAAGCACACCCTCACGAGCACGGATGGTGGCCTGGCTGACGGTTGGGGGATCAACGTGGGCTGCCTTGGCGGCACCAGTAGCCCAGCTCAAGGACGAGCTGGTTTTCAAGGGGGGAAGAGATGTCATGGCCTCAGATTATGGGATGAAGGGCCTAGCCCGCCTGTGAATAGTACCGCGTGGTACTATAGCAGTTAGGTTAAATTCTGTTTAGATTAATTAGTTAAAAGTCCAGATTAGATAAGACTCTATTTCGGTTAGGATTAAGAGTTGGATTAGATTAAAACTGAGAGTTGGATTAGATTAAGAGTTGGATTAGATTAAAATTTTGGTTGTAGATTAGATCAGCCTTGTACCTATATAAACAGGGCTGATGCAGTAGGGTTATTGTCGAGTATTCAATTTGGCTTGTGCCTTTCTTGTATTCCTGCCTCCTCGTCGCGTCGCTGCAATGGCGCCATCGCGATGGAGAGGTCCAAGGCCTCAACCAACTATCTCTTTTAAATACGGTTCAAGACAATTAGTCTCTACCAACCGATGTGTTATCCTTGCCGGTGACAGTTATGGTTAACACCAAGGTAATAAATATCTGATAGCGGGCGATACAGTAGATGCCACATTCCTATGGCAGAATTTAAAAAACATTCTTTTAAGTTAATGATGACTTGTAACACAAAAAGACATCTAGTACAGGGTCCACAGCATGCCAAATATCAATCAGAAGAAAAAATAATACATGCATGGTTGTCACGGCGCCCCGGCGAAACCAGTCGCCAGGGGGCCGACTGGACGCCTAGGCGTCGCCTAGGCGACCAATTAAATTCAGCATGCAAAGGTCAGCACTTTGCATTTCAGTGAACCCATTCATTGTCCCATTGGAACTCTGCAGTGCTACCTTCTCTGTTGCTGCCTACTGGAAACTGCTGCCTTCTCTGCTTGCTGCGGCGAGGGAGCACAGGGGAGGGGGAAGCAGGGGAGGGAGCACAGGGGAGGGAGCCGAGGCAGCCGGGCGGCCGGTGGCCGGGCGGCGCAACTGCGCAAGGGGAAGCAGAGCAACTCGCTAGGGGAACCGGAGATCTGGCGGCCGGCGGCGCTGCCCGGGCGGCGCAAGGGGAAGCGGAGCAACTCGCTAGGGGAACCGGAGATCCGGCGGCCGGCGGCGCAAGGCACAGGAGCAGATCCGGCAGCCGGCGAGCGGCAGCGCAAGGGACTGAGGCGGCGGCGCAAGGGAAGAGGCGGCGGCGCAAGGGAGGAGGAACCGAAAGGGCCTGGGCACGCCTTAGAGGCTTAGAAAATAGACACGGAGGCACGGACCCTAGGCGCCCGCCCAGAGTCTCTTGGCGACCGCCTAGGCGCCATGGGCGACGCCTAGAATCTCCAGGCGGGCGCCTAACTCACCCAGGCGAGGCGATTCAGCCAGGCGTCCGATGGTGACCGCCTGGACGCCTTGTCGGCGCCTAGGCGACGCCGTGACAACAATGAATACATGTACATAGCTAGATGCATGATAAACTAATACTTTGTTAGTTTGTTGCAGAATTGGACCTTATCCAGCTTGTGAAGTGCACAGCCATTGCAACAGCTACACTTCTCCACCCGCACCTTGTGCCCAACGGCCCAAGAACCACCAGAAACAGCAGGCTTGTGGAACATAGCAGCAGATTACAGTAGCTTGACATTGGCCGCAAAAATGTCCAGATTTGTTATTCACAAACACTACCTCCACTTGGGGGTGTATACTTAACAGATCACTGCTAAGAGAATTTTCCGGCTATGGGTGGGTTCAATCAGTCCACCCAAAAGGGGAAATAATCATTCACTGTTATGGCTTTGGCATATCAGGGAATTAAATAACATGGTATTTCTAGTTTTTTAGATGATGTATTCTAGGATCAATATGCTGAAACTATATATTACAAGTCACAACATGAACCATGAAGGAAATCTTACCAACTTCGCTAGATCCAAGGGACAGGTACTAAGAGGTGCATTAGAATTAGTAAAAGAAAGAACAGTCATAAAACCATAAAAGCATGTGTAAGGAAGAAGCATATAACAGGAAATGAAAATGACATGGAAATATACCTTATATTGACTCGCACGCCGTTTCAGTTTTTGCTTATATACCTCTTTATCCTTGATAGCTGTAACTTCATTCTGGTCTATTTCATAATCATTGAGTATCTCTGGATCATCTTCTTGGTCCACGAATATTTCATCTTCAACAGTACTGAAAATTTCAGTCCAAGACAACATAAGAAACACAAAAAAGTAAATAGTAAGAGCCTTTTAAATGGGACACAAATTCATAGCCTATTAATTCAAACTTTTGAAAAGAACCATTCTACTTGAGATGTGATGTAGCAAAAGAGTTATTTGAACCCTTCAAAAGAACCTGAAAATTTTAAATTTGAATATGCTGCTGTTAAGTAAAGCCAAAATGCTCAAATAACTAGTCGCCAACCTGTGCAAAGCACTGCCACCTAATAATAATTGTGAACTTCATAATTAATAAATATTGAGTTGTGTTCAGTTTAGAATCTCAATTGTAATTTTTTCATGATTTAATAATTCTGAAATTAGTAGTTAATAAATACTGAGTTATACTCAGGTTAGTGTTATATATATACACATGATTTAATAATTTGGACAATTTTAATTAATAAAAATTGAGTAATAACTTATGCTTGGTTTGGAGTCTTGCTTTTTAATAATTGTGAAATTCAGAAATATCAAATTGTATTTGGTTGGAGATATAATAGAGGAGATGAGCTTTAGAAAGAGTCCACAAAGTTGAAGGTAGATTTGAAAGTAAATGGCCTGTAGGATTTACAGTCATGATCGTATAACTCATCTAATTAACAGCCAAATATTTCTAGTTAACGTGGGAGCTCCAATAGAGTGCCCAATTAGTATAGGTATAGATATTAAAATGAGGTCCATCTCTCGCAGTTCATACTTGGAAACGACAATAAGGATCTGGTTCGTAAAAAATGATCCCTCACCTCACAATGCTTTACTAAAAAGTCACAAGTGTCACTCCAATGTGTATATCCAATGTATAATGTTTCACAAGCTTTCTTAGCAAACCCACCATAAGGCATTTTCCCCGTAAATGGGATGACTTTGTGCACTTTACATACATTTTTCCCACCATCCACTAATCCTACAAATGGGAGTGCTGGGGAATGGAGAACATATTAGGGACAAGAAAAACATGCCAACTGAAAGTTTTATGCAACAGCTATCCCAATTGCAATTTGCAAACTGTACCATCTCACTGTATATAATAAATTAATAGGGCTAATTGGGGATTGACATTCGGTTGTAATTATATATGTTTTCTGAGGAATATATATAACCTTTCAAATTTAGAGCTTATTATATATTTACTTGAAATCCGTTGCAAAGCATGGATATTTGGTATTTGGTAAGTATTCATGAAATTGTGATCCACCTATGTGCAGAAAATCATATTGGATCAGTGGCTCAGTGCACGCGGTTTGAAAAATTTACCAAGCAACAATGTTCACAGAAGAGGAAAAGCATAATGGGCAACTTCACAGCAAAAAATGGAATGCATAGAAGCTGACCAAACTGTCGGTAGGAAGGTGTTCAAATCCAACAAAGCAGACTTTCAGATTAGAACACACATATGGCATTGTAGGATCATAGGTCTACATAGTACTGCCCAAACATACTACTAAGTACGGAGCAACTAATTTGCTCCTGGATCATCATTCAGGTTCAGCATATCTCCAAAAATATGCCAATGTTCAATCACCTCCAAAAACATGCTGACTGAACATAGCATTACTGATTGCAGTATTGCACAATTTGCATCACTAAAATAAATAGTCACCTTCACCGTCCAATTTGGCAATTTCACCTCACTACACAGAAACATATCGGAAAAGAAATTAACACAGGCCTCTAGAGAATTTTTTATGCACTAAATTAAGGCCAAGCCCAAATAAATTGAGTATCGCAACTGCAGCATAAACCGTGAGGGATCAAGGTTTAAGAAGATCATTCTTTCCACTCAGATGAACACCACCTGCTGCATCGTCACCCATATAACGCCCCC
This sequence comes from Zizania palustris, assembly GCA_019279435.1. Classification (NCBI taxonomy): domain Eukaryota; kingdom Viridiplantae; phylum Streptophyta; class Magnoliopsida; order Poales; family Poaceae; genus Zizania; species Zizania palustris. Next base: position 8,294,110 of record JAAALK010000282.1, read on the forward strand.
TCCATTCCTTAAACTCGTTGAAACAAACATTTCCACATTCTGCACCATTTAAGGTCAAAGCAAACTTAAGTACTTAATATGCCGCTCCCAGGCTCCCAGCATACCAGTCCATAAGAAACAAGCAACAATTTCGAAGCATGAACAACGCGATGCAAACGGGTCGAACGAACAGTAACCAAACAAATCTAGGGTTTAGTGGTTAGATTTCCCAGCACTCCAAATCTCACCGATCCCGTTTCAAAACCGGGGTGACCTCAACAATATGTGCATGTCCCTCGGACGATTCACCAACCTAAACCCAACACTCCCCTGGATGGTCACAAACTAATCATCCAGCTCAACGACGACTATGCAAGCGCTTTCGCAACAAGGAATTCCAAGCACACAAGCGAATAGACAAGACAGAGATGGAGGTGTAGGATTGATTGCCCTTACCCAATCATGGTGAACTTGCTGTTAGGCCTGAGGGGGAGGGAGGAGAGGAGAACGGAGTCGTCGTTGAGCAAGAGCTTGGGGTAGAGCAGTTTCTGCCGTATGGGGAGCACACCCGTGACCTCGCAGATGCGCCGCTTCAGCTCCCCCATCGTGTCGTCCCCCACCATCCGCAGCGTGTAGTCCTTCCCTCTCCACTTCGTCACCAGCGTCATCTCCTCCGGTGGCGCCGCCTCTCCCACGGCGGCAATCGCCTCCGCGTCCAACGCCGGGGCCATCGCCGAGGACGAGGACGAGGACGCCTCCGCCATCGGCTTGGTGGTGTCTGATTTTGGGGAGAGAAGAACAAGAATCTCTACAGAAAGAAAGGAATGGAAGACGAGTGGCGGCGTCGCGGCGATACGTAACCGCTGCTGGAAGGCGGAAATGAGTTCTTTCATTTGGGAAAAAAAATAATCATATACTCTCTACATCTCATGATAGAAAAAATCAATAATATATATGAAAATTGAAGATTTAAACTCCAGACCTAAATTTCATTAATCTAAAAAGAACACATATGTCAGTGAGATATGAATAATAAATTTTTAATTTACATTTAAGGAAGAATACATGATAAAATCTTCCCACAATATTGTAACATATCATTGGATTTAATATTTTACAGTGTTAATGTCTAAATTCGTTATAGCGTGACATATTAAATATGATTCTACAGAGTCAGTACCTTATATTTAAATAGAAATTGAGAATTTACAGTCTTGTCCATCTAAAATGGTATGAGTTTATAGTATCTACATTTTGCAGATGGTTTTATTCACATCCTTCTACTTTACTAATGCAGCATACTTGTAGTTAAACGTTGGTGTGTTCCCATATATGGAAATGGCCCAGTTGGGTTAGACATGCAATCTATATGGGGAAAAGGCCAGACTTTTGGTTGAATGGAAATGCCATAAGGAGGTATTGGCCCAGGACCTGTCAGTGATGGGTGCAGTTCCAGCTGCAACTACAGAGGATCATTTTCAGCCAACTCAAATATGCTGATGTTGTTAGTACATTTGGCACATCTCAGATGCTAATCTTTTCATACTTCTCTCACGTTTCACATTCCTGTTTTACTTTTGGTGAAGGTGCCATCTGTTGTCGAGGAGGTAATAGTTGGAATTCTTGGCACAAAAATGCACATATATGTAATCTCAGAGTTTGAGAGCCATAAGCCATTGATTCTGACTTTCTGAGATGTGTTGATGCATGTGGATTTGGATCAATGCACATGAATTTAGTCTTGGGATTAGATGGCTGTCAGTTCTGACTTTACAGTGATAGAGCAACTGGAATTATGCTATGTTTTTACAGCTCCATACCAGGAAACACTAGGCTTGGCACCAAGGATGTTCAAGCTGTCCATTTCAAAGGAGCCATGAACTCCATAGCTATCCCATAACTGTTTCTGGACAAAAGTTTTACAGTGATCTAGAAATTGCTCAACATTGAACTTTATAATTGTCCTGAACAGTTCACTTTGTTTTTGGCAGGTCTGTCTAAACATGGATGGCTCATGGCTGTACAATCTGAAACTCTGCCTAAATTCAGATTAAGACCTGTTGTGAGCATGATATTGCCCATGAAACTATTCAGAATTGACATCTTCTTCTTGTCTAGACTTATCACTTACCAGATCGCACTAGGTAAAGTTGCTGCATCTCGAAAACTTTCTGGATTTCGCCTATGAATATGAATCTATGATTGGGATAGCATGTACACGAGTGTGCGGTCAGCACGGTGGTTCATCTTTCGTTATGATTGGGGAGACAAGAATAAGCTGATCACTGTGTGATCACAGTGTAGGGCAGATGAGAGTGGAATAAAACTCTCAACTGGGCTCCGATTGCCTATCTTCCTGATAAGATTTTAGATCGGTTCCATGCTGCACGAACTTTATAATAACATCTCATCGGTCAGTCATACTTTAGATTCAGAATTTATTAGAGCTAGTCAAACCTCTTTTCAAGAAATTTTGGATCTGGTGCTGTGGGTAAATTGCTGATATTTAGATGAATCATTTAGTTTAATTTTGAACTTAAAATAAAATTTTAAATAGCTGTATCAAATATACTCTGTATTCACACTAAAAGGAAAAAATATATATTCTGTATTCATGTGTATGAACCCTAAAGTCTCAGAAATGTTTGACTCTTTATCAGTAAATACAAAACCATCTTGTGCAAAATTTCTGGCTACTTATCAGTAGAAATCAATTGGTACAACCACCATTTTTTTTTTTGCCCAACAGGCAACAGGACTGTTGAAGAACATTATCTGCATTTAGAGCCTTGTCAGGTAAGCCTTAAAAAGTGTGTTTGTCAATACTAGCCCAACTCATTTGTGTTTTGCTGAGATTAGCCAGGTTGTTCATATGGCATACATTTATTAATCCCATACATGAAACATTATTGTGATATAATGCAAACCACTTGTGTATTTTATTCTAGGACTGTACCAGCACATTGGATTATCCAGAATAGATATTCAGCAGGGCCTGAGATATGAATGGTTTCTGCTATCTTTTAACACAAGCCTCTCATCTGAACGTCTATGCAAGAAAAGATGGAATGCATACAATCTTTCAGAGTTTTTCTTTTCTTCTTTCTTTGGGACAGAGTTTCTTGTTTCTGATGCTTGTTCAAAACTTCAATCAACTGCAGTCTGCAGGTGATGTTTTTATAAAGATCAATAATGGAATGCATACAATCTCTGAACAAAAAAAAAACATTAGGGTTCCTGTTTCTGCATAATATGGACGATCTAGAAAAAAAGGAAGCTAGATAGATATCTTTCCCCATCTGCCGACACTTTAGTGGGAGAAATCTGAAACGCTATCATCAAAAAGACATGAAGGAAAACCAAATCAAGAAAACGAAAGAAAGAAATGATCCAAACAATAGTTTACCTTGCTGCTGATGGATCAGCTGCGATTTGGACGCCAGCGGTGTGTGCGCGCCAAACTGTCATCACATTGCTATGATCCCATTAGTTTGAAGAGACGACGCAACGAAGAATCTAATCACGCCCTCCTGGCGGCTCCGAGTTTGACCTGCAATATCATGGTCAAGTGACACTATTAATCTAAGAAACCTTTGCTATTATGCAGCTTCCTGTAGCATGGCAATCAAAAGGGCATGATCAAAGTCATCAGCTGAGGGAGACATGCTTTAGTTTTATATCATGAAATGGCAAAAGGGCAAATGAGATGATGACAAAACACACCCAACTTAGTAGATAGGCTCCAAGAACTTGTCTACTTTGTTTTTTTTTTGTTCAAAAACTTTTAAGTCCCTCCTCTAGCCACTAGCCATTGCTTTAGCATTTATCTTAAGTCCTTGGTAACTATAAAATACCATCAATTGTTCATGGAATTTAGTTACACCTTTTCTATGATTGCAAATGTACAAGTGATATTCAGGAAAAAGGAGATATCAGATGCTTCAAATTTTGTGCTGTTTCGAAATATTTAAAAGGTCTGCCTGAATAATTATTGCACCTTCTCAGGGAAAGATAGCTGAAGAGAAAATCACCGTATATATCATCACCCAAATCATATGATTATTTTGGCCTCAATAAACCAACCATTGGATCCCATCCCATGATAGAATTTCTGATCCGATCACAACTAACAAAGATACACACAACGTGTCTGACTCACTGCTGACATATATATATAGCTCAACGATCCAGGATCTTTCTTTCCACTGGAGCGCCTACAGTGTTTCTCCTCGCTGGCCTCTTCTGTAGCTAGCAGCATTCTCTAATTCGTTTGTGCGTCGAGATCGCGTGACCAATATTTGATTTGATTTGATTTCTGGACTCTGCATGGGGTCAAAACGGGCTCATCAGCTTTCATGTCTCACTCAGCCACAGACGCTGTCACTTGACGCTTGCTTGCTTCCTGCTGCCTCTGTCGATCGAACAGTACTTCAGCTGGTAATGACATTGCTTCGCTTCGCTTTGCTTTGCTTTGCTTTGGTCAGTGAAGAGTGTGATGAGCTGCTAATTTTCTGCGTGTTGGACGAAAGGGATGCGTTGCATTCGGTTTCGGGGCGTTAATACGGCCTTAATTTGGCAGAATTGTCGGCCAAAAGTGACCCCCTAACTACGAGGGATCACGTGAGTACGTGATGGTTTCGTCTATCCCCAAAACAATTATATTTATGGTTTCGTACTAAGTTAAATTATTCTACGTGCGATTAAGTTTATTAATTCTAATGATATTTATTTAATATCGGTTAGATTTAGAATAGTTTGAGCTAATACAAAACTAGAAATACATTTTGTTTTGGGATAAAATAATTCGTGGATTCCTAGATGGAGTACAGATCCGACGAGTGAAAGTATTCTGTAACAGGGAACCTTTACTACGTCCAGTTGACTTCCATCAGGGGTGGTTTTCGATGGGCAATTTACCAGCTGGAAAATAGTAAAGGTGATCTTGAACAGAAGAAATATATCATATGTATTTCAGAGATTCTTAATAGTATTAGTTGGTGCGAGTAATTAATTAGTCTAAATATCTAGCTACGAGAACTTATGTGTGTTTGGTTCTGCTTTTGAATTATGCTTCTGCTGTGAAAAAAATAGAAACTGAACCAAATGAGTTTATCAAAATTGTTTCTCCTGTGGAAAAACAGTTTTTTTCTAGTAAAAATTTGAAAGCAGCTTGGATTCAGTTTTTCTGTTTTTCTGAATTTTAGTACTGATTAAATAGCATGAATTTAAGGTGTCTTGATTCATCTAATATTATTATGATTTGTATTGTATTGCATAATTTCATGAGATAATATGTGGTTATCGGTTACTTTATGAGATGAACTATACACTTATTTATTTAATATATTTTCCAGATATTTTTTCCACAACAGACAACTCACAACATCTTTTTACAGCAGTCAACTCACAACAGTTTTTTCACAGCTCACAGTGGAACTAAACGTACCTTTAGACAAAGGGTGCTGTTTTCTAGCTTTTAGATTCTAATTTATTTCAAAACTATATAACCAGTGATTCACAAAATCTAGATTTAAAATCTGACTGGGCTGTTTTAGGTTGACGTTCTAGTACGTGGTAGCTAGAAACGTTAGAAACCGAAGCAAATAGACGTCACTTTGCCCCTCGAATCGTGAATCCACCGTCCGCTATACTCCGGTTTCGATCCTGTAATAATGCAAATATATATTCCACGTGTTCGTGCATCGCCGAGAACAAAACACCGTGTATTTTTTGTACAGCGCTGGTTGTCCGATCTATCCTAGCTAGCTAGCGATCTTAAATCTACCGGCCAGTAGTGCACGTGATCGTGATCGTGATCGTGATCGTGATCGAGATCGAAGTTGCTACAACCACTGCAACAACAACAACCGCATGATCAGATCCACCGAGTGGTCAGCAGCAGCAGCAGCTCGCGCGCTAGCTCGTCACGCACCGTGACTCCAAACTCCGCGACAACACACATACATACGCGCCGCTGGTGGCTTGGCTCCCAACACAAGAATCCATTGCCATTGACCCACAAAACGTACGTACATACGTGCCACTCGATCGATCTCATATTGTACCTAATTAAATATATACAATGATGTAGATATACTATACATCAATATCTGTCTAGTAGTGTACAAGATATATATATGCTGTGATGACTCAGCCAGCGTGATCTACTGACAGGTAGCATATAAAAGATGGCATTTTTTTAGCTTGGTACGGACAATAATTGCTAACCGTGGCGTACTTATTCTCCAATCAATCGCCCGCGACAAATGAAACCAAGCATGCACGACATGATCGTGCACAGTTGCGCGCAGAAGGAGGACACGGCTAGCTCGATCTCGTTGTCGACCGTACGTACATTGCATGCAGTAATAACTAGTCGCGCGCGACGGCTCGCTCTCTGACTACATGTGATTAGTTGCATCGGATCTGCTGATGCAGTAGTAGTAGCTATTAGCTAAGTACCACGGTGAGTTGAAGATGGTGTTGCCGATCTCGAAATCGTTTAATCATATCAATAACTATGTTTAACTAGACCAGTTACTACTGTTTCCTTAATTACCCCGTTAAGCTTGGATATAGGACTGTCATTGTGTAGCTTATTACTTGGTAAAAAATACGCATGGAGCACCTGCATGCAGATATGCGTGCTCGTGATTCCATTTTCCAATTCTGCAGTGTATCTTTTATATATAATTAGGCATGTGTACAGATACACCTCATCAAATATACCTACGGCTTGTGCGTCTAATACGGATTGGGTTTTATTGGTTAACCCCGCTAGCTAATTATTGTTTGGATCTTTCTTGGAGGTCACTTTTATTCACGATGTTAGAGCGTCTCCAAGAGATTACCTATATGATTACTTAAATTTGAATATAGGTATTTTTTTTAAAAAAGAAGCTCCAAAAGTTCCCTTAAATCAGTCTCTTTCCTAATTTATTCCCTAAATCATCATTCAACTCTCTCAAATATATGATTAGTTTGACAAATCTCTGTTTTCATTTATACATATTTTTTCTTACATGTGCATTGTTTTTCCTCGTATGTGTTGTTATAAGTTGGATGATACATATATTTAAATGCATTATAGTTTTACATAAAATTATTATATATTATATACCATATTTGTAGAATTTAAAAAATAAGGATCGAGATTATAGAAAAAACTATTATAGATTGATTAATTTTTAGAAAGAGATAGAGTTTAAAATGATTCCTATATATGATTTAGAGAATAAAATTTAGGAGTTTTTTAGATGGTCTAAGCAAATTGATACCATGCTAAACTATTTTCTCTCTCTAAACACAGTTTGCTCCTACATAAAAGCCACTCATCTCTCTCACTCAACTCACGCTGTTTCTCTTTCTCCTCTACCTCTCTCTCTCTCCTTCTCCAGCTCCTCCCCTCTGCTCTCGCCTCTCGCTCGCCTTCCCTGTCCCGGCGACCACCGGTTCCAAGAACCGTCGATTCCCAGTCCACTCCAATGGGGAACCCGCCCGAGCTGTACCACCGGATCCTCAACATCCCCAGGGAGACCTCGCCGCAGGAAATCCGGGCCGCGTACAGGAACCTCGTCAAGAAATGGCACCCCGACAAGCACCCGCCGTCGTCCAAGCCGGAGGCCGAGGCGCGCTTCAAGGCCATCACCGAGGCCTACGAGGTGAGCCGACGCCGGACGGCGAACTCTCTCGCCTTCCCGGAGGGCTGCGTGCCGGCGTGCGGGTTTGCGTTGTGGATTGCGACGTGTGTCGTGATGTTGTTGTTTTTTTTTTCTCGCGCGTGCAGGCGCTCCTGGATCAGCAGGAGAACAGGGCGGTGTTCGGTGTGTGCAACGACGGCCGGACCGCCGAGAGGGTTATGCCGTGCGGTGGCGGCGCGCACATAACGAGGACACGCAGCGATGACTTCAGCGCGAGGACCGCGCCCAGCACGCCGGCGAGGGAGTTCAAGAAGGTCTACAGCTCCGGCAACTCCGGCGGGCGGCGCGCGTTCGCCGAGTTCTCCAGCTCCATCATGCGCAAGGCGCCGCAGCTGGAGCGCAAGCTGGAGTGCACCCTCGAGGAGCTCTGCCACGGCTGCAAGAAGCAGGTCAAGTTCACCCGCGACGTCGTCACCAAGAACGGGTAGCCTTTTTCTCCCCCCTTAACGATGTCGCACCTAATCCCTGAACAAACTGATTGAAACTCTCACCCGAATTCTGACGAGCAATCACCTGTCATCCATTCCCCTTTAAAAGAGAAACTACAATTTAATGCAACCGGAACAACCTTGATGTGATTCACTCATTTACATGCTATTTGGATGGATCGGTGCTTGGAAACTTCAGGGTAGGCAAAAATTCAGAATTTGTTCTGATGGTGACATGCATTTTCCACTTTGCGCCCCCAATTCTCTGCAATGTTTGGAAAATGCTCGACAAACAGTTAAACAGCACAACCATCTCCATCTTTTCCAGGCTAAAGCGCACTTCTTCTTCTTCTTTTTACAGTGGGGGTGACTGCTTTATTGTAGTCTGCATTCGTCAGTGGAACATTTATCTTACTTTGGAACATAGGCATGAAACTTCTTTACACAGTTGTTGATCAAGGTTTAGTGTTAAGATCCAATCTCCAGGAAAGAAATCTCAAAATGCTTTCTTTGCCACATGTGTGTACACTTGTTTGCTGGACGCTTTGAACACAGTCAACACACTGATTTTAGATCTCTACCATGGAACAAAAGTGGTCCTTTTGAGCAATGGGTATATTACTCATAATTCTTTGTTCATGTGAGGGTGGTGGCCTAGGAAGGTTCAGTGACAGTGACTCCTGGGCTCCCTTCCTCCTTGGATCCTCTGTTGGAGTGTTGTTTGTACAATTGTACTAATCATCGCCTTCACTGGATTTGCATCTTGGGCAGGACAATAGTTAAGAAGGAGGTGAGCCAAATGGTCGTGGTGAAACCAGGGTGGAAGAAAGGGAACAAGACCATATTTGAAGGCATGGGGGATGAGAGGCCGGGGTGCCTACCCGGTGACGCCGTCTTCGTCATATCCGAGAAGAAACACCCGGTGTTCAAGAGGGAAGGCGACGACCTGGTGCTGAAAGCCGAGGTGCCATTGGTGAGCGCGCTCACCGGTTGGTCCTTGTCATTCAGGCTACTAGGTGGCAAGAAGGTGAGCTGCTCATTTCAGGATGAAATCATCTGCCCAGGATATGAGAAGATCATCAAAGGGGAAGGGATGCCCATCGTTGATCAGAAAGGCGCGCGGGGTGATCTAAGGGTGAAGTTTGAGATCGCCTTCCCGAAGCAGCTGACCGATGAACAGCAAAACGGCCTTGCTGACATCTTGAAAGGCTGTGCCTGATCGAGCTCGTTGCAATTCAAGGTCCAACTGTATCAAATTTTCTCAGCCTTGTGTAAACCACACTCAGCTCGAGTACATAAAGAGACGTCCTTGTACATACAGGTATTACTATTATATATATATATAATGAAATCAAGCTTCTGTGGATACTACATGCCATTCTCGATGAGCTGCATGAGCTTGTTTTGACGAGAGCTCGCCCTCTTTTTGTCCATAGTGACCATTTAATTAATCCCACTTCATTTATTTAAGTATCTAAAAGTTAAGCTTAAAATCATTATACTGCCGGGGTGTCATCTCCTCCAGGCTTTTTGTCTTTTGCAAAAAGCATGAACAGTTCTCTGCCTAATTGGTGATTCTTTTCAGCAGCTACCATTGATGGATGTGCTGATAACAGCTTTGCCTAATCCCTTCCTTGGCTGAGAAACTGCAGCTTTACTTGATGCTTTCCCCTGCTTTTGTTGCACTGATTGACAGGCTGCTGTTGCTGAAACCCCAAGGGATTCAGTGTTATGACAGTTCTTATGCTGCTTCAAATGGGCCAACGAAGTAACAGGGTTGGTTACAACTGTCCAGTCACGACCAGCCAGTCGTTTTGGTCTCACTCTGTACTTAAGTGGAATGCGGAAATTGAATGCAATGATCTACTTGTTGGATCACAAAGTAGAGAAAGCTAGAGCTGGAATGGTTGGTGCAATGCAAGCTCCCAAGCAGACGAAGGGCCCCTGTTGTTCCTTGATTAGAAAGCACAACCGAATCGACACTGTTGCACGTAGTGGTTGTTCTTCAATGCCAATTGGCATTTGGTTAGACCGCCAAATTGTGGGTGCTGCACTGGGGCTTCATCAGTCAATGCGACCAGTGTGCGTGTTGCTTCTTATGCCTGATGAACCTGCATTTTGTCATGCCACACTGTAGCATTTTCGACAAGATGCCGGCAAAAAGAACTTTTTTTGCTCAACATCTGCCACAGTGATACCTGATGACTATGTTGTAAAATTGTACAAAAACTAGTACTGCATCACTGTCGGCGAGATGTTGAGCAGCGGCGCCAGCGCGTCCGGGGAGAACTTCCTCGCGAAGAGGAAGCACGTCGAGGTCGGCCGGGAGTTGTACGTGCAGGGCTGCTTGTCACTCCTCCTGATGCGCTGGATCAGGTCCGGCGTGACGGCCTCGGCGCCGTACATCGCCGGGTGGGCGCCCCCTCTGGACCAGTCGACGTACGTCACGGTGCGGTTCGAGTTCTGCTCGCCGTGGAGCATGTTGACGAGCGTCGGGAGGTAGTGCTCGTCGGGGTAGCACGACGGCCGGCAATGCTGCCGGAAGAGGGGGTAGTACTTGGTGTCTGCCAGAACGCGCATCGCGAGGTCCCGGCTGAGCTCGAACCACTGGGAGCCTTTCCTCCACTGCGGCAGCGTGATGTCCGGCGCCATCCGGCGGCTGTACCGGCCACGGCACTGCTTGTTCTGATGGTAGTAGACCTCCACGAAGCTGTGCCGCGAGCCGGTGAGGTAGGCATAGACCGTCGGGAAGCTCTGCACCGGTATGCAGCTCTCGGAGAGGAGGACGAACCGCTCGTTCGAGAAGTCGAGCAGCGCGTTCGCGAGCAGCCGCTTCTCGGCGTCCATGAGCGTTACGGATCCCCATGAGGTTTCCTGGGAGAAACAGAGCAGATAAGCCATGGAAGGATCAGATGCTGCATGCGTATGCGATCATCAGTTCAAGAGCAGCATAAGACGCCAGCAATGGCGTCTCGCGCCGTCGGCATTAATTGTGTCCTGCTGCACCTGGCTGGGGATCTGCCGGCGGTAGAACGGCGAGTCGTTAGACACGTTGACCATCGTCCCGGGCGGCGCGTGGACGTAGACAGAGAAGAGCCCCTCATGGCCGCGGAAGAATCGCTCCCAGAGCGGCGCCAGCGGCAGGACGCCGCGGCCGGCGAGGAACATGAACGCCACCTTGGGCACGCGCTCGAACGGGTACGCGCCCGACGCCGGCGCCATCGTGGCGCGCCAGACCAGCTGCTCGTCTGACATGTTGTGCATGAGCCGCGTCGGCGCCACGAACTCCGCGAACCCCACGTCCACGCCGGGACGGCAGCAGACACTGCCGCCTCCGCCGCCTCGGTATACGGCGGTGCTCGGGAAAAGGAAGCCGGTGTAGCTGCTGTAATACTGTCGGGGCCCGGTGACCGCCCAGAACCCGGCAACCACGCCGAGCGCGAAGATCACAAGGAAAACGACCGCCTTGGCGACGAAGGTGAAGGGCTCCTTCCTCGTGAGCACAACCTCGACGTCGTCAAGCGTGGCCTTCATGCTTTTCACCGTCCAACGCGACAGTTGCAAATGTATGAGTAGCTAAACGGCAAAACCTGTCAATTCAAAGGGTAAAATTTGAACTTGGCGTGCTCTATAGCCAGTTCAAAGTACATGAGCTGATTGACACGCATGAACAAGGAGGAGATTTAAGCTTTGCACGTATGATCCATAGCTTGGGAGACTGGCTAGCATATGATACCATGATGAACTGGGCACTCCAATCTTCAAACAGGACCTGATTCTTCCATCTGGAGCTTCAAGACCAAGACATGCACATAGCAAGAGAAAAAGGTATAAACAGTACTAGTTTGATCAATGTTCCAAACAGATAAACAGAGAAAAAAGGTCAGAACTTTGAAGTTCCCTGTGAAGTACTACGACGAGATGTGCGTAGGGAAATAAAGGTTGGATCGAGACGAATATCTGATATCTCTCCTTGCTAGTTGCTAATGTCAGTGATGGGTAACTAGGTGTACGTGTACTCCTACACGAAGCTGCCCATCTCATGATCTCACTCTCACAGGATGGAAAGCTAGTCGTTTCGAGGAGAAGACTAGAAATCACCGAACGGTGCACAATAATGTCGGGAATTCCGGATGGTGCAGCACTGAGGCCGCAAACTACAAACGAATAAAGACAGCTTGATCTGCTCTCCGAGAAAATGTGGATTCTACACGCCCATTGTACTGCGTGAGTTCCATGAAATGCTGGGGCTCTCGGCGCTTTCGAGGTGCACAACATACGTCTTAGTACTTTCAACCCTTCGTGTTAGATACAATACGATGTTTTAAGATATTTATTAGACTATCAGGTAGAAAATAATACGACGCGTCACGTAGAAAATATAACATGATATGGTAATAAAATTAAAGAAAATAGAAAATAAATAAAATTAAAAATCATATCTTAGATAAGACATTGTATTGTCATGATATCCAAAATATGAATGAAAAGAAATTGGATGAGAGGGAGAGAGAAGAGAGTAGTACGTATAAAAAAATTATTGTAGGTGCATACTAAAAAATTAGGGTTGAAAGTATAATTTCTAGAGGTAATGTCTTACTAATATGATAAGATAAGATATTACCTAAGAAATCATGGATTGCCACTACCTTGTTAGTATTAAGTACGCTCAATTGCTAGAGATAAGTGAAAAATGTTATCTCAAAGCCTATCGCACCACCAGAATTAAGAAATTTACAGTTTGGAACAGATTTGTAGTCACACGTCGGTTGTTGGGTTAAGGGGGTTAAGGCTGAGAGTGATTCAGATAGTTTCCGACTGAATCTGGAAAAATGGATTCAGAGTTGTTTTTTAGATATGATTTTTTTATATGAAAAGAGATATGACATTGGTGATATCGGATGGATACAAATTCGGATTTGGATAATCCTTATAAATCCTATTCAGATATCCGGATTAAAATTCCCATTCAACCCAATTTAAATCCTAAAAAAATAATTAATTAACTAAAAATAGCTAACTAACTTAGAAAATGCCATTTTTAATGGTATAAGATACACTATATTTTGATTGTAGAAAAGTTTCAATCTATGTCTTTCTTAACATTATACATTAAAACTTTCTCAAAATATTTTTTAGACTTTTTGATTTTTTAGAATTAAAAAACTATTAAGTTCCACATTGCCAATCTACTGTCACAACATATTTTTTTTTTCAAAATTTCTTTCCATCTAGTGGGTACGACCTACAAATGGACTAAAAAAATATGAATATGATTTTTCTACAAATTTTGGTTTATTATTTCGTCTACTTACAGTTTAAATTTGACCTATTATGATTTAAACCTAGAAACACACTTAATGAATTAAAAAAATAAAATTGACCTAGAAAAATACCAAAATTTTACATGAGATAATCTATGTCGTATTTTGATCGTAGAAAAATTTCCAAGTTCAAATAAAAATTTAACCGATGATTTTCTTTTAAACTCAACACATTCCTTCTTTAAGTTCTAATTCTTTCTTAGAGAATCTTCAACTTTTCTTAACATCGTATTTGACAACTTTTTTGAAATATTTTTTATTTTTTATCATACCATCTACGTTTAATGTCGTAACACCGGGACAAATCTCGTGTTTTTCAGACATCATTTATTTTTTTAGAATTAAAAATAGTTAAGTTCCATGTTGTCTATCGAGTGTCGTAACCTATATTTTTTTAAAAAAATCCATTTAGTTGTCACGACCTATAAATAGACTGAAAAAATATGATTATGACTTTTCTATAAATTTTGGTTCATTATTTCAAGTATTTATAATCCAAATTTTACATATTTCAATTTAAATCTTAGAAATATACTTAATATATTTAAAATGAATTTTTTTACATGGAATAAGATATGTTGTATTTTGAGTGTAGAAAAATTTTCAAGCTCAAACCAAATTGCAAATATTACATAGGCTCTATTGGATTTGCCGAGTTATTCATCACCATTGTTTTACTTTAAAATTTACTTCGAGATAATCCTTTCAACTACTATTTGTGACTTGTGTGTTGTGATTGTGAATTAAGATTTATATTACTAATGATTTACAATAAATATTTATAATCGTAGTCATACTTGTTCCTTATTTGTATTTGATGATACGCCGATTCTATATCTGAATTTGAATAAAAAAATAAAAAAAATATCACTGATATCCGTGCAAGGTAATTTGAAGAAGGCCACGATGGTGGGGCCATATGAGAGCGAGAGGTTCGGAGGAGGCGGTTTTGCAGGGGACACGTGGATCGGAGGGTGATGGCCTCGACCTGGTAAATATAGTAAATATCAATATATTTTTATTTAAATTTGTCAACGTGAAAAGGAGTTTGGTTTCAAAAAGTCAAACGTTTATACAAAATAGAGGTAGTAATTAACATCTTAAAGATGAACCTATTCAAATCGGAAAGAAATAATTTGTAAAATCCAGATTTTAGTAACTCAACAAAAATACATATGAAATAAAATTTTAAATTGAAAAGTTGGATTTCTTAAATTGTTTTAGTGCCAAAATAATTTTTTTCCTTGAACTTGTAGTAAACACTTTCCTATCCGAAAACATTCTTCACCATCCAAATACAAACTCCTTTTAATTCAAAGATTCTAACAGAAATCCTAGAAAATAAATAAATAAATCTCATTTCTATTCCCTTCTTTTATTTTTAACCTACGGTTTCTCATTTCCTTTCCCTAGCAGCACTGTTGGCTGTAGCTCTCCATTGCGGCCAGTCTAGCTGCATGTGTGTGCCGTGCTGGTCGTGCGCCCACACCGGCCGCACGGTTGCGCCAGGGCACGCGCCTGCGCCCGGACGCTGCGCCCCTCGCCAGCGCGCCGTCCCGCGCGCGCCAACCGCGCAAGTGCCGGGCCTGCTCGCCGCGCACCCGCGCCGCGACTGGCCGCCACATCTTGCGCCAATCGAGTGTCGTGTCGCCTCAGTTCCCAATATCTGCAGCCGCGCGCTGCAGCTGGCCGCCTCGCCTCTTGCGCTCAGTTCGCGCGTGGCATCAACCGCCCGCATGCAAAGCCAGCCGTGTCTCTTCGCCTTCCTGGACACTACTTAAGCTGACCCCTCCATCCTAAGCTCCTTTCCCAGTCCTATGAAACCCTAGCACCGCCGAATCCGATCACCGCCGCCTTAGGTGAGTTCAAAATTCCCTTCACCTTTGGTCCATTCTCTGGAACGTCGACCGGAACATGGTCTGGGAACCTCACTCTACCCATTTTCGCAGTATTCACCGCAGGATTTCGACCTCGTCGGAAACACCCAAATCTAGCCACCAAACATCGAGCTTCGAAAAGGTATGATATATCTTCAATTAATTCATACCAGAGCATCTCCATAGATAGAGTATCATGTTCCCTAGTTCATCTTGTGGTATTTTCGGCCATAGCTCACCGGCGGTGAAATCCGATTTTTAGCTATTTGGGTCACCGTCGCCAGCCAAGTAGAAACCATTATAGCTCGATCGAAGCATACCCGTAGCACCGAAATAGCCCGTAGATGGTGAAATGAACCCCATTGTTCCACCGAAGCTCCGCCTCCACCATGAAAATTCCCAAACTGAGCTCTCTGTTCTTCACCCTATACCCTAAACCGTAGCTTTATTTGGAAATCCAACCATAGATCATGTTCATAATAGTATGTATAACGTACGGTTAAAATATGGGGTCAATCGGAGTTAAATCGGAAAAGTTATAGCTCAGAGAAGTTTTGACCGTCTATGGTCGTCTTCAACCTCCGGCCACCGCAGTCCACACTGTTCTGTTTCGCTGACGGCCGGGTCCCACCGACCAGGTCTTTGTGGCAATCCCGCGCCTCTACCTACCGGGGCCCGCATGCCAGCGAGCGCAGTGGTAATCCTTCCACTGTCGTGCGTGGGCCCATGCGTCGGCGCCCCGCACTGCACACCGTCCGGTGGCAAGCGCAGCACGCACGCAAGCCACGCAGCCGTAGCAGTTAGGCCATGGCCGGCCCAAGTAGCAACATGGCCGGTCGGCCAACCCAAAATTAAACAGTGAGCTTTTCTATTTTCCAAAATATTTTTGGATTCAGCCATATAGTAAACAGTGCAGATTTTTAAAGACATTCTGATTCGGCCCATTTGAACATAAACTTATTTCCATTTCCAGAAATTAATTAAGTCTTTAGGAAACCTATAAAATACAATTTAGCTCCAATCAACTCCATTCCAGAACCTAAATTAATCAAAAAAATCCTAAATTTATTTTGGCACTGATTAAATAAATTTTAGTATTTTTATTGATTGTTTTATTTATTTACTTGTATGTTTATCGCATAGTCGCCGGTATCGAAGAAGCTCAAGACTACTCTGTTAAAGGTTCGGATTACATTTACGAATTAAGGCAAGTCTTCCTTTGAACATCCTTGATCCTATTGCATTGATTGTTCCACAAAATTTATGTATGCATGTTTAGGATTAAACACTCACGTACACTATTAGTCAATTGCTTGGGCAATTATGACAAATAAAACCTACACTTGTAACAAGCCTCCTTGATAATTGAATACCATGTTTACCTTGTCGCTCTAGGATTTATTTTTACATCCATGATTTAATTTATTCTTTTAATTGCTTTTAGCACATTCCTTGTCAAATGGATGCACTACACATACACTTACACACTTATATCAAAACATGACGACTAGATGTAGAATGTGTGATAATGATGTGATTTTACAAATGTGTTGTGTGAAATGAAATTATGTGTGTTACAAAGACTATTAAGGACCGATTCCTTGGGAAAGCATGAGCACAATATCGTGCAACCTTGTGGGTACGTGAGAGGTGCCCCTGGGCTAGTACTTAGTGGGTTTGGGATAGCCTGATTGCCGATGGATGTGGAATCACCGGGTGGCTCATGGTATTACCTGAAAAGTCCCTAACGGGCACGAGATTGTGGTTGTGATTCGAGGAGTTGGAAGTGGAGCACCCATGTGATTGCCAGGGGAGAAGAAGGAAGACGTACTTTTCGGATCCTTGACCGTGAATCCATCTAGGTGGCAGTGGGGTATCCTAGGTTTGCTTTGGAAAGTATTTGTCTCGAACCTCCTTGCCTAGCTAGCATGGAGTAGAGTTTGAGTCGCAAGGGTAAAGTGTGCACCTTCAGCTGAAGTATGAACTGTTCGAACAGCCGTGCCCACGGATATGGGCAAGTGATTTCATGTATCTTCCCTAGCGTAGTGTTTACTTGTTTTTAACTAAGTGGGAAATGGGTTGGGATGTTACCAGAGTATACCGGTGTGTATACGACTAGTCTTTGTGGCTGGATAACGTTCTTGTGTGGAGTGGGAAGTCGAAAGGCTTCATAGGAAGTGATGTGAGATGTGATAACTAGTTGAACGTTAAAATGAATTGGGTTGAGATGTTGATAATGGGAACACTTCCCTGATGGATGGGTAAGCTAGTACCGAGATAATGATATAAGAGTTATGATGATGAGATGATGGTCGTGATATGTGGAATTGATGAAAAGAAATGTGACTTGTGGAATTGATGGAAAATGATGGTGGGATTTGTTGCAAAGCAATCCCGGTTGGCGAGAATGTGAGAGTTGGTTTAGCTTTTGAACTATTGCTACTTTATGTGGGAACGGTTAGAGGTTGGGACCTCTATCCGTGGGTATTAAGCACTTAGAATTTATAAACTATAAATATTCCCTTGAGAACCATAGCCGCTCTTTGTATCCTGCATCTATACTACTTCCAAGACTTGCTGAGTACTCTTGAGTACTCACCCTTGTTGTTTTACACCCCCACACCAGAGTTTGCTAATCTTCGGAGGACGTCAAGAATCTTGAATGTGAAGATGAAGTTGTTGCCGATGAAGATATAGAAGATTAGGGTTTCGGGCCTAGTCCCCAAGTGGTGTTTGGATAGTAGTACATGTTGAGTGATGAAATGCTTCCGCTATATTTTTGTAATGATTGTTGCTGCGGGGTATGCCTCTTTAGCAGCTTTTGTCATATTTAATTATTGTAATTTTTCCTTCTGCAATGTACTACTGTCGAATGGAACAATGTCAACGGCGATATTGTTCGTCTTCGATGAAGTATCGGCTCGTCCCGCTCGATGGTATTTTCGAGTCCCTGAACGGGTCGTTACATAATTGTGTCTGAGATTATACGTGTGTTCTATTTCTACATGAGAAAATTTTACAGTCTTTCAGAAGGTACCGAGAGATATCACATTTTTTAGTGTTAATTTTGATACACATGTACCAAGAGATATCAAAATTAACACTAAAAAATATGGTACTTCTAGTAACTCAAAAACTATAAAATAACTCTTTCTACGAAGCTTGAACTTGTGAGAAGTAGCATTCTGATTATTGTCATTTTAAAACGGCGGTGGTGCAGAAATTAGAACAGGCCTGTAAAATTTCGATCAGAATTTGTACCACCCATATTTTATTTTAACCGCAAAACCTGTTGAAACTGAATTTTAAAAATAAAATTTGAATTCAAAAGTTTCTAAAAGATAGAATGGTTTTGCAAACTAAAACGTTGAGCTAAAATTTCGAATTTTAAATTTTTTATAATTTTGTAAGAATCCTAAAACCCTGAAATATTTTACAAAATTAGTTCATAATTTTTGAAATTAAAATTCATATTTTAAACTTCAAAACTAATTTCCTGAATTATTTTATTCGAAAAACAATTAAAAAGTCTTAGCGGGCCCCAACCTCTAATTCACTCTGCCAGCCCAACCCAGCCCACCTCCCTCCCCCTCTCTCTGACCCGTGGGCCCTCCCTATCGGCGCCGCGCGGCGCGCGTCGTGCCTCCCCTCGCGCCGCTGACTGTTGGGCCCCGACTGTTAGCCCGTACTCGCACCACTGACCACCCGACCCCGCTTGTCAGACACACGCGCCCCTTATCTCTTCCCTCTTATCTCTCCGCCGCGCGCTGCCCCCAACCTCCTGCCCGAGATCGCCGGCGCTCGCCCCGCATGCTTCTAGACTCCAGCGCCCACGATCCGCTTGCCTATAAAGCCCCGTACCCAACCCTGTGGCAAGATTTTTCAATCCCCTACCTCCATCGCCGAAATTCCCCTCCGCGCGATTCGTCGCCGCCACTTTGTTTTTGCGCTCGGCCGCCGCTCGCCGCAGCTAGACACCGCCTCCACCCTCTCCGTTGGTGTCTTCGGGTTACTCGTCGCGATACCAACCTCGGCATCGCCTCGGATTGGCTCCCCCGTCACCGGATCACTACCACCGTCACCAACCCGAGGGGCCCGCCGCTCCACCTTGCCGCCAGTCGCCATCCGCCGTCGAGCTTCGCTGTATCCGGTATGGCTGTGATCCCCTCCTCCTCCGGTTTCCATTTTCGCACTCGCCTAGGGTTTCTAGACATCGCCACCGATGTGCGCCGCTCGCCGTGGTTCGGCTGTCGTCGAAGACGAAGCCGTCGCGTGCGCCGTTGTCGTGCGCGTGCCGGTTTTAGTCTCAGTCATCGTATCACAGCGAAGGGTTATCTTTTAATCCGAGCCGCACGATTTCACTTAAAACCGATTTAATCTGTGGCGTCTACGTGTCCCTAGCGCGCGCGTTTTAATCCTGGCCGTTGAATTTCATTAAAGCGTCCCGCCTCCCCGCCAGCCGTTTGATCTGGATTGGGCGATCCAGATCAGTCCGATCCACGCCAACAGTGGCCTGGTGCACGGTGGGTTCGGTCCACCGTGGACCAGGGCGAGTTTTAAATTCATAAAATGGTTTTAAAAATTCCAGAAAATGCTGTTAAACTTCAGAAGTTCATAGAAAATTCATTTTAACTCGGATTTTGCTCATTCAAATTTTAGAAAATCTAGAAAATTATTCTCTTCAATTTTATTCAATTTATTTGTACTGTCCGTACTCTTTTTAGCATTGTTTTAATTTTTGTTTCCTCGGTTGGCATGTCTAGTCGACGCGAACGAGGAGTCGCCATTTCCTGCTGAAGATTCGTACCTGTATTACGAGGATCCAGGCAAGTCACAAAACCCTCCTGTGGAAATAGTTGATCATGTTGAACCCATTTTTGAATTATTGCTATAACCCATAGGCTAATAAATGCATTTAGACCACACTTTTGAATATTTAGTTAAAGTTAAAGTTTAGTTTAATCCCTGATGTGTAAACCTAAGCCATGCTTTGTACTTCATTCTCTTTGTCGCCTTATAGTATTTATTAGTTAGTGTTCTAAAGTAGAGGCACACTTGCTAGCGTTAAATTTAATATTTATTACTAGATAGGTAGATCGTCTCTATATCTTTGTTATATCTCGCCTCGTTGTGATTTTCAGTCGTTATACTTGAAGCGTGGAGAATGTTGTTGTGTTGAGCATGGTGGATTCCGGGTGCAAGCTCGGAAATTGGTTAGTCGCACCCGAGGCACTATAAGGACTGGTCTGCAGGATCTGTTGTGAAGCATAACAATACTAACCACAAGTCTAATGGGTAAGGCCTAATCTGAAGTATAGGTTGATTCAGCTTGATGCACCGAGCGGAGGGGACGAGTTCACCTATCAAGAGTGCCTGGTGGTGGCTTGGTCCGACGAGGCATGAATGGAGGTCTACGTCTGCCAATCGGGGTCTGCCCATGATTTTCGGGTAAGATCTCAGTGGAGCGTCGGCGAAACCTGATGTGGTTGTTCTCTTATTGAGTCAATTCATATGATGGGTTTTGGCATGAACTTGGTCAGGGTACCGTGGTGGTATCTTGGTTCACACCAGGTTTGTGCCTTGTGGGTAAAATAGTATATCTCTGATCAGAGTATAAACTTTTCGAAAAGTCGTGCCCACGGTCACGAGCGGCCTAGTGATGTTCTCCGCAGTTAGATTTCTGCATTTGTGTGTGAATGCATTGATCATGATGGGATGGTTTGAAAGAGTGAGTTGGCACGAGTGTGCAACTCAAGGTAGTGGGGAGTTATTACTCATATTTACTTCAGCATATTTACATTCATGTTCTAATATTGCTCATTAAAGCTTAAACAACATTAAACTTGCTCTTTTATGCAAACAAGCCTAGATTATGTTCCTTTGTTATTCAGCCTTCATTATATGCATGGTTGTGGCTTGTTGAGTACCTTTGTACTCATCCCATTGATTACATTTTTTAGATATTGTTTATCAAGAAGACAAAATCCAGGAGTAGCGACCCAGTCGAGGAGTCGGGTTTTGGGATCGAGATGTTCGACAGGCGCTTTTGTTTCGCTTCCGCATTGATTTTAGTTTGTAATAAGTGTAGCCCATGAGCTACGTACTTTGTTTTTAATTTCGTTAATGCGTCGTCGGTTTATAAACATCTTGTTATCTGGATATTTTTGAGATTTAATAAAAGGTCGAGTTCTTTTGAATTCGGGCATCACAGAATTACATATTTTAAAACAAGATAAAACACGCCATGATCAATAGTGCAATCCTACTAGAACACAATTAAGAGTCATGCAAAGAGACGTTATCGATACATATTATGATTTCTGAATCACATTGTACTCATCTGTTTATCCAAACAACTTAAAAAACACGATTTATCGTTAATATATCTCATCAATGTGAAAGAGATGATAGTTAGCCGACATTAAATCTCGTTAGAACTTAAATATTAAGTACTGTGAAGTTTTTATATTACATCTTTATCCTAAGAAGTTTTCATATCATATCCTTGACACACCCATAATCTTTAAATAAAGTCGAACTTGTGTGTAGGGGCGGAGCTCAATAAGATCTAAGGGCAAAATTATTTTAGTGTATATTAGTATTTTTTACTTTTGTATATCTTTTTAAATTAAATATAATGTACCGCTTAAAGACATGTACTTTTCAATTTTTCTCTAGCTCCATCGCTACTGATGTGACCTATTTCATATATATATACATATATATATATATATATATATATATATATATTGTATTTTGCTTGGTGCAGCACAGAAGAAGAAACCGTCCATGCATGGCGCTCTGCTGCGACTATAGAGGCGGTACAGATAATAACTGAATAACTACCCCTAAGAGGGAATCCAGGACGACGACGACGACGATGGCGGCCGCCGAAGTGGAGAGTGCCTCGCCGATGACGCCGGCGGCGACGCCGATGTCGGCAACGACGCCCGCGTCGGCGAAGTCGGTGAGGTGGGAGATAGACCTCGAGGAGGGCGACGGCGACGGCGGCGGCGGCGGCGGCGAGCTGGAGCGGCCGCTGCTGCACCGGCGCGGCGCCAACACGACGTCGCAGATGGCCGTCGTCGGCGCCAACATCTGCCCCATCGAGAGCCTCGATTACGAGTGCGTCCCCGCCTGGGATCTTTGCCGCCCTCTCTATTTCTTCGCCGATTTTGTTCGATCCGATTTAATCCGATGTATGTACTGCCGTGTCATTAATTCAGTGAAATGTGGGTGTTTCAATCCTAAGTACGGCAATAATTACGAACACTGTGCTTGACTACAATCTTTCTAAACGACGTAGTAAGATTCAGATTCTCATGTTGTCCTATTAATGATTTCAGAATTGTGGAGAACGACGTGTACAAGCAGGACTGGAGATCGAGGGGGAAAGCCCAGATCTTCCAATACCAGGTCCTCAAATGGGTCCTAGCACTTCTAGTAGGATCACTCGTCGGACTAATAGGATTCTTCAGCAACATCGCCGTCGAAAACATCGCCGGGTTCAAGCTGCTCCTGACGAGCAATCTGATGCTCCAGAACAGGTAGAAACTAGAAACAAACAATGTCCTTCTGTCCATCCTTTCTTGGGGACTCAACACTCAACAATATAATTGAACAATGCTTGGTGCTTGAACAGGTACAAGGTGGCCTTTCTGTGGTACATCAGCTGCAACGCAGCGTTGGCAGCTGCAGCTGCTGCGCTGTGCGCCTACGTTTCTCCGGCGGCAGCCGGCTCCGGAATACCCGAGGTGAAGGCCTATCTGAACGGCGTCGACGCGCCGTCCATCTTGGCGCCCAGCACCCTCTTCGTCAAGGTCTGTACATGATCCTGAAAACTTATTCGTGAATGTGCATTCGTTTGGTCGGTCGTGCTGTGAAACCTGCAGGGATCGATCTGCAGATTGTTGGCTCGGTGTTTGGGGTGTCTGCCGGTTTTGTGCTGGGCAAAGAAGGGCCGATGGTGCACACCGGATCTTGTGTAGCGTCCTTGGTTGGACAAGGCGGATCGCGCAAGTACGGGCTCACTTGGAGGTGGCTCAGGTACTTCAAGAACGATTTGGACCGTAGGGATCTCATCACCTGTGGTGCTGCAGCGGGTGTCACTGCTGCATTCCGCGCGCCGGTTGGTGGTGTCCTGTTTGCGCTTGAAGAAGCAACGTCTTGGTAAGTCCCCCCCACAAAAAAATAAGGATCAAGTTGCATCATGTAAATACTTTGTTTTTAAGATAAAATTAATAAACTAGTGATGAGATTAGTAGACCAAACTGCCACACATCTTAATGAGAAAGTAGTACCGCGTTAAGTCATAGTTGAAGGGACTGAGTGAATGAAACTTTTTAGTCGGTGAATGAATTGATGTTAGATAAGAGCACCTTGCAGAGAAACTCTAAATAATTCTCTCTCTAAATTTTTGGATCATAACCAAAAAATCAATTCCAACAGATACTATAAATGACTTTTAAAATTAAAAAATCCTTAAAATTAATCTTCTTACTTACTTATAGGCAACCTACATAAAGATTTTGTCACCGGCACGGATTTCTGTAGAATTGATAGTAACTAATTTTTGTAGATTATACTGAAATAGGTAGTTAGTCGAGGACCTCGACCTCTCCGTTGCGGCGGCGCCGTTGCGCCGTTGTGGCGACGTGGCGGGGATACAAGAAGACAATAGCCAAACCGAACTACTAAATGATCTAAACACCTATTGAGGCCTTGTTTATATAGACACATGACAAGTCCTCTAATTAATCTAATCTACTAAATCTGAAACAGAATAATCTAAACAGAATTTAATCTAAAACTAACTCTTTAACCTAACTGCTACAGTACCAACGGTACTATTCACGTGAACGGTACTACGCGGTACTGTTCACATGTGGGCTAGGCCCTCCGACCCATGATCTGAGGCCATGACATCTCTTCCCTCCTTGAAAACCAGCTCATCCTTGAGCTGGCTTTGGTTAATGCCAAGGCATCCCACGTCAATCCCCAACCGTCGGCCAGGCTACCGTTTGTGCGAGCGAGGGTGTACTCAGCACGGTCAGGGAAGTAGCGTTGGCCTCCGCAGCACTGTTGGCATCGCCGACCGAGCTATCGCCACATGACCTAGCCCTGTTGAGGCCGCCCATGCTTCCACCGGAGTGGCCTTGGCTGCCTCCCTCCATGGTGGTGCGGAGGTGGATCCACGTGATCAGCGACAGCCTGGGAATGTTGCCGTCCAGGATTCTGGACGTGCACCTCCAACGTGGCTACCCTCTCCTCTAAGGGCTAGGTCGGCTACAGCTTCTCTTCAATCGCGTCCGTCCGCTCCGTCACCACTGCTTTCAATTCTACGACTTTCACCTGGAGTGGTTGCAGCGGTTACAACTTCTCTTCGATGACATCTAGGCGTTGCATAATAGCATTTAGCATGTCATCGACGGTGCTCTCCGAACCGGTGCCAGATTGGGAATTCATCACAATGGAAGAACCTGAGAGCTCTGATACCAAGTTATCACCGGCATGGATTTCCATAGAATTGATAGTAACTAATCTTTGTAGATTATACTGAAATAGGTAGTTGGTCGAGGGCCTAGACCACTCCATCGCGGCGCCGCCGTTGCGTCGACGCAACAAAGAGGGAGGGATACAAGAAGACAATAGCCAAACTGAACTATTCAACGAGCTAAACACCAATTTAATCTAAAACTTACTCTTTAACCTAACTGCTACAGTGAGGCCATGACATATTCAAATTTAGGAACTCTATCGGTAGAAATCCATTTAAACTTATTTGCATCTTAAAAAGAATCCAAAATGCTATACAGGGAGTCAAGTTTTAAAGATGTTCTGGGAGCAAGTTAGAAATAAAGTTATTTTGGACAAAAGAAGATGAAAATGAAGTCTTTTTGATAAATTTAAATGTTTATAAATAATTGTTTGTGAAGACTATACCTGACAAGTGTAAGTTATCTTACTATTCTTGAGGAAGGATATTAATAAGTATTAAAATTTTGTAAAAAAAATTAAGGTCAATTTGGCCGTTTAGTGGCCTGTTCTTGAAAATGGAACTATATATGTTACAAGTTGTGAAACGAAAGTTTTAACATTTTCGATCGAAACCACCTTTGAAATTTGTCAGGTGGCGCAGCGCGCTTCTGTGGAGGACATTCTCCACGACGGCGGTGGCGACAATGGTGCTCAGGTTCCTGATAGAGTACTGCCGCAGCGGCAACTGTGGTCTGTTTGGGAATGGAGGGCTGATCATGTTCGACGTCAGCTCACAGGTGGCATCCTACACCGCCATGGACCTCGCCGCAGTCGTGCTGCTCGGCGTCCTCGGTGGGCTACTCGGAGCCCTCTTCAACTTCCTCCTCGACCGGATCCTTCGCACATACAGCTACATCAACGAGTAGTCGTCGCCTGGATCTGTACATCTGAAGCAGCTTCAGAAAGATCACTGACTTGGGAATTAATTTGGGTTTGCAGGAAGGGCGCCCCGTGGAAGATCGTTCTGACGGTGGCCATCTCGCTGGTCACCTCGTGCTGCTCCTTCGGCTTGCCGTGGATGACGACGTGCACCCCCTGCCCGCCGGAGTTCAGCGCCAGCGGTAGGTGCCCGACCATCGGCCGCTCCGGCAACTTCAAGGGCTTCCGGTGTCCTCCGGGGCAGTACAACGCCATGGCGTCCATCTTCCTCAACACCAACGACGACGCCATCCGCAACCTCTTCAGCGGCGGCACCTACAACGAGTTCGGCGTGTCCACGCTGCTCACCTTCTTCGCTGCCGTCTATTCTCTCGGCCTGGTCACCTATGGCGTGGCAGTGCCGTCCGGCCTCTTCATCCCCGTGATACTCTCCGGCGCGTCGTTCGGCCGTCTGCTCGGAATGCTGTTCGGCGCGCCCACCGGCCTCGACACAGGCCTCTTCGCGCTGCTCGGCGCGGCGTCTTTCCTCGGCGGGACGATGCGGATGACGGTGTCCGTGTGCGTCATCCTCCTCGAGCTCACAAACGACCTGGTGCTACTGCCGCTCATCATGCTGGTGCTGCTCATCTCCAAGACGGTGGCCGACTGCTTCAACAAGGGCGTGTACGACCAGATCGTGCGCATGAAGGGGCTCCCCTACCTGGAGGTGCACCGCGAGCCGTGCATGCGGAGCCTGGTCGCCGGCGACGTCGTGTCCGGCCCGCTCATCACCTTCTCCACCGTCGAGCGCGTCGGCACCGTCGTGGACACGCTGCGGCGCACGAGCCACAACGGGTTCCCGGTGATCGAGGACGAGCCATTCGCGCCGGCGCCGGAACTGTGCGGCCTCGTGCTGCGCTCCCACCTCCTCGTGCTCCTGCAAAGCAGGACCTTCACCAGCGACCGCGTCAAGACCGGTGCCGCCGAGGTGTTCCGCAAGCTGGCTCCTTTCGACTTCGCCAAGGCCGGTTCAGGCAAGGGCCTCACCGTCGACGACCTGGACCTCACCGAGGATGATATGGACACGTACGTGGATCTCCATCCGATCACCAACCGGTCGCCGTACACCGTTATGGAGAACATGTCGCTGGCCAAGGCCGCCGTGCTCTTCCGCGAGCTCGGACTCCGCCACATGTGCGTCGTGCCGAGGACGCCGGGGGTAAGAGCCACGCACTAGCCGAACCCAACCAACTTTTCCGCCATTTTTTTGCATCTAAAACTCGCCTCTTTTGCAGAGGCCGCCGGTGATCGGGATCCTGACGAGGCACGACCTCATGCCGGAGTACATCGGCGGGTTGTACCCGAACGTGCTCCGTGAGTAGCAGCCATGGCGGCCGGCCGCGCGAACGAATTGTTTTTGCATATAATTCTTTTGCTTTTGCACACAACTATTTCTGAATCTCAGCTAGCTTAGCTTAGCTTTGATATTTAATTAGCACCCGGTGAACGAGTGATGGCTAGCTGCAGAATTCTTTGGACTGGCAAGCCTCACAGTTCAACCGTGAAGTGTAAAAATGTCATAAGGTTTTGTGCTTGTAACTCCATCTTTCAAAAGATTAACTGTTTTTTTTACAGTTAAAAAATAACAGAGGAAACTGAACAGTAACCAATAACATGAACCACTGAGCAGTGAGGATCCATTTGGAAGACCAGAATTTACATGAGTTTTACATGAAACAATTCAATTCATGTTTGAAAACGGGACAAATTGCAGACAGATCACGGGCCGGCCAGCCCGTCAGCAACATTGGCCAATCAGGCCAAGCTGTTGGCCAGATGGCGAGAGAATGGAAACAGCCAAATCTGTATCAAGTGCGCGCTTTCCTTCTTCTTCTCCGTCGCCAGCGCCCACTCCTCCTCGACGCGTCTCTTGTCCATGTCGAACGCGACGAGCTTCCATGGCGTCCACATGTACACCACCTCCCTGTCCGGGTGGAACGCCATGAACAAGAAGGTATCGGTATCGCCCTGCAGGCGCGGGCCGCTCGGTTCGCCGGCGACGAGGTCGTTGATCCCCAGCTCGTGCTTTAGAGCCCACTCGCCTGTGACCGCGTCCCTTAGCTCCCAGAACTTTAGGCGCGAGCCGTCGCTGGACGCGTACCGGAGGCGGCCGCGGCTGTGGCCAGCGCGCGCCCGGCAGCTCACCGGGGCTGGAAGCGCGGTCACCGCGCATGCCATGGTGGCGAGGTCGATGCGGACGATGTGGCCCGAGTAGGCCAGAACGTGGATCGAGCCGTCGAAGTAGTGCATGGTGGCCGACATGGCGTCGGTATCGAGCCCGAAGTCAACCTCGTGCTCCCGCCACACGCCGTCCTCGGAGTCGAACACGTCGATGGACGCGCCGCGCCGGAGCCACCCGGTGAAGCACACCACCTTGAAGTGTGGGGACGCGAAGGGATCGAATGCCAGCACCGACAGCAGCGTCTTCCTCCACGGCGCCGGCAGCTTCGCCCATCGCCGCGTCGTCGGGTTGACGACGTGGAACGCCGTCGCCGGATACGACGCGTAGTACAGCAGCATGCCGTTGCACCCGTCGATGATGGTCGACGACTCGTGGCCCGGGAAGAAACCCATGTCGGCCTCCTCGACGCCGCCGCCATCCCCCGACGCGCACACGTACGTGTACGCCTGCCTCCTTAAACCGTCGCCACCCCGCGCGCCGCTGTCGTGGAAGAGCACGCCGGAGGTGATGAGTGGCAACCTCCGCCGTAGGTAGTCGCCGGAGATGAGGCGCTGCCACGACGTGGACACGCACTGGAACCGCGCCAAGGACTTGTATGGCAGCCTCACGAGGATCTCCGTGAGCATGTCGTCCCCCAGCTGGTCGCCGTCCATCTCCTACCTTGCACAGAGCGCAACGCACCACCTACTTCTAACCGCTCTGCACCTCACCTTACCACTCCAAGCTAGCACTTGCTAACAAGTACAACAGCATGCAGCAACACCACCCAAGAATTCTATACCAAGCTTGCCTTTCTCCACCTAGCTAGGAAATCAAGATTTATATACATGCAGATGAGCACAAGAACCGCATGAGTATATATATCTCCACTACTACATTCATATGCATCTTTACGTTATGTTCTATTATTAGTTTTTGTACTATAAGTAGAATTAATATTAGTCATCAATTTGAAGGAGTAAATCAATGCTTTTGATTGATTACATTTTGGGTTTAATCATTATCAGTGAATTTGCATTAATACATCTCTCCTCTCCAAAACATTGTATAAATTTATAATTTTATACCTCCACATGACTATTTTTAAAAGATTTTATCTTTTTTATAACCACTAATTAAGATGATGATAGAAATCATTTTTAATCTTTAGATGAAATGATATCAAAAGGTTATGACAACAATGCAAGTGGACGGTTGGATGAGCAAGTGGAGCATGTCCAGAAAGAGAATGATCATATGGTTCCGCCTGCACATTCTAATTGACAACAAGCAGGTCTATTTTTCATCATAGGAAGAGGACATCTCAACTTAGGTGCATCGCTTTCATTCTTGTTTCAGAATGAAGTATACATGTGTATGTAACTGATGAATTGAAGGAGATTATTACGTGCTGTGAAACAGTAACAGGTTTGCAAGCAGTCATTTGGCATACATCTCGTCAGATATCTACGTACAAAGTAGCATGCATACAATGATACACATGTATCTTCCCCTCTTATCTCGATCTTTTCCTTTTGTGAGGAAATTAAAGAAACATCAAGATGCATCGTCAGAGAGCCCTTTGCTTAAGGCTTCAAGACTCAGGTATCTGTTACTTGGACGCCATAAAAACTACAGCTTTTGTCGCGCTAGCTAGGTAGCTAGAGCTCCAAGTCCTCGTCGATTTCCAGAATCCGGGAGAGGAGCCTCCGGGGCATGAGCTCCTTCACTACACTCAAAGTCGCTTGGTGAAGGAAGCAAGATGAAGTGTGTTGGATGCGTGGTGCTCTCCCGTACGTTAGGGTTTGTGTGGATGCCACTCAAACTCTCTCTTCCTGCGTCCGCCCGAGTTTGGTGAGACACATGCAGCAACGCTGACAACGACATGAATGCTTGATGTTTCTTCTCTTCCTCCTTCCTATTTGCTCGTCAAGACAGGTCACGGGTGGAAGAATATGCCTCAACGTTTCTTGTTGTGTGAAGCTTGGATTCGCTGCCTAGCTTGCCGGCCGTTACAGTCCTCGTACAGTGCTGAGCAAGGAATTTTGTCCCGAAATAATATTTTTTTTTAAAAAAATAAAATTTCAAATCTGTATAACGATTTGTAGAATTACAAAAATAAGTATCAGTCGGTACTTCAAGTACCGACTAGTCCCACGTCAGCTCAAGTGCCGATTCGAGCTGACGTGGCATCCAGTCGGCACTTTACCTTTAAGTGCTGACCGGTATCTACCTCTACAATTTTTCAAAATCACTGTATAAATATGAAATTTTCTTTAAAAAAATATTTTTAAAAAAAAATCGCTGAGCAAGTGCCTACCTTGTAGTGGGCCTCGACTGGTGGAGCAAGTGCCAATGCAGTGGCAAGATCCACTGGTCTGGGCTGATCTGCTGATGATAACAGGCCTGATTGGGGCCAAAAATTTCTCAGATATCTAGCAGGTTGCCTCAGAGGCCTGAGATGCTGATGCTTGATCCTTCCCCTCAAAGAGAATCCCAACAACTATTACCATGAAGAAAAAATTGATAATTTATCAGTGATGCTATTCAGAGGGCTGTTTAGTTCAATGACACTTAGATCAGTATGATAAAAATACGAAACCACTTTTTTTTATGGTGGCAAATTATCAAATCTCCCGTATAACAATCTATTTACAGAAGGGGAAAAACAAGAAAGCTAGGATGAAGAAACCGCAGCACAAATGCAGGCGGCAAAATGTAACGATTCCGTATGGACTTCTGTTACAAGAACGAAGAGGTCGAAAGTTACGGGACGTAATTACTCCCAAGCAATTATATTATGCACAATTACACAGTTAGGAGGCTAATTAGGCGGCATGCTTTGCTGATCACACCAACAAACTTGGCAAATGAATGCTTTTATACGGCATGCACTTTATTTTAGATTAGTCACCATATCAAGTTGCTCCAGACGAAAGAGTGGTGTTAAGGGATTCCCTGAAGCAGCAAGCAAAAGGAAGGCTGAAGTTGACATAAGATAATATCGTAGGAAACTGTGAATAACTGGACATCCATGTGCCGAGAAAACCAACAGTTTGCAAATGAACAAACATGGTCAACCCAGTAGATGAACTATAAGAAATAAGCTGTCATTAACATATTAACATACTGACCACAGATCACGGATAATAGTACAATTAATCATCATATTTTTTATATAATAGATCAGATTTATTTATACTACCAATCCGAATGATAACAGTAGAATTACATTATTTACATACGGGTATAATTGTCTAGTAAAAACGAGACAAATTCAAATCGATGTATCCAGGTTCTCTCGAAAATAAACATATAAATGACAAAAATATCTAAAGTATAGATCTAGAAATACATTATTTTAACCTTATAAATCAACGACTATGAACATTTATAATGGTAGTATTAGTAGTATCAGTAGAAAGCACCATTATGTCAACATCATGGAAGGTTACCTTTATAGATATGTGCAAAAATCGCCATCAGGAAAACTGGAACTGGAAGCAACGAACAGAGAGAATTGCCAGCAATCCAGTGCAAAGTACTCCTGTCTCAAAGTTTCAGGTGAAAGAGCTGTACATGTGCGCAGAGTAAACTTTACCTCATGCAATGTTTCAGGGCATTGACTTAAGTACGTTTACAAGTTATCAATGCTGCCTTTCAAGCTGGAAACAAACGGAAAACTGCCTTGTAAGCAACACAATGTTGAGGCCATGTGCACCGGCAGGACGCCCACTCAAATATAGAATATGGACTGCACAGAGATCATGCCATGCCATGATATATTACTCCAGCTCTTCTTGGTAATATACAAGGAACCACATGGAGGCCATGTCATGGTTCGGGGTCCAGCTGCATGCACATGCTATCTAGGTAGATTTACTTCTACATTCCTCTGAAGAGGACAATGGGGCAGAAAAAAAAATCTAGCTCTGGAAGCTTGTTTCAACTAAAAAACGACCAATGAATCACAACTTCCTTTTCTTCCTTCCAAATCGGGATCACCAGTGAGGTTTGGTAACTGCACTTGTCTAAGATCTCGAAGGTGCAATGTAATTGATTTTAAATTAGATCTCTCATCCAATTTTACAAAGTGCAGACGCACAGTTTTATGAAGTTGAACGCATGCATCACTGTATTACCAAAATGGAGGCTATAATGCAACTGCTGAGCAGCAACACAAGCCATCCAGATTTTACCGTATCGAACTTTTCAAAATCATGTAATCTACAAATATTGAATATCATCCCTATAGAAAGCTTAGCAATTGCTAAACATCCAAAAACAAAACTCAGGAATATAACAAAAAAGCTTCTATTCTCCAAGTCAGCCTGCTTTTCCCGGAACCTTTCAAGTTCTAATCTGCACAGACACCACAGAATGAATCACAAAGTCATAATCACGCCAAGCCAACATAGTGATTTATTAATGCAAATGCAAGTCATGGAGTTTATCTGGGTTCTCAATAGTGCCGTTAGAAACAACTTTCCCACAAATATGGGAATAGAGGAAAAGTACTAGAAGGGGCAAATGTAATTATAAGAACCTGATTATGGCATTATCCAGGAGTAGTTGGTTTAACTGTGAGGAAGCAACCAGTTTCCATGAGAGGATCCCTTCAATTTCTTTTGCCTGAAATGAATGAATATATGTAAGATACAGAAAGTAATGCCAACAATAGCTGGAAGAAAAACATGAATAAAAATGCATACAAAGCTATCTTTGCTGCTCTCGAGATGTTTTAACTCCAATTTAATTTTCTCCAAGAGTGCATCTTTGGTATCAATATCAACATCAAAATCCTTAAAAATTTGCCCATATCTGCTATTCAGCTCTTCAAGATACATCTCCAAGACAGAAAAGCTCACATCAAGAGACTGCACTTTCTGCATTAGCACCTTAAGAACTGTATCTCCAGGAATCCTGCCAGCCTGAAGTGTCTTTGTTTCTGCAATTAGATCATGAGCACCATTCTTCGATGAATCAGCATTTACTTTAGTGTCTTCTAGTTCAAATTCATCTTCTTCAAGGGGTTCATGTGAGGATTCTTTTCCCTCAGTGGGCTCCTTCAATGGTATTTGCTCAACTGGCTCCTTCATTTTGTCATCAGGTTCCCGCTTTTTATTCTCAACTGGAATCAAGTTCTCCAGCATCTTTTCCACAGCATCCATTCCATACACTTCAAGCATACTGAGTGTGCAGTAGAACTCAGAACCATAATGACTGACCAAGTTGAGCTTCAAATATCTAGCCCACTTTGGCTCAGGAAAACTAAAATTCTGAGCATGTTTGGCATTTGCAGCAGTGAATCTCCCAAGTGTTTCCCAGTCTTCTGTGGGATAATTCATACTGCTCAGCATTTCAAATTCTTTCAAATTAGAAGAATAGTGCTCGAAATTTGCAATCGCGATGGTGTCTACCAGGGTTTCTTCAGAGAGCTCTATAATGACAAACTTCCCCTCTGCTGTGCAAGGATTGCGGAGATACTTGTCTTTGTCCTTGTCCAGGATGTTGGAAGCACCCTTGGCCTCCTTGTTGAAGTCCAAGAGCTTAGCCCCTTTAGCTGCTGAGGCGTAATTATACAACTTCCCACTAGGCTCCCTTCGGTGGATCACATTTCCAGTTTGGCCGCTAGAGACATCCTTTCCACTTTCAGCAATTGCTCGAGTCTTGAATTCATCAAGACCGGGAGGGACGACTCGAGATAATCTTGCTTGTCTCGGGACATCTTCGCTCTCCACCTTTCCCCCTGGATGAACTGCAGAATCATCATCTGTCCGAGGAAGACTCTCACCCTGATCATCGTGAGTATCCTTGGTCAGAGCATTCAATCCGTCACTCTGCTGATCTTTCTGCAGCAGTGTCTCTTCCGAAGGCACATCATTTTCATCGAGCATAGCACAGCTATCACCTGGCACTGCCTGGTTCTCCTCATGGGTCCGCTGTACACCTGAATTAACAGAGCCTTCACTCAAGGTAGGCTCAATAGCGCCGAAAGAGGGAGAGGAACTTCCTCTATCTGAAAAAATCAAGCAACACGAACATAAAGTCCAATTGACACCGAACAAAACGCATAGCTTAAAATCTGAAAGCAATATTTGAAAATCGAGCAAACAACTTAGCGAGATGAGGACGGAGCAGCATGGGAATTTCATGAAAACATACAAAACCATAGAATTTTATTCAATATTCAGGATTCAGAAATGGCATAGTAAACGCGCATAACGATCTAAGTTCTAACCGGGTAATATTGCGAATCGCGTTCGGCCGACTGAGCGACCCACCGACGGTCCAGGCCATCAACCACCGATCGCATCACCACGCAACCACCCGCACAATTGATACAAGAGGATCGATTCAGGAACATCAGCGAAGGCCAAAATCGTACCGCGTTGACCATCCCCGTGTCCGACGAGCGAGTAGAGCAGGAGCAGAACGACCCAGCAGGCGACAACAAGCGAGACGGAGAGGCCGTACAGCTTCCTCCCCATACCGGTGGCGGCAGTTGCCATGCCCACGCCCTGCTCCTGCGCCGCCGCCGCCGCCGCTGCCGCTGCTGCTGCCGCCCTCCTCCTCAGAAGGGCTCTCTTCGACCTCTGCATTCTTCCTACCTCACATCTGCGCCAGAACAAGCCCGCACCACCAGGCTTGCCCCACCCGCGCCGGGTGAGGTTGCCGACGTCTCGGAACGAATCCCAGCCGGGCCGGGGGGGCGCTCAGAACCGCGTAACCGGGGATGGGGATGGGGCCGCGTCGCGGTGGCGGATGGTGGGCGGGGGGTTTTGAAGCCTCTCAAGCTCCATTGGGGGAGGAGGAAGAGGCAAGAGGAAGGCGAGATCTTGTCGGCTTCTACCGTTCGCAGTGTGAATCGCACCGCCAACCTGTGCGCGGCTGATGAGGTGGATCTTCTGGACTCTTTTCTCCCCTTGTTTATTCCTTCCAGCGGAAGTACAGTTTATTACCGTTCGCAAATAAATTCAAACTTGAAATTCAAAACTACTAGGGAGAAATAAGGGTGCGGTGCAAGAAAGGGAAATATGTGCAATCGTTTGTTTGGTGCAAACGTACAATCAAACGATTTGGTGCATTCAATTAATCGATTCAACAGTTACATATGAAAGAGATTAAAAATAAAAAAATACTAGGTTTCAGGTGAATGCACAAGATCGTTTGATTGCTTGCACTACGTTTGATTGCACAATTACACCAATACAAATGATTGTACGGGATATTTCCCCGTGGGGAATTTAAATGGAAGCGGTATGTGATCCTTGTAATTTCTTATACATAAGACTTAAAAAAACCTAGTTAATTTTGTTGTCGTTATTTATTTTCCTTTGAAACACGTGTTGTTTATATATAAGGTAAGTATTGGTTATTTATAAGAATAAACATATAACAAAAGATAAAAAAAATAAAAAGTTTTAAAACAATTTAAATTTAGAAAAAAATACGAAACAAAATAAGCAATATACCAATTCAATGCACTATTATATTTCCTAGTATGTTTGTTTCGGTTAGAAGATTTTTAATAGTTTGGTGTAATGAGTAGCCGGTTGTTTCGACCTACTCAAATTCTAATTTTTTTACATTCTATAACCACTAATTTCCACCATATGAATTTAGAATTTGAATCATTTATTTTAACTTAAGATTTGAGATATATAGTGGAAAAAACTAAAATAATCTGATTGTAACTATTAGCCACAAATATTATACTTCCTCCGTTAACTTTTAAATGACGCGGCCGATTTTTATTTTAATATTTGATCATTCATTTTATTAAAAAAACTTTTTAAAATATTATTTATTTTGTTATAATTTTTCAAGCGTTGATATTTTTTTTTGAAAAAGGCAACCAACAAAGGCTCCCTGCTTTATTAGAAATCAGATAATTAGCAAACCAAGTTTTACATCGGACAAACGCCGATCTCAGTGACGTCCAAACACCCAAGACTGCTACAACCACCCTCTGACGACACAGACCGGACTTATTACATCAAGTGACACAAAGCGAGGTTGTAGACAT
Organism: Zizania palustris; assembly: GCA_019279435.1. NCBI lineage: Eukaryota > Viridiplantae > Streptophyta > Magnoliopsida > Poales > Poaceae > Zizania > Zizania palustris. The sequence continues at coordinate 8,330,063 of JAAALK010000282.1, forward strand.
ACAAAACCACCCAAACCACTCCAACAAGCCGAACCAGGATCCAACAAAAAACCAAAAGTTTTCAGGAAGTCCAAACTATTGTCAGGAAGTGACTACTGCGACCAGCTAAGCTTCACGACGATGGGTTAGGTTTTGAGCATCTTCGGCGCGGATGAGATACTGTAGCCTTGCACGGAGCAAGTCTAAACATCTTGTTGTCTCCTCCTTCAGCCGAACTGCCACCAGCGGAAGCCACTAAGTGAGGAAAACAATCAACTTATGAATAACCTGCAGCACATTAGTACAAAGTTTCTTCTGGAAAACAAAATCATTCCTCAACAGCCAAATTGTCCAGGCTCCAGCACCCAAAATTTGGACAGCCAGTGAGACTTTTTTTGGGTTCTTAATCCTACCCAGCATATCCCAGAAACCCCTCCTGTTCAGCACACACAAGTCCCAACCCAAAGACTCTTTAACAAAGGTCCAAAGAAATCTGGAAAGACTGCACTCAAACATCAAATGATCTACTGACTCTAGCTCCCCACACAATTTACATAAAGGATCACCGTTCCAATTCATATCTCGAAGCCTCTCACCTACTTGGATTCTACCTCTCAGCATGAGCCAACAAAAAATCTTAACTTTGAGGGGTAACCCACACTTCCAGATCCTCATGCTTTCCAAATCAACCACCCCCTATTAATAATAAACCTATACATCGTTTTAGCGGAAAAACCCTTGTTATCAATTAGCCATCTTATTTCATCCACTTCCTCGTCCAAATTAATAGAATTACAAATAGACCATAACATACGCCAATCAAAAATGTCACTCCCACAAAGAGGTCTTCTAAGCAATTCATTATCCAGGCACATCCGCACCCCTTCGGCTACTGTAGGATTTCCAGCACGCGAAGAAGCAAAGAGGGTAGCGAATCTAACCTTTAACGGGATCTCCCCTTCCCAAACATCATGCCAAAACGACACTCTAGATCCAGAATGAACATTAAAACCACAACTTAATCTGACCCAATTTCTGACCTTCATCAAGCTTTTTATAAAATACGACCCCCCAGAGAACTCAGCTTGCAGAAAACCTCTCTGTAGCTTGTATTTTTTCCTAATCACCTCAAAACAATACCTAGAATGACCCCCTCCAAATTATATATCCATTTACAAAGAAGGGCTTTATTCATAGCCCTAATATCCAAAAAACCTAAACCCCCCCATATCTTTCGGAGCACACAGAGCTTGCCACTTAATCATGTGATATTTTCTTTTGTTAATTAAACCTTCCCAAAAGAACCGAGATCTAATCATATCAATTTCTTTGCAAATTTTCTCCGGCAACAAGAAAGTCCCCATAGTATACATGGGGATGCTACTCAGGCAAGCGTTAATGAGAGTTAATCTACCCCCATAAGAAAGATGACCCGTTTTCCAAGATGCCGGTTTTTTTTCAATCTTGGAAACAACCCCTTTGAAATCAGATTTTTTTGGTTTAGAAATATTAATAGGCATTCCTAAGTACATCATAGGCCACTCCCCCATTTTGCAATTGAATAAATCTGCCACTAACAAACTTTCTTCACTAGATATACCAATCCCAAAAATCTCGCTTTTTGGTAATTAATTTTCATGCCCGAAACCAATTCGTAACATTATAACAGGAATTTCATATTACTAAAGTTATGCTCATCATACTCCATGAATAGAACAGTATCATCTGCATACTGCAAATGAGTCATCCCCCCTTCAAATAGGTGTGGCACCAAACCCCTAACGTGACCATGTTCACTAGCTTTCACCAGCAATTCTGAAAGCACATCTCCCACAAGGTTGAACAGAAGAGGTGAGAGCGGATCTCCCTGTCTCACCCCTTTGTATGTTCTAAAGAAACCCCCAATTTCACCGTTAATATTAATAGCAACTCTACCTCCCTCAACTACTTTCTAAATCTAGCCAATCCATTTATCATCAAAACCTTTTCTTTGCAGAACCTCATAAAGACAACCCCATCTAACTTTATCGTATGTTTTCTCGAAATCAAGCTTTATGATCACCCCTCTCTGCTTCCTACATTTGATCTCATGAATAATCTCATGAATAGTTACCACCCCCTCCATAATATTCCTACCTGGGATAAAAGCACCCTGCCTATAGTCAATAATATCCCCGCTACCTTAGCCAGTCTGTTTGTTAATACTTTTGTTATTATTTTGTAGCAAACATTCAACAAACAAATTGGCCTAAACTGCCTAATATTATTAGCATCTTTGACTTTAGGAAGGAGAATCAGAACCCCATAGTTTATTCTGGATAAGTTTAGCTCCCCCTTGGCCAAATTATCCACCATTTCCTTTACGTACCATCTCAGCTTGGGCCAAAAAGCTTTAAAAAAATTCACCGATAAACCATCGGGACCAGGGGCAGTATTTGATTTCATAGACTTCAAAGCTAAGTCAATTTCCTCAATAGAGAAAGAGCTAGACAGGAGAGAACTATCCTCACAGGATAGTCTTCTTCTATCCCTCCACATGGAATCCTCCAAATGCCCGGAACAGTTGTTATCAGAACCAAATAAATTTTTATAAAAGGAGTAAATGTGTTGTGAAAGAGCTTCTTTATCCGAAATAACCCCCGCATCACTTTCCAGGAACAAGATGCTCGATTTCCTTTTCCTGCCATTAGCTATATTATGGAAATAAGCATATTAGCATCACCCTGAAGTAACCATTGCTGCCCACTTCTATTATGCCAATACACAGCTTCCTGGTTATGAATATTCAACAGCTCACTTTCAACATTAAACCTAGCACCCCACTCTTCTTCTGATAAATTCTGAATATTCTCTTTATTTTCCAATTTTTCCAATTCCTTATGGAGAAGTTTCCTTTGTTTTTGCATATCACTAATCATATTAGCCCCCACCCCCTCATACATCTTCGAAGATGATTCTCCCGTCTATGCCAGTAATCCAAAATATTATGTTCGAATCGATTGGGCCATCTCCTATACAACCAATCCTTAAAGCCTTCTTGTTGAAGCCACACATTCTCAAATTGGAACCGCTTTTTGGAATAAACATTTTGTTTGTCCAAGTCAACCACTAAAGGACTATGATCAGACCCCACTCTAGTCAAATTCTTAGCCAAAGCTAGGGGATAAATATTATCCCAATTCATAGAAACCAGAATTCTGTCTAACACCTCTCTTGTGGGGGGGATTTGTTTATTTGTCCACGTAAATTTACACCCCACTTTGTGTAATTCTCTAACATTAACATCATTAATAAAGTTGTTAAACGCCCTCATCCACCTTTCATTAGGCACCCCTCTAGATTTTTCATCATGGCTTTTAATCATGTTAAAATCTCCCCCAGCCATAAAAGGGGTTTGGATACTACTCATCTTATCAGTTAACTCATGTAAAAATCTCAATCTACCTTCGTCTCTAGGTGGGCCATAAATGTTCATCAATTCCCACACTACATTGTCCTTTTTCATATTCAGAGTAACACTTAAAAAGAACTCCCCCTGGTCAGTATTGACAATAATGGCCTCATCCAAGTTAATCCCAATTAATAAACCCCCGGAACGTCCCTCAGATGGTTTGGTTAACCACCAGAAGTCTTTATTCCCACATAGAAAATCTAACTCTCTCTCCTTAAAACTAGACTTCATTGTTTCCTGAATACAAATGACATCACATTTTTCATTTTTAACTAGTTCAGCAAGGATTCTCTTTTTACCCCCACTTCCCAAACCTCTAATATTCCAGAATAGCGCTTTCATTTTAAACCTAAATCATCAGTTTCATCCTGAGAAGGCTCCATTCCCCCTACATCAGCCTCATTTCCCCCCTCATTAAGGCTTAACAATATCCCATTTTCCACTGTAACACCAACATCACCTTTCTGCTTACTATCCTTGTTTTTGTTTGCGACACAAATTAAAGCTTGAGCTATTTCTTTAGCTTTCAGGGTGTCTATATTGGCATAGATCTCTGTCCTATTCTGTCCTAATTTAATTCCAGAATCACTAGCAATTTTAGCTAAAACGTCAACATCAATTTTAGAGAAAGAAGTGAATTTTGAAATACCTGATATGTCATTAAGCTTGCCTGCCCTCTGTTGAGCCTTCACTTGGATAGGAATACCATCCCGTTTAATCCGAGTGCTAAACCTCAAAGCCACTGGAGGCTCCTTCTTCTTTCTAGCATACTTCTTCATAGGAATATCGCCTCTCTTAGGTCGTTGACTCTCAAGTAGCCTCAGATCAGGTGCGTCAGTTGGAACATAATCTGGAGATGGGGGCACTGGTGACATCTCAACCAGTTGGTTTTTGCCTTCCTCCCCATCCTTTCCCAACTCAGCAAAAGGAAGTAGATTACCACACTGAACATTATCCAGCAGACCCTCCTTGCCAGTGGTGAATCCAGAAAAAATATAGAGGGTGGGCTAAATCAAATCTAAGTGTAATTAAGTTATATATATTAACATATGTTAAATATAATATATACATAATCAAATAAAAACATATGATTTAATTTCATAGTAAGATACACCAATAAGATATGAGTCAACGGGAACGACAAGTCGGTATGACAAACAACAGCTTATTATGTTCGTTGTAAGCAGCTAGTCCTTGTGTTGTGCAGAGACGGAGAAGATAGAGATGGAGCAACAAAGTTAATCAGGCATAGCGAGCCGACGTGGCAGTCCATGCTCACTTATCCACCCAGATAGTTTCTCACACCAGTCGCTCATCATAGTGTCGCTTGATATCAGTTCTAAGTTGATGAATGAGGATAGAAGATGAGCCAAGACATCAAGTGGATCTGCTAACCTATATTTTATCGAATTTGATCAGTATGGACTAACTCATCCTGTACGTGTGTACTTAGGGTCTATAGGAGCAATTTCTTGCAAATTTTTGAGTATGTATGTGTCGCGCCCCGATTTAAACAAATCGAGACATTATTGAATTTCCATAGAAAAACAATAATACAAGAGGTTCATCATGCGACAACGTACATACGATAGAATCCATGGTACGCAGACCATATTTATTACAACATTGTTTTGGTAAAAACAGTAATAAAGTAATTAAATAACGGCATGACGAACGTCTTCTTCAGGATCTTTCTTCTTGACTGGGTCGCTACTCCAGACCGTCTTCAAGATAAACATCCTCTGTGGGGTCCAACGGGTATGAGTACAAAAAGTACTCAACAAGCCACCGCAAATGCAAATAATAATGCAGGATAATAAACAAGGAAGGATAAAGGCTAACAATGCGGAATAAAGCAGTTGCAGTTATGACATTTAGTGTAATCATATTTTAATCATGCGGAAAGTAAATATGAACATCATCAACATCAACTAACTCGAGGAGTACGTTTTACCTCCTCGCACAACGGTCCTTACATGTCAATCCATCATGCACATACATGTTCAAGTAAACTAACTGGGGGATGTCACGCAACCCGCCCTTGACCGTGGGCTCGGCTTTTCAAAAAGATTTAAGACTCTGATCAGAGATGTACTACTGTACCCACAAGGCACGCACTCATCTCAACGAGATGACCCATTTCACGGGAACTCGTGCCAAAACCTCAATATGAGATGTTCCAAGCGATAACCACCCGCTCTAGGTTTCGCCGGCGCGCCGGGCCGCATCCCGGCTAACGTCGCACCCCCTTTTGCGCCACATTGGTACAAGTCACCCGCAGGTGCAACTTGACCCATCTCCAAGTGGTGGCCTCGGTTTGGAACAACCCATACCTTAGTTAGGACTTACCCACTAGACTTGTGGTTAGTACGTAAGTGTATTGCAACGGATCCCTCAGACCGGTCCTTATAGTGCCCCGGGTGCGACTGACCAATGCTCTAGCTTGCACCCGGAACCCACCATGCATACACTCACAACCATGACTCATCACCAACAGAATTTCCAAAGATAAGAAGTAACGGGATCATATAATAGAACCATTTCACTACGACTCATTTTATCCTATAGCGGCCGTGCCAATACATTGGACACTAGCTAATATCATTCATCATATGGTGACAAGGAGGTTAGGCGAGATAGCATGGCTTGGGTTGCACATCAAGGTCGGGGGATCCTAAATAAATATAATGTAAGGGTTCATTTGACTAATGCATTTACATAACCTAGGTGTTTTAGCGATAGTCAATTCAGACATGGGTTCAATATGCTCAAAAGAGTTGTTTGGTGACTTGCCTTGTTCAGCGAAAGGCGAGGGAGGGACTTCCGGGAAGTATTCCGGCTCCTCGACGGCGTCGTAGTCTTTTCATTAATAATAAAGTAGAATAAATACAACATTCGATATAAACAACGTAAAATCACACAACAAGCATGTGGGTTTTAGTTGGTTTGATTTTAAAGAAAATCAGTTGTTAAGGTTCTGAAATTTATTTCACAATTAATTTAAAATGAATCAAAATGAATTATTGTTTTTCATAAAAGGGTTTTTAAGTGTGAATAATACCACATTAAGTTTTTTTAATCAATTTAATATGAATGATTCAGAGAAAACTCAGTGGTTCTAGTGTTTAAACAGAAAGGAACAAATATATAAATTTTCTGGAGTTTAAATATTTAAATTTGCATTTTAATCCTAAGGGCATTTGAATATTTATTGAAATAAACATGAAAATGTCAAAGTAAACCTACTGTTTTTATTGCATAAACATGTAGAGAATAATTTTATGAATTTTCTAAAATTGGAATGGTAATTTTTAGAGTTCAAATGCATTAGATATAAATTTTACAAGTTTAAAAGCATTTCTGGAATTTATTTTCAAATTTTAAACCCCTCGGGTCCACGGTGAGCCAGGCCCACGGTGAACCCGCGCACTGTGCGCGTGCGCCGGGTCGATCTGGACCGTCGGATCCAGATCCGACGCGCGAGGGCGAGGCGGGACGCGTAAGTCGCGATGGACGGTCAGGATTAAAACGTGCGAACCGGTACCACGTGGACGCACGAGATTAAACGCGGGGTTTTAAAACAAATGGACGCACGGGATTAAAACGTACCCCTTCGCCGAGATCTAACGGATTAGATTAATCCGCACGCGGGGATTAACCATCACCGTCGGATCCAGATCGCACGGTCGTGCGTGAATCCGACACGGCACGGGTACTCGACCCGTGCCGGTCGTCTTCTCCGACGACGGCGAGCGGGCCAGCGGCCACGGCGAGCGACGGCGACCTAGTCTAAGGCCTAAATGGAACGAGGGTGCTACGGGGATCACGAGGGTACCTTGGCGGCGAGAAAAGGTCGACGGAGCGAGGCCGGCGACGAGCGGAGGCGGTGGAGGTGTTCGGGTTCCGGGCGGCGAGGGCGATCCGGCGAGGGTTCTCGTCGACGGAGTGGTGGCCGGCGTTGGGGAGGTCCCGGTGGTCACGATGGTGGCGAAGGCACGGGCGGAGGTGGTCCGGTGCGACGGCGAGCGGTGGCCGGAGACGAACCAGAGGGAATGCGCTAAAGCTTGGAGTGAGGGCGCTCTGTGCGTTCTCGCGACGTGTAGGCGTGGGGGTGAAATGCGGGTGGCCAGGGGGTTTAAATAGGGCCATCGGCGGGGGCAGAGAGGGCGTAGTCTACGGTGGCCGGGAGTTAACGCGTTTAAACGCCGGCGAGGTTCGGGCGACATGCAGGTTCATCGAACCGGGACGCAATCGGGCGGGGTTTAATGGGGGAAACGGTCGCCGGAGCGCGGGGGATTGAATGCCGGGCTCAATTTGAGGGAAGGGGGTCGGGGGCAACGGATCCGAGGCGCGTTATTGCGTCGGCCGGCGAGGGGGGGGGATTTGGGGGCGGATCTCGCGGAGACGACGAATCCGACAGGTGGGCCAAGGCGGTCAGCGGGAGCGAGCGCGCGGGTGAGGGGGCTGACGGGTGGGGCCGGGTTGTCGGGTGCGCGCGCGAGGGGAAAGGTTTCGGCGCCGACAGGTGGGGTCCATGTGTCAGTCTAAGGCGAGCGCGGTAACGGGCTGGGCCGGTCGGGAGAGAGAGAAGGGAGGGAGGGGAGCCCATTACTGTTCTAATACTTTTCTGAATAAAAATAATTCCAGAAAATAGATTAAAATATTAGGGCTACTTCCAAGGCTGGTAAAAATTTATAAAAATTCTCAAAATTTTATTTTGGTCTTAGGATCATATACAAAAAGTTTCACCCCCTAGTTTGGTCATCTACTCTATGTTGTAGTTCAAAAGGATAAAAAAGGGAATTAAAGGTATTTTCTGAAATAATAATTCCCAGAAATTGAATTTAATAATATTTTTATTGTTTTGAAAAATTGGGGTGTTACAGTATGTGTGTGTTTTAATTGGGTTAAAATCTAGCCCCAAAATTTAATAGTTAATCCAATAACATATTTTTCTAACTAACAAACTCTATTCCTCTTCTCTCATATCTTCCCAAGAGCCAATGAATTGTACTACGCCACTACGTACCGCTGAAAATGTAGTATGTGTTTATATAATTCTATTATATTTTTTAGTCCTTTTAAATAAGTTCTCTTAAAAAACATGGTAGTCTATGATATACTCTTCTATGATTTGTTATAAAAGTACCGTAAATTTTCTTATGTGGATTTGATCTCCATGGTAACTATGTGTACCGCCTTAGGCTAGTTTTCTTTCTCTACAATTAGTTATTGTCTCTGATTATCTTCTCCATAAATAATCAATATTGTCATAGCTGCTTATCTATCCCGCTATAAAATGGTATATACACACATATATATATACATATATTCTTATACATATATACATACATACATACATATATATATACATACATGTATACATATATATATATATATATATATAATTTTTTGGCAAAATTGGAGGATAGGCTCCAGCCTGATGGAGCCTACCTGCTGGCTCCTTGCTGCTCTCCACCATCCACATATCCATCAACCCAATTTCTTCAGCATTTTTATCTTTAACATCCCTATCTGATATATCTTCCCTGTATTCTACCTTTCCCCCTTCCTCAGAGTCAACTCTTCAACTCCTCCACATCATCAGCTTGTTTGTCTTCAAGCGTTGATATAAAATTCAACCGTGAAAGTTAACAAGTAATTAAATTAGATCGATAATAACAATGAGATTTATGTACGAAGACGGCACAGGCGACAATTTCGGAACCCTGGTGGGACCGTGGGAATGTGGACGGTTCCACGTCAAGTCGGCGGTTGATGAATAGTACACGTCACAGCCGGGACTGATTCGTACACGTAGAGCGCAAGCCACGCGTGTCAGCCAACAGCGACCCTCCACGTGGACGCGGCCTATGCCAACTCTGACATGACGATTGGGACCCACCCTGCCACGTCAGCTTGCCGTTCTAGCTTCCGAATCTCGAGGCGTCTACAGGCCATCGACGGCGGAGATTACACGGCACAAAGGCCCAAACGGTGCGTACCTTCCGCGTGGCCTTCCTACCTCGGCTGCCTCCTCGCGCGGCTTTCGCCTTTGGTCTCCTCCTCTTGACGGCGGCGCGACCGCGAGCCCCAGATCCGGCCCCCATGGCGAGCAACCCGGCCCGCACCGTCTACATAGGTGAGCGGCTGAGCGCCTCACCCCATTCCCCTCCCGTCCGGGTCGCGGGTGGCCGCATCCGTCCCATATTTTTGCTTTGTTAGTTCGAGTTGAAGTAAGATTGATGTGTGCCTCAGTGATTGATTGGTTGGTTGGACGGTTAAATTGTGTGTTGTTGTAGTGTCACCGGTTAATATTGGTACTCGTGATTGTTGATTTGCTTAATTGTAGCTCTCCTGAATTTTGATGGTTGTGACGCACCGTCCAAGGATTCCTGCGGCCTGTTCCATTCCGATTTTTTGACAGAATAAAACAATGTGGTTTGTAGATGGAGTTGCTACTTGATAGTACCCGAGCTTTGCAAGAGATGTTACTATTGCTGACTTATGAACTTTACTCGATAACGTTAGAATGCGTTCTACATATATCTTATCTGGCATGGAGGTACTGAACTTCTATTATTTGTTGATTTGCACATTGCTGAATATGTAGCCGGATTTTTAGGGCCTATTTGGTTTGGTGCCCTACGAAAATTTGGTAGTGCCAAAGCTTAGCCGCTCTCTAGACTGTGCTGATGTTTTTAGAACCTTATCAATTTATATGCATGTTCTGTTTTCCGCGGACAATGAAACAGAGGAAATTGTCAAGTATGCTGTTCAACTTTTTTCAGGTCTTGTTCAGCTTTATGGTAAAGCACTCAAGTTTGCGGTAGGCTTCCTTTGATATGTTCTTTTGTTTCGATATGTTGTGTCTATATAATCACCAGCTTCCAGAATAAAACTGAAAGATTGAAAAATCTAAGTTCTCGATTTCTTCCATTTCCTTTAGACCATGTTATGGTTGATACTTACCTACATTTACGCAAATAAGAAGATCAATTTTCTGAATTCACATTAATTGTTTTTTACAGACTCCGGACAAGACAAACCTTCATCAAACAGCACCAATCCAGTATCGCCTAAACTCAATCCTATACCATTAACAAAGCAGCCTCATTTTGTGCATTATAGTGATATCTGATATGCCTGTATCGCATACCTCAGCATATCCAATGGTAAATGCTAGGAGAACAGATTTTGGTCTTTCACACAATCATTATCCTTACAATTCACCACACTACAGGTGAGATTATTTCCTGGGCCTGCTTATGTGTACAGTTGTGCATTGCATATTTTTTACACAAACATGTGCACGTTATATTTGCCACTTAATCTATTCTTGCTGTACTTTTGCTTTAACCAGCATTATCAGCTGGACCAGCGCATAGCAATGGAGGGTTCCGCAATGGTACGTACAATTGCATTAGATACACTATACACATTTAATTATGTTGTTAGTGATAGAACCTAGATAGGATCTCTAGCCTAGGTTTAGCAGGGTTTAATTGAGTCTAAAACATGGCATGGGTTCTTAATAGGTAAAAACAGAGAGGGTTAGAGTTAGTGTACCTTCACCGGAGGGGGCCGGAGTCGACGAGGACGACGCCATGGCGTCAGTGCGGCGAGGGAGGCTTCCCGCCGCTTAGCGCAAGAGTAGATCGGGTCTGTAGGAGTGTGGGGAAGGTGTTTGGGCGTGCAAGGTATCAGTCACCTTGACGTCTGAGCCCTTCCCCCTTAATATAGCGCTAGCGGCAGTGCGGCGAGGGAGGCTTCCCGCCGCTTAGCGCAAGAGTAGATCGGGTCTGTAGGAGTGTGGGGAAGGTGTTTGGGCGTGCAAGGTATCAGTCACCTTGACGTCTGAGCCCTTCCCCCTTAATATAGCGCTAGCGGCAGGGGCCCCTCAACCATGGTTCGGTTGGGGCGCCCCCGATCAGGGCGCAGGGAGAATAGGGGGGTTTGTTGAGGGAATGGCTGAGTGCGCATGTGGGGAGAGAGATCCGAATCTCTCTCCCCGAGATCTTATCCTAACATTCTCCCCCTAGATCTCGACTTAGTTCTCAACTTACTTAACATTACCTCTATCTCATTATAGATCAATGCATAGAGCATGATGCATCACAATAGTCAGTTACGTACTACGTGACTCAACAGCTACAACACATTTCACTACTTTGAAATAGTTTCTAAACTTATTTTGGGCCCTTACAAATCCAATGATCATAGGCTTTCCTTTAAACCCATACCGGTTAAGTGTTCTCTGAACACATTGGGTGGTAAGCCTTTTGTTAGCGGATCCGCAAGCATACGCTTGGTACTTATATGCTCTAGACTTATAGTCTGATCTTGGATTTTCTCCTTAACAACATAGTACTTAATATTGATGTGTTTGGCAGCACCACTCTTCTTGTTGTTATGGGAGTATAATACTGCTGGCTCATTGTCGCAGTATAGCTTAAGTGGCTTTTCAATACTGTCGACCACTCTTAAACCGGGAATAAACTTTTTAAACCATAGTGCCTGTCCGGTGGCCTCATAACATGCTACAAACTCGGCATACATCGTGGAGGATGCCGTCACAGTTTGTTTGGAGCTTTTCCACGACACAGCTCCTTTTGCGAGTGTGAATATATAACCTGATGTGGACTTCTCAGTATCCACACATCCCGCAAAATCTGAGTCTGAATAACCTACTATTTCAAGGTTATTTGTTCTCTCATATGTTAACATGAGGCCTTTTGTGCCTTGCACATATCGCAAAGCTTTCTTAACTCCTTTCCAGTGATCTATGCCTGGATTTTTCTGATATCTGCCAAGCATCCCGGTGGCAAAAGCTAAGTCAGGGCGTGTACATACTTGAGCATACATTAGGCTTCCGACAGCAGAAGCATATGGAACCGACTTCATTTGATCGATCTCATATTGGTTCCTGGGACACTGAAAGTTCCCAAACTTATCACCCTTGACTATCGGAGCAGGCGAAGGCTTACAGTAGTGCATACTATATTTTCTTAGTATTTTCTCTAAGTATGCTTTCTGTGATAAACCTAATACCCCCTTAGTTCTATCTCGAAGAATCTCTATGCCTAATACATATGAAGCTTCTCCAAGATCCTTCATATCAAAATGAGACGACAAAAACTTCTTAGTCTCTAATAGTAGATTAACATCGCTACTTGCTAGTAGGATGTCATCCACATACAAGACTAGGAAAATAAATTTCCCATTCTTAAACTTAGCATAAATGCAATTGTCCTCTTCATTCTCTTTAAACCCAAGCTTTCTAATTGTCTCATCAAATTTGAGATACCACTGCCTAGAGGCCTGTTTAAGACCATAAATAGACTTAGTTAAATGGCATCCCAAATTTTCTTTCCCTTTTATGACAAAACCCTTGGGTTGTGCCATATAGACATTCTCATTTAGATCCCCGTTGAGAAATGCCGTCTTTACATCCATCTGATGTAACTCTAAGTCATAATGTGCCACTAAAGCCATAATGATTCTAAATGAATCCTTAGAAGAGACAGGAGAAAATGTCTCATTATAATCTATTCCTTCTCTTTGAGTGAAGCCTTTAGCAACAAGTCTGGCCTTAAATCTTTCAATATTCCCTTGGGAGTCACGTTTGACCTTGTAGACCCATTTACAGCCTACTGTTTTGGCTCCTTTAGGAATTTCTTCTAATTTCCAGACATTGTTGGTACTCATAGACCTCATCTCATCCTCCATGGCCTCAAGCCACTTAGAAGAGTGAGGGCTTCTCATAGCTTCTTCAAAAGAGGCGGGATCGCCCTCCATTTGAATTTCTTCACTCATATAAACCTCATAGTCATCAGGAATAGCTGATTTTCTTACTCTTTGTGATCTCCTAACGTTCTCTTGAACTGGGATATCATCATTTCTAATGTCTTCTTGAATTGGTACATCATTTTCTATGATGTCCTCCTCAACTGGCACATTATTTTCTAACACAGGGGGTTGTTCTTCTTGTTCTTCATTAGCAACGACTGGAACTACAGGCTCCTGAATAACAGGTTCCTCATGAACAACAGGTGTCGCTAATGAAGGTCCAACTTCTGAAGCTGGACTAATAGGTGCTATCACAGGTATATGGAGAATTGGCTCTTGAATCATAGGAGTAGGTGCACAGACCCGCTTCTCTTCAAGGCTAATTTCTCTTAATACCGTGCTCCCCCTGATCATAGCGTCTTCTAAAAAGACTGCGTGCCTCGTTTCTACAAACTTGGTATGTCTACCAGGACAATAGAAACGGAAACCCTTAGACTTATCTGGGTAGCCAATAAAATGACAACTCACTGTCTTAGGATCTAACTTACCAATATTTGGGTTAAATATTTTAGCTTCAGCTGGACATCCCCATACTCTAAAATAATTTAGAGAGGGTTCTCGTCCAGTCCATAATTCATACGGTGTCTTGGGCACCGACTTACTTGGAACCCGATTAAGAATGTGAATGGCGGTTTTTAATGCCTCCATCCATAAACCAACCGGTAGAGTGGAATAACTCAACATACTTCTTACCATGTCCATTAAGGTGCGATTGCGCCTTTCTGCCACTCCATTTTGCTGTGGTTCGCCCGGTGTAGAATACTGGGCGACTATACCATTTTCCTGTAGAAACCTCGCAAAAGGTCCAGGAACTTGGCCATACGGGGTATGACGACCGTAGTACTCCCCTCCACGGTCAGATCTTACTATCTTAATCTTTAGATCATGCTGATTTTCTACTTCAGCCTTAAATATCTTAAATTTATCCAATGCTTCTGATCGTTCTTTAATTGGATAAATATAACCATAGCGCGAATAATCATCTGTAAATGTTATGAATGAATCATAACCATCTACAGATGCAACAGGAAATGGACCACAAATGTCCGTATGAATAATTTCTAAAACTCCTGTGCTTCGCTTCGCGCCTTTCTTAATTTGTTTGACGTATTTGCCTTTAATGCAATCAATGCATTGATCTAAGTCTGTGAACTCTAAGGGCGGAAGGATTGACTCCTTAACTAGACGTTCAATCCTCCCCCTCGAAATATGGCCTAAGCGACAGTGCCATAATTTCGAAGAAACGTCGCTAATTCTCTTACGCTTATTTGTTTTGCTAGACGAGACTGTCTCACTAATAGTATTTACTGAATCACTTAAGGACAAAGATAAAGTTTGTCATGCTCGAAGGCAAGACCCACAACTTTATTATCATAAATAATAGAACATTGTCTGTCGCCAAAATGACAATCGTACCCATTATTAACTAAACATGAAACAGAAATCAAGTTTCTGCGCATCGAAGGAACATAAAGAACATCGCGCAAAAGAATTACAAAGCCATTCTTAAATTCTAATGGGAGATCTCCAATGGCTTCAACTTCTGCTTCGATGCCATTTGCAACTCTAATTGTTCTTTCGTTTCTTTCCAAAATTCTCGTCGTAGCGAATCCCTGTAAAGAATTGGCAACATGAACAGTTGCTCCTGAGTCAATCCACCAAGTGTTGGTAGAATAATCTAAATACAAGGATTCATCTATACAAGTAATTTCATCGTTACCGTGTTTGTGCATCCACTTGAGGAATTCCACACAGTCCTTCATGTGGTGTCCTTCCTTCTTACAATGCCTGCAGACGCCTTGAGGGACATCACTGTCCTTAGGCGCCTTTCCTTTCTTCTTAAAGGTCTTAGTATTTTTCTTAGGCGTAAATTGCTTTTTGCCCTTATCTTGAATTTGGTGAACTGAATCACCACCTCTGGCCTCCTTAATGCGATCTTCCTCCTGAACGCAGTTGGACACTAACTTTTCAAATGTCCATACTTCTGGCAGAGAATTGTAGTTGATGACAAAATGCTCAAAATCCTTACTAAGTGAGCTCATTATGACATGAACTATAAAAGTTTCTGTCAGTGCGCACTCCATAGTCTTTAGGCTAGCAGCCCAGTTACTCATTCTTAAAATATGGTCTCTTACGCCTCCACCGCGGTATTTCTCATTAATAAACCTCTTAATTGTTGAGGCGCAAGCTGCCTTTGATGATCCAGCAAACTGAGCATCGATTTTCTTCAGATACTGAGTTGCTGTCTCACAATCAGGGATGGAGCTCCTGATTGGCTCTAAGAGAGAATTCTTAATAATCATCAAACACTTTCTGTTGGAGTGCTTCCACTTTTCGTACTTAATGTCATATTTCATTCTTATGGGGGCAAAATCCAGCTGACGCGCAGCAAATGCGTCAGCTGCCTCACCAGCGCGTATCACTGGCTCAGTAGGCTGAACTGGACATGCTTCTTGCAGAGAATAGTCCACATCTAGGATGGCGAGAGAGATCAGCAGACCCTCTCGCCAAGATCCATAGTTGTCCCCTCTAAGTTTCTCAATATGGCTCATTTGAGCAAGTAAGTTTCCTGATAAATAGTAGTCAAAAGGATTAATTACAGGCATAAATTACACATGCTAATTCAACGTTGGTCAAATCAGCGTGTGAAAACTATACGAATGAAAAATTAATTCTAATCACCGTTGGGCAGAAATAGAATCAATTTCATCTCAAAAACATAGTGATTTTATCACCAACGTTGGTCAGGAGATAAAATTACTATGCAAAAACAACTAAAATAAACTTTTATTTCGTCGATTAAAATATCCCGTTGGTTCAAATTCAATCGACAAAAAATTACAAACTTAATAAGGTGGATGAACATAATATTTGATTAAACATTTGGTAGCACAGCGGAAGACTTAATACAATTATGGCACATGTCTAATCAGCTTAAGAAAACAGTAGAAAATTTATTCTGAATTTTTTAATAACTTAATAATAATTTTATTTTCTAATTTAAATAAGACGTTGGTCTTATAAAATCAGAAAATATCAAAGAAATGCTTCTAAAAATATTCAAAAATTCAGAATAATACTACTGAATGTGATGAAATTTACAAAATTATTCTTACATCAAACTTATTTTTGTCTTATTTTTGGGCAATTTTCTCATTTTCCACAGAATAATTAAAACAGGAAATTAATTATTTAATTCTGAAAAAAAGAAAGAAAAACAATTCAGCCCACACAATAAATTTGGCCCGGCCCACTAGCGCGCGCAATGCTGGCAGAAAAGCGCGTGGCGCCAGGCCGCGCAAGTCCTGGGCCTGGGCCGACAAAGTTCCCGCACGCGCTCGCCCTAACGTGGGCCTGGGCCGGGAATCCGCCCCCCCGCCTGGGCTCAAACAGCCCGACTGATCCTGGCCGTCGGATTCAATCCGACGGCCAGCCGTCACTGTCGGCCGCATAAAAGCCGTCCCCGGCCCCTGGAAAACCCTAAACTCATTTCTCTCCCACCAGCCCGAGCGCGAGCGCGAGAGCGACGGCGGCCCGACGGCGCTCGGCGGCGCACGGCGGCCCGGCGCGGCGCGCGGTGGCCCGGCGCGGCGGCGGCGGGGGCCCGCT
Source organism: Zizania palustris (assembly GCA_019279435.1). Taxonomy (NCBI): domain Eukaryota; kingdom Viridiplantae; phylum Streptophyta; class Magnoliopsida; order Poales; family Poaceae; genus Zizania; species Zizania palustris. The sequence continues at coordinate 8,346,951 of JAAALK010000282.1, forward strand.
CGCCGGAGCGCGCGTTCACCCGAGGGTGAGCGGCACTCCGTCGAGTCGGTCCTCGACGGCGGCGACTCGCGGTCGGCGACGACTCGGTCGGCGGCGCTCACGACGGCGGCGACGACTCGGTCACACCCACGGCGAGCGGCGGCGCGGCGACCCGAGGTGAGTACCCCGGCTTCCCCTCTCAGAAAACTAGGGTTAGGGTTTCGAAAACCCTAACCCTAACTCCTTAATTTTTTTTTTTTTTGTTTCGTTTCCTTGCTCCTGTGTTCTTACCTGAGGGGATTTCTTAGGGTTTTGGGGATTTCTTAGGGTTCCTTAGGGTTTGGCCGAAGCCAAACATGGGGATTCTCTCTGTTTTTCTTAGGTTGTCCTTAGGGTTAGCCGAGGCTAAACAAAAGGAGGTACTTAGAGAGTTTTTGTCCACGGTTTCAAGGTTAAACCGAGGGCAACAGATGGTTTTCACTTAGGGTTCTTAGAACAAAACTCAGTAGGTACATACAGTACTTAGTAAACGCAACAGTGGCGTCGGATCAAAGGGGTCCGACGCCTAAAACCCTAGCTAACCTAAGTCTAGGTGCTCTGATACCATTGATAGAACCTAGATAGGATCTCTAGCCTAGGTTTAGCAGGGTTTAATTGAGTCTAAAACATGGCATGGGTTCTTAATAGGTAAAAACAGAGAGGGTTAGAGTTAGTGTACCTTCACCGGAGGGGGCCGGAGTCGACGAGGACGACGCCATGGCGTCAGTGCGGCGAGGGAGGCTTCCCGCCGCTTAGCGCAAGAGTAGATCGGGTCTGTAGGAGTGTGGGGAAGGTGTTTGGGCGTGCAAGGTATCAGTCACCTTGACGTCTGAGCCCTTCCCCCTTAATATAGCGCTAGCGGCAGGGGCCCCTCAACCATGGTTCGGTTGGGGCGCCCCCGATCAGGGCGCAGGGAGAATAGGGGGGTTTGTTGAGGGAATGGCTGAGTGCGCATGTGGGGAGAGAGATCCGAATCTCTCTCCCCGAGATCTTATCCTAACAGTTAGTGCTAGCTATGGAGATTATGTTCTGAATGTTGCTGGTCATGGAGCTCCGATACAACCTGTGATGTACCCATCCTACTAGGCACCAAACAAGAGAATTCTGGTACGTTGACATGGTAGGCTGGTTTGGCTAAGCTCCCTAGTTCCTCAAATTTTTATTAAATCTTGATTGTACTCCATCCTCCTCTAACCCGCTAAACAGGCTATGCAGACTTGCTTTAATATTCTTAAAGGCAATCCTTATCGTGTGCTTGAATGACCATTATTATTACCAGAAGATGTTGATGTCTCATCACCCTTAGATTTTTATAGAGCCAAATCAAGCCAATTGTTCTATCTCCGTGCATATCACAGGAATGAGTCTCTGTCAGGGACAGCCAAGTTGCTGCAAGCCTGCAATGCAGACTTGCCAACCAACCTGTTGGTGATAATTAAGTGATAAGAGGCTTGGCTGCTGTTTCGCTTTGCAGTTCTCTATTTCTTTGTCACCTGTCATTGCTAGCTAGATTTTAGGGTTAATTTTTTCCGTGCCATTACAATTTTTGCGGTTTGCCAATATGCCATCGATGTGTCACTGACATATGGGGGCCGCCATAGTCACTGACAGTGGCATATAGGCAATTTCTGAAAATTATAATGGCATGCGAGTAATTTTCCCTAGATTTTTTAGGCATCTTGGCATTGCATATCTATCTCGTGTGTTAGCTGAGGTAATGCATAGCAGCATAGGCAAGTTTGATTGCTTCTCTATTAGTGCCGTTCCACCTACGTAATACTACTCAACAGCTGGGATTATCATTGTGGCATTGTCCTACCCACCAAAAGAAAAACAAGCTTCTACTTAAGTGATGGCTTACCACTAATCTACGTTCATTTGCTATCCCTTCAGCCATGTCATGCCATTATTTTACATTGCTGTGAAAGAACTAGAACTTCACAAGCACTTGGGTCCCCCTGATTAACCTTCTTCAAGGTCAAAACCACACATGAAGCCACGTATCAAAGGTGCTTCTCATTGCACATCTCCTCTAGTGCAAGTTACTCCTGATGCTCTACTGACCTAGCCTCTAGGGTTTCTTCGCTAACATACTAACTCTAGTGCAAGTAACAAATCACATATCATCTCTGTTTTTTTTTCTGGTGCAACTACTGCACAGATATGAAAACTCAAAACATCTGAGCATAACTAGTGCTACCGCAGGCTGCAGCAGCTTTCTCCTTCATAGCTTTTGCCTGTAAAAAGTTTGCATTTTGCCGTTGCAGTTGCAGCCTTTACATCTGCGATGTTGCACATGCTCGTTTGACGCGGCGAGACATTGCATGCTCGTTTGACGCTGTCTCGCAGCGTTGCAAGTTGGCGGCATGGAAGACTAGGCCTACGCATGCACGTACAAGGACTTTTCTTGGTAAAATTCTTCTTAAATCCATTGGAGTGTGTATGATCTCGCGCCGATCGAAGCCAAGAGAGGCGATGAAGGAGGAGAGCCCGGGGATCCAGGAGGCGGCCGCCGGCGAAGACGGCGGCGTATTTTTCTGCGTGGCGGCAACGTCGAGGGGGAGGAAGGACCGGATATCGTACTTCCAGGCAGAAGCGGACGGCGATGACGACGGGGAGGCGACGGCCCGCGAGCTCGCCGCTCTCTGCCTCGGCGACGCGCCGGAGCACCACCGGTGGCACCACCACACCGTCGACGGGAGGCGCACGTTCGCGTTCCTCGCTGCCGACGACGGCCGCACGTACTTCGCCGTGGCGGACCCCACCCCGGGCAGCGCCGAGACGGTCCGTTTCCTGGAGCGCGTCCGCGACGCGCTCAGCGCCGCGCCCAGGCGGCGCCTCCGCGACGCCGCGGTGGCACCCGTCGTGGGGCAGTTCGTGCAGGCGCTCCGGGCCGCCGCGACCGCAAGAGCATGGACGACGGCGGCGAGCTCCCTGATGGCAGGCTCGGCGTCCCCCGGTTATTCACCAGGCCTCGACAAGGACGAGGAGGACCAGCGAGACGAGCAGCCGGAGGCGGAGGACGCGTGGCGGCGAACGCGCCCCTCGGCCTCGCGGACGCGGTCGTGGACGTGGTGGGGCTACGCCAAGGTCGTGATCGCCGTGGACTTGGCCCTGTGCGTCGTCCTCTTCGTCTTGTGGATGATAGCTTGCAATGGCTTCCGGTGTGTCCAGCGATGAATGGATGGTACGGCGTTTGCAACTGTAATTAACCTAATTGTTTGCTTCGGTGTACCTACTGTCCATGGACAGCTCGCATACAATTATTTGCTTGTTGGTTGCTGTTGTTTTATTTCATCTCAAGCTGGTTTTACGTAGATTTATTCAGCTACTCAACAGCGTAAAACACAAATTGCAGGATGGAAGTTGTTCCTACTTCCTAATAACATGGATTCATCACATGCGTTGACAAGAGCAGCATGGATGATATGTAATATGTCTGGGTTCTATATCAGGATTTCGATCATTTAGCATCTCGAGCTACGTGAAAAACTGTTTGATTAGACTGTTATTACCTGCTATGAACCTATGTGAATACAATATGAGGAGGTACGGTAGAGCCTTGCATTACATTAACTAGTACATTATACATAATTGCAAAAGGAAAACAAAAGTTAATAAATGTAGCAGCATCACTCTCCGTAACAGCATCTCCAGAAGTTTTCTTAAAACTCATCTCGTATACTTCTCATATAAAAAATAAGACTAAAAGATTTTATCCTTATACACATTCGGTCTCTAGTAGCTTTCTTAAAACATATTCCCTATATTTTTGAATCCTCTATTTTATTATTATCTAACGGTAAAAAATCTAACGATTATATTTTTAAAGGCTATATCTCTAAAACATATACTATTATGTATGATCATTATTGTTGTTAACGATTGATATATTTTTCATTATCATTCAATGGTAAAAATTACAATGATTATATTTTCAACAGCTATATTTTTGTCGTGATTTTTTATGAATAAATAAATATCCTATAATTAGTATAAATAGTTGATCTCAAAAACATCTTTAAAATTATATAAAAAATATATTTTTCTTTTTTCTTTTTTTTCCTTCTCTTCTTTCTCTTTCTTAGATAGAGATTCCTCAGATTTGGGGATTAGAAGAGAGGAATAGGGGATAAGATAGGGTAGGAAATTAGATAGAAAATCTGCTGGAATGTAATTTTTAAAACAAATATTTTAAATTTAACTATAGGGAATGGTATACGGCCGGAGATGCTCTAAAGAGACTGTTTGGGACGAGGAACACTACAGTTTTGTCTGGGCCATTGGATTTGCACGATACATTTGGCCCATAGGTCCATTAGGCCTAATTCTGGACGATCTCCAGGACCAGGAGGCTATTTTTTCTAAAGAAGCGGTTAGAATTGTGTTTAAATTTGGAGAAATTTTACAGTTTTTGAGGAATTACCCGAAGGTATCATATGTTTTAGTGTTAATTTTGATACCTTCTGACACATGAGGTACTAGGAGGTACCAAAATTAACAATAAAAAAGATGGTATCTCCTTGTACCTCAGGACCATAAAATAACTATATAATCAGTCAAATTAGGAATGGTTTGATTTAAAATCTACGACTCTATGAAGAGTTATTCGTGTTACTGCTGCTTCTTTTACTCAAAAGTGGTTTTGCTTTTGCTACTGTAAACATGTAGGTTTTCTTGTCAGATTTAGACACAGGTTTAAGAGTGATTTCACAAATTTACTTTGTGAGCGAATTTTTACTAAACAAATATTTTATATCTATCGCCGTCTCTACCATTGCATATCCTCCTCTCCAAACTGAAACGCCACAAAACACAATTAAACAATACTAACTTTGTAAAAAGGGTAATTTTACTATACTTGAGGTCGAGGAGGTATCACATTTTTCAGTGTTAATTTTAGTATCTCTTGGTACCTTATGTGTCAGGAGGTACCAAAATTAATACTAAAAAATGTGGTATCTCTTGGTACCTCATAAAGTATCGTAAAATTTCTCTTGTAAAAAAGCTACTAAAAATGCACTTGTAAGTTGTACCCATATATCCATTTTCTTAAAAAAAGACAAGAGGGAAGAAAAGAAAAGGACCACTCCTTTTGCAGCCTTTTCGCTGTCCATTGTCCAACCAACTCATACACAACCACATCAGTTTTTTTTCCTCCACACGATAAAGAGCAATGTGTGATAGATCGATTCTGAATTTGCAGACGTTTCTGTATCTTTAAGACCAACATCCTGTTGCATTTCTTTGCCACCGAAACAGCCAACAAGGCCATGCTTAATTTGTCTCTCACCAAGACCAAGTCTCGATCGGTGCAACCGTGCAAGTGCAATGCACGACGCAACGCCAGAGAGAGAGAGAGAGAGAGAGAGAGAGAGAGAGAGAGGTCCGGGACAGTGTGCGTCAGGCTAGCTAGCTCGGGATTCAGACTTGAGAACGGGCACTGCCTTCACCCACGTCACATGCGCCGATCGATACCAGCCAAGCAGCTGTTGAGCCGCAGCCTCTGCACTGCAGCGACGTCGTACAACGGCTTCGCTACGTGCCAGCCGAATGGTCACCTCTCTCTCTCTCTCTCTCTCTCTCTCTCTCTCTCTCTCTCTCTCTCTCTCTCTCGCAGTTGCTGCTGCTGTTGTGCACAGTGCAATGAGTGATGAGGGAGGCAGAGGCAGCCGGGCAGGCAGGAGAAGTAACGAGTAAAAGCCAGTAACTGAAGAAGTGAAGGGGGCAGCGAGGAAGAGTGTTTTTTTAGGCTGCAGCGGTGGTTGTGTCGCTGAAGCTTTTCACCGGCATGGCCGCATGTTCTTCTCTGCAGACTGCAGCTGCTGCTGCTGCTGATGGAGTGCTGGGTGCTGGGCTGTCACCTTCGCCGACCGGTCAAAGAAGCCTCTCTTTCCTTACAGTTGGAACCAGCTGCCACTGACTATTTTAGTTAGGTTCTCCAAATATTCGATAGTTTGTTTAATTTTTTGATCCGCTTGTGATTTTAGTACTAATTCTGTCTATTAATCCAACAAAACATAAAGATCATCTCACGTATCTAACCAAACAATCTATTTGTATCATCTCATCTAGTACTATTCTGTCTAGAACTAGAGCTGGATAACGAACCAGCTCGGCTCGGCTCGTTATAGCTCGTTATGTTAACGAGCTAGCTCGGCTCGGCTCGTTAACATAACGAGCAGAAAACCCAGCTCGACTCGGCTCGGTCCAGCTCGCGAGCTAGCTCGTTTAGCTCGCGAGCCAATTATTTAAAAGATGATTAAATAATAAATATTTAAATAATCACATATCAAACATTAAAATATGAAATAAATAGAATATATAAGGTTTCAAAAAATAATCATCCATAGTTCCATCATTATTTCTATGATTCCATCAAATTAATCACATGTTATTTGTTTCATACTTTTATATGAGAAATTCTATATACTTTTATATGTGTTGGGGGAATATATTTCCCTCACACAGGGGCCAAATGACGTCAGCCTCCGACAGCCTTCGGCCCAGAGCCAGGTTCTGTCGGAGCCTGTTTTCTTTGAGTATTATTTCCAGGTCCCAAGATGCTTCCCGAGGCCTGTAGCTTCGAAGCCCCTCAAACCAGGAGGTCCGGCTCGAAGCCCTTAGTTGAGCCCAATTCGGAGGCCACCCTCCGGAAGCTAAGCCCGGAGGCGGCCCTCCGAAGTCCAGTCCGGAAGCCAAGCCCGGAGGCCGCCCTCCGGAGTCCAATTCGGAGGCCACCCTCCGGAAGCCAAGCCCGGAGGCCGCCCTCCGGAATCCAATTCGGAGGCCACCCTCCGGAAGCTAAGCCCGGAGGCCGCCCTCCGGAGTCCGGTTCGGAGGCCACCCTCCGGAAGCCAAGCCCGGAGGCCGCCCTCCGAAGTCCAGTCCGGAGGCCACCCTCCGGAGGCCACCCTCCGGAGCCAAGACCGGAGGCCACTCGCCGGAGCAGCGCTTCGGAGCCCCCCCCCTCGGGTGCACTCCGAAGCCCCCTCCGCTCCTAGCTTGTCGTTTAGTTGGTCAAAGGCTGGCGCAGCCTGACACGTCTGTAAAGCTGTAAAGCTGTCTGGTACCCGTGTACAGTAGCCAGTCCCCTTTCCCTGTTTACCCCTATGAGCCTAAGGGCCCATGGAGGGTATCTTGGTCTTTTCCTTAAGGCCTGCGTGCCTATAAAAGCAGGGCCAGGCCCTTGTAAGGGGGACAGGCTCCAGGGGGCCATGAGACCCTGGAGTTATCCTCTCCACATCAAGGCACACCATGCCAAATCCACCACAAACTGGACGTAGGGTTATTATCCCCTAGGGGAGGCCCGAACCAGTATAAACCCTATCTCTCCCTGTGAGAACCCATCGAGGTTCATTCTCCATATCATACTCCACCACAGAAAAACCTGCTGGAACTAACGCAATTGTTCCAACAGTTGGCGCCGTCCGTGGGGACCTTAGTCCTAAAAGCTAAGTTCTCTACCACTGCCTGCAACCCGAGGTGCGCCCGAGGGGGGAGCGCCGAGGCCTTCTCGCTTCGCGCATCCCCCGACAAGGGGCTTCGGGTGCAGGTCGAAGGCCACCTTCGCCTTCCTCCACCCTTCGCATACCGGAGCCCGCTCTCCGGCAAGGGGCTCCGCTCCACGTTTCAAAGGACATCGAAGCCCCGAGGGCTACAAGGTAAGTACCGCCCAAAGCCATCGAAGCCATGCTGATCCTTGTTTAAAAACCGAAGCCACGCTTCGCCTTATTTAAAACCGAAGCCACGCTTCGCCTTATTTAAACCCGAAGCACCGCTTCGCCTTATTTAAAACCGAAGCCACGCTTCGCCTTATTTAAACCCGAAGCACCGCTTCGCCTTATTTAAAACCGAAGCCACGCTTCGCCTTATTTAAACCCGAAGCACCGCTTCGCCTTATTTAAACCCGAAGCACCGCTTCGCCTTATTTAAACCCGAAGCACCGCTTCGCCTTATTTAAACCCGAAGCCTTGCTTCGCCTTACTTAAAAACCGAAGCCATGCTTCGCTTTATTTAAAACCGAAGCCACGCTTCGCCTTATTTAAAACCGAAGCCACGCTTCGCCTTATTTAAACCCGAAGCCTTGCTTCGCCTTACTTAAAAACCGAAGCCATGCTTCGCTTTATTTAAATCCGAAGCCACGCTTCGCCTTATTTAAAACCGAAGCCTTGCTTCACTTTATAAAATCCGGAGCATCCCTCCGAAGGCTACACAGCGCCTCCGGGCCCGCAGCAGTAACAAAGGACTCCGGGCCACTGGCCCGACGCGTCCAGGGATTCCGGGCTCCGCGCCCGAAGCATCCCAGGGATTCCGGGCTCCGCGCCCGAAGCATCCCAGGGTCGAAGGTGACCCAGAGTCGAAGGTGGCTCAGAGTCGAAGGTGGCTCACATTATCACAGGTTCGGTGAATCCACACCAATTATCCTTCTCATTACAGGACCAAGCTCCGAAGCCCAGCTTCGTTACCCAAGCACGATCCGAAGCCCCGCTTCGCGTGTTAATATAATATACGCCCGAGCGTCTCAAAGTCTTATTTCGCTAAAATCTAAGTGCGTTCCAGAGCCTCGCTCATGCACAACATCCAAATCCTAGCGTGCTGAAGCATGCCTCGCTAAACTTGGTTATGCCAGAGCCCTGCTCCGCACCAAGTTAGCGCGTACGGAGCCCAAAAGAGGGCTCCGCTCAGTGAATTTCAGCAGCCGAAGCATTGCTTCGCACCCAATTAAGGCATTCGAAGCCCAAAGGGGCCTTCGCTTGAATAAAACTTCATGCATCAAGCCGCCAAAAGGCGCACCCTTCGCATCTTTTATTTTTTGCCCGTACCAGCAACGGCTAAAGTCCCTAACTGCCACGTGCAAAGGGGGGAAGCATATATGCGAGGTGTGCGAATGTAATGTACGGTACGAGCGTGACAAGCTAAGCGTTCAAAACCAAACAATGCGAAGCATACAAACGAAGTATGCGAGTATAATAAACTCCGTTCATTAAGAGAATGGAGAAGTATGTTACAAATATACTTCGAAGACAAAACTACGAGTAATCTGTATCTAAGCCTAAGAAGAACCGAGTGCGAGGCCCCGTCCCTCGCTTGCCTCTCCTTCGGCGGGGACCCCCTCGGCTGGACGTTGCCTCTTCGGAGCCCGCTCTCCCTCGACCGGCTCGTCCAGGCTCCGAAGCCCGCAGGCTTCGGCTTCCGCTTTGCAGGTCGCTCCAAGTTCGCGAAGCAGGCGGTGCCGTATCGAAGGCAGAAAAATCTAGGGCTTCGTCGCTCGCTAAGGCCGCTCGCGGAGGCAAAGGTAAAGAACCTTGAAGGGGCTCCGTCTTCACAGCGGCTAGCAAATCCTGAGCTATTTCGGAGATGGCTTCGCCCCGAGGCCCCCTCGGCAGCTTAAACCGAGGGGGGCCTTCGGACCTAGCTACTTCAAGGATCGCCCACAGCTGTTGAAGCTCTTCAGAGTCCTCGAGGACTTCGAGGTCTACGCTCGAAGGCTGAGCCTGGGCAGGTATAAAAAACCCCCGCATTCGTATTAATGAACTGATAAGTCTTTACAAGCCTACAGCTAGGTATTACAAGGAAGCCTAAGGAGATCTACACCTTCGGAGGCGGAGGCGTCGAGGTCGAAGGCTTGTCCGGGTCAGTGGGCCCCTTGAACCGGCGTTGTCGGAGGGCCTTCATAAGGTCAAGGACTGCCTCGCAGCCTTGCTCCTTCCAGGGATCCTGCAGCCGCCGCTAGGCCCCGCGGACTTCGCCCGGAGGCGTCACCAAGTGCGGACCCCCGAAGGCCACAGGGGCCACGGAGGTTGCCGCCCGAAGGTGGTCACACCCCGCGGCGTGGAGCATGTGCAACACTCCTTGACCGGCGACGCGACCGGCCATGAGAGCGAAGCCTGTCAGCGCTTCGTCCGCAATCGAAGCCGCCGTCTTCAAATAATCGGCGCGGTCCCCAATCGGGTCTTGGTCGCCAAACTCCGGAGCCCGGCACTCGGTCCCTATTTTCTCAAGGACCTCGGTCAGGCTCTGGGTGGCCTCGCCAAGGTTGGCCACGACGAAGCTCTCGAGGTCCCGAGCCCGTTGATGGAGCTCTTCGATCTCCTTCGCCTGTCGGGCCTCGGCATCCTTCGAAGCCTGGAGCTCCCCGCGAAGCCGAGCCGTCTCCGAGGCCAAGGCCTCCTTCGCCTCCGCAGCCGAAGCTTCGGCCCGTTTCCGCCCCTCGGCTTCCTCTGAAACCTCGCGGCGAAGGGCCTCCTTCTCCGCTACGAGGCGCTCCAACCGCCTGTCGGCAGCAGTCGAAGCGGCTGCGTTCAGTGCGAAGGCCTGCAGAAGTTGAAGAAATCATAAGTACCAAGGAAAAGCTAACATATAGTTCGAAGTTGCAAGGGGCTTCGCTCACCCGCAGGAGGACTTCGTTCGAGCTGACGAAGAGATCCGCGGGGTCCTGGTGGCTAAGCTGGGCCACCAAGTCCCCCTCCTCCGCAGAAGCACAAGCCTCGCGGAAACCGCGGATCGCCGCCACCGTCACACCTCCCCTCGGCTTGAAAGGGTGAATCACGGCAACGGTCCCCTCCGCGGGCTTCGGCGAAGCGGGGCTCAAGCCCACCACGTCGACATCTTCTTCGCCTCGAGGGTCCACGCGGCCCCCGCCGCCTTCGCCGTCAGACGAAGCGCTCCCGGACTCCGACTCGCTGCTGCTGCTGCTGCTGCTGCTGCTCGAAGCCTCCGCGGGCTCCGCCTCGGCGGACTTCGACCCGCCTTCGCCAGCCGGCTTCGCCGCAGCGGGCCTCGCATCATCTTCGTCCTCTGCGAAAAGCCAAGTCAAACCTGCATATTGAAGAGAGGCATGCAAAAAGAAAAAGGGTTTACCATCATCAGAGATCTCCTGGAAGGAACCAGGGGCTAAGTGTGTCCTCCAGCTCCCTCGCTGCGAAGCTGGCGCATCCACCTTCGCGCCCGAAGTTGGTTCCGCCGAAGCACCCTTGGCCTCCTTGGCAGCAGGAGTGCGCGCGTCAACCTCCGCCTCAGAAGCCCTCGCCGCCAGGGGCTTCGCGGCCTTCTTGGGAGTCGGAGTAGCTGCGGGCTTCGCCGCAGCCTCCCCCGAGGCGTCCGCTTCGTCCTCATCCCCCCTCCTCCTCTTGGCTCCGGCCGACGAGGTAGCCAGGTGGGCGAAGTCCGGCAGAGCGGAGAGCCCTCCGAGGCCAAGAGCGGTCCACACTCTGTTCCAGCGCTCCCAGGACCCCACCAGGGCGAGGCGTTGGTTCTGCTCCTCGGGAGTCGGAGTCCCGACAACTCGGTCCGCCGCCGCGATGGCCTCCTCCGGGGTCCTCATGTCAAGGTCGGCTACGCGAAAAGGTTGAAGTTAGGAGCAAAGTATTCTAAGTATTAAGAGCAAGAAGAGCGCGAAGACTTACAAAAGCGGTCGAAGGCCAGCTCGCTGAGTTCACCTCGATCCGAAGCCTGGAAGAGACCCTCCGGCCAAGAGCGCGCGAGGGGGCTTAGCCGAAGGGTGAGGAACTCCTCTGCGAGGTCCCTCATGCTCATCTTCGCTGCCACCCTTCGGAGCAGCGAGATCCTCGATTGAAGGAGGCCTTCGCTGGTCTTCACCACCCCTTCGCGCCGATACAAAATATGGGCGTTGGTGCTCCGAAGGGGGGAGTTGGCTCCGACGGAGGCATAGAACCACTCCTGGTCCCACCTCGAGTGCCACTTGTTGTTGACGGCCCTCGCCGGGAAGGCGTCTTGGTACTCCTTCCGAAGCTGAAAATTGGCGCTGCCAAAGGCAAGCGCCCTCTTGACGCGGTCCGGCCCCTCCCGGGGCTTCGGTTGGCAGTTGGCATCATGGAGGGCAACGAAGACGTCCGCGCGGCCCTCGCAGCCCTCGGCCCTCATGGCCCACTCAAAAACGGCTAACCTTGCCACGGCGTTGGGCGAAAGCTGTGGAAGCTCGAGGTTGTAAGCCTTGAGGACTTCGCTCAGCATCCCCACCGCTGGCAGACCGAGGCCGGCCTCGAAGAAGGCCTCGAACACCACCACCTCGTCAGCACGAGGCCTCGGCTCAGCCTCCGACTTCTCCGGGACCCGAAGCTGGATCTTCGCTGCAATTTTCCCTTCGCAGGCCCTCCGGACCGACTCCTCCGTGGAGATCGAGGCCCTCATCTCCAGGGTCTGCTCGAACTTGTCGGAGGGGGTCCGAAGGTCCCTCGGCCCCATCCGCCTGGGCGCAGTCTTCGCCGCCGCAGCCGCCGCCGCCTGCACCTGGGCGGAGCCCGAGCTCGAGCCCAAAGCAAGAGGCTTCGCCACCGCCTTCTTCGGCATGTCGCTGGGACTTCGGCGCGAAGAGCTAAAGCTAAGCGAAGGGGGGGGGGCTCGGAGCGAAGCTAGAAGAGGAGCAGAGCGAGGTTTGCAAGGCAACAAGAAGAGAGCAAATGAAGGTGTGCCGAAGCCGCACGCGGTAAGTCTCTATTTATAGGCGCGGTAAGAATTCCAACCGTCATGGGCCGAAACCACCGCCAGATGGGCCCTCAGCAAAGGCGAACCGGCCCAGAGCAAGGTAACGGTAACATTTTCGACCGTTGCGGAGCCGTGCGGGCTCCCCAAGCCCCGAGGCCGTTCTGACGGTAAGCGCGGGCATTTATTGCTCCCGGATGTCGAGGCCGCCCTCGGTCCAGGCGCCGAAGGTATGTTTTCTCTGTAATTATGTTTCCAGGTCATTTGTCCTAAGGACGCGTGCACCCCTTCGTTCCGAAGGCCTACACGCGAGGGGCTACTGTTGGGGGAATATATTTCCCTCACACAGGGGCCAAATGACGTCAGCCTCCGACAGCCTTCGGCCCAGAGCCAGGTTCTGTCGGAGCCTGTTTTCTTTGAGTATTATTTCCAGGTCCCAAGATGCTTCCCGAGGCCTGTAGCTTCGAAGCCCCTCAAACCAGGAGGTCCGGCTCGAAGCCCTTAGTTGAGCCCAATTCGGAGGCCACCCTCCGGAAGCTAAGCCCGGAGGCGGCCCTCCGAAGTCCAGTCCGGAAGCCAAGCCCGGAGGCCGCCCTCCGGAGTCCAATTCGGAGGCCACCCTCCGGAAGCCAAGCCCGGAGGCCGCCCTCCGGAATCCAATTCGGAGGCCACCCTCCGGAAGCTAAGCCCGGAGGCCGCCCTCCGGAGTCCGGTTCGGAGGCCACCCTCCGGAAGCCAAGCCCGGAGGCCGCCCTCCGAAGTCCAGTCCGGAGGCCACCCTCCGGAGGCCACCCTCCGGAGCCAAGACCGGAGGCCACTCGCCGGAGCAGCGCTTCGGAGCCCCCCCCCTCGGGTGCACTCCGAAGCCCCCTCCGCTCCTAGCTTGTCGTTTAGTTGGTCAAAGGCTGGCGCAGCCTGACACGTCTGTAAAGCTGTAAAGCTGTCTGGTACCCGTGTACAGTAGCCAGTCCCCTTTCCCTGTTTACCCCTATGAGCCTAAGGGCCCATGGAGGGTATCTTGGTCTTTTCCTTAAGGCCTGCGTGCCTATAAAAGCAGGGCCAGGCCCTTGTAAGGGGGACAGGCTCCAGGGGGCCATGAGACCCTGGAGTTATCCTCTCCACATCAAGGCACACCATGCCAAATCCACCACAAACTGGACGTAGGGTTATTATCCCCTAGGGGAGGCCCGAACCAGTATAAACCCTATCTCTCCCTGTGAGAACCCATCGAGGTTCATTCTCCATATCATACTCCACCACAGAAAAACCTGCTGGAACTAACGCAATTGTTCCAACAATATGATAAATTCTATAGGCTATAATAATAAATTTATAATAACAAGTTAGCAGGTAATAATTTGATATTAACAAATAAATTATAAAATAATGAGTCTCATATTGTAAGATAGTGTTTTATTATTGTTTTAATGGGTTGACTTAACTACCTGTGCTGAGCTCGTTAAGCTCGCGAGCTAGCTCGCGAGCCAGCTCGAACTCGCTCGTTATACTAACGAGCTAAAACACCAGCTCAGCTCGTTAGAAAAATAGAACGAGCCGAGCCAAGCCGAGTCGAGCCGAGCTAGTCACGAGCCGAACGAGTTAACGAGCTACGAGTTTTTTGCCCGGCCCTATCTAGAACCGTTCTATACTATACCATTTCATCTCATTCAATCAACTAAATTCCGAGGGTATACTCTCGGTAGTACCGCTCTTTCGCCGTTCTTTTTGCACGGTTAGTGTTGGTAAGACCCATCTGATGTGCTGGGGCCTTTTTTTCATTAATTTTTAGTGGTTCACCGCAAGGGGGGGCATGTGACCGACCGGTACTATTGGTGACGGCAACATGGAGTGCACATCCATCCACACGCGCTGTCGCCTGGCCTGCATGCGCGCTGTATATATGTGCCACGCGACGGGGATCTCCGAGTTGTCGGGTTGGATTTCATAATAATATCCTGCAGTTACCTTTTAGCGGCAAATGATGATGATATATAGAGATCAGGTTTAGGATGGATGGAATAATCATCGGTCATGCATGGATTCCATGTGTTTAATTTGTCCTTGGACAGGTACGTACACAGCTAGCTCCCTAGCTTGTATGGCTATCTAGCTGTAGAATGTAGATTCTGGCTGCTGTCGTTTAGCATAACGGAGAGACCCGGACGGACAAACCGTCAGAGCTGAGCGAGCTGCGAGCCATATACATGTGAAAAGTGGTTGATGTGAAGGGATATTATTATTCTAGTGGCAAGTAGAAGTAGCTAATTGCATCTCAATTCTATGAGCAGATCCAAAACTAAAGTGCAATAGTTGAGAAGCTATTAAGTGTTACTGTTGTTATTTATTAGTGACTTACTGTGGAATACATTTTCTTATACCTTTTATCCTGAACTAGCTAGGTAAATATACTTGAGAGCATATGCATATATGTACGTGTTTGCATGTAGATCATGAGCTAGCTAGTCGCCGTAGCCCTACATAGATAGATGATGTCCATGCCCTCACATTAGCCGCCGGAATATTTCGTTGGCTATAACTAACCGGTGAGTACTCTCGTGGTTCTATCCCCTCGAGTCTTCCGGCGAGAGAAGGCAGGCCGCGGCGCGCGGCGCTGAGGATCGGAGGAAGGGGCGGCGACCGGACGGCGGATCTGAGACATGGAGATCTGCGCGCGGCCGCAATGATTCGCCGCGTGGTAGGGCCGACGCCGCTCTGCGCCTCTGCGTGCTGTGAATTTGTGACGCTGCTGTGTGCTATGCTAGTGCTCCGTTCTGATCGGTTCATATGTTAAAGAAAAGATAACTTGTCTACCTCTTAAGTCTTATCTATCATATTACAATACTGTTTTCTTATTAACAAGAAATATATTTAGATTAATTTATTCAGGTTTTGCTGATTGGCTATAATAAGAAACGAGTGCAAGTAGCAATATCAGCCCGTGCCTACGCAGACCGCAGACGGACCCGCTGCACGCTGGTCGTACCTGGGGCGCACGTGCCGGCGAGGCCGCAGTGGGCGGTGGCTTTTTGCGCGCAAGTGACCTCGACAGAGGAGGTGGGCCCCCCTTACAGCTGGTCCTCCTCCCCGACTGGGATGGGAGGCACACGTGACACGTGGGACACACACCCTCCGCTAATCACCTGATACCGTTAGCGTGGTGCATTACCTGCTTGGCTGGTTGCAACCTAAATTCTACGTGTTTTCTTTTAAATTTCTATTTTTCGATTTATAAGTTTGAGCATCGTTTGGACATAAGTGTATTTTGAAACCAGTAGATACACGTACGTGGCTTACTTAATTTATAAAGTATTCTTTATTTTTCTTCTTCCACTGTTTATACTCCACTGTTTATACTGTAGAATTAGCATTTACACCATCGTGTGAAATTCACGGATTTTTTTGTCAGATTTCAGATACGAGCGATGATTCATGCACATGTTTAATTTAAAAACACATTTTTAAAGATGTTTTAGCGGTTTCACGTGTGCCGGTTTCTATTGAACCCATTGTATTTATGTCTGTTGCTATCACTATATGAATTATGACCCTCATATGTTGGCAATTACGGTACTAAACAGTAATCGGAACAGTAATTGTAGTAACTGGAAACCTGGGTGTGCGTCCTCTGCACTAGCGCGCCAATTATTTCCAGAATTACTGCAGCGCAGTTAAACGACGAGCTGGGCCACAGACAGTTGCTCGGAGGTATAGTTGGGCTATTCCGTACTCCTACGAGTTATGCAGCAGACCGTGGTCGTAGGTTTGAACTGTGGACAAACGAAGCGGATCAGTCCATCTCTCGTCAGCGATTTGGAAGGTAGTCAGGTCCATGCAGGCATAGCAGCATAAGCTCCGTCTCAAACCGACGAGTATGTGCTCCATATAGGTTGCAAAAGAAATAAGGATTCAGATATTTGTACAGCTTCAAATGGATGAAAAACTAATTGTGTGTTGCCCGTCACTAATAATTTGGCAAAATAATACTGTAGGTAGTTAGTGACATGAGTACATATTACCACTAATTGCCATTAGTGCAGCCCCTTTAAATATGTTGTTTGCCTGCATTTCAACTTCAAAACACCAAAAAAAACTGTTCTCCTACTCTTCTTTCTTAGCCATGGAGGTTTGTGGTGGATGCTACCTAGATCGACGCATCCATCAACATGTTTAATCGTCGAACTAGACTTTATTCCACACAAACTAATCCATGACGTTGTTGAATAGTCAACACAACACTTATGTGACCACTTTTATAAGTGACAGTACAAGTGTTGAATCGATTGTAACATTATCATCAGTTATGGGTGGTAACAATCGTCTGTCACTATTGAGAGTCATTAGTGCCTGGCGGTAGTTACCGCCCATCACCGACGACTCCTGCTTATATAAGCGGATCTCGAAGTTAATCGACATGCTTTTATTTTACGCAATCCTGACCCTAGCCTCGCACTATCATCGTCTTCGTCGTGCTCCTCGCTAGCCTTGTTGGCCCCACCGTGCTTTGTTCCGTCCCGATTGTCTGTTTAGTCCCATGTGACCTCCGTTCCATCATCTCTTTCGTCGCGCATGACCTCTGTTCACCTGTCCATTTCGTCGCGCATAGCCTCAATTCTACCATTTGTTCCATCGTACATTGACAACCCTACTCGCCTCCACCTCGATAGCATCCTCCTCTTTCTATAACATGGCTAGAATATATGAGTTGGTGAATGTATAGATAAGTTATGATAATATTGCTTTATGGAAGATTTATGAATATATTGATTTGTGAATAATTTGTAAAATATTTGCTTAATAAAGGGGATGCTATTAGTATGATGACGTGACAATTAGATTTATTATTTTTATTTTCACAAGTTTATTCATATAATGATCTATAATTATGTGCATTTTGTTGACGTGTCACTAAAAGGATCATGCTAGACACGATCTACACCAATACACCTATACTGTCACTAATGTAGTACGTTATTACTCATCACTGCCACAACTAGACTAACGCTGCATATAATACAGTGTTTGTAACGTAACGTCTTTTTCGAGATAGGAGTGACACTCATGGGCCTGTGGTTGTGTACGTGTGCATCTTTCGATTGAAAAAAGTTCAACGCATAGTTTTTCTATGTAAAAGGTAAATGTTAAAAAATGGGAGAGACCATATAATTAATACCGGTCAAAACACTAATCGAGTAATCACACTATGCTTAACCGGGCACGTAATTTGATAAAGTTCTATCCATGTTCGACTAGCAGCCAAAAATTCATTGCTGCACCAACCAAAATTTTAGACGATTCGCCTTACGTCAACCTTTTCCTACCACTGGAAAGACTAGCAAATGCGTTTCCTACGTCAATGGCGCCGACCAATGTCTCCTAACCGGAATAGGTTGAAACTTGAATAATTGGATAGATGTTTCCCACTAATTGCTCTGAAGTATGGACACAAGATGTTTACCTTTTTCAACGAGTATGCTGTATGCTTCATTGCCGAAACTCTCTTCCTTCCCCTGTTCATCGAGCGAAAGATGACACGCTTCCGGGTGAATATAACACCGTAGTAAAAGATGAGCAACGATAAACAGCAAAATCCTACGTACAGGGGAGCGATTGAGCAAGCCGATAATTAGAACAGAAGTGCAATTACACCGAATTGTACTATAAGGAGAAGTGCCAGCAACTTACCAAGTTTTCTGAATCCTGGTTCAGACTTCAGAGGATCCAAAGTTACAGACTAGTGCTCGCGAGGGAAGAGCAGAATTGATGTGAACAGTGATCACTTGCAGACAGGACCAGGCAGTCAGCCAGTCACACAGGCACCAATGGACTGACGACTAACATGTCATATTACGCCGATACCCCCTGTTGCCAAGTCAGTCTACCTCGACCAGTCAACAAGGATAGCGACCTGGGAAAAGTTACTGGGACACAGATACTGATACAAACGTCAGACTATACACTGGACCAAACTATGGATTCCTCGCTTCTCCAGAGAGGAAATACTCCTCTGACTGTTAAAAAAGATTCCCTTTACAATGAAGCAGGTAGCCATATGATTAGAGATTTAGAGGACATCCAAATGGGATGAAAGACACAAAAGCGATGGAAATCAAAGCATATTAGCATATATACGTCATTCACAACATAATCTGTTTTCTAGTTCATGTGAGACACCTGCGGCCAATACTACTTGTGAGAATATTTTCTGGTTTGCATGAAAAAGTAACTAGCAGGAACAAAGGGGGTCACTTACACAAGATACTTATATTTATGGCGAATGTTATGGCTGCAGCAAATCGTTTACTTGTTTCTGTTGTTAAATGAAACTGGTAGGCACCTTGTATTAAAGACATTTTTTATATCTACAGATAAGGGCAATCACCTTGCTTAGACATAATTATATATATGAATCTACATGTGCCTACTTCTAAATAGTACAGACTACAGATGATACTATGTCGGATTCCACAGATACTTCAGACAGTATAAAAATACTTGTACATAAGAATAAACGCACGTATATTTATGTCAAAAGACCTACATGATACACTTTTCGAATGTTCTTTATTTTCGTCCTGAAAAGAAAGGGACAACTATTAGTCGGCAGCAAGATATTGCATGGATAGGTACATACACACGGGGCACCAAGGATTGTAATGTTGCTGTCTGAGAGATGACCAAGCGATGGACAAGGCTGTTGTTATCAGAGGTGGCTTAAAGACCAAGAGAGATCTAGAGTTAGGAGGAGCTAGAGATAGGCCAAAGCTTTGGCAGTGCGTCCTTGTCAAACCTGGGAACAGTTCAGTACACACCCCACGAGCACTACAACTGGGGTGGCAACTCTAGCCGTCCATCTCCAGATCAGATCTGATGGCACATCATGCATTCCGGCCCCTCAGCTTGCCAGGCAGTGCACACCACCGAATATCTCTCCTCGAATGGTGGGACATGTTTTTCTATGTGCTTGATGTACAAGGTAAAAAGCCTCCACCACAGCTTGCTCCAACTCAAAAGCTCCTAGTATATTGCTCTACTGATTACTTCATTTACTGTAGTGTACATGTATTGAGTGAGACAGCATAACTTTCACGATTGTTGGCATAATGTCTCATGTACGAATTAGGATAATTCATGGATTGAGGACAGGGCATGAGTTAACTTGGATCGCCTCGTATAAGCAGCCTATAGATTTGCACAAAGGATCCGTTCAGGAAAGGCCTAGGATTTAGATTAGACAAGGGTTATGTTTGAGTGAGCTTCTAGCAGCTATAACTACAGGGTAGGAAGCAATAGATGATGCAATTTCTGTGGTTAACACTGCAAACTTCCAATTACCAACAAGAGAGTACGCCCATACACCCATACGCCCATTCGCCCATACAACTGTGCTATAACCCCAAGTTGCCCTAATTCCCGTCAGAATATATCCTTCCTGAACTCCGTTCCGTTTTTGCCACTCTGCAGACAAGAACAGCTCAACGCCACCCTGCAAATACTGTTCATCAAATAAGGACAGCTGTGCGTCATTCTACTGATGCTTAGCAGGGGTGGCCGGGTGGGTGTGCCTATGAGCGTCTAGCGCTCTCTTCTTCCGCCGATACTTGTTGAACTTAATTATACAACTTTTATATTATATAATTTGAATTATGTAAAAATATTGGTAATCAAATAGTAGATCTTAAAACCAAAACTAACAAATATTCACTATATAGTATTATTATACGAGTATGGTTTGGACCAAAAGGACAAGAGTGGTGCAATGTAGCAGTGCACTAGTATATATATTGCTGTTCTGTGCCCTCACTTCCCCTCTCTCTTCTACCTCATTTCCCTCTAAGGCTCTAACTTTTAGCTTTTCCTCCCTCCCTCCTCCCTTCCGTCGTCCTATCTTCTCTTCCATCTTCCTCTAACAAAGTCCTAGACAAATTCAGATCCTTAGTTGCTGGTCTTTGTTCTTCCTTATCTGAGCTAGATTTCTTGCTGCTGAGGTGAAGTTAGCATCATGAGTCCGCCGAGTGTGATGGGGCAATTTGGGGACACGACCTACACCAAGGTGTTCGTAGGGGGGCTGGCATGGGAGACCCAAAAGGAGACCATGAGGAAGTACTTCGAGCAGTTTGGGGAGATCCTGGAGGCAGTTGTTATCACTGACAAGAACACCGGCAGATCCAAGGGCTATGGATTTGTATGATCATTTACCGTTCTTCCTTTATGTGCCCCTTAATTGCTGTTTATTTTGCAAACTTTTAAGTTTTGGATAATGCGTTTTTTCCTTCCTTTTTTGGTTTGTCGCTATATGCAAAGAATGCTTAATTTTGTTAAATTATGTGCCACAAATTCGTATTGTAGGTTACCTTCCTGGACCCGGATGCGGCGATGAGGGCTTGCGTTGATCCCGCGCCGGTGATCGACGGGAGGAGGGCCAACTGTAATCTGGCTTCTCTTGGGGTTCAGAGATCTAGGCTAACACCACAGCATGGTTAGACATTTGCTATTATCTCAACAGCTACACAAAGTAACACAGAACAAATAGTTAGCTAGCTTACTTGAAAGCCATTGATGATAACTTATGAGTTGAGGACAGCACAACACCAAATGCTCTTCGAATAGGAAAATCGATAATTATTATAGATGCAGGAACTCTGGCATTTTTCTATGATTCCTACATATAGTTTCATGATTAGCTGCTATGATTTTATGCGCAAAAAAGTTTATTGCCGTTAGAATAAATAAGAGCTTAGATAACACGACATCAAATTTGCCTAACTTTGGTAATTGTCTAAGCCTTCAGTGCTACATGAGGATCTTGTGTTCCATTTTATAATGAATGAACAGCTTAAGCTTATCTGCATTGGATTAGCTTAGTGCTAACTGAATTTCTTAAGTACACATCATTCATTTTCATAGCGACTGCCCTTTCATCGATCTGGTAGAAAAGGAAAAGGATACTATCTTGGAATTTAGTTGCTCGAAAAGTAGATGAGGACGAACAACATTAACAGTACAACGATGTTAGTTATCCTTGAAATAAATGCTTGTTTAGGATAATGCGCTATACTAATTATAAAACATACGATGTTAGTAGGCTCAAATAATAAATTCAAAAGATGAATCCTTGACACTAAATTAATCAGGTCAGATTCCGAGAATCTTTTACTTGTATTATGTCGTCTTGCAATTGAGAGACCAAAGAACGGTATGGCTGTATCTGAATAAATTCATAGGCATCGGAACAAGTGCATACCTGCTAGGAAGTGTCTTTTGCTGGATAATGTTACTAGCAAGGAATGTGGGGATTTGTTCTTATTTTCTTGATGGTGTTTCTACAGGTGGAGGGGCTAGGAGCTTTAGGATGATGAAGTCCTTTAGCCAGCAGGCAGGGATCCAAGGTGGGCTGGGCGCAGCTTTTCCTTCTCATGCCACCTTCCCTCATTATGCCATCCCACAAGGCCTCCCTTACCATGTCTATGGGTGAGCTCTCTCTCTCTCTCTCTCCCTGTCTCTCTTTCCCCCTCCTTAAAGTGTCCTAGGACCAACTATGACGGGGGCTTATCACATGCATGACATGTGCATTATGACATGCCACCTTGGTCAAAGGTGAAGGCAATGGAAGCTTTTTAGCTTGCACACCCACCCCCCCCCCCCCCCTCCCCCCGAGCCCAGCTCAAGGGGCAGGCTGACACCGTGACACGGGCAGCGCGTGCTGATCCATAGGCAGATGATCGTGCAGTCTTGCTATCTCCCGCAGACTGCAGAGCACGCCCTAGTCCCTACTCTCCCTCTCGCTCAAGCTCAAATAGGTCATATATGTCGTATTTGTCATATTTAGATATGATAATATTCTAAAAAACAGCTAATATATTTGTCATATTTTCCATACTAATTCACAATCTAAAACAACAATCTAGACTTTTTTGAGCTACAGATTCTAAGGGGATAGGTGCAGCCATCAGAATCTCTCTCAAACACAGCTATAGAGTAAGTAGATAATGGATAAGCCATAACTATTACAGATTTAATTTTTTTTCTCCTCCTTTCACTGTTGTAGGTACTCAGCCTATTCTCCAGACTACAGTTATCCCACAGTAAGTTCCCCTTTCTCATTTTCAATAAGTACTAATAATTCAATACAACAATTTCTCATTGCTTTACTAACATCTGGGACCGAGACAAATATTAAGCATATGACTTTTAAGTCTAAATACTGGTATGTTAATGTTTTATAGTGTACCAAAAATTAGTTTGTATTATTCATTTGCCATAAGAATCATGATATACAACGCATAGAAAATACTAGTGCATAAATGATTACTAGCAAGAAAAGGCATTATGAGAAACTAGATGCTGCTACAGAAACAGATATATTATACTGTAATTTACAATAACAAATTAAAGAAGGTGAGAAATGCTAACCATGTTTAGCCTCTGCAAGTTTTCAAGCCAACCTGGAGGATTGGTGTCCATACTCTTGTACACTTGGTCAAATTTGTCTTCATAGCAAATCCTGCATAAGTTTTACTTAAAAGATGGCATGTACTGATCCAGTTTAAATAAATAATAATATGGAAACAATGTTAGCTGAAATACTAATCATCCTTTGTTACAAATGGAAATTCTAGTGATTTCAACATTGCTGAACCACATGTTTCCCCATAAATTCCAGTAGTTTTTAACTGTCAGTTGATACATCTCTTACAAAACCTTATTCTCTTACCTTCACTCCTCAGGCAAAAACACAAGTTAACTGCTCTTCAAAATATCCATCACCTGCCCAGCTGTCCTGCATGTTCTCTGCCAATAATACCGTACTGAAAGGCCCTAAAGCATTCTTTCAAAACTATTATGTTTCTCCACCAATGAAAGAGTAATAGATATTATCATGTTGAATTGCTTAGTCCAGCTTCTGCTCATGAATATAAGGTTGCTTTCCAATCACTCTCATAACAGTTGTTCTATATGAGATGAACGGTCCATTACCTACATTGCCATGACTCTATTAAAAACCATCAATTATGTACCCTGATGCTCCATCAAGTATAGTGATTTCTGGTCCTTGCAGCTTCTATCTTACCTGTACAGGTGCACATGGCATGGGCCCTAGTTTGTCCAGACCAAACCTGTTAAACACTGGGTCCATCTTTCCATCAGCGAGGGCCCCTTATTAGCCAGATAAACTTATGACAGCATATGCTTGGGCCTGCAATTCTATCCAAAGCAATACCTCTGTTTGGCTCCATAAAGACCAAAATGTAGTCCAGAGTTTTTGAAGAGTACCAACTTAGCTTTGTCCCAGATTGGTCCACTGCATATGACAACAACAAGCAAACAGTGTCTATGTAGTTCGTTATACATATGAGTGATTTTCTTGAAGTCAAATACAAAGTATAAAATAACTTGTACTGTCTGCAACTTTGCATGACTTGATAAAGAACCCCCCCCCCCCCTCTCTCCATGCATTTTGGCACCATCCCTTATGTGCTATTGTTAAAGAGAGATAAAATAAGTCACTTATGTAGATATAGTAGGTATTCAGTATTATCAAAGAATGCACCAGAACACTTTTAAAAGTATCTATGACCGTGCTACTGAGAATTAGATTAAATCTTAATATTTTTGTCATCAGAAGCAGTATTAAGGTAAGGTGTACAACTATGCAGTTATCATAATAATATTGGTCATGTACCTTAATTGGCACAATGAAAAATAAGAAAAAAATGGCAAAACAGATTGTTTTTCTCCAGCAACTGTTATATACTGAGGTTATGAATTTAGGCCTTAGCTGCCTTAATATGTATCAGAACACTAACTCAAATTCATATCATTTTAGGACATATAGTTATTTTAAAAAGGAAATGAGAATATTATAGAATACACAAGCACTTAGTTCAATTAATTACATAAAGTAACTAATACTGAAATGCATTTTGCAAGCCCAACAGATTAAGGCTGCATGTAGACAAGTTTATAAACTGGTATCATAACAAAGTTCTTATCAAACATCATGATATTCTATCAGAATTCAGAAAGAACAAACATCATGGCAAAAAGACTTATCTCTCCTTGAACTGTTGATCAGAACTACTACAACATATACGGAGGAGCCCAATATCCATTTTATGGAGCAGCAGCTGGCATGTTGACTGGAAGCAGCCCCTTCTATCCATACTTCCAGTTTGGGCAGTCAGGAAGCACTACAACCAACTATGCAAGTGGACAGGGCTACAACTTGCAATACCCCCAGATGTTTCACTTATCCGCAGTGGCTTCTACAGCTGCTGCTGTAACAGGCTTTGCACAGCAGTATGGAGGACCATTGTCACTTGCAACGAGTCCTCAAGCCCAAGCAGGTATTACTAGCTCTCTTGTATATATGATTATATGTGCTGACAGTTCTCTGATTCTCTCAAATGTTGACCTTCATAATTCAAAACCTCTTGTTCTTTCACTATCGTAGGCAAGTGTAGCATTTAGTACAGCTTTTGTCAGTATAAAATGCAATCCAGAGGCTACTATTAGGTTGTATTTTAATATAAAATTACTTAGTCTGCTCCAGCACATTTCCAAGAAAAAATTAGCTATCTTAAAGCATTTGTCAGTCAGGTGCATAAGCATGCTAACTACTGGACGTGTACTGAACATGGAATGAAGTATGCTTAATTTTTTGCATTGATTTGCTATGAAAACCTTCATTTTCTCAGAATATAATTAAATCATTTCTTTCTTGCAAGTTTTAGCACTAATACATTCACAGTGTGTGTCCCCATTAAACAGGCATGACTATGGCTCTCACAGCTCCTACTTTGCCAACTCCAACTCAGGCTGATCATCCTTACCGGCTCATCCCCTCACACTTTGCTGTGTCTGCTGCTCCAGAGCAACCCTTGGCCTAACCATGGTCTCCTTTCTGTCGTCACTCTCATTTTTATTTCCCACATGTTGAGTCCATGCATCCATCTCTAACACCAAAAGGCACTATTGTTGACCTCATGCTCATCAGCTCAAGTGCCCAACTCCATACCCCACATGGTCATGTGGTGATTGGAGATTAGCTTCAGCCCCAGGATGGGCTAAAGCTTGATGACCCATGGAGGGTTGAACTAACAGAGACGGACAAGCCAACCAATCTAACTACAGTCCAAGGAAGGACTTCAATTAATTTCAGCCCTAGCAAAGAAGGCTGTGGGCAAAAGAAACCCTAACAATCAAGCATTAACCCAGGGAGGGTCCATGCTGATACAGGCCAATTGGACAAAAGTGACATCTAAATAAATGATCAAGCTAGAATGCCACACCAAAATTTCATCAGTGGAATCTATAGTGTATTTAGCTTAGGCCAAGTGCTTCTGGATGAAGCAGGAACCATTTAGCAGACCTTAGTCTTCTAGTCTTGGTGTTACCTAGAGGAAATCAATTTGACATGTAACCAGTCCATAATATCTCTTCCATGCAAATTCACCCCCGTCAACTTATCTCATCTATCATCATCTGTTAACTTTTTGTGTAACCAACTTTTAACCATTAGTAAGCAGCTGTTAGATGCACCGACTAACATTCATTTTTATCTTCCAGTTGGTAGCTTGCATCTAGGTGGTTAAGGCTCTAGGGAGAGCCTGTGCCCCTCATCAGAAACAGGTTCAGAGGAGTGCTAATGTTTGTTTTTGGCACTTAGTGCTACCTCCTGTCATTTCTAACATAGTGCTGGTACTCCAAAGAAGGCTTTGGAAATGCCAAACACTGCTGTGTATTTCATTAACCCCAATGGACCCGGAGATATATTTTATTGTCTTGGGTCAGTCACTCATTTAGATATTCATTGCTTCCTCAGTGTCACTACCATGGTTAGGTCCAGAACCCCTCCCTCTTTTTACACCCCCTCCTCTCCTCTCTCTCTCTCTATCTATCTATCTATCTATCTCTCTCTCTCTATCTATCTATCTATCTATCTATATCTCTGCAGAGGGGAACCTTAATGCTTTTTAATGTACTATTATCACATATGTTGATTGTAATAATAAAGTAGTACTGTGGTACTTTTAGGACAAGTAGAACTATTTACTATTTCATCCCACATTCCCATCGCGTCCATTTATTATATAATGTTATGTAAATCTATCCATTGTGATGTAATTTTCTGCTTGTTAATCTTTCATATAATTTCGTCTCGGAATTGAAATAACAGCAACTGCATATGTGGATGAATGTGTTTAAAGCATTATCAATTAAGCCAGTTCATTTAAACCCCATCCAGTAATATTTTAGCTGAATAAACTCCAATAAGGGAGTCTGGGAGTAATCATTCAGTAATGCAGTTCACTGCCAGTTCTTACTATTAAATAAACCACTTCATTTGCTTACTATTTTATACATATACTTAACAAGGCTCTCTTGAGTGTTAAGAATCATACCGTAAGCTGTGGCCAAATGGTCAATTGCTCAGATGATAGCACACATGTTTGACTGCCAGTGATATAAGCTGAACAGTTTACCTGTCCAATTATATATGAAGATGACAATAACCAGTTTTTTGTAATAGCATTACAGCAAACTGGTAAAGATTAGTTTACGCTGTTCTCTTGTCAGAAAGTATGGCCTAGTATAGTTACATCAATCATAATATTATGATGGGAAAATTTTGGAAGTCAAAATGACTCAGCAACCCTTAATACAAACTCAGATAAATGTATTTAATAAAACATTTTACCTAATGGGAGAATTAAAGATGGTACCAATAGTCCAATACTGAAGGATTGTTGCATCATCAAAATTTTATTAGATTAAAAGTCATTTAGTAAACCTGATTCTACAAAAAAAATGCCTGGTCATCCTGCAAAACCATTAGTACTGGAGCAATGATAAACATTCTAATTAAAGAATGCTATAGATCAGAAAGCATATAAATCAAGCACCCATAAAAATCAGTGGAATAAATGTCATAGGCGCCTTTTGGAATGCAGGTATTTCAGGAGAAATAATCTAATTCCAGCAGGAACCAGGAATTTCTTGGTACGAAACAGGGCCATAAGCATTGGAACAGCATGCTGGCTCATAAGAAGCTAACCGTTCAGAATTGTGGCTGCATTAGTAGCTTACATTTAGTCACCTACGTGACGACCTAAAATACTTAGCTTCATATGCTGGCAGAAAACTGTATCCAGCGCAAAAGGTGGCCCATTAAAGGACAATGGTCTGTGCACCATAAGACATGCAAAAGTTTCATACCACAGACAATTAACATAACATTAAGCATCTATGACATATCTTCATGGTAGAGATGAAGTCCAAGGCCAAGACGGGCACACGCTCGGCGAAAAGCCATTGCTTCAGCCTTCTGCACAGGATCTCCATAGCTTGTATCATCAACAGAAGCGGTTCCAGTGGCCTCTCTGTAGATCTGAAAGAAACATGTCCCAGATAATTTTTATATCAGTTCTAGCTATATGTTAACTAAACAAAACTGTGTAATGTTACACCAGCGTACAAGCAAAGTTCAATAATCTCTGCCTTGTCACTATGTACTGGAAGATTGTGAATGGAGGAATACTAAACAAATGCAGTAGATGGGTACATGGATTTAAATAATAAGTTAATAACTACAATGTTATATAACACCCAATGCGCTTAGTGAAATTTTGATGAATCTGGCATAGATCATAATTCAGGATCAAAAAGTTACACACCAACAATGACTGATAGACTGTCTTTAAGCTGGTTACTGTGTTCTGTTTCACTTCTCTTCCATGGTAATGAAAAAGATAACAAGTCAAAAACTAGAACAGAATTTAATTTGCAACTTATCCATAGATTGATAAAACATAAATGCAGGCTACAAGGCTTAGGATTCAGCCAGTAATTCAGTTGCAGAGGGCCTGTCACACACACACTTAGGATTCAGCCAGATGTTCTAGTTTGAGGATGACCTTTAGTAATTCAGTTGATGTCATTTGTAGGGGAAATATGTACCTCTGCATCAGTTCCATGGAGTGTCACACGATAAACAACAGATACAGATTTCCCATCAGATGAATAAACAATGCTGCGAACCTCGCCAGACCATTCTACAATGGGTTAAGAAAAGTAAATTAGCAAATATGATTACTCAATGTCTGGCCTGCTTTGAACCTAATCCCTCTACAAGAGGATAAGTAAACAGCTGGCATAGTAGCGAGTAGTGACCAGAGACTCACCTGGAGCATGTGCATTCATGATTTTGTTAACAATGTGCCTGCAAAAGTCATCAGAAGTGAGATCACAAATATATGCATGGGACAACTGCATGAGCATCATGCATCCAGATCAAATGATAGTATGGTTAATGCAGCTAATGGCATTACACTTCTAGGCAGACGATCTATTAGATTTTTGAGTTGTAAGATAGCTAGTTGGATCTGGTTGTTTATGGAAGAATGTATTATATATCCCTTCTTATTAGAGAAGGTGTTAGTTCCTAAGCATCTATAAAAGAGAACCATGTGCAACCATTGAGATCAAGCACACAGATGAATTAGCCTCAAAAGTCGAGACCTTCAAGCCTCTCTACCTAGTATAGCTCCTCTCCACAGCAGTCGCCATCACCAAATGGCATTCTTCCTATAAACCACTATTGTCAGCCTCTTTTCTATGGTTTCTACACTTCCAACAAACAAAGCTTATCAGTTATCACACACATAATATGTAAAATCCAGCATCTTATCAAACATATATGTGCCATAAAAATTGATGGCATGGTTATTTTATTATTATTTTTCAATGGAGGGGGAGACACCACACCACATTTTTGTAAAAAGAAAAGATGCAACGTCTGGGTTTGAGCTTGGGTGGGTGAGGCCACAGCGGGCACTCTAACCAACAATCTATAGCTCGGTTCACAGAATTTTTATTTTATTTCCTGTGAGGAATTTATGTCAAATGCCCAAATTACATTAATGTGGTGATTGACTCTCTAAACTGTAAGGTTATTCCATTCATGCCAATATGACAGTTTCCTTTAAGTGAAAGAGATAACCACCCGCAGGATAAAGATCCCATGAATCAATTTGAGTACAAACCATTTTATCATAAGTTCTTTTCCCGACCAAATGTGATGTTTTCTTCCAGACAAGACATGTGTCAGGCGGACAAGTTTCTTTTTCTCCATCAACCAAACACAAATCACTACACACATGAACCAACATTTCGAGCTACTTTTGTTACATATAATTTTGCTTCACAGAACAGTATAGTATATTTATCTAAACCATTTTTGCCATGTCAAAGGCATCATCCAGCTAAGTGCTAAATACGGATTACGATTCTACAAATATATTTCAGTTAAAAAATATATAAAAATACCCTCAGAGCAGTAATATAAGCCACATCACAAATCTGCAAATTAGCTAACACGTCAAACACATTAAAAACAACTAGAAATCTCCCGAACTAAGCCAATCCTGCAGTGCGGTGTACACCAAAAGTTACGGTTCGCTGAGCCGTTGCGGCGTGTTGTAGACCAAAAGGTAGGGTTCGATGAGCGATCACGAGTGATCGAGCGGGCTCACCATGGGATGTACTTGATGGTGAAGCCATCGTCGACGCGCGTCTTCACGAGGGACTCGGGAACCCTCTTCCCAAGCTCCCTAAGGACCTCGGCGAGCGGCTTGCTGATGCCTTCGGTGGGGGCGGTCACCTCGCCACCGCCGAAGTTGTCTTCGTCCTCCGACGGGAAGTCCGGCTCCTGCGACCGCCGCGAGACGCGGGCCTTCGCGGCAAAGGGGCGCGCGAGAAGAGGGGTGGGCGTGCGGCCGCCGATGAGGATGCGGGCTAGGGCACCGGGCGCCATGGCCGGGGATACTGAGTGGGCGGGGAGAGCGAGAGGGTTTTGGTTGGGTTTCGGAATCGAGGTTCGGAAATACAGTATACAAGTAGACTTTATAGTCGAGATATCAAAAATCTACATTTTCACTTCCGCTCCTTATATTTAAAAACTTCAGCTTACACAGTAACCTCCCTCTTTTCTAAATTGAGATTGTCCATAGCCGGTAAAACTGACTGCAGTCATCAACATATCAGGGCCGGCCTGCGGCAGTGCGGGCGGTGCGCCCGTACCGAACCTTCGAAAGTAGGGGGTCTTCAAAATTTAGTATGTTAATAAGTCTTACAAGTATTAATAAAGCTCAGTTGCAAATTAGTCAAGTCACGAACAGCATACCTGTTAGAAGAAATTGTTTTAAATAATCTAGATATATTTTTCCTTTGTATTTAAACTTATTAGTGTGAGATTTGTTAATGACACTAAATTTTTCAATATTATTTTGTAATGAGGGTCTCCATTTTTTGTTCCGCACCAGACCACAAAAATATCAGAGCCACCCTTTCAACATGGCCGATAAAGCTGACTGTAGTCATCCTTGTGAGGTTGAGATGTGAAAGATGTCATAGGAGGTTTTTGCATAGTGTGGGTTCACCTACACAACGTCGAAGAAAGTTACGTATCATTGGATCAATATAAATCGAGATTGTAAAAGATTGTCGGTATCAATGATTTGCTCTTTTCTATCTTAGAACTTCAACAAACACACGAAGGAGAAGACTCTAATGGGCTTTTATAATATATTTTTTATTGTGAGATATGTTTCTTTAGTAACGTTTTTGTAAAATAATTAAATATTGTGATAAATGGGTTCACTGTAATCAACCACTGAATTAGATAAATATCTGGTTTAATGTTTGTTTTGATTCAATTTATATATAGATATCCATCTAGTACGGTAGCTAGAATGTAATAGACAAATCTCGAATTTTTTAAAATGATATTTTTTAAAGAAAAATTTTCAAATATGATATCCGATTTTAAAAAATTACAAAAGTAGACTACTGTCGACACTTGATCGGTCAAACGTGGCCAGATCAGGCCACGTTCGGTACTTGATCAGCTGAACATGGCCACGTCAGCCTCGTTCGACAGTTGAAGTGTCGAACGTCCACGTCAGCGACACAATGACTACTTCGTCCGAACGTGGCCACGTCAGCCACGTTCGACACTTCAACTACCGAACGAGGCTGACGTGACCATGGCGGTGTTGATGTGACCTCGTTCGGCTGTTGAAGTGCCGAATAAGGTTAACGTGACCACGTTCGGGCTATGCAGTGCTTAACGTGGTCTGATCTGGCCACATTCGGCTGATCAAGTGCCGACGATAATCTACTTTTTCAAATTTTCAAAATCAACTACCGGATTTGATTTTTTAAAAAAATATTATTTTAAAAAATCGACAAATCTCAATAACTAGATAGACATGCATTGTTAGCATGTACTTAACCATTCCATTAGGTATATCTTTCGGTACTCGATCAGTAGCCAACACGTTTCTAAATTCAAAGTATGAGACCGCAGGACACATTTTCTAGGCATCATATTTCTTAGAGTAAAATTTGGTCTAGGCACTAAACATAACGGTGGTTAGCACTCTTACAGCAGCAGAGGACAGAGCTGTTTTCAGTTGTATTGAACCACTTGGTTTTACTGCCTCTGGTGTGGTAATTATACCCTTTTCAGGTAGATATTTTCATAAGAAAGATGAACTCCATCACGGTGAGAAAGATTTACTATTTTGGCACTTTAAAGATGTGCACTTTGTTATAATAGCACTTTTGAGACTGACATGTAGGACCATCTAAATCAACGAAAATAAGTTCAGTTATCAAAAACGCGAAACCACTTTTTTGGAGTACTAAAATAGCAAATCTCTCGGCCCTCCAGACGACCTGGTAATAATGGCGAAATATGTTGCTCTGATGCATTCTCAGCTTCTCACAGCTAGCTTCTCCTTCAGATTTTCCTTTTCCATAGCCTCCTCTACTTTGGTGCAACTGAACTTGCAGTTTCAGGCTAAACGCGCGAATCATTCAAATGCTAACAGCCGAAGAATAGGGCGTGATATATACAAACTGAAGTACATCGAGTGGGAATTAGTTGTTTCTGACCTTTGCCACGCGGATCCATGCATTTTGGTTTCGCGTAGAACCCCAGCCGAAAGAAGCTTTTTGCCCCGTTACCCTGGCATCTTCCGGGCTGTGCATCGATGCATGATTGGTCGATACGCCGGCGTGAATCCGCGCGAGCGTAAAACCGGCACACGTAAATTCGTTGTCATGGACGACGACTCTCTCTCTCAGGCCCCAGGCCTTTGCAGCGGCGAGTCTCACGCGCCCGGCATGATGCGCCTCACACAAAACGGCCGCCCAAACCGAACCCTCGCGCGGTGCAAGCGGCCGCGCGTGGCTGCGGGCAGATAACCAGCGCGTTTTGCTCGCGCTCCGGCACATAAATCACCTCGCCTTCCGGCTGCCCGAGCCGTACACATCACATAGTACTCCGTCGTCTTTACTTTACTTTCTGCTCGTTCTTGGACGGAAGATCGAGATCGAAGTGATAGCTATCTAGCGAGCTGCTGCAAAATGATGGTTTGTGGTTAACACATGTCAATTGAGTAATTAATAAGTTGGTGTGCTTAGTTAGTAGTTTTTGTTTGGTGAAATATTGCTAACTGGATACATTGATATTGTTGTTGTAGGCGTTGTCGACGTCCGAGCGGCAGTCACCGCGGGCGAAGGCGCCGCTGTCGGGGAAGGGCGCCGTGGCCGCGCTGTGCGTGGCGAGCTTCGTGGTGGGCTTGCTACTCAGTGGCCGTGTGCCGCTACTGCCGGCGGCGAGCAAGGACATGACCTCTTCTTCAGGCTGCGTGAAGAACAAGCGAGCGGTAAGTAGCTAGCGACTCCAAATTGATCGATCTGTAGCTTCAGAATTCAGAAACCTGTACGTTCGTTAGTACGTACACCGATGCATGCATGGCTGCATGCATGTTCACCGACTTTGCCTGAACCTTCACGTTGGCACTAACACACACCCTTTTTGGGCATCTAATTCGACCCTCGAAATCGTCTCAGATGCTAAGCGAGAGCAATAATCCGAGGGATATCATGAACGAGGTGTCGAGGACGCACCACGCAATTCAGTAAGCAATTAACCATCATGGCTTGAAATGAACGCATGCATGCATGCAGTCGTACGTACTACGCAAATTGTGCAATGGTGAAGTGTGAGCTCCTACGTACGTACGTACAGGTCCCTGGACAAGGCGGTGTCTTCTCTTGAGATGGAGCTCGCCGTGGAGCGCGCGAGGAGCGGCGGCGGCGCCGTCTCATCCGTGGGTCCGCAGAAGGCCTTCGTCGTTATCGGAATCAACACGGCCTTCAGCAGCAAGAAGCGCCGCGACTCTCTCCGCGAGACCTGGGTCCCCAGAGGTACGTACCCCCTTCCACCCACACGCATCGAAATCCTTACGCATCGATCCATGCAGAAGCACATGAATTTTGCAAGTTTTTTTTGCATGATTTCACACGAACCAGTCCGGTTCTTCCTACAAAATCCGAGAGAACATCGATCTCTGCGTTTCAAAGAAGGCGCCCAAAACAGGCACATGATGTGTACGTGTGCGCGCGTTGCAGGGGAGAAGCTTAGGAGGCTGGAGAAGGAGAAAGGGATAGTGATCCGGTTCGTGATCGGCCGGAGCGGGACGGCGGCCGGCGGCGGGGCGCTGGACCGCGCGGTGGACTCGGAGGAGGCGGAGAACAAGGACTTCCTCCGGCTGGACCACGTGGAGGGCTACCACGAGCTGTCCTCCAAGACCAGGATCTACTTCACCACCGCCGTCGCCACCTGGGACGCCGACTTCTACGTCAAGGTCGACGACGACGTCCACCTCAACCTCGGTATGCACCATGCAAGCAACCGCGCGCCACTACTCCAGAATCCGAGCATGCCATGCTCGATCATGTCGATCTCTAAAATCTAAATGAACATATATGCATTCCAGGGATGCTGACGAGTAGGCTGGCCAAGTACCGGACCAGGCCGAGGGTGTACGTCGGCTGCATGAAGTCCGGCCCTGTCCTGTCTCAGAAGTGAGAGATCAAGATCCCATGAATTCTCTCTACCTGAACTTTTCCTGCTACACTGATGAACTGATTCGGTGGTTTCTTTTGGCTTGCAGAGGAGTGAAGTACCACGAGCCGGAGTACTGGAAGTTCGGGGACGAGGGGAACAAGTACTTCCGCCACGCCACTGGCCAGATCTATGCCATCTCCAAGGATCTCGCCGCCTACATCTCCATCAACCAGTGAGCTCCTGTGCTTCTGAATTAACCGAGCCGAACGAAACTGTGTGACACGGCGCTCTGAAATTCTGCGCGTGCTCTGCTTTTTTTTCCTTTTTCGCCAGGCCGATCCTGCACAGGTTCGCGAACGAGGACGTCTCCCTCGGCGCGTGGCTCATCGGTCTCGAGGTGGAGCACGTCGACGACCGCAGCATGTGCTGCGCGACGCCTCCAGGTCTCAACAACCACATCAGTGATCCCGTTTTCGTCTCTTCACGCGATCGTTCCAGCTCTTAGGAAAAAACTCAATTATTGTTACCGTTTTTCAATGGCAGATTGCGAGTGGAAGAAGCGAGCAGGGAACGTGTGCGTGGCGTCGTTCGACTGGTCGTGCAGCGGGGTCTGCAAGTCAGTGGATAGGATGAAGCACATCCACAAGGCCTGCGGCGAAGGCCAGGGCGCCGTCTGGAGCGTCGCTACATGACCGACCACAGAAGTGAGACGTAGATTCTAAAAGTGAGCTGCGAAATCTGAAAAAAACAAACGGACCAATATTACTTACGTATTGCATCGTGGAGGAAAATTATTACGGAATTTTATGGTCATGTTCAGTTGCAATGGTTTGAAAATATGTGAAATCTAAACCATGTTAGATGCTTCACCTGTTCAGTTTTTGTTGAACGCGAGATCGGAAAAAAATCCGGTGTATCCGATATGCACAGACTAGATTTGGAGATATTTTTTTTAGAAAAGGCAACTCGTGAGCGCTCTGTTTTATTTGAAAGCAGATAACG
The DNA here is from genome assembly GCA_019279435.1 of Zizania palustris. Lineage (NCBI taxonomy): Eukaryota > Viridiplantae > Streptophyta > Magnoliopsida > Poales > Poaceae > Zizania > Zizania palustris. Next base: position 8,382,334 of record JAAALK010000282.1, read on the forward strand.
AACCAAGTTAAGCCAGGGATACTGACTGATCATACAAGACCAAACCAACGCAACAATCACCCATTCCGGCACAGTTTTTATGCAAATATACAACGCAGGCAACACAAGCGAGGCTGAAGACAAGGCAACCCATAATCGAAAAAAGACAAAAGACGCAAAAACTAAATTGAAGCATTCTCAGAATCATGTCAGTTTCCGATGAACTGTTCTCTTCACACCAACAACCCCTTTAAGCTTCATCAATTCCGGTTTGGAGCTTGAGGCACATCCAAATGCACGAGCTGATGCAGCCTTGCACGGAGCAATCCTAAGCAGCAGGAAGTCTTCTCCCTCAGACGCACTGACATCAGTTGAAGCCACTAGGTGAGAAATGCGATTAATTTATGGATGACCTGAAAAGCGTTAGGATAAATTTTGTTTTGGAAAATGAACTCATTCCGCGTTAACCATATAGTCCATGAAATAGCCCCTAGAATTTGCACAGCAAGAGCCTTCTTCTTGGAATCTCTAATTTTATCTACCATCCCACAAAAGCCTATCCTATTAAGAACTAGGAGATCCCAGCTTAATATTTCAACAACAAACAGCCAAAGCATTCGAGACAACATACACTCAAAAACTAAATGATCCACTGATTCACTTTCGCCACAAAATTTACACGAAGGACCCCCTTTCCAATTCATACGTCTTAATTGGTCATCCACTTGTATCCTACCTTTCAACATAAGCCAAGTAAAAAAATTTACTTTAAGAGGTAACCCACATTTCTAAATTCTCATGTTATCCACATCCGTCACACCCTAAAGCTGATCATTCTGTAAACAACATTAGAAGAGTAACTTTTCTGGTTTATCAGCCAAGTAATTTTGTCTGGGCCATTGCCATCACCCACACTCAGAATTATAGATGCAAACTCGTTCCATTTGCCCAAATCATCATTTCTAAGAGTCCTTAACAGTGAGTTATTCCAGAACATTGCAACAACTTCTGAAACTGTTGCATCTCTATCCTGAGATTCATCAAAAAAAATATGGAATCTTATTTTTAGGGGGACATCTCCCTCCCACACGTCATGCCAAAAGGAAGTCTTAGTTCCATTCCCCACTTTATACCCACAACACAATCTAGCACACTTCTTAATTTTATTCTGACCTTTCCAGAAATGAGAGCACACCTCCATATCAGATTGTAACACCCCTCTATCTATTTTGTACTTTCTCGTCAAGAGATCATAACAGCTTCCTGAGCACCACTCTCAATATTGTAAATCCATTTGCAAAGCATAGCCTAATTCATAGCCCTAATATCAATGAAACCCATACCCCCAATATTTTTAGGAGCGTAGAGAGCCGACCAGGAAATCATATGGTATTTCTTCTTGTTTTCAAGACCTTCCTAGAAAAACTGAGCTCTGATCGAATCAACTTTCTTACAAATGTTTTTTGGAAGTAAAAAGACACCCATTGTGTACATAGGTATAATGCTGAGACAAACATTAATCATAACCATCCTCCCCCAATATGACAGTTGTCCTTTTTTCCAAGCTGCCAACCTCTTTTCAATTTTAGCCACAATGCCCTCAAAGTTCTTTTTGTTCGGCCTGGACTTATTAATCGGCAACCCCAAGTACTTTATTGGCCAAACCCCCTTTTCACAATTAAAGACATCAGCCACTCGATTAATCTCCTGTGCTATGATGGGGGGATTTTAACTTAATTAGACATCCTGAAGAGAAATCTCGGGGGTTCCAAACAGGAAGTGGATGCAAGCCTTTAATGCATTTATTTCCGATGCTGAGTTGAGAGAGATGAATAAATCAGGATGTAAGTTCACTTGGACGAACAAAAATATTCCTCCCACTAGAGAAGTTATGGATTGAGTGCTGATGTCCAATAGTTTGAAAATTTTGTTTCCTTTGGCCTCAATGCATAATATTCCAAGAATTGATTCGGATCATAGTCCTTTGCTTGTCGATATAGACAAACATAATACGAAAGCGAGGGGTCTTTTTAAGTTTGAGAATATGTGGTTGAGTCAAGAGGGTTTTAAGGAGTGGGTTATTAAATCTTGACCAAAATGTTCTAAATCTAATATTATGGATCATTGGCATGAGGTGTGTCAAACACTACCGAAAAAATGAAATGTGGGGGGGGGGGGGCGAATATGGTCAGTGAAATAGAGATGGGAACACAAATATCTTGGAGACAAATATAAAAGTAAACATCATAAAAATAAATATAGATAAAATATTAAGCGGACAAAAATATAAAAACTATAGATATCTGGTCGAATAAAAACTTTTGATATGTGAAAAGCATGATAAAACCAATAAAAAATCAGTTTGAAACATGTATCTAAATATTGATATATGCTCACAAATAATAAGTATATATCAAACATGTCCACAATAAGGCTACAATGAAACCAAATCAAAATCATGATTTTTTTTTTGGAAATTTCACTTTTTATTTCAAAAAATTATAGATCTAAACCTGAAGTATCCACGGGGTCCTATTGACAGTTGAATCATCTATGAGAGCCGAGCTTTCCTAGCTAATGGCTTGTTTTAAACCATTGCTTATGTTACGTGGTTAAATTTGTTAGAAATATGTGTAATATTTTAATTCTAATCTTTATTTTACGAGATTCACATGAGCGGTCGCGCACAAGCGCTGCCCAGAAACCTGATTGCCGCACCGTCCAGGTGTTTTCTGCGGCAATGGTTCGGAGATTCCGCTCTTCTTTCAATCCGGTACACACCAGAAAGAAAGTCGATGAAGTCTAAACATCGCAACAGACTTAAGGCAATGGAGCATAGATGAGAAGGAAAGAATGAGAATCAAAAAGTTGTATTCGGATTGGACGTCTCTACTCTTTTATAGACAACCATAGCCATGCCAGAATAAATTGTGAACTTATTACTAGTAACTGCCAAATTCATATTACATAAATTTGGCCACAAATAATAGTAACAAAAGTTTTAAATCCCGTATTTAAAATGACTAGTAACTGGAATATTTATTCTGGCGTTTGATGGGTATTCAATTTCAGTTTTAATCACATTAAAACAATGCATTTAGTATAGATAATGTATACATAAAAGTTCAAAAATTCCGAATTGACTTGGTGTTGTTCTGCTACCACGCAGGATGTATCTCACGCGAAAAATACGCGAATACGCGCGCACGTGTGGATTTAGCCAAGTCCTCATGAATTTTTTTATTTAATAAATAGAGATAAATCCACCTTATAAGCGGGTCTCCATCTCACTAAATAAGCAATATGGGACTAATCATGTACGCATGCTTTGGAATTAAATAATTAAGCCATGGGCCAAATTTTAACAAAATTTATGATTTTCTGCCCCTTTTTGGAAAGGGCAGTAGTTTTCCAACTTGAAATTATTTCAAATTCGGTTAATTTTTGGTGAACATTCGTGTTTAACCTGATTGATTAGACTAGGATAACTGACTAAACCACTAAAATATTTTGGAGCCCACATCATGAGGATCAAGCCTCTTAGGATCTTGGTTTGCCAACTACTTTTAGTCATATCTCACCCATAGACAAGGGCTACGAGTTCATTATAAAAGAACCTAGTTATTTCTTAGGTCGATCTTTTGAGATGAAAAGAACTCTCTGCTTATAAAAAATATCAGATACGTTTAAGATCTGAACGTGGGCCGAGTGTGATGAGCTGAGACACTAACGGAGCCTCTTGGAGCATGGAAAGGCTAATACGCATGAGATCGTTGCTCCTTCCGGTGAACGCCGCATGTCTTTTCTTTTCTTTTTTACCAATTTGATTGAAAGTTATGTTTAATAGATCTGAAATTCAAATTAAAATACAAACTTGTACTCCGTGTGAATGCACGATAGAGATCTCTTAACGTCTTGTTTAGTACTCGGCGTGAACGCACGCGACGCGGGGACGCATGCCGCGCGATTAGGAGTCGCCTTGATTGCCTATAGCTTCGTGTTGACCTTGGAGTTGGAGGTGACATCGGGCGCAAAATTCTCCTCTGATTTCCAGCCATGTCCGTTGTCCGACGGGCAGGGCACACCAAAAGCGTTCTTCCCCCTCCCTGTCGGCGCCAACCTTGGACCGTTACCTCCATCTCTCTCAAATCCGGCGACTTGTAACATGGCGTGCAGACTGCAGAGTCTCTTCATGGCTGCTGCGCTCTGCATGCAGCTCACACCTCGTGCAGTGAACCGCAGGCAGATGACTACTCTGTCCAAAAACTACGAGATCTTGACACCTGCCAACGCCATGCAATGCCCACGAACAGGGGAAGAACTAACGAGCAACGAACCAACCAGGACAGGACAGGATGATGATGTATATCCAGCTCTCGTCTCTGCTGCGTTTTTTTTTTTGTTTACATCGTCTCCGGCCGCTATACAACGAATCAATCAGCTACAGGTTCGATCGATCGATTGACCGCGCGTGTCTAGGCAATTAACATGTTCCATTGCATTGCAGAGATTGGTTGAATCGAAGGTTATGGCGGCATGTAGGAATGGCGGTGGTCGTGGTCGTGGTCGTGGGGCGGCCATTGCACCCCTTCCCTGGCGCACGGCGGCGGCAGCGGCAAAGGCGCCGGCTGCGCCAGGTACGTCGGGTACCGCTGCCCCGGCATCAGCACCGACAGGTCCGCCGCCTGCAGCATCGATTCTACCTGAAATGCACCGGAGTTAGTAAACGCATCAAGAATTCAAGATCATTGTCGATCCCGCGTACGAACACGTGCTACGCAATGACGCGAATGGATGGTGCAAGACCGCGCGAACTGCGTACCATGGGCGGGCTCCGGAGCTTGCCGGGGGAGAGGCCGTGCCGGCGGCGCGCGGTGCGGAGTGCGGCCCTGGCGAGGGAACCGTCGGGCGGGAAAACGCGGGGCTTGATGAGGTGCTCGAATATGGCCATGAGGAGGAACATGGAGACGAGGATGGCCGTGGCCGCGAACCCGAAGGAGATGGCGTCCATTGACGTGCCGAAGTCCTTGAGCGTCGACGTCGCCTCGCCGCTCGCGTCCGCGGCGACCGGCTGCGGCTGCGCCGGCGCCGGCGATGGGTCCCCCGTCCACGGCCTCGACCTCTGCCCAAACCCACTCATTGCTGCTCCGCTTCTTTGCCGTTTGCAACTTGCAATCCGTCTCCCTGCACGCCATGCATATATGATATACATGAGTTCGTCGTCAAGAAAGGGTGACACATTCAGGTGCCACAATTGAACGTTGACTTCTTTTTCAACTGTAACTAGCTACTTCAGATGGATGAGTCATGAAGAACCAAGAATCACAGAAGAAAAACAGTCCAAAACAACTCATTCAGAGACACGTACCAAACATGCACATTGCAGGCAAAGTATACTACACCTTCAGATATCAGACTTTCACCGGCACTATGCACTCCTAGCAATCGTCTTGCTTTGCCTCTTCTGATGGAATTATGAGGAGAGCTCACGGGTGACTGATTGCCAAATGCCAAGAACGGGAGACCACACAGGAAGATCTCAGCTTGGTTGCCTCTACTTAAACCCAGCGACTGAATCAAAACTGAGATCTCATCTGATTTGGCGGTGGCAATGTGGGAGTGATTGAGTGAGGAGAAAACTAAAGGGAAAGCTTGGAGTTAACAAAAAGGAGTGCTGCAAGAAAGGCTGCCACACTCGGCACCCCTATAGAAATAAGGGAAAGTATCCTGTACACATCGGTTAACCGTGCACATGTGAGATCTTCACCTTTAATCTGTAATCCAACGGACAACAGTTCCACCAGATCATTTTGCAGAAAACACCTCCCACCTCCCCCATTTTGTCATTTTGCGATAACTCCCAGCTACTGTTGTCCGTTGGATTACAGATTGAAGGTGGAGATCTCACATGTGCACCATGTGCACGGCTAGCCGGTGCACAGGATACTTCCCCTAGAAATAAACAAGGAGATGGATGATTTCGGCAGTCTTCTACAGTTCGATGGGAAGGAAAGGCTGCAAGATTGGTACAAAAAATAATCTTGGACTCATGTTTGGGCACACCAACAGAGTGGCTTCCCAGTACCCACTCCCATGCACACTCACACTACTGTAGCAGTTAGCTCTCCCACGTGATCCTCCAAAGACTAGTCTTAGGGTGCGTTTGATTCTGTTTTTAAAATTTGTTTCTGCTGTCAAAAAGCAGAAGCTGAACCAAATGGGTTTACCAAAACTGTTTCTGCTGTGAAAAAACAGTTTTTTTCTAGTACAAATTTGGAAGCAGTCTGGACCCTGCTTTTCTGCTTTTCTGATTTTTAGTACAGATTAAATAGTATGAATTCAAGGTGTCTTAATTGATCTAACATTATTATGGTTTGTATTGCATTGCACAATTTCATGAGATAATACGTGGTTATCGGTTATTTTATAATATGAACTATGAATTTTTTTATTTATCTAATATATTTTTTAGTTATTTAGTTGCATCAATGTTGAGTGTTTCCTATTTATATATATGTATAGAATATTATAATGATGAAAATTATGTAAGTTATAAAAAACAGTCAACTCATAGCAGTTTTTCACATCAGCTTCAACCAAACGACTTTTAGCTTTTTCACAGCAGATAGTTCACAACAGCTTTTTCATAGCAGACAGGTCACAACAACTTTTTCACAGCTCACAGCAGAACCAAACGCACTCTTAGTGCAGCACTTCAGTCTGCAGCATGTAGGACATGATTCAACAGATAGTGCAAGCTTGATTACGCTGTTAAGCATGTGCATAAAGGAAAATGGACTGAAACTCGTACTCCCTTAGCAAGTATTCTTCTGTTTGTTGTGACAGGGAAGAAGAAAGATGCATATCAATTATCATGGCGAGTGTGTGACTCAACCCAGCAACATGTCAATAACAAATTAACAATGTATGTGGAGGCAAGTGGAACGCTGCCCCCAAAGCTGCTATACAGAATTTGTATAGCAGCTGTTCAGAGTAGTACTTGTAAATATTCTCACATATCTTTTTACTCATGCCCCCATAATGCCACACTCCTTAGGTTACAGTTCTCAATTCTCATGGTGAACTCTAGGACAGTAGGAGTAAGAAATGCAGGATACTGTTCCCCAATGCACATTCCAATGGATTGATTATTGTGTATGCAGTAAAGTCCCTCTTAGATGCTAGCTACTAAGATCCACTTAGGAAACTGCAGAGTTAACTAACCTTCCAAAAGTTGCGTGTCAGCGCTAATAGTCTGACTAATTTAAGCACTGCACCCTAACCTTCTTTCTAGGTAACCATTGCAGCAAAACTGTAGGCTATTCTGGTCCCTGAATTTCTGACCAAATGGTGTTCAGACTTCAGAGACAATGCCTTATTTTTTTTACTTCCTACTGCTAGTGGTAAAAATTAGTAACTGGTGATTATTAATGAACTAATTAACTCCTTTATCAGGTAGTCCACAAATCATCTTGTCTCCTTGCGTTGATCAAACATCAATCCGATCTAGAGAGAAAGCTGTTGAAATCAGTAATCACAAATGCTTGCTTCCAAAGCAAGTACTCGGTACCTGTGAGTTGGGAGCCAACTAATAAAGTGCAGCTCATTTACTTAAATCTGAGCATCAACGAGGGCCATGAATTGTTATTAGCTGCACATTTTTCATCTCCAGGGCATATAATTTTTGCATTTACAAACTATAATCACTTCCATTCTTGTCATGCATAGAACCCAGATGAGTGCTAGAGAGGCAAAGGCATGTTTAGGGAGGAGAGAAAGGAGCTAAATTATGAAAGAGAAATCTTAAATTGGACTTCTTTCTCCTGCTTAACGTTGCAGCATTGCCCCAACTGAAGGTATCATCCAAAGGAAAACAAAGCGGTCAATCATGAAGTAGTACAACTAATCACCTAGCTATGAACATTGTTCTGAAGAAGAATAAGAAAAGCGAGGGTTCGCAGTACATGAAATCGGCTAATAATGATAATGTGATGCATACAAGAAAGATTATTTTTTAAAGCAATACTCACAAGCTAGGAAACCTAAAAGGAGGAAATGAGATAAAGGCCTTCTCGCCAGCTGAAGCTAGACCACATGCTTATGAAGGAGCTCACATGTCTCCCTCTTCTTCTTTCTTGGCTCGCTAATCAGATACCAACGCCACGTTGTTGCAGATAGAAACGAGCACATAATCGCTCAAAAATTCTGACAGACAGCTGCAACTCTAAGGAGTAAAGCAGCTCTGAACTTCTGAATTTCTGACGCCGAAACGAGAGGACGGGAAAGATTTTCAATGTGAGACCAGGATCCAGGCCTTTGACCAGGAGTCGGATCTGCTCGTTTTCTCAGCCTGCTTCAAGGCACCAAACTGACCAAAGCCATTGTGCCTGATGCTACAGGAGGACGCAAACCACACGGCCCATATGTCGACCCGACCGGCGAATCGGCGGGCTCGTTACGATTTTCCCGGCGGAGCACGCGCACCGTTCGCCGAGCGCGTGCGCCGCGAAGCCGTCGGTCAAAAGTGCGGCGCAGCCAACCACGCGCACGGCGCGCGCGTCCACTGTCCAGGCGGGCGGAAGAACGCACGCCCCGGGGTCGCGCTAGTCGCCAGCATGCGTGCGCGATCAATGATCCATCCTGGCCGCGCGCCGGCGACACGAACAACGTACGGCACGGCCCGCGCCGCGCGCCGGCGACACGAACAACGTACGGCACGGCCCGCGCCGCGCCGCATGAGGTGTACGTTTATCCGATACATCGCCGGCGCCGCCGGTCGACGACGTGCCGGTACTACTCTTTCGAGTTTCGCCGCCTTTACGTCAAATTCAGTTCCCTCCACGTCTTCGTTTTACGCAAACGCGAAACACGAGCGTCGCTGCTGCCGCCGTTTTCGTCTATGGCCATGCGTGCGACGATGCCGTCCATCGTCCGCAACCTCCTCTAGTGGATCGCCCCATCGCCATGCGAACGTACTGCTCTCGATTGAGCCGTGCAGTGCTGCACATCCGTGGAGGAGCAGGGGCGCCGACGCTTCCTCTCTTTCTTTCCTCCGCCCTCTCGTTTTCCATTGATTGCTTTCTTCCACCTCTCACCGTCTCACGCACTGACGCACGCCGCACGCGCGTAACAGGAGCGAGACATTTTCAGGCACATGCTAGCTTCTGTGGCTCCTACAGACTACACAGCTCGGCATGGGCGCACGCAGCGCGCGACGGTGAACTGTGACATGCAGAGTGGTGAGCCAGATCGACTCATTGCTGTGCTTACTGTTTCTTGGATTGGTATAGGGTTCAGGATGTGATTTGACATGGCCTCCGACTATGAACTGAGCTATCCTAAGTGGCACGAAGGTTTGGTCAGGCAATAGATCGAACTGACGTACGGCACACCGGAGGCGGTGCTGGTGAAGAACAAATCATGCATTTGGTGTCATTGGAGCGGGATTTTTTTTGGAAGGAATTGGCATGTAATTATGGCCATGACCATGAGCAATAATTTATGCAATGGTCGGTCTGAGATGGAGATCAAGACGTCAACGTGTTCCAATCAAGGATTCATGATAGCTTGCCGCCCCAAAACACCCCGTTTTGTCCGGACGCCTTGCAGATAGCATCGTCTTCCTGCAGCTTGCTCTGATTCCTAAATCCGTATTCAACACGGACAAAAAAGTACAGTACAGGCTACATCATGTTACAGCCATTTGTGATATCAAAGAAGTTTGTTGCTTTGGAGCTCTGAAGTTGAAGATTGGATTGTCTGGAAATTAAGAGTCTTCACGACCAAATTTTCATAAGATAATCTGGAAATCCCGGGCTTCATCAAAATGCAAGCTTTTTATTTGGCTCGTCATTCATAACAGGCTATGGACCTTCAATCGTCTGGTGTGTTCTCTGCACACGAGAGATGCCACCCTAAAATTCTAAAATTCTCACCAGTAACGCCACCCTTCACCTCTTCAATCAACCTTTGGTGGGAAAAAGTCGTTTCCAGTTTGGAACAACCAAAGAAAGCTATTCCCGTGACCTAAGAGATCTGGAAAAAAAAGGAATGCTAGAATTTTTAGGAATGTTGAAGCTAGACCTACAATGATTTTTTAGAAGATAAAGGAGGATGCTAGATCTTAGACTAAAACGAGAGCATCCTGCTTATCGCCCTTTTCTTAAACCCCCTACCTCTTGCCTTTGTCTCGTGCACATTCTAAAACCTAATGAATTTGACAATCCTACCTGTTTCTTAAAAAAAATATGGTGAGCATTGGATTTTGCAGGCTACACAGGCTTCTGGTCAAGCTTCAAAGATCATGTCATGGCGTCAATCCTGAATATTGTGCACCACTTCAAAGTCTGATCCCTTACAGTACTAAAGTGCTCAGTGAATCATCTTGAAGAGGACCTGTGAAGAATCGCCTCAATGGACCATATTCTCTTTGCTGCTGCGACATTGACTAGACCTAATCATCTTGTCATAGCATGTCTGCGCGTCTATTCACAGCAAGAATGCGCAATCTTGAGTGAGCACTCTTCCATCAACACCTAGATACATAGCCATTCTGGCAATTGAGTGAATTGACCAGGAGTGCTCAATTATCAAGGAACAGCAACATTGTTCCAGCTCTTCTCCTACTCATTCAGCTGCACGATCGTAGTGGCCGCCCTTGACTAGTGATAGTCCAAACCTACTGCCACTAAAAGCAGGGTGTCTCCTCGTCAAGGTGCCGGCCAAAAGAGGCTGGATCCTACTGTAGTATCCTATCACGTCCTTGATAAGAACATGAGACCGAATTCCATGGTCATTCAAGTGGAACACGAGGCGAGATTGTCTCTACATGAGTGCAATAATGGAGAACAGGGGTCCCCAAATGTACGAAGAAATGCATCCTGGCCAATCAGAAGGAGTGTCCCATATGAATATATGATAATGTGGCTTGAGGTTGTGTGTACTTGGAGACGGACAGATTCCACTTACTTGTTCATCAACAGCTTGAATACTTTATTAAACAAGTAATTCCATTACTGTCCACCTCACTCCAGGGCGGGTCAAAGCTCACATGCAAAGAACAACATCTGCTACAATAATTAAGGTTTGATCTTAACAACAGATCAGTACTAAATCGTTACACTGTTTGGTGCTCAAGCTGATGTAATGCCGGTTAACTTAAGTGAAGCTCTGCACTATATTTTAACTTCAATCGGACAGCGCACTCCCTGCTTTTGAAGAGTCTGCTCCTGCGAGTGGAATTCCGCTGCAGATCAGTTCACGGGGCTAATGCTGTGCCAAGAAAAAGAAGAACATCTCAATCTAATCAGTCATGTGGGCACAAATCTGTGTTCTTTCTTCTTGTACAAAAATACCAGTACGCGGACATGTTCAAATCACTTCGTATTCGATCGGAATACTTTACGTTGTCCATGTAGGGCACGACTTGTTAATCTGAACAATGGCTCAACTTGTAGCGTTGTCCATGTAGGGCACTAGACTGAATCAGCACATCTTTGACTCCAATTTCTGTTTGAATTCTTGTCATGCCGCCCTCGTCTCCTTGCTTGCATGGCTGTCGAGACCTTACGATTGCTGCGCTGTTTTTGTTTTTTTTTTTTGTTTTTCTGAACCGAGTTACTCACTGTGGTGAGTGAAGCAGAGACATGGTTCAATCCATGTCAGGTTCAGAAAATACGAGCCTTGTGCTCCTCTCGTTTTACCTGAGCGGATTCCAACATTTATGCATGGTAATCGGCAGATCTGGAAAAAGTATCTCGAATTCTCGATCGATACGCGGTCAGGTGAAGAAAACGGGAGAGGATTACAGGTTGCAGCCACAGAGGCAGCAGAGGCATCTCGGTGTTGGACTTGTAGTAGTAGTAGTATCACTGTATCAGGACGCGTGTGATGGTGCGCGGCCGCGCGAGGCGGAGGGCCAGGGGGGAGGGCGGGGGTGGCACGGGCGCGAGGCCAGCGCGTCGCTTTCGCCGCGCGCCGCCGCGCACGATCCACAGGATGGAGAAGATTCTCCGGCTCGCACGCCCGGGCCTGGCCTGGGACCCGTCGCATCGGACGGCGCCGACGTCTCCTGCCCGCCGCCCGCGTGGCCTCTTCTTCCTCCCTCTCCCTCCCGCCGCACCACAACTTGCTCCATAAAGTACACGCCTACACCTTCCTCTCTCTCCTGTGCAGCTGTGCAACTGCTACCTCGCTGGACTGGGCGGAGTTTGCACACAGATAATTCAGCGGTTGCTGCCCCGCTGCTTCTGTTCTAGCAGGTGAGTTCCTTTCCGCTTGCCGATGTCCACTTACATTTCTCAGTTTGATCCATGGAAAAGTCTCAGTTTTCTACTAGAGATTGAGTTCTAGTAACGCCTGCAAGACCCCTCTTCCTCTTTTAGCTGATTAGGCAGTCTTGCAGAAAAGAAGCCTTCAACATATCCTTCAGTTTTGTCATGGATGTTATGTTGCTTCCGGCATTTCTTGGCTCAGGATTCAGATCATGTAATCGCTAAGGTTTGTGCTTGGCCAGCGTTGTGATCTGATCTTTACTTTTCTCGACAAGAGGTGGTAACCACATGTAAATACTGCTGTTTAGCGTAGTTCTTGTGAATCAAGAGGATGAGAAATTTCTTGTAGGGACATTAGGGAGGGGAATCAGCATTGCATTCCCATGGTTCATGTATCTGACAAGTGACAAATGAAAATGATGTATTGGTTCCATTACTTCTGGACAAAAAACAAATTCAGGTTAGCTGTGTCACTACTCTGTAGGATGCATGCATACAGTCGTTGCCCAATATCCAGAGTTCGATCACGTGGTCCACAAGATTCAACCGCTCAAATTGAATCATATTCAGAACCTATGAACGAAGAAACACTCCTACAAAAGACATGTATGACACCGACAACGGCAATAAGGACCGTTGCTTTGCTCTGAAATAGAATTGTGCCTGCATCCAATTTATGGATGGGTTAAATTGCCCCCCAACTCCCCATGATTATTCAGTAGCTGGCTTTCAGTACAATGATGCAGCTTTTGGTCTTTTACACTTCATTTTCTTTCAATCCTATTCAACTTTCACTGTGGTGAAAGCTAACTGCTCATAGCTTTCATTCTTTTTCTGAAGTTTAATACATTGTTTACTTTTGTGAAAATCCCAAGTTATTGATATCATCATCAAATCCAGTTTGACATCCCCAAACTAACGTAATTTCCATACTTTTCAGGTATCAAGTGCTAACAAGTGATAGCACAATGTTGCCTCAACAGCTTCAGATATATGTATGCTGCATTCTCCTGTTTCTGAAGTTTGGAATATCTACATCTCTACCTCCAGAAACAGTTGCGCTCTTGGATATAAAGAGTCATTTGGAGGATCCAAAAAATTACTTACGCAACTGGAATGAGTCTCATTCACCATGCCAATTTTATGGTGTTACATGTGACCAAAATTCCGATGATGTCATTGAGATATCACTCTCAAATTTCTCACTATCAGGAACTATATCATCGTCATTTTCTCTTCTTCGTCAATTGCGCACGCTGGAGCTTGGTGCAAACTCCATCTCAGGCACTCTTCCTGCTGCACTAGCCAACTGCACAAATCTGCAGGTTCTTAATCTATCAACAAACAGTTTGACAGGGCAATTGCCTGATCTTTCAACATTGCTCAAACTACAAGTTCTTGACTTATCAACAAATGGTTTTTATGGAGCATTCCCGGTATGGGTCGGCAAATTGTCAGTCCTGACTGCATTAGGACTAGGAGAGAACAACTTCGATGAAGGTGATGTTCCTGAAAGTATTGGAAGCCTGAAGAACTTGACATGGCTATTCTTGGGGCAATGCAACCTTAGAGGAGAACTTCCAGCTTTAATATTTGATCTGGTCTCCCTTGGGACACTGGATTTCTCACGCAATCAGATTATTGGTGTATTCCCAAAGGCGATATCCAACCTACGCAACCTATGGAAGATTGAGCTCTACCAAAACAATTTGACTGGTGAAATTCCTCCTGAACTTTCACATTTGACATCATTGTCTGAATTTGATGTGTCCCAGAATCAGCTTACTGGTATTCTGCCGAAGGAGATTAGTAACCTGAAGAAGCTGAAGATCTTTCATATATACCGGAACAACTTCTCTGGTGAGCTTCCTGAAGGATTGGGGGAGTTACAGTTTCTTGAGTCATTTTCAACCTATGAAAATCAGTTCTCAGGAAAGTTCCCTGAAAACCTCGGCCGGTTCTCACCACTCAATGCAGTTGACATATCTGAAAATTATTTTTCTGGTGAATTTCCAAGGTTTCTGTGCCAAAACAGCAAACTGCAGTTCTTGCTGGCTTTGGACAACTACTTCTCAGGTGAATTCCCTAGCTCCTACTCTTCTTGCAAGACACTTCAGAGGTTCAGAATAAGTCAAAATCAGTTCATAGGGAGAATTCACAATGGCATTTGGGGATTGCCTAATGCTGTTATTATTGATGTTGCTAACAACAAATTTGTCGGAAGCATATCCTCTGATATAGGCATTTCAGTTACCCTGAACCAGCTGTATGTTCATAATAACAACTTCTCTGGTCAGCTTCCAGTTGAGTTGGGGAAGCTTTCCCAGCTTCAGAAGCTTGTTGCTTTCAACAATAGATTCTCTGGTCAAATCCCTACACACATTGGAAGTCTGAAGCAACTGTCATTCCTGCATCTAGATCAAAATGCTCTAGAAGGATCCATACCACCGGATATCGGAATGTGTAACAGCCTAGTTGATCTGAACCTTGCAGACAATTATTTGACCGGCAGCATTCCAGTTACACTTGCCTCCCTATTCACTCTGAATTCACTCAACCTATCTCACAACATGATCTCTGGTGAAATCCCTAAAGGACTGCAATCTCTGAAGCTTAGTTATGTTGATTTCTCTCACAACAGATTATCTGGACCAGTGTCTCCACAACTCCTTATGATAGCCGGAGATGATGCATTCTCTGAAAATGCTGGCCTTTGTATCACTGAAGTTTTAGAAGGCTGGAGGATAACTGCCACCAATTTAAGCTCTTGTCCGTGGAATGACAACCATCAGAACTTATCACGGCGACGGTTATTTGTCGTGCTGGTCATACTGACATCTCTGTTTGTCCTCCTATCTGGGTTGATATGCCTGAGATATGAAAATTACAAGCTTGAACAGTTCAACAGCAAGCGAGACGTCGAGAGCGGTGATGACAGTGACTCAAAGTGGGTTCTTGAGTCCTTCCATCCCCCTGAGCTTGATCCTAAAGAGATTTGCAACTTGGATGTGGATAATCTGATTGGCTGTGGAGGCACCGGCAAAGTTTACAGGCTTGATTTGAGCAAGGGGAGGGGAGTTGTTGCTGTCAAGCAACTCTGGAAACGTGATGATGCAAAGGTCATGAGGACAGAGATAAACACCCTCGGAAATGTTCGCCACCGGAACATTCTGAAACTCCATGCATTCTTGACCGGCGGTGAATCCAACTTTCTGGTGTACGAGTACGTGGTGAATGGCAATCTCTACGATGCAATTCACCGTGAGTTCAAGGCTGGGCAGCCAGAGCTGGACTGGGACAAGCGGTATCGGATTGCAGTTGGCGCTGCAAAGGGCATCATGTATCTTCACCACGATTGCTCCCCGGCCATAATCCACCGTGACATAAAGTCCACCAACATACTGCTGGATGAGGAGTATGAAGCAAAGCTTGCGGATTTCGGCATCGCCAAATTCGTGGAAGGCTCACTGCTTAGCTGCTTCGCTGGTACCCATGGCTACATGGCTCCTGGTAATTAAGCTCTGAATATTACTTTCTTCTTATGTACTTGCTGTTTTCTTAGTCATGTCATGCATTCTTCAAACTGTACAATTCTCACATCATCTCGTTTCAAAATACAGAGCTCGCTTACTCTCTGAAGGTGACAGAGAAGAGCGATGTTTACAGCTTTGGCGTTGTGCTGCTAGAGTTGCTTACCGGACGCAGCCCGACAGGCCAACACTTGGACGGTGAGCTGGACATTGTCTCCTGGGTTTCGTCCCATTTGGGCAGCCAAAATTCAGCAGCTGTTCTTGACCCAAAAGTCAGCAGCCATGCATCAGAGGACATGACAAAGGTCCTGAACATTGCCATTCTCTGCACTGCTCAACTGCCTTCTGAACGGCCAACCATGAGAGAGGTTGTGAAAATGCTCATCGACATCGACTCTAGCTCAACAATCGGGAAGGCAAAGAACAAGAATGATAAGAAGTAAGAACCGTCGCCTATTTCTTTGTAAGATAAGATCAAAAGGCATCCAGTACTTAGGACCTTAGAATGCCTCACTAGTGAACAGTGACTAGTAGGCTGGTAATAATCTGGAGGTTTAGCTGCCTCTGAAATCTTGTCCATGGGTACAAGCTACCATGTACAAATATCAGTCATGCACTCTGCAGTTTCTGTAAAAATGACATGCACCAAGCGTTATGATGTACCACACTGAAATGCATGTAGATAAGTTATTTGGGCCACCTACAGAGTCGAAATTCCACAGAAAATAAAATAAAAATTGGAATAATTCTTGAAATTAACAGAGAGTACTATTTATTTGGGCTTCTAAGCATGCGCGTAATCTGACAAGTGGGCCGTCTGCGTCAGTGACTAAAGTCCAGATGCAGCCTGCAGGGGCGGCTGGAGGTGGAAGACAGAGTTGGACGGCGGAGAATCGTCGGTCACGTCCGGCCATCGTTCCCCCACCCAACGACTGATTTACACAGTAAAGCTTTACAGAACTGAATAAAAACTATCTAGCGGCTCTGATCGAGGAAAGGAGTTCTCTCAGAAGCTCATGGCGCTTCCCTGATCTCCGTCGGGTCGCCGGCGCGGAAGAAGAAAAGAACACGACATCGACTGATGACGGTCCTTTTCACCGAATCAGCACCACCAGGAGATATATATAACCGTAGGATCGAGCTATAAGTGCCCGGTTTTCCCTAGCGACCCGTAACCCGAAAAGGTTTAGGAGATTCTCGCCGCCGGCGAGCTCCCGCTAACGCACGATCATGCCAACCATAACAGGCAGACACCATTGTACATATTATTCTGATTATTTCAGAGAGGAACAGGAAACCGTAACAGGCAGACACATATTATTCTGATATCACTACATATTCCTCTCTCCGCTCTGTTCCAATCTTTTTAATTCGGAGTAGGATTTAGGAACAACCTGACGCGTCGATACAGTCTATCCATCATTCAAGAACACAATGTTACATTGTTCTTGATTCCTACCTACATTGTTGTACAACTCATAGTCATTTCAGTTTGTCAATATTCTACAACTTAACACGGAAACGCAGCTTCTAGCTTACCGTCTTGAAAGGGGTAGCAACCTTGAGGCTATCCACAATGTCAGTCACAGAGCCTATACCCACTGCCACCGAGATCATCAGGCACGCCATGCTCAAGCATTGCAGTAGATACAACCTCCTCCCTCCGGTGATCTTCTCCTGGGCAATGTGCATGCTTATGGGGAAGTACACCGTCAGTGGCCAGAAGCTGAAAGCTCCGAGCAGCCCAAGAACTGCGTTGAAGAAAGGTATCATCATCGCCACCGCCGTCGTCACGACGACTATGAAGGTCCGCAGCACGAGCTTGTATGGCGCGACGGTCACCGAGCCCTGCTGGATCAGCGGCACGCTGACGGTGTAAGCGCTTTTGATGAACACGGCCTCCGGCCACCGGGAGGCTATACCCCTCTCCAGTGAAGCGAAAATCGGTTGTGCATATACCTGCATTGGAAAACGCGCCACCTAGCTTGAGCTTTTAATTAAGCTGAAATGGAGAAAAAAATGTGAGCTGTGTAACTATGGCTGTGATGAGCTGACCTGGTATGCTCCGAGGAGGTGGAGGATGAGGCACATGTTGGCGATGTCGACGAGCCAGAAGGGTCCTAATCCTGGAGCCGTCAGGATGTTGCCAGGCGCATCGGATCCGAATGCGGCGTATCCGGCGCAGCCAACGGAGATGTAGAAGATGGTGGTGGCTCCAATCCCGTACATTGCAGCCTTCTTCATCGTCTTGTTCTCCGGTGGTGACGACTTCAGTGTATCCTACAGATGGAAAAGTGACTTAGGGATAAGAATATAGCTACTTGCACTTGAAAAAGTGACACGAACAAAAAAAAATCATGTTCATTCCGTTAACCAATATTCATTCAGAGGTATCTGAATTATGGATGATGAATCATATATGCATATTGCATAATGCTTATATACCTGGATCTCAATTAGTACTTCTGCAAAAGTGTAGGCGAAGGCGATGTTCCCCAGGGCGAGGAGTATGTTCCAGAGCTTCTTGCTGGAGGACACGGCAGTGGCGCCTAAGATCCTCCCGCTGGGGTGGCCGCCGCGCGACACCCACTCCGCCACCGAGAGGCCGAGCGCGATGAAGGAGTAGGCGAACGACATGACCGCCGCGACGACGGACATCCAGGTGATGTGCTCCAGGCCGGGGAACTGGGACAGCACCACCTGCACGATGCTGAACGCCAGCATGAGCATCGTTGACGACGAGTTCCCGCAGCGCGCGTCGTCGCCGGAGTTCCGGTGGATGCAATCCGACCTCCTGATCGCGCTTCGCAGACGAGAAAAAACAGATAAAAAAGCGAACTTTAGCACTGCACGCCCGAGCCAGCCCTGATCGATGGCGAAGTTCAATTCGGAAGGAAGTTGGGATGATCTGTTTCGGGTTACTCACACCATGCTTATGGTCGCCGTGATGGTGTACCCAACCATGGTGCCCCACAGGTTGACATACTGGGCGATCCCGCACATGAACACCTCTCTAGGACCTGACAAATTTTTGGCATTGCGTTTGGTGTAATTCACAAGGCGATCAAAGACAAGATTTTTGTGTGTTTTTGTGTTGAGGGAGAGAGGTGTGTACTGAGGTATGATCTGACGGCGTCCATGTAGGTGCGGTTCCTGGCGCCGGTGACGGGGTCCGGCGCGCGGTAGGCGTTGGCGAGCAGAGTGGAGGTGTAGTATGTGACACAGGCGAAGCCGGCCAGGGCTAGCGGCCCCGCCACCCATCCCAGCTGCGCCACGCTCCACGCCAGTGCCAGCACGCCGGAGCCGATCACCGCCGTCACAATATGCGCCGTCGCCGTCCATACCGTCCCTGGAAAAAGAAAACCACAAGACCGCCGCCACCGCCGCAGCCAATCAACCAAACAACTCTTCTCTTAGTCCCTCCCCAGTCGATCCCCACACGAGCCCGAAAAAAACTCGCCATGCTAGTCCGTCCTAAGAAAGAAAAATCCCCCAAAAGATCAAGAACCAGCACACGAGAACGACGCACCTTTCCGCTCGTGCTCGCCACTCTCGACGTCTTCCGCTGCGCCGTCGTTCTTTTCCATGCTGTCGCCGGCGACGGCGAGGCCGCAGGCGTCCCGTGAGGAGAGTGAGCGAGGCTGGAGAGATGGGTGCGACCACGAACGTCGGGACGGAGGCAGGCAGTATATATATACGCAAGTCAGCGTAAGCAGGGCCGGCGTCTCCGACTCTGATAGGACCGGCCACCGGCGCACCGACCTGTAGAAAGCCGGCTCAGCTACGCCGAATGCCATTGGGCAGAGCACGGATCCAATGCAAAAATATCACCATAAATTACAAAAATATTCTCATGTATATGTATTTTGATATTATTTCACCTATTTATAAAATTTCAAGTCTCAGATTTATTATACAATATGGCCTGTTTCTTTTGCATACAATATAATGCGATGTATATAGAAGAGATCGATACAATCTCTAAAATAGTACTTGGTTTTCTAAGAGCAACTCCGGGAAGAACCCTACTCAAACACTCAAACTTAATTTTAAGATCCTGTGAAAAAAACTGAGATCCAGCAAGATTTTAAAAGTAGAAGATCCTCTCAAAATAGATCACCAGACCCTCATCCTAGGGGCTCCCTATCCCGACTCTCATCCCTGCCACGTGGGCGTGTGCGCTCCCACGTGATGTTGTTATGCGCACAGGCTTAACACTTATTTAAATTTGAATATTTGCATTTGCATTAAAATTTTTGATTATTTAAATACGATAGATGATTATGTTTCTATATTTAAATTTGAATTTTGTATTTACATTCAAAATTTTGAATATTTAAATACAATAGATGCTTATGTTCCTATATTTAAATTTTAATATTTGTATTTGTATTTAAAAATTTGTATTTACATTTAAAAATTTGAATATTTAAAATTGAATATTTAAAATTGAATGTTTATTTATGATAGATGATTATGTTCCTATATTTAAATTTGAATATTTAACTACGATATATGATTATGTTCCTATATTTAAATTTGAATATTTTTATTTGCATTTAAAAATTTGAATATTTAAATACGATAGATGATTATATTCCTATATTTAAATTTGAATATTTGTATTTATATTTAAAATTTTAAATATAGTCATTCATTGTTAAACAATAAATAATTTATTATGTATTGTGCTTTTGTCAAATACATGTGTATAGCGTGTGAGGAAATGGTAGAAAATGAAAATAGAAGCTCTCTAAGTCACTACTGGAATTGAACTTAAAAAATAGGTCTCTCAAAAATAAAGAAAACTCTCAAATCAAAAATAGGGACTCTGATGGTTCACTCCTAAAGTTGCTCTAACAAGACTAGACTTGAAAATCGCACCAAATCAGGAAAATAATTTTTCGATCACATATTACACAAAACGGTGAAAATAAAAATCAAATTCCAGAATTACTAAATCAGGAAAGTACTAATGTTGAGAGTACAATATGGTATTGATTAATTTAAAAAAATAGTGACCGTTTAATTTTCAATTCGGGAGCTACTAAATTAATATATTTCTAAAGTCGAGAGTCAATCTATGATGATTACTATTTTATTTTTTATTATGAATTTTAGAATCATCATATCACATGAATAATTAAGCCGAATACAAATTTTTATTTTGTAATTATAAATATCGAAATCCTTTGATATAAGATATAATTTGGATTTGATATATATATATATACACACATTAATAATGTTATGTTTGATGCATGATGTCCTCTTGAAACGAGTGAGCGCTCTTTCGGAAAGAACTAGGAATTTTAAAGGATTTTCATAGAAATTATACTTATATTATTCTTTTTCTTCTCTAGATATCGTGTACAAGTACTTTTTTAACGAGATATTGGGATTCCTCGCACCTCAATAAATTTTTTATCACATTAGATTTTAATTAGCATTACAATATAATTAATGCTCAGAAATCATCCTATCGTTGTTTATATCACGACAGAACCTGTCGTACCCTATGGGGTTCCTGCAGGGTGTATTTAGGTTAGGCTTGTGGGGCTTGTTGTGGACGAGTTTGATGATTATCTCTAACTAAGATACAATGATAAATTTAGACGGATTCGAGCCTTCCGGAGGATAATAACTCTACGCTTGTGTGTGTAGTATGAGCTTTAAGGTGGGAAATGACCTTAAACATATGAAGATGTGTTCAAACATGAGTTCAAAGATGTCAGACGTTCCTGCTCTAGGTTTCCTTCGATCTTTTTATAAGAGAAGGATTGAGGGTTACAAATGGTGATTAAAGTATCATATTAATGACTAATTAAGGGGTTTAACGGTCAGGTCAGGCAATGGTACAATAATTAATAGGTTGATAATATCGACGCATGGAGATTATTAATGGTGGCCCCGTGCTTAAAGACTTCCGCCCTATTAATACTGGTCGAGAGGGTCTCCTTTCTAAGGGTGTGTATGGTTCTGCTGTGAGCTGTGAAAAAACTGTCGTGAGTTATCTGCTGTGAAAAAGCTGTTGTGAGTTGTCTGTTGTGGAAAAGCTAAAAGTCGTTTGGTTGAAGCTGTTGTGAAAAAATTATTATGAGCTGATTGTTTTTTATAACTTACATAATTTTTATCATTATAATATTATATATATAGGAAACACTCAACATTAATGCAATTAAATAACTCAAAATATATTAGATAAATAAAAAGTGCATAGTTATCTCATAAAGTAACCGATAACCACATATTATCTCATGAAATTGTACAATGCAATACAAACTATAATAATGTTAGATCAATCAAGACACCTTAAATTCATGCTATTTAATCTGTACTAAAAATCAAAAAGCAAAAAAAATAGAGTCTAAGCTGCTTTCAAATTTATACTAGAAAAAACTATTTATTCACAGCAAAAATAGCTTTGGTAAACCTGTTTAGTTCAGCTTTTTTTTCGTGGCAGAAACAAATTTTAAAAACAGAATCAAACGTACTCAGGAGTGTTTGATTGATCCACCGCTTGGTAACCATTCAGAAGACGCCAACCCTTGACTGTTCTCTCGGGAAATACCTGGGATCATATTCCCGCATCCTAATCTGAACAGCTTCCAACCAAAGTCAGAGGCATTCACGCACACACCAAATTTTGAAAGAGTACAATTCCAACCATTATCCTTGGCAACAAATGGACCAAAGTTTTTAAATCATCCCAGAGCCTTTTAGATCGGATGAAGTTTTTAATGTTAAGAAATTATCAACGGCTTCGACCAAAGTCACGGTCATTCACACAGGGCCCGTGCATG
This sequence comes from Zizania palustris, assembly GCA_019279435.1. Taxonomy (NCBI): domain Eukaryota; kingdom Viridiplantae; phylum Streptophyta; class Magnoliopsida; order Poales; family Poaceae; genus Zizania; species Zizania palustris. The sequence goes on from JAAALK010000282.1 coordinate 8,404,918, forward strand.
TAAGATCGGAGGCTAGCAGCCCAGCCGGCAGCAGGAGCAAAGGCAGTACACGTGACACAGACGACGACGAGAGATCAGATGAGTGTGTAACGCAACAGAAAAGGCAAAGCTATATATGCATTCGGTTTCGCAGCTGCGTCATCGTCATGCGGTTAGAGATCGAGACGTGTCGTCGTATGTACGTAGGTGGATGGATACGTTGATATGATGGACGCCCACACGGAGCGCAACTTGGGACGACGTACGGCGACCTTTCCGCCGGCCGCCGCCACTGCACACATGCATGCATGCATGCAGGCGCGCGCTTGTGAGTGGGTAGCTAGCTGAGCTAGCAAAGTGGGTTGAAGACTTGAAGCTAGCAGCTTGTCGGACACGAGAACTACACGAAGAGATCGCGCGCGCGCACTAAGGCTGACGAAATATTTCCACGTCAAGTGATCGATCACGGCGACCACTGCTGCGCCGTTGCCGGGCTGAGTGCCGATCGACACCGGTTGTTGGTCGGCCGGCCGATCCTTTCCTCCAGGATCATGAGGAAAATCTATCCCAGTTTCGATTTCTGCTCGTCATCAGATCGATTACAGTACTGCAGGGCGTTCAATTTCTTTCTTCCATCCTTGCCTTGGAGGTTTGGAAATTGTAATGGATTTGCTCAATGGCTCCGTGTCAAGACTGTAAGCATCAACTAACCAAATATCACTAATATATAGTCGAATATTCCTGACAGCGAAATACTCATAACTAATGATCGGTTTTTAATTACACCATAAAAGTGACAAGCTGCTTGTTGATTCGGGCCTGTATATATAGGCTGTTTCTTGCCATGCAGTGACTAGATGACGAGGGTTCGTTGCATGCGTACAAGTACGTACGTCGTATTGCTTCTTCTAATATTATGATGATCTAGCTAGAGCGGCCCGTCGTTTGGCTTATACCGGAGAGAGGATTGGATTGGGAGTTGGGACTTGGGACAGAGATCGATGATCGTGCATGCCCTGATGCATGCACGTCTCTGTCGCTGTAATAATCTACGAGTCACTATATTTGATTTTTGCTGTGTCATATGGCCCAGATAAAGCACTGGAATCGTACGATCGAAATATGATTTGTTAAAGGCAAAGAAAATGCTACGTATAGTTCGAGCTTTAATAACTGGCTTGCGTGCAACGTTCTCGATCTTCTTTCCTCCACAAATTAACCATATATACTACGTACCCCGGCCGGCATGCATGCGAATTACATTACACCAGGTAATTAATACCAACAACTCTCGATCTATCGACATGATATGATCCTTCTCCACGACTGAATCTCTACCATTTGCCTTCTATTGTGCGTTGGTCAACTCATATTTTTTTCTGTATATATAACCAGACGGAGTGAATAGTTTGCTCATTTAACCAGTTTTTTTTCTCATGCATGCATGCATGCATGCAACTTCTACGTACAATTAACTCTACATACTACATGGGACACAGAAATACCAGAAGCTAAGCTAGCTAGCACACACACGGTAGCTAGATCCAACGCACATCTAGGATCAAATCCTCTTGCATTGGCAGCATCGTAGATTTGCATCCATCTATATCATCCTCCAAGCAAGTGCCACTCGAGTAAGCGCACTATCTGGACACTTGGACAGTGATGCAGAGTGTGGCTAGCTAAAAAGAGAGAGTTCGTGATTCTTACATTGCTGCTTTTGTTGCGCAACACATTAATTTGTCTTTCTATCTAAATCGCATCGCTGTAACCTCCTTTTCTTCCCCCAAAGATGAACTTTTGATATATATCCATGGTTCTATCAATTTGTGTGGCCACACTAGAAATTTGCACGCTTCATTTTCCAAAAGGTAGCTAGCACGCATCTCCTGTCATGCTTTTCTTTTTCTGAAGAGACCTGCGTTGTACTTTCTTTATTTGCTCCTATTAAATATAACATGAAGTTACGACTAAGCAAGAAACGATGAGTAAGTAGTAGTGCATCACGAATATAGATGTCCAAAATGTACAATAAAATACAAAATAACTTGTGTTTATGTAACTTTTCATATAAATCTAAAATGACTTGCTTTATAGAGCTAGAGAGATTATGCATTCTAGGATTTGGAGTAAGATAAGTTTGAAAACTCTCTCACTTTTATTTTTTTATTTATCATATTTAGCAATTCTCCAACTCCGATGATTTTTAGAGTTAGTAATTTCTTGCTCCAAAATGAACATAAAATTTGGAGTACAAATTAAATTAGGCATCATACCAAAGTTAGGTGCTTTTAAAAAATCCCGTGATAATAAAAAATGATTAAATCTAACCATTCATGTAGGTTTCACTGAATAATATTTTGTATTAAAAAAGTGTTCAGGTCAAGAACTCATTGGTGATTATTAATTTCGGTTATAAAAACATGAAAAAAATTATATTGAGATCCTAATACACATCAAACATGATAGTTCTTATTCAAAACTTTGAATTATTCAAAAAATAAAAATAAAATAAAGTCTATAGATTGAACACAAATGTATAATACCTCTAATTTCTTATATATATATATAATTATAAAAAAATAAAAAAAAACTCAACTGAAATAACTTGTTGATTCTCCTTTGTTCTGTTTTTGAAAAGGTAAGTCATTTATTTGTGAGAGAGTCAGCATATATTTGACAGGAAAATATTGAAGACAAAATAAAATTTATTTATAAGAGATGGAACATATATTTGTCCAGGGAAGATAAAAAAATTAAATAAAAAGTAGGACAACACTGGTCAGGGAAACCCCATTCTGGGCTGCCGGGCTACATATATGGGGATTGCTGAACTACCCAGTTATACCTATTGGGCCATTGAGATTATAAATGGGCCAAATTCAGTATAAAATCAACTCTGCGTAAAATTATGGAAAAATTCAACATAAAATCAACTCTGTGTAAAATTATGGGAAAATTCAGTGTAAAACTGACGTGATAACCGACTAAACCACTACACCCTACTAACAGGAATGTAGTACGTAGTTCTGTGTTGAGTAAAATACATACCGGTCCATAAACATTCAGATTTTAAATAGGTCGATAAACTTAGAAAATATATATTATAGCACCTAAATCGGTGTAACTGATTTAATCTGATCCAACCACATGTTTGACTCTCTTCGTGCCTACATGGCTTGCTAGGTGGCGTCTCTGTAGTGATGAGTCAGCTCACACATATTCTTTTTGTGTTTTGCTCCCTATCCATTCTCATCCCACTTTTCACTGTGCATAATCTTCATTGTCACCGCCTGCCGCCCGTAGATAACGTTGTAGACGAGGCTGTGACATCTACGGGTGGCGGTCAGTGGCAGTGAAGATTATGCGCAACGAATAGAGGGATGAGGTCATGTATGGGGCAAAACGTAAAAAAAAATAGGCGCGAACTGACTCATTGCCACGGAAGCGCCAGCTGGCAAGCCACGTAGGTACGAAAAAGATCAAACATGTGATTGAACCAAATTTGATGACTAACACAAATTTAGATATCATAATCTACATTTTCTAAATTTATGGACATATTACATAAGTTTGTATGTATTAATCTATATTTTCTAAGTTCGTAAACCTATTTAACACCACGATGCAAGTGGACCGGTCGTGTATTTTACTCTTTTATGTTCTTAGTAGGTACCATAAAAACACAGAGCGGTAATAGCTAGCAACACGAGTACACGACACGACCAAATACACCAGCAACTAAAGCTGGCTCATGACACGCTCATAAAGACGATTACATGGCACGACCAAATACACCGGCGTCCGTTGGATACAATTTAGAGCTGCGTCTGGAAGATGGTGACGTGGCCCAGGCGCTGCGCCATGTCGGCCACCGAGCCCACCGCGGCGACCAGCGACACGACGAGCGCGCCGACGTTGAGCGCCTGCAGCGCCACCCACTTGCGGCTGCCGCGGGGCACCTTGGCCTGCGCCATGTACATGGTCACCGGGAAGTACACCGTCAGCGGCCAGAACGCGACGGCGCCGAGCAGACCCAGCACGGCGTTGAAGAATGGCAGCACCAGCGACACCACCGTCGTCAGTGTCACGAAGGCCGTGCGCAGCAACAGCTTGCACAGCGTGAACCGCACCGAGCGGCCGCCGCACAGCGGCAGCGGTACCTTGTACTCCCGGTGGAAGAACGCCGACTCCGGCCACCGGCTCGCCAGCCATTTCTCGTAGCACGCAAACACCGGCTGCGCGTACACCTGCAACGACGGCGCGAGAAGGAACAAATCCATCCGTAATATGAACAAAACAGTGTGTCAGTGTCACGCATTGGCACGTTTTATCACCTGGTACGCTCCGACCAAGTGGATGACGACGGCGACGTTGGCGACGTCGACGAGCCAGAACGGCTCGGAGAAGCCGGTGAGGACGTTCCCCGGCACGGCATTGCCGAAGGCCGCGTACCCGATGCACCCGAGCGACACGTAGAAGATGGTCGTCACGCCGATGCCGTACAAGCTCGCCCTCTTCATCGTCACGTTCTCCGATGGCGGCGACTTCACCGTGTCCTGGATCTCGATGAGGAGCATGGAGTAGGTGTACGCGAACGCGATGTTCCCGAGGGCCTGCAGGAAGTGCCACGCCTTGGTCGACGCAGTTACGCCGCCGGCGCCGACCTTGACGCCGAGGAGGGTGCCGTGCGCCGTGCGGTGCGACGCCAACTTGGCGGCGCTGAGGAAGAGCCCCACGAAGGAATAGGTGAACGACATGACGGCGGCGACCACCGAGATGAGCGTCACCTTCTCCAGGCTCGGGAGCTGGGACAGGACGACCTCCGCGAGGCCAAACAGCACCATGTACATCGTCCCGGACGCGCCACACATCGCGTCCTGGCCCCTGTAGTGGTGGCAGTTCGTGCGCACCACTGACCTGCAGCCTCACGGTCCAAACCCCACATGTTACCGAACAAAATCTGCAGACTTTTTTCGAAGTCCAAGAAGAACCTGGAGCTTACATGATGCTCGTGGCGGCCGTGATGGTGTAACCCACCATTGCGCCCCAGAGTATCGCGTACTGTGCAAGGCCACACACGACTACATCTCGAGGCCCTAGAGCATATGATCCATCGAAGCAATGTTCTTGTCAGAATCGCAGAGATTTTGATGCAGAGAAACGCAGATTAAGTTTTAAGGTAGGTTACCGAGGCATGAGCGGACGACGTCCATGTAGGTGTAGTTCCGCTTGCCGTGGACGGGGTCCGGCGTGCGGTAGCAGTCGGAGAGGAGGACGGCGGTGTAGTAGGTGATGTACGCGCATCCGACGAGGGCGATGGGGCCGAGCACCCACCCCATCTGGGCCACGCTCCACGGCAGCGCCAGCACGCCGGACCCGATCACGGCGGTGACGGCGTGCGTCGTCGCCGTCCATACCGTTCCTGTGGAAAAAATCATTTTCGTCAACGTCATCTGCAATGTGTAAATATTTTAAACTAGGAACAATTAGTTACTTGAGATATATTTGATAAAGTTCTAGGTCTAAATAGACCTGCTCTACTTTTTTAAAAAAAATCGATAATTTAGTAGTATTTAGTCCAGCTTCAAGTTTCATCATTTTCTTAGAGCATTTTCATTGTAATTGTTATTTTTAACTTGTTATTCATAGCAATAGTAAGTCTTCATATTTTAATTGACTTGCTATTTTGTTACTCACTCCATTGTACTGGCTATTTAACTTGTTATTTTAGAAGGTTTGCTAGCAAGTTTGGTTTGAGAAATAGTAAGCCTCCTAAAATAGCAAGTTAAATAGTAAGTATAATGAAGACACATTTTGTATAATTTTTACTATTTTTAAGGATGATAAGTTGGATAGCAATTACGGACTCTTACAAGGGTTGCAACTGGAACATTTGTCATAACAAATTGATCAGCAATGTGAGCCCTCTCGATTTACTGCCCATGCGCTGGATACCATTACTTAAAGCAGATCAACTAAGCAGACTGCAAAGCAGAACAACAACTGGCCCAACAATTTAAACAGTCATACTAACCCAATCATTGGAGTTATATATTTAGACTCTTTCGAACAACTTAAGCCTGCACTTGAGAGGAAAAACCTATTATAAACCTGCTTCTGGTGGTCTTTGTGGAGTATGATGTGGTATCCAAATCCAGACAGTATGCAACAGTTTAGAAAGCAGGCACTTGCTTTCTGATGTGAAGTACTACACTGTCAAACTTCTGAGCTAGGAATCCTGTTTCTAGGGATTACATTTACTTAACTAGTCAGCATCAAGACTGCTTAATGGTCCACTCTTCATGACAGCCTATGCTTAGCAACTCACAACAGTATACCCAAAATGATCAGACAAAAGGGACATGATAAAGAATAGTTCTGTACAAACAAAAAATGCACTACGGTTCACTTTAGTGCCATGAAAGCTATTTGTAGAATTAAGATTCCTGACGAAAGTGGAGAGAGCACAACCGGCAGCCCGGTTTGCCGTCATCCATCCATACCTAAGCCATTACCCCACTGAAAACAACCCCCAATAGACTATTACAGGTTCCACGACTAATGCTCCCCATTCTTTCCGGCCTTCCGGGATTCCGATATATCAGTAGCATAATGATTGTACTTATAGAAATTCTGCATATAATTCTGGAGTGTTAGTAAGAGTAGTGTAGTAAGCTAGCCAGAGCCACTTGGTAGGGTATAGTACAGTAGAGGTAGTGCCAGCTGCCAAGTCATTGGCAATTTGGATCTTGAGAGAGGTGCAGCAGGGACTGTGAACAACAAGCAAGGCATGTGAATTAGGACCCAGTTCCTGCATATTGCTATGCCACTAGCACTATTCATATCCTTCACGTTGTCCTAAAATTACTAAAAGCAGTGGTAACACGAGCTTCACGCAATGGATTTCGCATTTTCAGGAGTAGATCCAAACTTATCCCCCAGTCTCATGGATGTTGCCGTGACGACTGAGGAGTGATGTGTAAAACGAAAGTAATTAAGAGTATATATGCGCGTATTCAGGAGGGTAACATGCATCCTCTTGTTATGCATGATGCATCCAGAAACAAGACATGCAAAAGGTGACAGATATGAATCTAAAAGAGTTGGTCAACATCACAAAGAAAACGGTTCTTGTAAACATATATACTCACGTCCTATAATATTGTAATCTAAGATTGAATTTAATATTTATAGTATAATATAGTGTTCAAATTCATTGCACGGTAGAGGTGGCGTTGTGCAATCCGACTACAAGAACGATTTTTTTTCCGTGCAGTGAGCTAACCCAAACCATTCTTTTGGATGTACTGGAAGAAGCAAAGTGGAGTACTTGGTTTCAAAACGAATGGAAGAGAACCTCATGTTTTAGGCGGTGAAGCCTGAAACCAACCTCCTTTTCAGTGGGCACATCTGGCTTGGCTACCTCTATCCCTTGAAAGCGAGAGACGCAAGTCGATGACCATGCGTGCTCACCGACAATGGCCGCTTCTGTGTCTATCCAAATGGAAGACATGACAGCTCCCTGCAGATCTACCGCACTCGAGAACACGAGGCTAACAATGCTCTGAACTCGAGAACACGATGAACAACAGAGAAAACCATCTGCGTGAAACACGCACGAACAGTTCTGCTGCCGCCGCCCTACGGTGAATGATGCTGTCCCATCCACCATGGATGGAAGTGAAAGCCCGCAAGACTGCAGGCAGGCTACGTATCCGTACGAAATCGGAGGCGACGAGGCGTCTTGACGACGACCGAGCAAAACGTAAACTTTAAACAGAGGATGGAATGGGTCTGGGTCATCGCGTCTATTACCTGTTCTGACGCGGCCGTCGTCGTCCACCGCTGCCTCCTTCCTCTCCACCTTCTCCATGTCCATTCTCTCTCTATCGGAGCTGAGAGCCTGAGAAGGATCCGTGTGAATTATGAAGCATGTTACTAGGTTAGTCTGTGCACTGACATGTATATAGGGTTGGTGAGCTTTGCACCTGACCTGCTTTTCACTATACATCCATTCTTTTAATACGCTCCTCTCCTCGATAGGATGGCAATCAGATATACAGTGCATACCCGTACCCATTAGCTCAAACAAACCCGATCCATGTACATACCCATCGCCTACCGGCCGTAAGCCATGGGTATACAACATCTTTCTCTATAACTTATCCCCTATACCTTGTATATAGAGAATGACTCTAAAAGATTTCACCCCTGTACAAATTCGGTTTCTAGCCGATTCTCTAAAACTCATTTCCTATATTTTTGAATTCTTTATTTTATTATTATTTAATGGTAAAAATTCTAATGACTATATTTTTAATGGCTATATCTCTAACACATATACTATTATATATGATCATTATTATTGTTGACGATTGATAGATTTTTTATTATCATTCAACGGTAAAAATTACAACGGTTATATTTTCAACAACTATATTTTCGTTGTGAATTTTTATTTTTTAATAAATAAATAAATATCCTATAATTAGTCTAAATAGTTGATCTCAAAAACATATTAAAGATTATAAAGAAAATAAAATTTTACAATAAATTTCTTAAATTTAACTATAGCGACAAAGAAGGGGAGCGGCCGACGCGCGCAGAGAGAGGGGTCGGCCAGAGGGCGCGCAGCGAGGAGGGAGCGGTGCAACGCAGGCCGGTGCGGGCCAGCGCGCGGCGACGACCAGACGGCGCGCAGCGGCGCGCGGGATGGCGTGCGGCGGCTCGGACCGTGCGCCGACGAGTTCATGCTTCCTGGACTGGATTGTGAGGGAGAGGAAGAGGAGGGGAGAGAGGAGAGTGAAGGGAGACGGAAGTGTTGGCAGTTGGGTGGGGAGTGAATTGATGAGTGGGAAGAGAGATTTTTGCTAGGGTTTAAGATCTTTTTTACAGTGAGTTTAATCGATTATATGAGTATGTATAGTTAATATGAACTATCCACACCCGTTTAAATCAAAAATAAATTCAATCATAATAAAGTTTTTTTATATGTGAGTAAATTAGTAATCTTTCATCCCTAAACCCTGCAAACCCTACGCCTCCTACCTCTCAGCACACCGTGAGGAAAGGAAGGTTATTCACGTCATTTTTAGTTTCACTATTGTAATATAGGATGAATTAAACGTTTAACGATTAACGATTTTAGATAATGATACTGTCCCCATTAAATAATTGTACTGTAAAATATTAAATTAGGTTTTATAATACAATATTTCGATATGGAGCAAATACTATTATCGAACCTTTTTATATGCATCATCCTTAATTTTGGATTAATCTGGCCAGTGGCCAGTGATTTGGGATTCATCTTGTTCTTAACCGCGTTGTATTTAGGTGGAAAAAATAAACTAGATAAAAGACACAAAGTTAGAAAACTTTAAACGCTGTATAGATTTATTCTACTGTAAAATAATATTAATTTGATCGTAGATTACAATATTATAAGATATATAGTATTATTATCAGACCGTTTTTATATGCACCATCTTTAATTTTGGATTAATTTGGCCAGTGATTTGGGATTCATCTTTTTTTAGCAACTCCGGTCGAACCTACTCGGCCCTCAAACTCATTTTCGAGAGTTCATAAGAAAAATTAAGGTCCAACGGGGCTCTTAATCGGCTCTCAAAAGAGACTACCGGACCCTCATCCACCATGCTTCTCATTTATTTAAATTTGAATATTTCAATATGACAAATGATTATGTTCCTATTGTTTAATACAATAGATGATTATGCTTCTATATTTAAATTTGAATATTTGTATTTGCATTTAAAAATTTGAATATTTAAATATGATAGATGATTATGTTCCTATTATTTAATAGGATAGATGATTATGTTCCTATATATCATTATTAAACAATAAATAATTTATTATGTACCGTGCTTTCATCGAATACATATGTATAGTATGTGAAGAAATTGTGGAAATTGGAAATACGAGCTTTGTATTGAGAACCACTATTGCAGTGGAACCTAGAAAACAACAAGTATCTCAAAAGTAGGGTAACCCTCGAATAAAAATATCCACATTTTTATATGCACCATCCTTAATTTTGGATTAATCTGTCAAGTGAATTGGGATTCATCTTGTTCTTAACCGGGTTGTATTTCGGTGGAAAAATAAAACAAAGCTGGAAAACTTTGAATGATCAGTGAGTTAAAAATAAAATTGGCATCCGTCCGATTTCGGTATATATTTCGAAATGCCCCTGAAGAGGAGACGGTGTAGATCGATTAGCTAGAACGTGACACGCTGTTGCTCCGGCAGGTAGAAATTGAAGTACGCATGTATATATCCAGCGGAACAATTTATTTCCAAAAGAAAAGCCACAATTTTTGCTCCATCGTGTGGCTGTATCTGTACGAGTATGACCGCATGCCACGCAGCGTACACCGTGGCTTCACGTACGAGCCGCGTGGATCATGACTTCGATCATGAGGCTGGCTGTGCAGCTCTTCAATTCTTCTCCTCCTCCCATCTGTGTCTTGACGCCATCAAAAGAGTTTCAGGTTCAGGATAAAAAGCGGGAAATTTAATTATTTGCCACCCTTAACGTTGCCACTTCTTCAAATGCTATCTTCTTCGTTGGTTTTAATTTTTTGCCACTCTTATCGTGTGCAGCTTTATTATTTGCCATTATGTACATCTGGCTTGCCATATGGAGTGCCAACTCACCATCCAACGTGGCACATAATTGTGGTTTTACCAATTTGCCCATGCTTCAAAACATCCCTAAATCCCTCTCCTCACAGTGCCCACAGCAGCAGCAGCCGCCCGCAGCAGCTCCAGCTCGGCGCCGCAGCAGCAGCCGCAGCCAACGCCCGCAGCAGCAGCCAGCCCGCAGCAGCTCGGCGCAGCAGCCAGCGCCCGCAGCAGCAGCAGCAGCTCGACGCAGCAGCCCACAGCAGCAGCTTGGCACAGCAACCCGCGCCCGCAGTAGCCAGCGCAGCAGCAATTTTTACTTCCAGAACACTATTTTGCTCTCAGACCAATTTTTAATGCCTCAATTCAAGGGATTTTGCTCCTGATCACTCTCAAAATACTTGTGAATCAATGTAAAAATTCTTGAAATACACATACAAGTTTGATACAACCAATATATGTGAATTCATCAAATTGGCATCCATATCTCATAGCTAGTTCACAAAAACAACACCGAACCAAAATAGAGTACCAAGTTCACAAGCCAACACTAAACCAAAATACAGTACCAAGTTTCCACATTACAAGTCTTGAGCCAAAATACATCACAATTCTCAAAATTAAAATCTAACATCACTCAATTTTCTTCTTAGGAGTTAACTTCTTCCTACATGCTGTTTTCTTCCTCGGAAATGTTAACTTTGTGGGTGTGGAAGAAGGTTGTCCACCAGATGGAGACTCCATGGAAGGAGGATGCGATGGTTGTAGCCATGTCTCCATTGTCGAACTCCTAATTGCAACAATAAAAAATTATACACGGTTCAAAATGTTAATTCTAGACACAGATTATATCATATAAAAAGTTAATTTTTATTCAGTTTCAAATAAATTTCATAAATGAGAGTCATCTATTAATTTAATTGATCGTTTGCTCTAAAATCAGAACACATTTTACTGGCAATAATTATACAGGTGATATATCATATATCAACAGGAGAAAAACTTTACCTGGTCCGGCTGGGGGAATGGGGAATGGTCCGCGCTGGCGAGGCCAGTGCCCACGCCTGGCGGAGGCCAGCGAGCGCTGCGCTACGCGCTTGCGCTGGTCCTGGCCGAGCCGCAGCGGGGGCGCTCGTGCTGCGGCTGCGCTGCGCTGGCAGCTGCGCCAAGCTGCGGGCTGCTGCTACGCCGAGCTACGCGCGCGTCAGGGGACGGCGGACGGCGGAGCAGCCGCCGGCTGTGAGAAGAGGAGAGGAGAGGGATGGCAGAGAAGAAAGTTAGGTTTGGAGAAAAAACCCTAGGGATTTAGGGATGTTTTGAAGCATGGGCAAATTGGTAAAACCACAATTATGTGCCACGTTGGATGGTGAGTTGGCAGTCCATATGACAAGCCAGATGTACATAATGACAAATAATAAAGCTGCACACGATAAGAGTGGCAAAAAATTAAAACCAACGAAGAAGATGGCATTTGAAGAAGTGGCAACGTTAAGAATGGCAAATAATTAAATTTCCCTAAAAAGCACACAGTTTCTTGCGATTCTTTCACTCGGATACAAAACCAGAGACACGTACGGTTCGTAATTTGCGGATTTAATTTCGTGCTTTGCGTCGTCAACTGCTAATGATTGTGCGATGAAGTGAGCAACTCGTATATAACTAACTTGCCGCTATCTTCGTCTACACTTTTTTGCTCAGAGTTGTGCACGGCGATTGTAGTGTATCCGTCGTGCCGTATCCGGTATCTCGCGCGCTAGATCGGTGGTTCAGCTACAAAGCTGGCAAACATATATAGTCATGCAAATTGTTAGTGGGTATTTGATATATCCATTTATTCCTAGGTACAGATATTGGTATCAGTGAATATAAAAATAAAAAACATAATAATATGATAAAGAAGGTAAGAATATAGAAAAATAATATAGTACCTGCTCAATCCAATAATATTTTAAATCAATACTGTACTATATATATCAAATTAAAAAAACTAGCAGCCAAAAATGTAATATACTCTCTCTAGTAGCCCCACTCCGACCACTATCACCCGTCTCGAATCATGCATGTTGACCCTTGTTGTTGCACATCTCAATGGCAAACGTTGATGGAATCGAGATACAGCGAATCCGATTGTTATCGGAGGAGGCTTTGTAGGTGGACTCCACATGTAGTGGGGCTAATCTGTAGTGTTAGAGTTCATCCGTATTATTTAATCTGTATCAGACAACACGAATCGTGATTGCTCTTTGCAGTCAACTGCAGGAGTTGTTTCCACGCCGATGAGACCCCCGGTCTCACGCCACCTCACACGTTGGTGAGGCTGAGAAACATAGGCCTCTCACGTTACGTGGGAGCTAATATCTGGACACTAACTTAACACAAAGCTTGGAAAACAGAGGCTCCTAGCTGCACAACAAAGATTAATCGCAACTGATCGAGCTAGCCTTAGGATGCGTTTGGTTCTACTATGAGTTGTGAAAAAGCTGTTGTGAGTTGTCTGCTGTGAAAAAGTTGTTGTGAGCTGCCTGCTGTAAAAAAGCTAAAAGTCGTTTGGTTGAAACTGTTGTGAAAAAACTGATGTGAACTGACTGTTTTTTATAACTTACTTAATTTTCATCATTGTAATATTTTATACATATATATAAATAGGAAACACTCAACATTGATGTAACTAAATAACTAAAAAATATATTAGATAAATAAAAAGTACATAGTTCATCTTGTAAAGTGAAATTGTGCAATGCAATACAAACCATAATAATGTTAAATCAATTAAGACACCTTGAATTCATACTTTTAAATCTGAACTAAAAATTAGAAAATCAGAAAAGCAAAAGCAGAAAAACAGGGTCCAGACTGCTTCCAAATTTGTACTAGAAAAAATTGTTTTTTCACAGCAGAAGTTGTTTTGATAAACCCGTTTGGTTCAGCTTCTGCTTTTTCACAGCAAAAGCAGATTTAAAAGGGAGTTGAAGATACATGGTCTAGCGCCGCCCTGGATGGGCTATTCTAACGAGGTTGGCTCGGTTTGGGTCCAAATAAAGATCACCAACGTAGAGAAGGGTGTGGACTAGAGCCCAAACACAAAGTCTACGTTGGTACGTACCACCCACAAGGAGTATTGTTGGAGTAAAACATGGTACATGTAATCACACGCGACACGTGCTTCAATTCTTGGTAGTGAGGCAGTACAACGCGTCTTCATCTAGCTATAGCTATAGTTACGACAGATCAGCTTTGCCTTGGCCTCCTCCCGGCGGTGCCCAGCGCGACGTGCAACGGTTAGATGTGGTCCGACGATGGGTGCACCGCCCTGAAACCATCCATGCCATATGGAAATCCAATATGTACTGGCCGGCACGTTATTGCTTATTCCGTTAATGAACTAGCTCAACTCCACTCGTTAACGCCGACACAATGGAGGGCAACGTCGATGTGAGGACTAGGGAGCGGGAGAGGTGCGTGCAGAGGTGTGGCTGTGTCCACGAGCTGCTTGTGCGGTGGTGAGGTAGCTAGATACGGTGGAGATGGGGATTGGAGAATGGACTTTGTCAGTTGGGACTAGGAGGGTGACTAGTGATTGAGTGTATATTGACTGTCGACTATTAAGTGTGTTTTAGAGGGTGTTTGGATCTAGGGATTAAATTTTAGTCTATGTCACATCGGATGTTTCAATATTAATTTGAAGGACTAAACGTGAACTGGTTATAAAAATAATTGCTGAATCGGAGACTAAATCACGAGACGAAATTTTTAAGTCTGATTAATCTATAATTAGCAAATGTTTACTGTGGCATCACATTGTCAAATCATGGTGTAATTAGACTCATTATATTCGTCTCGTTAATAATACTCCGATTATGAATGTGTTGTATAAATAATCTACATTTAATACTTCAAAATAGTATTTAAACATTGGATGTGACAGGGGCTAAAAAATGTTAGCCCCATCCAAACACTCCTTAGATGAGTTGTTGTGGCCTGTGCTTGTTATTAACTATTTGGGTCACTTCTCGCTCATTATACTAACAAACTAAAATATTAGTTTAACTTATTAGGAAAATAAAGTGAGCTGAGTGGAGCTAGTCTAGAATGGAGTGAGATAACGAGCTATCACTTTTCTTGCCAGCCTATGTTGGTGTATACGAACAACTTAGAATAATCACAATCACAATTGTATTATTTTTTTCAAGAAAACGATTCAGTAGCTATGCTTTTTATTGAAAATATAACAATGACTGACAATGTCAGTTTATAACTTTGTATCATGACCAGGCAACACCCACAATAGGGCAACATTTTAGCCACCAGCCATCACCTGATAAGCCAAAAACCTCAAAAAGGCATGGCAACATTTTAGCCACCAGCTACCAGACACCAGTTCACTTCATAAATTCTAGTTCTATCGATCTTCATCCGGCTGCTCACAGCCAAACAAAAAACTCAGGCACGAGAGCATCCCCCCCGTGCCCAGCAAAGTCTAACAAAAGATGACTAATAAGCTATGCAAATCTATGTTTCCTCCCAACATATTTGCAACACATCACAATTGTATTCTAATTCTGATCATTAGATTGTCCAGTCGTTTGAGTAATTTATTAAATGGATAGTTTAAATCATTTAGGTGAATTGACTACTGAGATTGATTGCCATATGTTAAGAGAGGGAAAAAATTGAATGTAAACGGTAGGGGCTCATTTGGAATTTTGGAACGCATGAATTTTACAAGATTTTTTATAGAAATTATACTAAATCTTTCTTTTTTTGAAAAAACTCCACTCCAAAGAAGCCCTAGAATACTGATTTTTATATTGAGTTGCGGCTTGTGGTTAATTTGGAACACAAGAATTTCATAGAATCTTACGGGATTTAGTACAAATCCTCTGAAATTTCCCTAAAATTCCTTTATTCCAAAGGAGACATAGATTGGCTAGCGGTTCAGATAATCCGATCTCAAAAAATTATGATTGTTAGTTTTTTACAGATTATAATTTTTTAAATTCATACATATTTTTTGTTTAATAAATATAATCTGATACCGATTTTGGTTATTTCAAAGAAAATCATATTCGACATGGAACCGACTTCTCTCATGTTCAAGCTCTCGACTACTCTATGCAGTCGCGATATGCAATGCAGGTCCTACGATGCAGAGGCCTCTCCATACCGTGAAGTTAAATCCCACCATCTCTTAAGGCTCTTCTAAGATCGAAATCCGATACTGCCCCTCCACGAATCAGAATCTCGTTTGATCCGCCACGTGTGATGTATTCGTTGTGAAACAGAATTCAAAGTTGTTCAAATATCTACAGTATAAAAAATAATTAATTTACTCGTCATCCACCGTCTGGTGTTCCCCACCTGCCGCTACAGTTTTCTTCGTCTACCTTTCCCTGACTCCTGCTCCGATTAATCCTCCGAATACGGCAACGCAGCAGCCGTCGCCGTGACCTCACCTCTCACCCACCTGCTCCGGGAAACCCCGGACGGGTCAACCCACCCTTCATCTCCACGGCACGGTTGGTCCGGCCCTCCGCCGTCGCGCGCCTTGCCCAGATCCGGCGCTGCCGCCGGCCACAGCAGCACCCAGGTAAAAGCCCCTAGCCGAGCTTTGATGCTCCTGATGCGTGTGTAGGGATCAGGAGAAGGGGGAGGGGAAGGGGAGGAGTTTGAGCGTTTGAATCAGCTGTTGTAGTTTGATGCTCCAACCTGCCGTTCAGTCCAGTTGAATGGTTGCAACTATTGCGCTTCACCGATGTTTGTTCGCTGCTGTGGCTGAAGCCTGAAGGTAGCCGGTGGCACGCATGAATCATGCTGCGCTAGGAATTTGACAGGATTCCAGATGATCCGCTTGTTTGGTGAGCTCTTGTACCCGTGCTCGTGCTCCATTAAGTTTCTCTTTGCTGCATCCTTAGCACACTTTTAATTTTGTCGATCAGATGTTATGTGGTGGTAGTTACCACTACCTGTTGTAGGAAACTAGTTCAAGGTGACTTTGTTTCAATTACCAACTTCCTTTTTGGAACCAACAGTTACAACATTGCAATGATTGGTAGCGAAGTTCAGTAGTTCAGTTGCCCTGTTTCAGAGTGTTGTTCAGACAGCTGCTTGATTGGTTAAATCGATTTGCTATAACATGCTGAAAACTGAACTTACCAAACAGACAACTACTGAGAACTGATTACTTAGGTTGGTTCTCAATTGATTATTGCATCAAACAGCATATTTCAATGCCAACGTCAGGTAATAAAACTATTGACACTGGTGGAGTGTTTAAATCTAGCAGGTTTATGAGTTGAACATATTTGCTTTTATTTCTTCCATCTGACACTTTCATTATGCAAGGTCAAACTTCAAAGTTTTATCTGTTCACAACATTACCTTGCAGTAGTTCCTGAACTTTAAGTAACATGTTAGCTACCTAAACTGCTGTACTATAAGCAATGTGCAAAGGCCAGAAAGTAACATGTTGCACTCTTGCAGCTTTTTTGACAGGGATAAACTTGTTGTTATATACTACAAAATGTGCAACCATCAAAATAGTAATACCATGAGTATCACTCTGTTTCAAGGGATAACCAGCGAATGACCAACCAATATAAGATTATATAATCATGGACTACTTCACTAATTGTTCAATATTTGATTCTGTTATAAAATACTGGCTTACTAACTGAATAAGTTGTTTCATGTTGTTCTAAAGTTCTTGGGATGCTCCCCTGCTCTCTTGTTCCAAACTGTTCTCATAATTTTTACTCCCAATATGTAAAGATTGCTTTGTTTTTACTTTTATTTATTTGAACCACCTTGTATGGCTAGTTCCGTTTTCACATGGATTAAACCATAGTGGATTATTACTGCAGCTTTTTTTATGAAGATTAGTAAGGGGAGAATGAAGATGAGGAACAAACAACGAAAATCATCTGCTCTCAACTTTGTTGCAGGATACCGATCTTCCTTGTCTCTTATTGTGTGGAGCTTGGTGGGAGTTGCCCTCATTGTTTGCTTCTTTTCCATTGTTCATCAATCAGACACTAGACAGTCCCGTATTTATTTCAGACATCCATCTGCCACCAGAGAGTTAGAAGAGATTGAGGAGGAGCATTTCCGCTTGCCACCGCCTCACAAGGCTAATCCTCGTGCTGTGAAACGGCGGGGGCCTCACAGGTCTCCAAATGTTATTGATCAATATCTGGAGGAGTCATCAGAAATACATGCCTTGTTCTTTCCTGATGAAAGAACTGCCGTGAACCCAACAAAAGTTGGAAATGATAGCATGTACTTTTATCCTGGTAGGGTATGGTTGGACACTGATGGGCATATCATTCAAGCCCATGGAGGTGGTATTATGTATGATCACATCACTGCGAAATACTATTGGTATGGAGAAAACAAAGACGGGCCAACCTACCAAGCTCACCCCAAAGGGACACATCGGGTTAGTATAAATTTTAATATAATATCTGCCTTGATTTGTGAGTATTTTGGTCCTTACTGCTTAGTAGGTATGTACTTATAAGTGGTTTATCTTTACAATTTGGTAGGTTGACATTATTGGGATAAACTGCTACTCGTCAAAGGACCTTTGGTCATGGACAAATGAAGGAATTGTGCTTCCTGGAGAGCCCACTAATGTTACTCATGACCTTCACAAATCTAAGGTGCTCGAGAGACCTAAGGTGATATATAATGATCGTACTGGGCAATATGTTATGTGGATGCATATTGATGATGCAAACTACACCAAAGCATCTCTAGGTGTGGCTGTCAGCAGCTCTCCTACCGGGCCTTTCTCCTACCTCTATAGCTTTCGCCCCCATGGATTTCAAAGTAGAGACATGACAATCTTTAAAGATGATGATGGGGCGGCCTACCTCTTCTACTCTTCTCGTGACAATACTGAGCTTCATGTCAGTCGGTTGACGAAGGATTATCTTAATATCACAGCAGCCATGAGGAGAATATTAATAAGACGGCACAGAGAAGCTCCGGCTGTCTTCAAGCTTGAACGAACCTACTATATGATCACCTCAGGCTGCTCAGGTTGGGCTCCTAACAAAGCATTAACACATGCTGCAGACTCGATCATGGGCCCATGGAAGACATTGGGCAACCCCTGCGTTGGAGGCAACAGGTTTTTCCGTTTGACAACATTCTTATCTCAAAGCACATTTGTGCTTCCCCTCTCTGGATTGCCTGGTACATTCATCTTCATGGCAGACAGGTGGAATCCATCAAACCTGAGAGATTCTCGGTATGTTTGGTTACCTCTGTTCGTTGGGGGATTGACAGATGAACCGTTGAACAACAGTTTTGGATCCCCATTGTGGTCGAGGGTGTCCATTTATTGGCACAGGAAGTGGCGCCTCCCTGAAGATTGGAAGAAGGGCTATGTCTGAATTTGCCATAGGCGCAGAAGTACATATGAAAAAAACTAATGCGATCATGGAGCTGATATAGTTTGGTGATTGTTCAGAATCTAGCTCAAGGTATTTAACCAGTGCTTTCCTTGGCATTTTTGTAGCGTAAAATATTGCTTTCACAGAAAGTACTCTTGCTTTCTTCCGTCTCCCAGCATGGAGCAAGGTATAGGTGTGGCAGTGGCCAATGAGGCCGGTTGTATCAGGTTTGTTATTATTGGTCAGTGGTATGGATTTAAGGCCCAAACGAGATTACAGTTGACGTGTGGACGATCAAGACGGGGTCGAATTTCAGCGGACTTGCGGCCTGATAACGTGTTGGTGATTTGCCAGGTGACAGCGCAAGACAACACCGCTGTGTGGAAAGGGACAACGGAGCGTCAAACGCCGTTGGTGTGTCACGGACTCACGGTCGGTAGCCGGTAGGCGGCAGCTGCGAGTTCCGTGTGGGAGGCCTGCACTTCTGCCTGCCTGCCTGCATCCCTCCCGATGCCGAACGTGTCAGAAAATATAAATGTGCTCCACCGACGATGCGACGACTGTTGTGCAGTGCCACCACCCGGCTGATGTCAGTCAGTCTCCACGTAGGCCCCGTAGAAAGTAAGTCTGCCACAACATTGCATCATTGGTAATTTTTTCTGCTCGTGACTGACACATGGTCACCCGTTTGTCTGAAGAAAAACTAGTTAAAGGGCTCTGTGTAATTTTCCTGCTCAAGCCCTCATTACGTCGGCCCAGGCTACTCGTAGAGTCGTATTTCTCCCGGTCCAAACCTAAGCATCCTGCTGTGCGTAGATTGTTCCTTCCACGTAACACCAAGCTAGCCAGACGTGTCCATTTCCGTCGCATCGTGACTTTTTATCCATCAACGGAGTCCGCGCGCCTCTGCTTTTGCGCTCGAAGCGGCGGAATCAGCGATCTATCATTGTTCGCTAACCAAGGCGCAGGCTCTGCTTTTCCGCGACGACAACGACAGCGACGAGTTGCAGTCAGCTCAGTTTCCTTGGAGGAAAGTGGAAACCCTCGCGCACCTCCTCAACGTTAATCAAACTGTTGGCCATCAATTGATTATCTACCGTTGCTACGTTAAACTTGGTTAACTTAACCCTGCCTCCAACTCCGAGTCGAAGTAGATGGCATTACTCTCCGGCTCTCGGCGACGTGTTAATTCGCCGTAATAACCGTCACTTTAGCGGCAGCGAGGGCCCGCGCGGCGCCGTGGCGGAGCGAAAGCAACCGACCTGAAGGCTGGAAATGGCCTGTCAAATGGCCCTCCGTACACCCGACCAAAAAGCCGCGGCTGTGAACGGGGGAGATGGAAAAATGGCCGAGGAGACGTCAAGAGCCCCATAATTGTCGCTGCACTGCTGCCGAACAGTTCACAAGCTGTGTTGCACTTGCTCTAAGATGTCATAATATCATTATAGCAATTCACACGGCCGTCGATCGAAAGGTACGATTCGATATTTCGATATATCCAACCACGCACAGTACGGTACTGTTAACGCTTGGAGAACGTTTGATCGATCGCACTACAGGGAAGAGCTTGCTAGCGCTAGTACAGGGTATTTACAGCAGTCGCTTAAACGGATACAGTTCGGTCTCTCACTCTCTCCTGTTCTTGGAGCAAATTCTGAACGTACTGCGCATTAAACTTGGCCTTTGCAGCCTTGCAGGTTTCATACCGAAGCTGTACTTGTTGCAGATTGGCAGCTCACCGAACAAATTAAAGCTGGAGTATGTCATATGCATAATGCAAGCATGTTCGGGTTCAGCTCTAGTAAAGTTCGCCTACCATGTTGGTGATCGAAAGCCAAGGCAGAGATAGTACCCCTACTTAGATTAGATAAGCTCAACGGGACTCGTCCTCTTGGTGCCCAATTGCACTGCACGGCTTTTTATTAATAAGTACAGATTACATAATTCATAATGTGTAAGCATCATGTTGCGCTCAGTTTGGAACCTCACTTATAATTTCTCCCCATTATATAATAGTTATGATATTAGTAATTAATAATATCAAGGTGTACTCTGTTAGAGTTGTGTATATACATATACATTTTTTATAATTTAATAATTTTGAAATTTCAATTAGTAAAAATTAAGTTATATTCAGCTTGGTGTATCAATTATAGTTAATAAATATTAAGTTGTGGCTGGCTGGGATATAATAGAGCAACATATAATCTTTATAAATTCCTACAACGTTAATTAACCAAGAACTGAAATAGTCTTATAACTAATTTAATTAATAATTTTTTCATATATCTTACATTTAGATAAAAACTAAGGATTTGGATTTATCTTCGTAGCCCACATATCAATGATCTAATTTAATTAACGGTCAGATATTTGCAGTCTATATAGATAAATTAGCCGAGGAAACAGTTGTATAACTACATGAATTAACGGTCAGATATTTAATTTGTAGATAAGGTAGGAGCTTTGAATATTCGATCCGTGTCCGATTAATTTAGCTAAAGATACAACATCCTTCTTGCCAGTTGAGCTGTACTACGGTTCATATATATTTGGAGGCATGCAGTCTGACGATAACTTTTTGACTTCAATCCACGAGATGGTGTTTGAAGTTTGAAACAGTCATCCTCTGTTCGATTGGTTAGGTCTCCAAGATGTCACTAGTACCTAAACTAACGAATTCTTGTCACAATGCACGGATCAAATCGAAGTTTAGGTCCTTGATAGTTGGCTCAGCTCTTACCATGTTAATTAGGCTAGCTAGCCACGCGTGAGCATTGCTCAGAATTCGTAGTACAAGTTGGTAGGCGCCAATTTGCCATGCATGCATTGACAGGGTTCAGAAAGTTTGGTCTCCGGCCCGGCCGTGTGAATGAAGAACTCCACACGTACGCGGTACGCCTGCGTGCGCGACTGATGACTGAACGAAAGAAGAAAGGACGAGAGGCTAAATTTAACGGCGTTTGTTTCACGTTGCGCAAATCTCGGGCTTTCACGTGTTTGACTGGAGTAGAAGCATTCAGCCAGCCATGTACCAGATTTGTATGGACAGTTTTTGGAACTAGACTACATGCTCAGTTTTTCCATGCTCCAAGCTGGAAAAGGCTCGCATAGCTTTACTGCGCGGAATTCCTTACTGCAATCATAAAACGCACGCAATTTCGTCCGTGCAGAGTAGTAGTACGACTGTACGAGCACTTCGTTCTACGCAGGTAGCAGGGGCCGAGTTGGCTAATCTCTAGCTCTAGGCTGATGAGATCCATCCATCCTGACCATCCACCGTTGAGTTTGGTAAAAGTAGGACTGATACACTCACTCTATTTATTCTTTTTGTTTAGTATACTTAAAAGTGAATTACTAAATTGTTTATTACGACATAATATTTTTTATTTGATAAGTGAAAATATTGAAGAAAATTTTAAAATGGGACTTTATGGTGCCTCGTTTACCTTTGTGAGAGGTAGGAAGTAAAATCAATATCAATCATTGATTAAATATAATTAAACTAATTAAAAATAGTTTTTTAATAACTTACCTTCTCTTTCCTTTCCCTCCACCGGTTAGCACTCTCGCCACCATCATCGCCGTAGTGACCTGCCGTCGTCGACATCGTCTGACTGCTCTTGTTGTCGCGCATCACCACCAGCCCTATACACCGCCGCCGCCTAGGTCACCTCCGTCCGCTGCTCCGCCGCCACTGTGGAGCGCCTAGGCCTGTCAAACGAAGAGATAAAATGAAAGGAAGAGGAAAAGAGGAAAAAGAGAAAAAATTAAGATGTGATAGATTTTCCGGTCTATATACGTACCGTTGGATTATTAAAAAATGATCCATAAATAGTTATTAGAGACCATAAATTTTCCTTTAAAAATATATAAAAAATCTAATACGATTTATATTTAAAAAAAAAATAAAAAAACTTATATAAAGAACCTGTTGCAAGCCAGGTGTGTTCCTCGTAGTTAGAACCAGCGCGGTGGCTACCCCACGTGTCGTAGCGACCAGCAACGAGACAAGCTACGCGTTTGTCTCGGCTCATTGGTGGAGCAGAGTCTGAGTGCATGGGCGCGCACCCGCGGCCCGCCCGGCACCGCGGCGTCTCGCGCGCACATGGACGTACATACGTGCGTACGGCCGAGCGGGCGCCTACACACAGCACACTACGGGTCAAATCGTGCCCTGCTCCCGGCTGGCTGGCTGGATATATATGCGTCCATCGGTCCATGACAGATTGACAGGCCGTCCAAATGACAGATCCAGCTGCCTGCCAGGACTCCCATTCCCAGAGCATCCGAGTGTCTCAAGCAGCCAAGAGTGTAGAACTGTGCAAGTAGTACATGTCGTCGGTCGTACTGATGCACGGGCGAATCACAGGCTGGCGTCGCGTGGCGCGTGGCGCGTGGCGCCCTACCTTGTCTCAACGCAACAGATGGAATCTGGACGGGGAGCCATATGTATACATATCTCACTATGTATATCAGATCGGGTCATGCCCCCCACTATTGTTTAATCGAGCGCGAAACGACGCCGCGCGTCAGCTCGCTCGTCTGCATCAGCATTCAGCGGAGAGATACGATCGTCCGATCGATCGGCACAGCGTACTATCACTTCTAGCTCGGTCGACAGGATAATAGACTCACCCGTACACACCCCTCCCCCTAGTAATTTTTTTTATCGCCTGGTTCAACAAAATGTCGGTCAAAATGTTCTAATCCGAAACTGTTCGATCAACAGCGGACATCAGTCACTCACTGCAATGCAAGTTCAGTTCTGTGGTGATGAGTGTTCCACTGGTGCACTCAAATGATAACAGGCTAGAAGCCTGAAAGAACAAACACAATCATAGTTTAGCACTGTATGAGCATGTACACATTTTGTGCCAAATGATTGATCTTTCTCGTCAAATAGCGAGACACGCAGATCTGATGGACTGATACGTACGTACGTAAGGGACGTCGCTTGCTACACTGGCACAGGCAATCTGAAATTCTGAACCATCTGATTTGGCACTGCATGCAGCATGCCCTGGTCTGCATCATTTAAAACTAACTGCATGCCCTAGGGCATCGGATTAAGAATATGATTTCAATGTACTTGATGCAAGCCCTCGGGACCAAATTTAATAAGCATCCTTATCGTATTTATTCAACTACCAGTTTTTTTTGGTGGATTCAATTCGCCATGTGATCGCAAGAGCAATAGTACGCTGTAGCCTGTATGGCAGAGGTCCCGTAGGAGAAAAAAAAAGCATGGGTATTCGGATGAACAGAACATATGTACGGCGAAGTAAAAGATGGCGTTCCCATCCGGCCGTGCGGGCTCGCTCCCTTCCGCGAAAGGCCGCGCGCGCGCGCGCACGCGGCGGTGCGGTGCGGTCCGGGAGCGCGTCTCGAGCTTCTTTTTACATATTTCTTCCCGTCCATGCCGCCATCGCGTCGTACGACGCGCACGATGTGGTCCGGCCGCGCGATGACGGGAGATTGAGCGGGACGGGGGCGGCACGACGACGCGGTCTGATCGCCATCTCGCACCGACGGCACGCGTCAGGATGAGCACGAGTCTCGGGGCGCGCGTTTGCTGCGCCGGTGTCTGGTCGCCCCTGTACGAGTCCTTTCTGTATTGTCCGGTGAAATCGAGCTAAGCAGAGGTAGATGGCGATGCTACGACAACGACCGTATACTACGGGTGCGTGCACACGTACAGTGGAGGTCGTGTCCTGTACTACTGGGACGGAGGAATCGGAATATAATGCCACGTCTTGTCCGCATAAAACGGGGTGATCGGGAGAGTGTACGTGGAGTCAGTCGTCGGGCTAGGCTAGTGACGAGCAACAACGATGATTGGACGGCATTAGGCGTATGTTTGGCGCTAAAATTTGGCTCCCGTTTTGGTAGAATTTCGAATTCAATCACTCCATCGACCAGCCTGATTTGTCGGGTGAACCGAAGAAACTAGGCGTACTTATGATTTTCTTTTCAGGTGCCGTACGTGTTTGGTTTGTGACGTACGTAACGGTGTGGACTGTGGCGTGCATGGTCCATGGTTCGTCAACCAGATGCCATTTCGTTTCTCGCTCGCGAAGGTTAGCTGAGATGAACCTAATTGCAGGCGACTTAAACCACAACTCGTCGCACTTCAAACTTCAAACACGCGTGTTGATTTCAATTTGAATACACATACGCCTGTTCTCTCTGATGCCCTGCGTGACGCCGAGATAAAATTCCGCGTCAAAACAAACGGTTTCTTTATTTTTTTGGTGAAACATGATAAATTATATTAAACGAAAAACGATTATAACCCTGGCGATACTATTTCTCCCATATTTTCCCCAAATTTTCTCCGGTAATCAAAAAAAGGTTGACTGACTTGTCTGTTTTACTCTTGGAAGCACACGTTCAAGCTCTTGAGTCTTGGGGCGGTAGCTAGCAAGTTGACCTTTGTTTCGTTCCAAATTTCCGATGGAATTCGAGGAGGAGTCTTACGCTTAGCTGCCAAGTAAAAGTATACCATCTTTTGAGCCCGTACACACACCTTACCCCACTTATTAAACTCATTCCTTAATCCAAGTGGCCGCCAAACGTTCGTTCGTCTCGATCAGGCTGTGTAATTAACCTCCATCAGCTCTAGCCGTGCGTACGTCGCCAGCATGACAGAATGTGGTTAGGTTAATTAACGAGGTAGCTTATTAGTAGCTAGTCATTGATCTTATCGACTAGAGCCTGATTAAACTAAGCTCGATCGTGCTGCACGCTCCAAAAGAAAATTCCAGTTCGTCCGATTTGGCGTCGTACATCGTCGAGGGGGGCCGAAGGTTAGGCATATGTGCATGCTTGCGCGCGTTTTAAACGGCAACGTACGTGCCAATTGTGAATTCGTGATGTGAACTATATCTACTGGTACTAGTGTTACAAGTATATATATATTGGTGAGCGACGCGACGCGACGATGTTTTTGGTTTCGACTGCTACTTTTTTCCACTATGTATAATTGTATATATAGCTAAATAATTTGAGGCCGGTCGATCGGTTGGAACTTGCATTGATCTCGATCTTCCGTCATGTAGCCGTACGTCGCCCGTCGCCCGTCGTCGTCGTCGACGGGCGGATGGTTTTCGAGTTTCGTCGTGCTGAAAGTGGACGTAAAGATCAAGAAGCTTCAATTCCGTTGTGTATTATTTACCTATCCTTTTTGGCCTCGTCATGACTGGCAATGTACTCCACGACCAACCCTTGGGTCCGTACGTTGCAGCGCACGGCATCCATCGTCCATGCATCGAATGTATGACAAGCAAGTAACTGAAACCGAAACCGGTCGCAGCGTGTGTCACATGCATGCATGGTGTTACGACTTACGAGAGTATATATCTCGCTACCTCCTGCGAATTGAATCAAACGTCGCAGTGGCGGCATTTCACATCATTTCAGAAGCCCGGCCAGAGTCCGCCTCGTGAAAACCATGCTCGCCCGGCCTGACCACATGCAGCGTGCATATATTCAGGTGATCTTTGCTTGCACCGGGGCTAACCACTGTGCGTCGGCGCGTTTATTTGCACGTTGGCCAACTTGGCCTCTAGCGCATGCATGCACGATCACGAGTTGTGGCTCCATTTTGGGGTGTTTGGATACCGGCGTCTATCACATCAAATGTTTAAATATTATTTTGGAGTATTAAATATAGATTATTTATAAAATTCATTCATAATCGGTGGATTATTTGCGAGACAAATCTAATTAGCCTAATTACGTCATGATTTGACAATGTGATGCTACAGTAAATATTTGCTAATCATGAATTAATTAGGCTTAATAAATTCGTCTCACGAATTATCCTCTGATTATATAATTATTTTTATAATTAGTTCATGTTTAACCCTTCAAATTGATGTCCAAACATTCGATGTGGCGTGGGCTAAAATTTAGCCCCAGAATCCAAACACCCCTTTGTATGGACTACAATTTCAGTCGGTTTGGCCACATCGACGGAGTTAGAAAAAAGTGTACCACTTTAGGTGCACCGACATAGTAAGCTCAAGAGGTATACAATTGATAAAAATCTATTAACAATAATTTTAAATAAATTAGACCCGAATTAAAGCTATTTCTTATCGGCGACAAATTATTATATTTCTATAAATAAATGTTTATACATGTTTATTTTATTTTTAAATTACTCGGAATTATGAAATGTAGATTGGGAATTCAATTCAGTTTGGTGGGTGTTAGTGGACGTAGACATTCATAAAGGCCAGCTAGCTATTATTGAGGATATTGTATTTTGTTCGGTCCGGCCAGTTCTTTCTTCTTTGGCCTGAAAGCTATCTGCATTAAAATCAACTCTGCAATAGGTTGACTCCGGGCGTACGTCTGTTTAAAAACAAAAATTGGAATTAATAGCTGCAAAATATCGATTTTTTTAAAAAAGAAAATTTCAGATTTGTATTGTGATTTTGAAAAATTACAGAACTAGATACCGGTCGGTATTTGAAGTGTCGACTGGATGACACGTCGGGTGTCGATTGGAGCTGATGTGGCAGAATCTGGTAGGGGCAGCATCCAGTCGATACTTAAAGTGCCGACTGGAGCTGACGTGGTACCAGTCGACACTTCAAGTACCGATTGGTATCCATTTTTACAATTCTTCAAAATCACCATAAAGATTTAAAATTTTCTTTTAAAAAAAATATTATTTTAGAAAAAATTCCAAAATATCGGCCCATAATTTCCTAAAACTAACAAACACATTTTAAATGGAGGGGTTTATCAAATCGATGCATACTGAGCATTAGACAACATTTCTCAATAAATCATTTATGATATTAGATTTTAACATCACAGGGAGATTGAGACGGCCTTAACAATTGATTTCTCAGTTCTCAGATGAGCACAGAAAACGTGTCGAAGCAGCCGGTGAAGCATCGCATTTGTTCCATCAATGGCGATATATGCTAGCTTTCGAAAGGACTACTGGAGAACAGTGCTTGATATATTCTCTCGTCCCGTTTCGAAGACACGCGATTTCTGCCGACAGACAAAACGCTGTAACAGTATAACTTAACATCGACGATCGTCTCGAGCTGTTCTTCCATCATTTTTTTATTTATTATGGCATCCAATCCATCACGTACCCTAGCTAAAACCTAAAACTGTTCATATATAGCTGTGTGCAGTGGTCCGGCGCAGCATGAGCACATTAATTGCTAATTAACGGTTGCGCGATAGCGTGAGAGACGAATTCAGTGGTAGAATTCACTACCCCCCCTGATTAATTAGTTGGTGGTTACTGACAAAAATCTAAGTATGTTGATGGCTCCGCATCCAATCAGTGTGCTATCACGTTTTGTCATCAAGGCATACGCATGCAACGAGCTAGCTACCAATCAGCTTCACCTTGACAAATGCCAACACGGAGAGTACACGCACGGCCATGCACGCCAAGATAAGAGAGAGGCCACATGAGATTAAGGTAGTGTTTAGTTTGATTTACGACGAGGAATGGAACGCGATGGTTCGGAAACATCTCGTTCGCCAAAAAAATCAGTACCACGTGGTTCAGCATCTATAGAGAATATTATATTTCTGAGGATCGTTTGGTTCCACTTGATTCCACCGCATCCCTCGAACCAAACAGCAGTATCACCCCATACGAGGAACCAAACTGTTTTGTTCTTCCTCGTGCAGGGAACCAATTAAACACTACCTAAAGGTACGTGATCTATTATTTCTAAAAATAATAAATTTAAGTTGTTGAATCGTATAGATTGAACGGTCCATAAAATTTAGGATACCATAAAATTCTCCATGTATTAATGTATAAGAAAAGGGTCCACCTTAACCCTTTCAACCAGGATATATACACCCACAGATGAAGGTATTTTAATCAATGACCCTTGATCTACTTGAAAATACTAATGTAAAGAGATAGAATTGTAAATTTCTCAATAAGCATATAAAAAAGGAGACGAGATGACATGTCTGGTGGGATAGAGAGAAGACAGTGGAAGAGTTAACTCAATGTAAATTTATTAATGACAATTACATTAAAAAAACGATAGAATTTACCAATCCAAATCGATCATCAAGATTAATTAAGTGTAGTTGATAGTAGAATGCACCCTTAAAGACAAATGGAATCAGGGTGGAAGTGTGGAACCAAAAGATGGAGAAAGACAGCACCGCGACCACGTACTTCGCTTTCAGGGGATCCCCTTTGCTAATCTTTTTTTTTTACTGCTGGTTTGGCTGCATGCTTCGATGTCTCTGACTGGATCCCTCCCGGCCTCTGCTGCTTCTCCTTTCTTTTTTCTTTAACTTTTTTCCCTTGCAGTTCCAGCTGCGATGTTTATCTCTGCGAGATTTGTCTGATGAGAGCCACATGGACACGCTGACACGCACGGCGGCGTGGTCCCGTCTCCCCGACCGCGCGCATCCGAGCCATCGGCCAACGCGCGCGTCGTCCTCGTCCTCGCCAAACTCTGCCTGCCTCGAGTCTCCGTCGTGTGCCCGGTCGTCGTCACGTCACGCCCTTTTCCCGCTCCGCTACGTACGTCGCCGTCCTCCTCCTCGCAATATAGCCGCCGCCGTCGTGCGCTGGCGCCGGTGCGCGCGCGCGCGCGCTTCTCGTGTGGATGATGACGACGCGCGGTGTGTGGCCGGGTTATTACGATGATGAGTGGTTTGCCAGTTAATTGCCGCGCGCGCGCGGGCGGGCGGGCGCGGCGAGCGCGTATTGAATGCGACCGAGGCGCGCGCGGTGGTGGCGAGGCAGCCAAGTAGCCAACTACCGCAACCCATCGCCGGCGTAAATGTGGTCGACTCGATCTGCCGCGAGTGTACGTAGCTAGCTGTGAGCCTGTGAGACCCCCCACTGTGCACGCACATGAGCCCACCGCACTTTGCGTTGCAAGCTAGCCCCACTGTGCATGCATGCCTATGTGGCCAGGCAGCAGCTCGTGACGGAAGAGATAAACGCCACGAATAAATACCCAGATGAGACGATTCGAGATGCACGCACACGCTGCTAAACACCATGCATGCATGCATCCAGTGGCTTCTTCACGTCTCGTGTTGCAGCTGGGAAAAGAGCTAGTAGTACGGTACATGCAGCGGTACGGACGGTGGGCACGGCCACAGATCTAGCTATCGGAATTCAATGGCCAATGAGATGTGATGTGAATGTGATTGCCGTTGCCGGCCGGGGACTTAAACTAAATGATCAGCAGGCAAAGCACCGCCAGCTGCTTATGCAAATTAAAGGAGACCATATGGGGGTTCAACTAGTTTATTCCTCAGCTCGGGCTGTGATGATGAGCACACGAATTGTTTTTAGCATCGAGTGATGACTTTTCTGTTCTCAACTTCTGAAGTTAGTTTTTCACTGGGCTAGCGAAAACCGGCCAAATTTTATTACGACTGAACTTATAAAAGGCTAGAAAAACACCTTATGGATAAAGCAATAAACCCTATGACGAAATCAAGCCCACCGAAAAGAGATTTTGGCTCCTAGACCAGGGCCGTGCCTAGGGGGGTCGAGCCGTACGCTCGACCCGGGCCCCCACCTTCCTAGGGCCCACCCCGCCACCGTGATCGTGTTTCGAAAGGAGTCGAAAATCCGGACATTACGTTCTTTCCAAATGATCGCACGTAATGAGGATCGTGAAGGCTTCCAAAGCCCACCGAGTACATTTTGACAACTTCTTGCGAGCCGTTTGCCACAAGATAATAACTACTAGTTCTAGAGTTCTTAAAAACAATTTCATTCCTTCGCGAAGGACGGTGTTTTAGGCATTTATTGGGGGGTTACATAGAAAAAAATAAAAAATCAAATGTGACAAAAAGTAAAGAGAGTGAGAATAGAAAATAAAGAAACCATATTTAAAATCAGACACTATATTATCATAACATATAAGATAGAGATGGAAAGAGATCAGAGGGGAGATGGAGAGATAAATAAGATAGAAATATAAAAATTTACTGTAAATGCATGTTAAGAAATCTGATCGAGCTATAAATATGCTTTCTAAAAATAATGTCTCGTTGATACAACAAGATAAACACTATCTAAGAAAAAAAACTATAAGCTAAGACTGTCATAAGTAAAAGTACTGAAGTTAGTAACAGTAAATCAGAGCCTTTTTTAAGTAGCTTTTGGTACGTTTGTTACGCAGGAGTGGGTTAGTTGGCTGGATAGGTTTTCATATTGTGATTGAATTGATAAGAGGAGGCTGACTATTCATATATGATGCATGTCTCCTCTATCTCTCTCTCCTTTTCCATTATCAAAGGTCTTCTCGGGGAGTTAACAAAAGGCCGCTCCTCTCTGTGCATGGCATCAACCACTGCCCACAAAATCTCGCCAAAATTGTGTTCGATATTGCAAATTTTGGTTATATATACAAGTATTTGCGAGTTAATCACAAACAACATACATCATCGTGCGTGCATTTGGGTATTTTGGTATAATGATGTGTAGGAATTAATTATGATATTTTGTTCCCCAAATATCAGGCCGATCATTGCGCTTACCTGATGCCCCCTTCTCTAGCGAAAATTCAAGAATTTGTCACTTTCTATATTTTTGTTATCTGAATCACTATCATTAACTCGGATAGTCTTATATGTCAATCTCAAAAATAACATCATAATCAAAGTGCACATCTTGAGAGCATTTTTTCGAAAATTAGTGTCGGTCTTAGTTTTGGATTTTGCACATCTTTTTAGATTTATACATAAAGTTTTTTTTATAAAAAAAACAGAGGTAGTAGAGTGCAATAGAGCAATGGTACTACCGCATCATTTTTTCTAATTACTTTGTGTCGCTTCGGAGATGCACAAAAATTAATAAATCAACTCAAGTAATTTGTTGTCTCTCATTTAATCCGTTTTGAAAAATACGAATTATTTAGCTGTGATAGTGTAGTGTTTATTTAAGATGAAAAATGTTGAAGAAAAGATAAAAAAATCATAGAAATTCTAAATCGACTTATATTTAAGAACCAGTTAAAAAAAAGACAAAATCTATCGGATGAAGTGATATAATTGTTCTTCCTTTCCATCTCTCCTTTCTCCCCGTTTCGGAGATCAGACCAAAACAGTCGGTAGGTAGCATTTGCAACAGGCAAAAAAAAACTACAGTTACATAACGAGAAGACTGTGAAATGTTGCTAGTTTACTCATTAATAAGTTCATTAGTTAATGGATGGGGGCATGGGGCAACGGAAGAACCGAAGAAGACAGGCTCATAATTAATCTAACCATTGGATTAAC
Source organism: Zizania palustris (assembly GCA_019279435.1). Classification (NCBI taxonomy): domain Eukaryota; kingdom Viridiplantae; phylum Streptophyta; class Magnoliopsida; order Poales; family Poaceae; genus Zizania; species Zizania palustris. Next base: position 8,437,206 of record JAAALK010000282.1, read on the forward strand.
ACGATGTGATCGAATAGTTAATCTAGTCACGAGATAGCTAGCTAGAACAGGGCTGTCTCGACCACCCCAAATCAATCAATGTGTTGGCACCGTTGCCGGAAATCCTCTTTTGACAACCGTTCTTCCTTCAGTGTCATGGAGTTCACCTGAAGAACATCAACCAGCTAGCTGCAGGAAAAATGTACATAAAGTTCAGGAATTAATTTACACCAGTTTCTGAATCCTAACTGCAGCATATATCTTAACTAGTATAATGCGGCTTGAGCGTCCGCCGTTTCCGTCCGCATCCGCGTGCATGCCTTTCCCACATCCCATAAAAAATCAGCCAAAACTTATACCTCGTAAAAACCACCCAAACCACACCAGTTCACTAGCGCGTCCGGCGCGCGCGCAACCGCCCGCCCCGGCCGCATGCGCGAGCAGGGCAGCGCGAGGCGCCACATGCGACCTGAAAAGAAAACGTGAGAAAGAAGAAAAAAAGAAAAAAGAAGAAAAAGGAAAAATATTTTTGTATTTTAATTTTTTAATTTTACGCGGATGTATGAATTTTGTATAAAAACAATTAGATTTCTGAAAAATCATACATAAACATGAATTTTACACAAATACCCTATTGAAAAATAAAATTCTCTGTTGCAAAGCACGACATCTGACTAGTAATATATATATACCTCCAATATGGAAAAGTCGAGTTTCTGAATGCTCGGACGCCGAATTTTCTGGTTGATTTCTGAATATAATGGGGACAGGACACGCTGATTAAGTTTGAGAGGATATGTCAAATAAGAGCATTATGGTTCAACTACATACTGAAAACGGCTAAGCTGCTTTGAACTTAGTGCCGATAAAAGTTCATGTAAAACACTGTGACCTTTTGTGTACGACAAGAAGACTATAGCAGGAAGTTCCCAAGTGACCACTGGGTTAATATAAGCTTTCCAAGCTACTCAGCGTAGAGTGTTGTGTTTAGGCTATTATGTCTCGACGACGCATGGCTTCACACGGGGAGCCGCTAAGCTAATTACCTAATCACGTCAATTATGCACCCGTCAACGTGTGTCCAACCGGACGATCCTGTAAGCCATTTGACGAATGGTCATATGCACGTACAGATTGTTGCCATACACGCACGCTTCGAATTTGAATGGGTATAAATAGTTGCATTTTGAGACGAAAGGATGTATTGTGTCCAAAATACTCATAGAGAGCTCTTCTTCATAGCTAAGCTGCATGATAAAATTTCAGGGTTTCAAAATATAAGAATTCCACACGAATTTGATGTAGCTTGTTCTTTTAAGAACTATAGGTCCAAAGGAGGCCCTAGTATCATCCGTAATAATCATTTTTAGCTGCAAAAAAGGAGTATTTGCTCACTTTAGAAAGTGAAACAAGCACCTCATTGCCTTTGTAGTATCACGTGTCGAGGATGTGAACGAGAATTTCCTAGGAGGTCATCCGTCCTGGAGTTTTGAAGAGATTTGATGCCAGCTAACTAATATCCCTTTCACCGTATTGGACTCCTTTTAAATATAGAATCTAATAAAAACATTGTATTGTGAGAATTAACTTAATTCCTGTGAAAATGTTTAGGAGGAATCATTTAAATTCTTCTAGGAATCAGTAATCACAAAAAAATTATGTATCAATTATTCTTTTTCTTCCATTTTAAGAAGCATCTCCTGCTTGCCGTGATGAATGGATTCCTAACAATTCTCACCGACTCCGCTAATCACCCGTGGGCCCTCCTCGGAAGATCTGGGCCCTTGACGTACACGACGTGGACCCCAGGAACGGCAAAGATTATGTATGTTTAAGGGGTTTTGGAACGTTGGATTGTTTTTCGAAATCCACATAAATTCTACAAGATTTCTATAAAATCAGAACTTTCCATATGTTCCTTTCCGAACAGCTAAAAATAATTAGATTTATAGTATAAATATAGTTGATTTTGAGTACTAGTTAATGACAATTATTATTTAAGATATTTATATTTTTTCAATTTAATATATAATTTACTTCAACTTTAAAAATATACGCTTTTGCTTTCCCCTCACATTTTGTTTGGCCGCTATATAACGCACCTGCTCGCTCACCGCTCTCCGAGACCACAGCAGAGGGAGCGGCCGGAGAGGGAGCCGGAGCCAGTGAGCCGCCCAGCCAAACCACTCGGCCCCGCCCCGTCTCTTCTTCCCGTTGCTAGCGCGGCCATCACCGCCGCCGACGCCGCCTGCGGCTGTGCGGGTGCGTACGGACTTGCGCCGCCCCGTCCTCCTCCTTCCTTGTGACATCTGCGGCCTCTGGCGGTTGCTCTTGTGCTGTTCTTGGCCTCTTGATGCTCTTGGTTGTTCTGGGTTCATCTATTCGACGGCAGTGTGGCGGTGGTGCCACTGCCCACTTGCTGGATTTGGTCTTCCGGGTTCTTTCTCGTTGTGTGGCCGCAGATTTACCCCTCTATTTTTTTCTTCGTTCTTTTGCCATGTTGCTCTGGCGGTGCCAGATTTTGGTTTGCAGTTCCTTCTACTTTGCATTTCTATCAAATATTTCCCTTTCAATTTTTCTAGTGCGTGTACACCTTACCACTTGCTCTGCTCCCTATCCTGATGTGCAAGTGCAACTAGGGAAATATTCACTTCTATACCTGCTGCTAGTCTCTCTTTCTTCACGTATGGCATTGGAGCGTTTCTGAATCCTCCTGTTGTTTCTTGTTCCAATTTCAGATGAGAAGCCGCGATACCGCGACGGCGATAGTGTGGTGGGCCTGAGACCGGAGAGCCGGCGGACTCTGACGAAGATTCAGGGAGAGAGAGAGAGAGGCCATGGGTTCCTTGGAGACGGCGCGATACCGGCCGGTCGGAGCAGCGTAAGATCTCCGTCCCTACACCCTCCTCGATCTAAAGAAAAGGCTCCTCCTTTGCGTGCCTCTAGCCCTCTATCTTGTCCTTTTTAGCTGGTTTATGCCTCGATGCTGCTCTTCTCGCGTGCTGACCCGCTCCGTTCCTTGTTTGCCATGTGCTGCTGTCATGTGTTGCGTGTTGAGTTCGATTGACTCAAAATCTAATTAAGCTATACTGTTGATGCCGTGGTGGTCGCCTCGCCTGGCCGGAAGGCGGCCATATCATCATACCATCTTGCAAGGGGGCGGTGTACTGCCTTGTACCCTGTACAAGATGCCGTTCTCTTCCTTTTAGCCTCCGTTCATCATGCGCTCCCCCTTAACTTCCCTGATGTTGTGGGTGGTGTGGTTGGTGGCAGTTGTGTCTTTATGGTGTCCATCTATGATCTATCATCCATTGGTGATGCTGCCACTTCCAGTTAGAGAGAAAAAAACAGCAGAAAAATGGTCTCACGAGCAGATTTCCTCTCGTTCTTGTGCTGCTCCTGATGCGTCTGTTGCTTGATGCTGATGTGCGGAGAAAATGAATGCCTGTTTTTTTCTTTTTTGCGTTTTTTTCTTTGTTCTCCTGACGGAATGTTGGTTTTACTTCTGTGGCCATCTGATCCTGTTTTTAGCTGCTACGGTTTTGGCTAAGTTGGCTGTGCTGTGATGTCTAGCCAGTGCCAGTCGTCGGTGGTCATGTGTTGGCCGTGCCAATTTGACCCCAAAGACTGCACCTTGCATCTCCAGTGCTATTAAAATCGCTGCACGCATTAGTTCCATGTGCAGTCAGTCTAGAGTGGGCACGGCGTTCGCCACGTTGAAGCGGTCAGGTACAGTTCCTTGCTTTGTGCCAGTGGCCAGTGGCCCATCGGTGCCTCACGGGTGAGCTTAGCGTGTAGAAAATGTTGGGTTTTGGCCAAGATGCGACGTGCGATCGGCTGAGCGATTTCAGCAAGGAGGGGGTCATCTCCGAAGCTTTCTTCATATCTGGGATTGTCCATGAGTGCAGCTTTTCCGTTTCGTGTTTAACGGTGCCTTAGATTTGAGACCAAGAACATGGTGGATTAGGTGCCTGCGCATCTTTGTGATTAGTGATGCTTTCCTTTCCCAAAAGATGTGTGTGACTAATAAAGCAGGACTGGAGAAAAATGAAATGGCACCTTTCTTTGCTAATCCTTTTTCTTTAATTCTCAGTGCCGAGAACCTTGCGTTTTTTCTCTTTAGCCTTTTTTTTCTTTGATGGCTAAACAACTTTACTACAATTCTCAATCTGAAAAGACATGATATGAAATTTCTTAGTTTTAGTGTTACAAGGAGTGTGTTTGTCAACAGAGGCCTACTGGATCGATACTACAAAAGAGTAGTACAAACTTCTAGGAAAGCAAAACATGATCACCATTCACTAATAAAATTGGGTTTTATAGGGACCTTGATACACAGGCTTTATTACTTCCATGTGCTTTAAATAAAAAACACCATACAGTATTGTCAAGGGATCTGCTCCAAAAGCTACTTATCTTAAACACCAGCAGACCAATCTATTTCGGTTGTTTATATCAGTTCATTGTGGAAATTTCTTTGCAGAACTATTACGTGGTGTCCAAATACTTACTGTAAAGAGTTGCTGTCTCTGAGTATGTTTCTTCTATACCTGTTTTTCAGTGATGACACAGCTAAGAGAAGGACCCAGAAAAGCAAGAGTTTCAAAGAGGTTGAAAAATTTGATGTCTTCGTCCTAGAAAAAAGCTCTGGTTGCAAGTTCCGGTCCTTGCAACTCCTGCTCTTCGCCATCATGTCTGCTGCATTTGTGACACTACTGTACACTCCGTCCGTGTATGACCATCAAATGCAGTCCAGCTCTCGGTGAGTAGACCTTATTGAAATGAAACTTATTACTACAATCCACCAGTTCCTGCTAGCATCATGGAGGTGTGTTGGAGTTATATGGCAAATGAATTGTCTATTACCCATTTGCTCATAGCAGTTCATATGTTTTGCAGGTTTGTCAATGTTGGGTGGATATGGGATAAGACCAGCCCTGATCCACGATATGTATCTTCTATTGGTTTTCAGTGGGAGGATGTATATAGAACTATCGAAAATCTGAATGGCGGTGAGCAAAAGCTCAAAGTTGGACTATTGAATTTTAACAGCACTGAGTTGGCTCTTGGACACAATTGCTCCCTGAGAGTGACTTTTCAATGATTAGGCTAGAGCATGCCAAGGAAAGCATTACCTGGCAGACTCTATATCCTGAATGGATTGATGAGGAGGAAGAAACAGAGATACCATCATGTCCATCACTTCCAGATCCTAATTTTCTAAGAGGGACACACTTTGATGTTGTTGCTGTGAAACTTCCATGTTCCCGAGCTGGTGGGTGGTCAAGAGATGTAGCACGTCTGCATTTGCAACTCTCTGCTGCAAAAGTGGCGGTGACTGCTTCAAGAGGCAATCGTGGGATCCATGTCCTGTTTGTGACTGACTGTTTCCCTATTCCAAATCTCTTCTCTTGCAAGAACCTTGTGAAACATGAAGGCAATGCTTGGCTCTACAAGCCTGACTTGAAGGCATTAAGGGAGAAGCTCAGACTTCCAGTTGGATCCTGTGAGCTTGCTGTTCCGCTCAAAGCAAAGGTATGTCCATCGCTGTCTGCATTTTTAAATAGCTTCTCATCTAATAGCACTTATGTCTATCACAATTCTCTTTTTTTCGCAATGTTATAATATTCTGAAATATTAGAGCAAGAGTGTCTGCTTTGTCACAGATGTGCATGATTATCCTTGTTGTGAGAAAATGTTAGAGCGTACTTTTGCACCTTCTAGTCTTTTTCTGCATGAGTGCATGACTTTGAAATTTCCAGTAGATAACAGTTGTCCTCTCGTTTACAGCACGACTTTACTCAGTAGACAGACGGAGAGAAGCATATGCTACAATTCTTCACTCAGCAAGTGAATATGTCTGTGGTGCAATCACTGCTGCCCAAAGCATTCGGCAAGCAGGATCAACTAGGGACTTCGTTATTCTTGTTGATGAAACCATAAGTGACCACCATCGGAAGGGCTTGGAAGCTGCTGGGTGGAAGGTCAGAATAATACAGAGGATCAGGAATCCAAAAGCTGAGCGAGACGCATATAATGAGTGGAACTACAGCAAATTTCGGCTATGGCAGCTCACAGATTATGACAAGATCATATTTATTGATGCTGATCTACTCATTCTCAGAAATGTTGATTTTCTCTTTGCAATGCCAGAAATCACCGCAACTGGCAACAATGCTACACTCTTCAACTCTGGTGTAATGGTTATCGAACCTTCGAATTGCACTTTCCAGTTGTTGATGGAGCACATCAATGAGATAACATCATATAATGGCGGTGACCAAGGGTACCTGAATGAAATATTCACATGGTGGCATCGAATTCCAAAGCACATGAACTTCTTAAAACATTTCTGGGAAGGGGATGAAGAGGAAGTCAAGGAGAAGAAGACGATGTTGTTTGGTGCTGACCCACCAATCCTCTATGTCCTTCACTACCTGGGCCTCAAACCATGGCTGTGCTTCCGGGATTATGACTGTAACTGGAATGTTCCAATAATGCGCGAGTTTGCCAGTGATGTTGCACATGCCCGTTGGTGGAAAGTACATGACAAGATGCCGAAGAAACTTCAGAGTTATTGTCTTCTGAGATCAAGACAGAAGGCTGGGTTGGAGTGGGATCGGAGACAAGCTGAGAAAGCAAACTTCACCGATGGACATTGGAGGCGAAACATAACTGATCCAAGGCTGAAAACTTGCTTTGAGAAGTTCTGCTTTTGGGAGAGCATGTTGTGGCACTGGGGTGAGCCTAAAAATTCAACAAAGAAAAACCTGCTGCTGGGCACACCTACTGCGAGCCTCTCAAATTGATGAGATGTGTAGATAACCCTATACCAGATACAAATTTCTAAGCTCCATAGATACATAGAACAGCTTGTAAAGGTAGCTATGCATAGGTTTCTCAAGAAAACTATACCTTGTTTGCTGTCATGGTTTCAGCTCCCCCTTGCTGCTTTGATGGCTTACAATTTTTTGTTTTGTTTTTTGGCCAATAATTCATCAGTATAGGTAAATTTTCTGTTCAAGATTTGTTCTGTCGGTTCTGGGGTGGTTGTTGCTCAGCTGCAATAGCCTGGTTTGATGTATGGTGGTTCAACTGTTTCCGTGATCAATCTGGAGTGATGCAACATGAGATTGCTGACCATAAAAAACCGCTGCCTTCTCATTTTGACATGAATATTGTACTGTTGCACTGGAGTTGGATTGTAATCATATGCTGACATCCAAATATATGGAGCAACTGGAGCCATTTCTCAGGCTTCCTAATCTTACATCCATATCAAATTACATGGAGCACCTGAGATTATTTGTGCGTACATGTTTATAGTTGTACATCCTGTGTTTCTCATAGCAATTGCGGAATCCCAATCTACAGCTGCATTCAGAACCAAAATGATGTGTGATGACTTACTGATGAGCCCCATTATTGGGCTCCCATGCATTGTACAAGCGGTGCCAACTAACAATGCAGCATTGAAATGCCCTGCTCCTCATTGCAGATGCAGAGAATGGGGCACCATCATTTCCCATGATCAATTATTTAGCCATATTTCTGAAGGATTTGGTGCAATGCCATGCTGCCAAAGAAGAAGAAGAAGAAGAACACCATCATTTCCCATGATCAATTATTTAGCCATGTTTCTGTTCCTTCGAGAATCCAGATGCAGCCTTTTGCAGCTCACCATGCTCCCCTTTTCCAACAGCAACGCACCGGCTAAAGCAGGAGGGAGGGTTAGGGTTAGGCCGTACAAGTTCTAGCGGCATCGTTTGCCAAAGATACTCCTCTCCTGTACTTCCCTTGTCCTTCAAGATGGGAGTAGTTGGAGGGTTGCATCTCAAGTGATTATAACTAGTTTACTTCGCAAATCCTAGGGGTATAACGAATCCAGACCTGAGCATTCTACCGATGCTCCACTGCAGAGCTAGTGCAGATTCATAGACGCCGCTATTGGCGTCGTTGTAGGCCGCGCAAACTAAGCAGGTAGCTTTTCAGATGCACGAACTTGCAAATGCAGAAACTGAACACGAGAAGAACACGATTACGTGCTGTTCATACGAGGCTGTTGTGTTTATGAACAAATTTCCTATAGGTTGAGGCATTTCACTTGAATCTCGTGAGAACCCTACGGCATCGTGGATGGGTTTCAGGGAGAGGCAGACTCACAGACGTACACTCGGTGGCGGTGGTGGAGTCCGGGTGTCTCCTGTCCGGCGAGCACGAGTCGGCGCGGCCATCGAGTGTCATCTTCCCGGCAGCTGCCCCTCTGCACCGGCCACGCAGCGCCGTCGCGCGTGGCATGGACCGACACGGTGCCCTAGGTCCGACCACACCACGGAGGTAGGGACCCCCCCCTCTCCCCTGGCCACGCCTCGCCGTACTTGTGGCCAGCTCTCTCGCTTTGACCGGGTGAAGAAAGGTAACAAATCGGATCTTTTGGTAGACTTGAAAATGAATTGAATAATATTAAAAATTGGATCGTACGAGTTAAAAAAAAGAGAATTTATCCTTGAAGTTATCTCAGATTAATAACATATGAATATGAGATTAATAACATATAAATATGAGAGTAAATTTACGATTTCTATCTAAATGTCTCTTATGCTACTCTATTATTATTAGATTATTATTTTTTAAGAAATAAATATATGGATTTTCTTCATAAAATATATAGAAATGTCTTTGTATCAGAAGCACAGAAGATTCAAAGATGTAGAGATGCTGTTTTACTTTCAGAAGGAATCACTTGCACGAGATGTAGGATGAAAATATATGGTATATTTCATTGGTACAAAGCTGTCTCATTAATGTTTGGTTTAGGAATATATATATATATATATATATATATGTATATGATGCATGTGATCATCATAGATTAGATTTAGGATAGGATATACATATACTCATTCACGGAGTTCTCTATTTAGAAAAAAAAAAGAGGTACTGATTTCATCGGATCGGAGCTGTGGGCTGGAATGGTTAATTGGTTGGCATCCGATTCGACAGTTACAGATTTAGGTTTAAATTTATAGGTTTGTGGGAATCTCTCCAAGAGAAGCTTTAAAGAGTTCTCTTCTCTAAATTTTCGGGATTAGAATTAAAAAGAATTCTCCAATAGATGACTCTCAAAAATAAAAGATCCTCAAAATTAATTATTGTATTCCCTATTTGTAGGGAACATACTCACATACTCTAATTTAGAGACTCTATTGGAGAAAAACATATTTAAAATATTTGTATCCTTAAAAATGAATTCCCAAAAATTATATAAAGAATCAATTTTTAAAGTCACTCTTGGAGATGCTCTTACTATGTTAGAATTCAATTGGGCACGTATTTGCTTTAAAACTATTAGATCACTATTTTTTTCTCTATTTTCATAGTACTACTGTTTTTTACTGCTATATGAGTTTGATTTGAAATCATAGGTTTAACCTTCGCTACTTCGAAAGTATTTTACAGGTTTATCAGGATTTTTTCAAAATAATATATTTTTAAAACAAATTTCAAATTTGATATATGCTTTTGAAAAATTACAAAAACCAGTATTCTATCGTGTTGTCAACAGTTCAACCACCACCGATATAGGCCAATCAGCCTTAGATCGGTAATTTATTGGCCGATCTAGGCTAATCGGGCAAGATCGGATGGTTGAACGAGTCTTGTTGGTGGTTTATCTGTCGAACTAGGTCGATTTAACCTATTGACACATAGTCTGTCAATCTGTTGAACTAATTATAATGTCACGTAATATATTTCAATTCAACACGCCTAGCTAGTCTCGGTTTGATTTGAGCCCCCTGCAGGCTTGATTTTGTAGTTTTTTTCTGACCGTTGAACTGTCGTCAAAGACTAGTTTAACAAAAAAAAACGTATATCAGATTTGACATTTGTTTTAAGCCCGGTATCTGGTGTGTGGCTATCCGGCCCCAAGTCCTAATTCATAATTCCCGTCCGGAGTGATGGGCTATCAAGTTGGGCCTGAGGCCGATGCTGGAGGATTCAAACATGGCAATGCAAAGGCACCGCTGACACAAGGTGGATTTGGTCTTATTGCCCGTGTGGCCGTGTCACTATGATCACTGTACTTTGGGTATCCATTGGTCACCCTGTATGAAGCTGGCGGCGCTGTACACGTCGACGTGGTCCTTGGGCACCTGGCTGCTCCACCCAACCCGGCTCCCGATGGCGCCGTCGCCGCCGGGGCCGGCGCTCTCGTACTCGCCGTAGTAGAGCGTGTTGAGCGCGAAGTCGCCGTTCCACGGCATCCAACCCTGCGGCTGCACGATGTCGGAGAGGGTGCAGCCGACGAACACTGTGCGGGAGTATTCCTTCCAGGGGCGGCCCAGGTAGACGTGGTGCACGTCGGGCTTCTGCCGGTACAGCGCCATGTAGTCGTCGCTGCCGTTGACGACGCAGCCGCGGAGCACGATCCCCGTGGGCTGCGCCGGGTCGGTGCGGCCCTGCGCGGTGACGGTGTCGTCCTCGCCGTCCTCCGGGCGGAGCTGCCGGGGCAGGATGATGAGGGCGGTGTCGTGGAGCACGGTGGCCGAGTTGCCGAAGACGAAGTCGACGGTGCCGGAGACGCGGCACCGGGTGTAGAACTGCCGCATGGCGTGCGCGTAGAGCGTGTCTTGGTGGCCCAGAAGCTCCACGGTGTCCAACACCGTCCGGTCGCCCGTCGAGAGGAACGCCACCGCCTGGTGTGCGTCCGGCCCCGCCGTGTTGGCGATCGTCAGGTCGCGCGCCATGAAGCCGTCCGCAAGCACGCCTATAAACAAAAACCGATCAAAGTCAGCTAGCAAATTAGAAACACCAACTTGGTAACCAGATATGCTCTGCCGAATCACGAATAAATGATAAAACACATCTCGGGCAACATGCTCTTTTCGAACAAGATTATATTTTTTGCGAAAAGAATGCAACCAAGTTAACCCAGGATCTTATAAGAATTATTTCGAAGTTAAGCTCATGTTACTATACATGGTTTTTTGTATGACTTTTCCGCACCAAAAAATCATATGACTTTTAAACAAACCTGTGCCACGTGACATTTTAAAAAACAAGATTCTATTTTACCACTTTAATTTTATCACAAAATACTTACAAATTAATTACCCTCACGCGTATCTGTTAATTATTACTTCACTAGGATTTGCACATCACTACAACAAAACAGGATATTTTCGTCGGCCAAGTTAATTTCCGTCGGCTTTTGGGAAAGCCGACGGAAGTTAAATAACTTCCGTCGGCCTCCACGAGCCGACGGAAATTAACTTAACTTCCGTCGGCTTCTGACAGTGGCCGACGGAAGTTAGCGAGGGTTTTTCCGCGGCCGCCCGGATCCCCCTAACTTCCGTCGGCCAGCATTAAAGCCGACGGAAGTTAGCTAACTTCCGTCGGCTTTAATGCTGGCCGACGGAAGTTAGGGGGACCTTATCCCAACCGCGCGCGCGTACAGGGAGACCTAACTCCCTGTACGCGCCCACGCCGCCGCCGCCTCCCGCCCTCGCCGCCGCGCCGCCGCCCGCCCTCGCCGCCGCGCCGCCGCCCGCCCTCGCCGCCGCGCCGCCGCCCGCCGGCCGCCCGGCTCCCGCCCGCCCGGCTCCCGGCGCCGGCCGCCTCGGCCGCCGCCCGCCCGCCCGCGGTCGCCCGCCCGCACGCCCGCCAGCCCGCCCGCTCGGCAGCCGCCCGCCCGCACGCCCGCCTCCCGCCCTACTCCCGGCCGCCTCGGCCGCCGCCCGCCCGGCCGCCTCCCGGCCGCCTCTCGCCCGGCCGGCCGCCTCCCGGCCGCCTCCCGCCTCGACCGCCGGCCACCGCCCCCTCCCGGCCATCGCCGCCGTCCCGGCCACCGCCCCCTCCCGGCCATCGCCGCCGTCCCGGCCGCCGTCCCCGATTCGACCGCCGCTCGTCGACCTCCAGTGTTCGTTTCTAAGGGTAGTTGAGTTCGTTTCTAATTTTGTCTATTTCTTCAGTGTTTCCGTACGCCTGGTCAAGATGGAGCCTCCGGGGCAAATGTGGACGAAGCGGGAGGCAGCGGCGGCGCCCACGACCCAAATGTGGGCGATCAGTGAGTATGTATGTGTATAATGAACCTAGATTGAATCTCGATATGTTATGTGACTTTGTATGTGAATTTGGATGGTATATGTGAATGCGGATGTGTATTGTGACTTTGATTGTGAATTAAGTTGTGTTATGAGATTTTGGATGTGATGTGTGAAGTTTTGGATGTGAGATGTGAAGTTTGAATGTGATTTTGGATGTGTATTGTGATTTTGGATGTGTATTGTGAATGTATGTGAAATTGTGGTTGGATGTGAGTGTGAGTAGGGGAACCAGGAAAAAATAAAAAAAAATACCAGGTAACTTCCGTCGGCTTTGACCATAGCCGACGGAAGTTAGCTGGTTTCGGCCACGTGGGCAGAAAGGCTAACTTCCGTCGGCTAGGGCCATAGCCGACGGAAGTTAGGGGCAACTAACTTCCGTCGGCCAGGCTGGCCGACGGAAGTTAGCGCCCCCTCTGCTGACGTGGCAGTGTTCGGCGCTAACTTCCGTCGGCCACGTCAAGCCGACGGAAGTTAGCTAACTTCCGTCGGTGGCCGACGGAAGTTAGCTAACTTCCGTCGCCGCGCTTCCGTCGGGAAAGGGCTAACTTCCGTCGGCTTTGGCCGACGGAAGTTGCCTGTTTTGTTGTAGTGCATGCTACCTAACGGTGAAAATCAAAAAATAATTATATTATTAGTCGGTTAAATTAATGTCACGATAAAAAATTAAAAGATAATAAATGAATTGAATTTGAAAATTAAAAAAAACAATTATAATATTTTTCGGTTAAACATGAAATAAATGTGTTAATAATAGAAATAAAACCAATACAATTTACCTAGTTCATGTTGTAGAGCAAAATTTTACGATCACTGAAATTTGTATGGATGTCTATGGTGATGGCAATTGGAATGTGGGTCTTAATCGTTCTTTATGTATTACTGACTTGGATAATTGGGATGAGCTCCTTTCTCTACTGGGTGAAGTCGTTTTGGGTATCGATCAGGACTCTATGATCTGGGAGCTAGATAAGAGAGGTTTTAATACTCGTTCTATCTATCAGATGATTGTCTTTGGTGGTGTTAAGGATGATAGCTGTATGGCTATTTGGAAGAGTTATATCCCTCTCAAAATTAAGGTCTTCTTATGGATCCTGTTTAAGGGGAGAGTTCCTGTGGGTTGTCATCTGCAGAAAATGGGCTGGCCTGGGGATCCCAACTGTAAACTTTGTGGTTGCCCGGAGGATATCGACCATCTCTTCTTTCGGTGTCAAATTGCCCAATTCATCTGAATCTTTATGAGAGATGCTCTTAGCTGGGCTGAGTGTCCGACTGATGTTAACTCTTTTGTTTGTGCCCACCTTACCCGTAATCCTATGAATAAAAGAAAGATCAATATCTGGGTTTTTGCGAGTTGCACCTGGACCCTCTGGCTTTTCCGAAATTGTTTTATCTTTCAAAATGTGATCCCCGGCAATGTAATGAGTTTGCTTTTTCGTATTCTAACGTTTCTTTCTCAGTGGCAGATTTTAACGCCGGTGCGTTCAAGGGAGGCGTACTCCAACTGCCTTGTATCTCTGCATGCTCACATCCGAAGGTGCTCGGGTCCAACATTGAATCCAAGATCGAATGAGAGTATGATGATGCCTTGAGCCTATGTGTCCTAGTTGCCCTCTAGTGGCCTTTTGGTGCTGTTAGTGTGTTTACCCGGTACTCTTGGCTTCAGTTGTTTCTGTTGCTGTTCTAGGACTTGTTTGCTTCATTTGCTCCTAACTGCTGGTTGTCCCCCCTGTTTTTGTGGGCGTTAGTTGTGGTTGGTTTGAGTTGCTCTGTGAGTTGTCTTGGACATTGTCATGTGTAGCTGGTGTCCCCAGCGTGCTACCGTTGCCGTTTGGCTTTCTAATAAAGCCGGGCCTTCTTGGCCTTTTTTCAAAAAAAAAAGTTACGAAGGTTTGAAGTTAAGGTGGCTTTTTTGAAATTTATGGGATTTTCTAATTTATTTTTCTAATAAAAATGCTTGGGTTCACGGTGAATAGAGTCCACCGTGGACTCGCACGCGAGCGGCAAACCGAATGGTTTAATGAAGGATCTAGCTGCTAAAGCCTCCACCCGTCACCGAAGCCCCTACCGTCGCTGTAGTCGAAGCCCTCGCCCGCCGCCGAAGCCCTAACCCAATGCCATCGTCGAAGCGTCTGCCTGCCGCCGCCGAAGCCCTCACCCGCCGCCGCCACAGGAAGCCCTCGTCCGCTGCCACCGCCGAAGCCCTCGCCCATAAGTAATCAACACGGATGGCCATATCAGATGCAAAGATCAATCACTTCCTTTGGGTCATCGCCATATCGGATACAAAGATCGAATTATATTTGGTAGGTATAATTTGTATATTAATTATAGGTGTCCAAAAATATCATTTACGTGACACGCAACAAAATAATTAAGGAACGTAAATAAAAGTAATATATTTACAATTTTTTTAAAAACGACACGGAATTAAAATGTGATATCTATATGGCATGGCACATGAATATACTTACCATTTATATATGTCTCTATTAATTATATTTGTGAAGTAAATCTGAATTTATATGACAATATGAAACAACATGTGAAAAGTGAATAAACCTACGCGACATATTTGCAATTTTTAAGAAGTAATCATAATCAAAATTATATATGGTAATTAATACGGCAAAGATCCATCATTTCTGATAATCGATTTCACTTTTTTTTTCAATTTATAACAATAGTCCGTGCAATCCAACACCATATAATTGCACTTCGTTTTCGATTCGATCAAGCTTTTTCGTCAATTCGTCGATGATGATCTAGTGCTGCACGCTTAAAAAATCAAATACATGCATGTTTTTTGTATGGAAAATGCCCGGAATCAAATCCCTGTTTTTCATGGAAAGCAGCAGTATGCCTACTGGATTAAATCTACATGCATGCAGATTTTTCGTGTCAAAATATATTATTAATTTTTTTTTGCAATCGCCGCGGAATCAAATCTACGTGCATCAGCACGCATGCGGAATCAAAAGGCAACCGCCACTGATGAGTAGAAAAACAAAATGAAATTAATCGCTAAATAAAAATGCAGCAGCTTAAATCGGCATCAGATATTTAACACGCGCATATCAAGGAAATTACCAGGGTAAGTATAAATAATTTGTGCTAAGTATATATACGTGCATGCATGGCTAGCTAGGCACAAAGCAAAAACATATCAGAAGCAAATATTATGTCTCCCATATATATGCGCGTAAATGGCATAATTTAAACACAATGATGCGCGTAGTATATGCATGCACGACGAAATCGACGGATTATTTATTCGAGGGCGAATTAATTTGCCACCTAATTAAGCATTTAAACGGCAGGGGATGATTAAGCATTTAAATGGTTAGGGGAGAGAGGGTGAAGGATGAGGACGAGGGATGGATGTATGGATCTGTCACGAACCCGACGTCCCAGGAGGTGCCGGAGACGCTACAGGAGAAGCCCGAAGATGTTGGCGGGAGAGGTGCGCGCGCCAGGAAGGCCAGCGTCCGTTTTTGTGGGCCGGAGTGGGCCAACTGAGCTATTGTATTAGCCCATGTAATCGAAGGAAGTATAAATAATGTGCGGATTGAACGCTGTAGACGACGAAGAACTGGGCGGTGGCCGGCTTGGCGATTGTGGCAATCGTTCAAGAAGTTACTATCCAAATTCGAGTTGAGTTCTAACAATCTGGTATCAGAGCTAGCGTATTGATCCACATCCTCTTGGCTTGGCTGTAAAATTCCTGGGGAGAGGTTAGAATCCACAAGAAATTGTGGAATCTGTAAATAATCCCTCGATCTGGTTAGCTAAGCTCGGAGGGATCAACGCAAGTTGTGATCCTGGAGAAGCCCACGTATATCACCAGGCAGGCCGCAAAGATCATGGAGACGGAAAGCAAATTTGATCTCCTGCTGCAGAAGATGGAAGAAGGGTGTTCCGATCTCCTGTCGCTCAAGGCCTCGGTTGAGACTTGGATGCCTGATGTTGAGAGGAGGATTGAACACCTGCAGGCCACGGTGGACAAGCTTCAAGTTAAGGTGGAAAAATTGGAAGGAGTCAAGGAATCAGAGGAAGATCGAGGTATTCCTTCAGTGGATTCACATCGCAGTTCACCATCAACTGGAGGCAACACTGATCTTATCCGGAGAGGAAAGGAAGAAGGTGGTCGCCGTGAGGTAAACCTAACTACTCCTGCTGGTGATTCGATTCCTCGCTAGGGTTTCATGGCATGCGTATTCACGGGTGAAGCACCAGTTTACATGGGGTCAGGATATATGGGTATGGGAACCTTGCCAGCCATGAACTGTCCTCAGTTCGACAGTGATAACCCTCAGATGTGGCGCTGTAATTGTGAAAATTATTTTGAGACTTATGGGATCCATCCTGAAAACTGGGTTCGTTTAGCTACTCTCAGCTTTGTGGGTAATGCAGCATTCTGGCTATAATCTGTGAGGTCTCAGATTGTTGGAATTTCATGGGAATCACTATGTGAACGTGTGTGTGCTCGTTTCAGCCGTGATAAACATCAATCATTGATACGGCAGTGGTATGTTATGCACCAAGGAACGGTAGCTGCTTATGTTGAGAGATTCGATGCTTTAATGCACCAATTGATGGCCTATGACAATGCTCTTACTCCTGTCTATTTTGTGACACGATTTGTGGAAGGGCTAAAGGCCAACATCAGAGTTGCCGTCATGATGCATCGACCACCAGATTTGGATGCTGCCTGTGCACTAGCATTCTTGCAAGAAGAAGCATTAGAAGGAGTTAAGCAGAAGGAGTATGTCAGAAATAGCAGCAGTAGTTCAGCTAGGACATATTCAAAGGGAGGGCAGTCCACGGGCATAAACAAACCGACACAAGCTGTAATTCACGAGGATAGTCGGGGAATTGAAGGCCATGGAACAGGACAAAGGGAAGACATAATCACAGCTCTTCGAGCATACCGATGATCCAAGGGGCTCTGTTTTGTTTGTGGTGAGCGCTAGAGCAAGGACCACTAGTGTTCTTCATCTGTCCAACTCCATGTGGTTGAAGAGCTACTTCAAGCTATTCAGGATGAACCCGAAGATCACTCATTAGAGAACCAGCTAGTTGACTCTCCTGAAGATACCTTGATGGCTATATCATATCAGGCATTGGTTGGTACTGAATCATCTCAAACTATCCATGTCGGGGGATGGATTCAAGGAATTGAACTGCTTATGTTAGTGGACTCAGGGAGCACACATTCTTTCCTGGATGAGCAACTAGGCATGAAACTCAAGGGGGCTACATCTTGCCTAAGGTCATCCATGTTCGGATTGCAGATGGTGGTTACTTATCATGCTCACAAGTGATTACCAACTGTCAATGGAGTATGTAGGGACAAGTATATTTGACTGATTTTAGGTTGATTTCGTTGGGGAGCTATGACGCAATCCTTGGTATGGATTGGTTACAGCAATACAACCCCATGAAAATTGATTGGGTGCAAAGGTGGCTTGAATTTGATCACCACAACAAAGACATAAGGGTACAAGGAATTGTTCCTCAGCTATCCACTTGCCACAGTATTACCAGTGAGCAAGTCAGGGAATGGTATCAACAAAAGACATTAATGTACATGGTCAGTTTATGTGTTTGCAAGCTCGAATGTGAAGGTAACACTCCGCAGGAGATACAACAGTTACTTGATGGTTTCCAAGACATCTTTGAAGAGCCGAGAGGACTTCCTCCTAGACGCTACTGTGATCACAGCATTCCTTTGTTGCCTGAAGCTAAGCCAGTCAACATTAGGCCCTATCGGTATAACCCTGCCCAAAAGGACGAAATTGAGAAGCAAGTGAAAGAGATGTTGGAATCAGGCGTCATTCAGCGCATTACTAGTGCATTCTCTTCCCCAGCACTGTTAGTTCGAAAAAAGGATGGGACATGGAGGATGGTAATCGATTACAGGCAGTTAAACAATATCACTATCAAGAGTAAGTACCCACTTCCGGTGATTGATGAGCTCCTAGATGAGTTGCAAGGATCCAAATAGTTCTCCAAGCTGAATTTAAGATCGGGATACCATCAAATCCGATTGGTCGATGGAGAGGAACATAAGACTGCATTTCAAACACATACTGGACATTATGAGTACAAGGTTATGTCATTTGGTCTCACGGGTGCCCCTGGTACATTCCAAGCAGCCATGAACCGTACCCTGGAACCGGTGCTAAGAAGGTATGCTCTGGTTTTCTTCGATGACATCTTGGTTTACAGCCCAGATCTTATTTCCCATGTACAACATTTGCAATACGTTATGACGCTTTTGCGTAAACACCAATGGAAGGTTAAGTTCAGCAAGTGTTCATTTGGCCAATTGAGTCTTTCTTACTTGGTGCATGTAATCAGTTCAGAAGGGGTCTCTACTGATCCTAGCAAGATAAGAGATGTTGTCAAGTGGCCAAGGCCTGAAACAATCAAGCAATTAAGGGGATTCCTGGGATTAGCTGGGTATTATCATAAGTTTGTACGGGGTTTTGGAGTCATAAGCAAACCACTAACACAATTGTTGAAGAAGGAATCGGAATTTCTCTGGAATCCGGGCCTTGAGCAAGCCGTTGTCACCTTGAAGGAAGCACTCGTTAATGCACCTGTACTCGCATTACCAGACTTCACGAAAACGTTCGTCATTAAGACTGACGCTAGTGAACTGGGCATCGGGGCGGTTCTGTCCCAGGAAGGTCACCCCATTACGTACATCAGTAAGGCTTTGGGACCAAGAACTAGAGGATTGTCTGTCTATGAAAAGGAATGCTTATCTATACTATTAGCCATTGATCATTGGAGATCATACCTTCAACATGCTGAATTTTTCATCTACACGGATCACAAAAGTTTAATTCATTTGTTAGACCAAAGACTGACCACCCCATTGCAGCAGAAGGCTTTTGTTAAGTTGTTGGGATTGCATTACAGATTATGTTATAAGAAGGGTAGTACAAATACTGCAGCTGATGCTCTGTCCCGAGTTGATAACAGTGAAATGGTTGAATTGGTGTCGATGATGAGCTGTCAGCCCTAGTGGCTAGAAGAGGTGAGTAAGGGGTACTTGTTGGATGAATTCAGCACTCAATTGATAGCAGAGTTGTCTATAGACCCAAATGCTCGCAAGGATTTTACTTACAAGGATGGACTCCTTCGATATAAGGAGAGAATCTGGGTTAGAGCTAATCCGGAGTTGCACAACAAATTAATTGCTGCTCTCCATGATAGTCCTGTGGGTGGTCACTCTGGGTTCTTCGCTACTTACCACAGACTCAAGAAACTGTTCGCTTGGAAGGTATTGAAGAAAGCAGTTCAACATCATTTGCAACAATGTATGGTTTGTTTGCAAGCTAAGCCAGAGAGGATACGATACCCTGGATTGTTACAGCCACTACCAGTGCCTGAAGGAGCTTGGCAACTTGTTACTCTTGACTTTATTGAAGGGTTACCCAAATCTGACGGCTACAACTGCATTTTGGTGGTCGTCGACAAATTCTCGAAGTATGCTCATTGCATACCCCTACATCACCCTTTTATCGTTAAGGAGGTTGTGAAGGCGTACATGAAGGATGTTTACAAACTACATGGAATGCCTAGGGTAATAGTATCTGATCGGGATAGGATATTTACAAGTATGTTTTGGCAGTAGCTGTTTGAAAACTCTGGCACGACACTACACTTGAGCACCGCTTACCACCCACAAACCGACGGCCAAACTGAGAGAGTGAACCAATGCCTTGAAATATATCTGCGTTGTTTCACTCACTCTTGCCCTACCAAATGGATGAAATGGTTGTATCTCGCTGAGTATTTGTACAATACTAGCCCCCATTCTTCACTTAAGAAAACTCCATTCGAGGTGTTATATGGCCATTGTCCCAGGCAGTTTGGCATTGATGACAATTCTTGCTCAGTTCCAGATTTGGTTTCATGGCTGGCTGACCGATCACTAATGAATCAGTTATTGAAGCAGCAGTTACATCGAGCTCAACATCAAATGAAAATGCAAGCAGATAAGAAGAGAAGCTTTAGGGAATTTTAGCTAGGTGATTGGGCCTTTGTCAAGCTACAACCATATGTTTAGAGTTCGGTACAGAGGAGGGCCAACCACAAGCTATCATTTCGCTATTTTGGTCCCTTCCAGGTGGTTGCAAGGATTGGTGTGGTAGCTTACAAATTACAGCTGCCTGAAGCTAGCAGTATACATCCTGTGTTTCATGTATCGCAATTGCGGAGGGCACCTGGAGCTCCAGAAGACTCGCCGGGACAGCTACCGGCTGTACCTACTAATATACTTCCTTTTCAGATCCCGGACTACAAGACTCATGACGCTGATGGCAACTCTAGAGTGAAGGTTTTGGTGCAATGGAGCCTGGGAGAAGCTACAGAAGCTACGTGGGAAGACCTGGAGACTCTTCGGCAGCAGTTTCCACAAGCGTTGGCTTGGAGGCAAGCCGAACTTCAAGAGGGGGCGGTCGTCACGAACCCGACGTCCTAGGAGGTGCCGGAGGCGCTACAGGAGAAGCCCGGAGATGTTAGCGGGAGAGGTGCGCGTGCCAGGAAGGCTAACGTCCGTTTCTGTGGGCCGGAGTGGGCCAACTGAGCCATCTTATTAGCCCATGTAGATGACGATGAAGAACTGGGCGGCGGCTGGCTTGGTGATTCTGGCAATCGTTCAAGAAGTTACTATCCAAATTCGAGTTGAGTTCTAACAGGATCACGTTGTCCCAATGATGGTGAGTAAAGAATCAACGATCAAGATTCATTCGACGAGTAAATAAAATGAGTAAATTATTGATCAATTATATAGTAGAATTATAATAAGGGACAATTTAATCTTTACCGTGTTTTACCTACAATCAAAATACATCGTATTTTATCTAATAAAAAAATACATCGTATTTTATCTAATAAAAAATGACACTTTTATAAATCAATTAGCTATTTTTAGTTTATTAGTTGTATTCGTAGCATTTAAATTGAAACATGTCAAATTTGAAATACAAGGGCACGAAATAATAAACTTAATTGTCCTAAAAAATCATATTCGTATTTGTAGTAAATTTTTAGGCATTATCCACTAACTTTAAAAAAAAATCACAAAATATGTCAAGAAAAAATAAAAACAAATTTGACAAAAAATTTTAAAAATAAAAAATGTTTGCCTTGTGTCAAATTTGAGATACTCGGCAAACAATTTCATAGTCGACACGGAAAAAATCATGTTCGACACCAACATTTTTGAAGCTCATACCATTTTTCACCTCCCTCTTTAAGTACATGTTTGGTTGCTAGCCATCATTTACCAATAAAAATTGACACACTTGTCTAAGGTGACGTTACCAAATTTTTTGCCATATTTTGGCAAGATTAAGGGAATCTTGACATACTTTTTAAGACATTAACATGTGGAACCAAAAGAGAATCTTACCACAGTTTTTCGCAATAACTAAATAGCTATCAATTTAGTCAAACCTGCATAACCTTAAGTGACGATGTCGTGTCCGCCCTGCTTGGCCTTGTCGCTCCGTCACCGTCCTGTCCTATCGTCGTCTTGCCCTGTCGCCCCCGTCGCACCATCTTCACACCATAATCGTCGCGCCCAACACCACTACCCTATCACCACCTTGTCGCTGTTGCAAGACCTGACCTTATAGTCACCCTCGTTTGACCCTGTCACTATCCCATCTCTACGCTGGCACCGCCCTGCCTGACCCCATCACCACCTTGTCTCTGCGTCGTGTCCTTCCCGCCTAGCACCACCGCCCCGTCATCGCCTTGCCTGGCCACACCGCATCGTGCGCTCTTCATGATCACACCGCGCCTGGCCACATTTTTTATTTTCAATTTTTCTTGTTGTAGAGTACCAAACTTTGGTACTCAACAAACCATCTATCATATCATGTCACCGTTACATGATTTTTTTGTCAAGCGCTACATTTGACACTCGACAAAACGTTCATCGAGTGTTCGACAAAAAACACTTTACAAACCCGTGTTCATTGACAATGAGTTCTTCAAGTATTGTTTGCCGAGTACAACCCTCAACGAACCCTTCAGCGAGTATTTGGGGGTTCGACGAGTGGACGTGGTATTCCGTAAACCATTATTTTTCTAATTAGAAGGCATTGCTAGGTATTAGTAAAGTGTTTATAGGTTGGACCTTAAAATCAAAAGTAATCGAGCAAAATAAATCTATTTTTTAAAAATGATGATCGTTTTAAAAAAATAGATGATTTATCGGATAAGGATTATTGGAATCTCTACTGGCAACAATGATCGGCGATAATGAGAAGTGGAATACGGTATACTCACCGACGGTAGCCGTGTTGAAGGTGGAGACTCCGGGTGTGTCGGCCTTGAGGTTGCCGGTGATGACCGTCCGCCCCATGCCGTCGCCGACGAGCACTAGGTTCGTCTTCTCCAACGGCACCCTCACCGTCTCCTCGTACACCCCCTCCTTCACGTGCGCCACGAACCACTCATCACCGTTGTCCGGCGTCGCCGCCACCGCCTCCCGCACCGTCTTGTAGTCGCACCCCGCGCCGCACACCGTCACGTTTGGGGGCAGCCCCTTGGGCACGCCGAACGCGTCCTCGTCGGCGGAATTGGCCGCCGCGGGCGGCCAGTACCCGTCGCGCTCGGTCTGCGGCGTGGTCCAGCGTGAGGTGTCCTCGCCGTAGCGTTGAAGGGCGGCCAGCATAGAGATGTAGTTGCTGTTGATGGCGATTGTTTCGTTGATGTAGGCCATGGCGTCGGAGATGGTGCTGGAGAAGTTGACGTACTTGTAGGCGGACCAGCAGTCGTAGAGATGGAGGAGCGCAGTGGAGGCGGAGAGTAGCGACGACGGCGAGGGAGGCGGCGTGAGGCGGTGGGTGGAGAGGGATAGTAAGGTGAGGCAGTTATTGGCGGCGTTGGAGAGGTTGACGTTGGCGGAGGAGGCGAGGACGGACCGCGCCGTGGAGACGGCCGGCGGGAGGCGGCTCCGGAGCGCGTAGAGCGTGGCGGCGACGAGGTCGGAGGTGGACGACTCGGCGGGGGCGTTGGAGAGCGTGGAGACGCAGGCGGGCTGGAATCGGGTGGCGTTGCAGGCGAGGAGGACGGCGAGCGGCGCAGCGTTAGATGACAGCATGGGCTTCACCAATGGCGACGACGCCGGCGCGTGGTGGTGGTTGCGCGAGCAGAGGGATGAGGGGAGGCCGAGCAGGACGAGGACAACGAGGAGTGGAACGAAGCGAAGCATCAACGGCGGCGGCTGCGACATTGGTAATGGCTGGCCGGAATCGAGTGCGTGCTCGAGTGGGGAAGATGGGGTTGAGTGGGTGGGTGGCCGGACTGGTCGGTTATATATCGGCGACCGCGACGGGGACAGGCACATGCGGATGC
Source organism: Zizania palustris (assembly GCA_019279435.1). Classification (NCBI taxonomy): domain Eukaryota; kingdom Viridiplantae; phylum Streptophyta; class Magnoliopsida; order Poales; family Poaceae; genus Zizania; species Zizania palustris. The sequence goes on from JAAALK010000282.1 coordinate 8,460,674, forward strand.
GGTGCAGTGCAGGGCCTCATTGGGCAAAGGCCAATGGAAGAAGCAAATGAAGACGAAGATGGATGGATTTAGATGGGTGCAAATGTAACGGAGAATACTGTACTAGTAGAAAAGGAAAGCATTTTATCCGAGAAATTGCTCTTAGTTTGGTTTCCGTTTATGTTGGCTTGTTTTCCATCTCGACTAGTATTCAGTATTCACTGCGAAATAATTACCGCGCTGTATACCAATCTCGATTCGCTTGCCTAGCTGGTTGCATGTGTGGCTGTGTGAGCCGCCATAGACGTTCTTCCGATGCCCGCGGACACCTGAAATTGGATAACCGTGGACGTCAGAAAATTCCCGTCTTAGTTTGGCATGTTACCACAAACATAGACCACGAAGCGGGTAAAAAATGCAGCCTCTTTACACGATTTTTCGTTGATTCTGGAAAACTAGCAACTTGATGTCGCCCAGTCATAATATCGTCATGTGTCATTGGCATTAAGTGGATTGTGGTATTGTCGCCACTGTAGATATGTTCCCATGTGACATGATCACGAGAACCACAGTTGCACATTGACATTGCATACAGGTCGGCAGCAGGCTGACCAGTTCACAATGCAAGTATGCAGACCACAATCTTGGCCATTCAGAATTGGTTAACTTCATGGAAAACGAGAAGTTGCTTATGGGGGACCCCTTGCTTATGTACTTTAAAATATATTTTACATGAGAATATTGGAAGCACAAAAATATATCTTATATGGAAATCTGTTTCATTGAATCTGGTGAAACGACAACAAGCAGATTTCATGCATGAGAAATGAATTCCAAAAAATTGCAAATGTATTGTTGCTTACATACAGGTTGCCAATTCTGATGTTTCTATATCTAAAACGCAAAACAAACGATGATACAAAATCTGTAACTCAGGGAAATATGCAATCTTGCGTGAGAATTGACCAAAAAGAAAAACTAAGATGCAGCTACTTGTTTCAGATGCAGCCGCGGAGCCGCCTACGATACTTCATGGCCAGCTACTTGATAGCAGACGAAATAGAAGCAGCAGAAAAAGAAAGAAAAAGAATACAGAGTATAATGTCAGCAGTCAGTCAGCCAGCTAATGTTCGCCAACCTGCAAAATTGCAGGTGAGGCAAGATCATATCACTGTTTTTCTCCAAGTCATCAGTTCAAAGACACGACAGAAATACTTTAAGGCAGTACGAGCGCTGCAAATCACGTCAACAGACTCAATATCTGGAATCATCTTTAAATTGATCTACCAATACTCCTTTTACAATCATATTCAAGATTTATTCACGATAACATTACCACAAGTTAATTGACTACTGGAAAATACGTAAGCCGAATGTATTCTCTCCCACCTAATTTCAACACTGAGCAATTGCCATGTCCAGGTCTTGGTTTCACACAAAGATAAAAAGCCAGCTACTTAATTATGAGACTAGCAATCTTATCAGGTTTTGGTGTCATACACACAAAAAAGGGGAATCATAACTACATGAGTAATATATGGCATGTTTAATATAAAAGGCTAGAAGCTTTACCTTGCAATCGAGAACAGCTTATGAGAAGAAAATTTTATGGGATTACTACACAACAGCTTATAAGGGGTCTCACCGTTCGTGAAAAGATGGGAAATTACTAGTTCATTCCAAGCATCTGGGACTCCAGGAAGGCACCAATGACTGCAATCAAGTATGGTTGAAGGATGACTCCATATACCAATATGAGCATCACTTCTGAAGGCCCCCATCAAAGTTACATTCAGGATAGTGGCAGGAACGCTCATGTTCACCACAACACCAGCAAGTATATCACCAAATTCACTTCTATCATCTCCTTTGGCCTCAGCTGTAGGAAATTCCGTCACTTCACATAACTTTTGATTTGAGCCACTGTGAATATGCAAAACGAAAAAAATATAAATGATTGCAGTGTTCCACAAATGGTTTACACTTCTTCAAACAACATCAGTAGGAGTCTTACATGATGTCACTAGGTGCCCTTACAATGCAATACAATGAAAACATTACACTAGAAAAGCTATGGTATACTCCCTCCATCCAAAAATGTTAGATCTATTACTTTTTGCATCAAGACCAAGCAAAAAATTTAATAGTACTATTATTACATGCATGAAACCAAATGGCTATATTAAATTTCTCATATATTCATTCTAATGTATTAAATAGTACTACTATTTCATGCATGAAACCATATGGCTAGTACTATAAACGATGCTCATGTCATGGGCTGGAGAGCCTGGCCCGCCTGTGAACAGTACCGCGTGGTACTGTTCATGTGAACAGTATTGCCGGTACTGTAGCAGTTAGGTTAAATTCTATTTAGATTAATTAGTTAAGATTCCAGATTATATAAGAGTCTATTTCGGTTAGGATTAAGTTGTAGATTAGATCAGCCATGTGTCTATATAAATAGGGTTGATGCACTAGAGTTCTAGTCGAGTAGTTCTGTCAAGGGCGTCGAACCCTTGGCTTGCCGGACCTTGACTACGTAACTCGTAGCCACGCTCCGTTGTCTTCTCCGGTGAGGTAACCCTCTACCGCAGGCTTGAGAGAGAGGGAGATTGGAAATATAATTCTTGCTTGATTCAAAAGACAGAACTGCAGGGATATAAATAGTCCAAGGCCGTTAACTAACCTATCCTATATTCAAGGAATCAAAACTGAACTAATCTCTTATCTAACAAAATCCAAACTGCTAAAACTAATCTCTTAACTAAAAACCAATCTCAACCACCCCTGGTGGCCTCATCCGGTGCGCCCCCTGTGCGCTCTATGGCGCGGCGCACGTCACGGCGGCGCCTGTATGGCACCCCCACATGACAAGTTCAGTTTGGCTATTTCCTTCTTGTATCTCTACCTCTTCGCTGTGTCGCCGCAACAGCGCCGCCATGACGGAGAGGTCCAGGCCCTCGACCAACTATCTATTTCAGTATAATCTATGAATATTAGTTACTACCAATTCTACAAAAACCCCAACCGGTGACAACATGGTATCAGAGCTCTCGGGTTCTTCCACTGCGATGAATTCCCAATCTGGCATCGGTTCGGGGAGCACCGTCGATGACATGTTAAAGGCTATTATGCAGTGCCTAGATACCATCAAAGAGAAGTTGCAACCACTCCAAGTGAAAGTCGTAGAATTGGAAGCAATGGTGACGGAGCGGGCAGACACGATTGAAGAGAAGCTGCAGCCGACCCAGCCTTGGAGGAGAGGGTAGCCACGTTGGAGGTGCTCGTCCAGAATCTTGGCCACTTGGCCAGCAACATCCCCATGCTACCGATGATCACATGCATCCACCTCCGTGCTACTAGGGAGGGAGGCGGCCAGGGCCGCTCCAGTGGCGGCGTGGGCGGCCTCGACAGGGCCAGGTCAGGCGACGATGCCTTGGTCGGCGACGTCAATAGTGTTGTAGAGGCCAATGCTACTGCTGATGATTGGGGGATCGATGTGGGATGCCTTGGCGGCACCAACAGTCCAGCTCGAGGACGAGCTGGTTTTCAAGGGGAGGGAAGAGATGTCATGGCCTTAGATCATGGGCCGGAGGGCCTGGCCCGCCTATAAATAGTACCATCAGTACTGTAGCAGTTAGGTTTTTTGTTTAGATTAATTAGTTAAGAGTACAGATTAGATAAGTGTCTATTTCGATTAGGATTAAGTTGTAGATTAGATCAGCCATGTGTCTAAATAAACAGAGTTGATGCACTAGAGTTCTAGTCGAGTAGTTCAGTTTGGCTATTGCCTTCTTGTATTCCTAGTTTCCTACCTCTTCACCACGTCGCCGCAACGGCATCGCCATGGTTATCACGGCGCCCCGGCGAAACCAGTCGCCAGGGGACCGACTGGACGCCTAGGCGCCTAGGCGGGTGCCTAGGCGTCGCCTAGGCGACCAATCGGCAAACAAAGGTGTTGCCTGTTGTTGCTGCTGCCTGCTGTTGCCTACTGCGGCGAGGGAGCAGGGGAGGGGGAGAGGATGAGAAAGGAAGAGAGGAGAGAGGCGTCGTGGGGACGGGTAGCAGAGGCGGCGACGACGCAAGGGGAAGGGGTAACAGGGGCGGTGGCACGGCGCACAGGAAGGGGTAGCAGAGGCGGCGACGCAAGGGGAAGGGTAGCAGAGGCGGCGGCACGACGCACGGGGAGGGGAAGCAGAGGTGGCGACGCAAGGGGAAGGGTAGCAGAGGTGGTGGCGTGGCGCACGGAGAGGGGAAGTAGAGGCGGCAACGCAAGGGGAAGGGTAGCAGAGGCGGCGGCGCGGTGCACGGGGAGGGGTAGCAGAGGCAGCGGCCGGCGGCGCAAGGGGCGACCGAACCTTGCCCTAGTCATCCGCCCAGAGACGCCTGGGCGACCGCCTAGTCACCATGGGCGACGCCTTGAACGTCCAGGCGGGCGCCTAACTCCACCAGGCGAGGCGAGCCGGCATGGCGCTCGGCGGGGACCGTTTGGACGCCTAGTCGGCGCCTAGGCGACACCGTGACAACCATGGGCGGCGCCGCAACGGCGCCGCCGTGACGGAGAGGACCAACTACCTCTTTTAAATACAGTTTGAGACGATTAGTCCCTACCAACCGGTGTGTTATCCCGACCGGTGACATCTCATTTAATACTTGAGTCTAAGTAAACTACAAATAAGACTGAGATTTTTGAAGAAAAAAAAATAATGTAATAGTTCTAAGATTTTTGGATGGAGGGAGTATGTGAGAAAACAAACCTCCAATGAGATGGCTCATATGTACGGAAGAAGACATGCGTTCGTTTTAAATCCACCTTTTTCTTCACCCATGAAGCCCATGTTTCAAGTGCCATTTGGAAAGCAGAATTAATGGATGTTCCCAGTTTAAGCACACTTCCGGCCTCAAAATAGCAGCCCCTGTTGAAAAGACAAAGCAAGAATTTCCCATTAATTGATAATTATAACAAGGAAATGAGAACTTAGTAGTCTGGGCATAAATGGTACCATTTTCATTAATAAAAATCCATATTAGTTGAAACACTTATATCATTATATGGAATAGAGTCCATAGAATGTAAACAGAACCCATGAGGCAAAATATTTAAATGATTATTGATGCAATATTATAACACAAAAAATTCAAGATCAGGTAATGGATTGTAATTCCATGGGAAATTACAGTTTTTTTATGCAGTGATCATACAAACATGAAAATAAGGCATCCTACCATTTCTGGATACAACTATACGAGGCACCAGCTTGAATAAGAATACACATAATCGAAATATACTTTTATGGTAGATAGTCCTTACTCCTTATTGCCTAAGTACCACTTAGGTGAAGCCCACAATACACCAATAGCAGCTATTGGGTATGTTGTGACTTTTGACAGGAGAACCAAACACCATGTGGTGCTTGAGTTGCTATGACCTCAAGAAACAAATTGAAAAATGTTACATCACTAACATTGCAAGGAAACTCCCAACATTTGTTTTTGCCAATTTGTTATTTTTAGCATTATTGCTAGTTCGCTAAGATCACTCTACATCATAGTTCTTGAACTTTAAGAGGATAAATTGCATGAAACTCTTAAAAAAACGACACCATCTAGCATCCCTTAGATCTAAGGAGTTGCTTTAGAAGTCACAAGATACTAAATGGCAGATATCATTGGTAGGGATACTATGCTGCTTGTTTGCCTAACCATTGACACTGGCATATCCGCATATCCAGAACATCTATTCCATAGGATTTTGAGGAAAAACAAATGTACTGGAGCAACATATATTAGGTTTATAACTTAGCAACTTAATGTTAGTCAATACGACAACAACCGCCTAAGAACAAATGGGTGATGGAGAGTACAATAAGAAAACTCACATGTCAAATAATTTGCTGGGAGTCCACCAATGCCCTGAGTTAAAAATAAGCACATCAGCGTTCTCCCATTTCCGGCTGATATTATCCATCTTATCAAGCTTGAGAATAGATCTGACCCTTTTAGGTCCATGGCGAGGAGCGGGGTTCTGTTGTACAAGGAACACCGACCGGAAGAACTCTACATTCAGGTTGAATGACGCAAACCTCACTCCTAAAAAACGGATTGTCTTTGAGATTTGATTGCCATTAACCTCATAAACCGTCTTAGGGTCTTCCACCCCTGCCATAAGCATGCAAATGAAGGACTCCCACTGTGTTCGGCTCATGGAATCCCCCACAAACACAACCCTCTTCCCCCTCAGACGTTCCAACACATCCCGGGAACTGAACCGTGGCACGTCACATCCCCTTGGCTTCCATCGCCATTTCAGGTAGCCGGTGTCCTTCCTCCCATTTGCAAGGCAATTGAACCCCCTCTCCGCAAACGGGCACTCGGAGCTATTGTACAAGGGGTACCTCCCATCCGGCACCCAGCTTCCGTCGAACACGTCGCAGGACTCTAGGTTCTCCCTGGCGAACTCGGTGACCACACGGCCGCGGCCCAGGTATCGGAAGACATACAGATACAACGCGCAGGAGAGCACGAGCGCGACGGAGGAAAGGAAGAAGGTCAAGGCGACGCACTCGAACGAAGGCCCCGATGGCGCCCACCACTTGCGGTGCGCGGCTGCCGCCGACACCCGCGGGCTCCCGACGCCGCCCCTCGGTGTGAGCCGCGCCGAAGTGCTCCTGCTAAAGCTCCCGGTCACCATCTCGCCGCCGCCCGCGCTCGTCCTCCCATTACACAACCCTCCTGCTGCCAAATCCGTTCAAACAAATCCACCGAGTGGCTTCGTACCAATCCGGGAGGCTCCGGAGAATATATCAAATGTTTCCCGTGCCGCGTTTGAATTCCTCCGGCAAATTGGCCGGATCGAGCCGTGGGGCTCCTAACCCGTGCGCAACCCTCCAGATCACAGCGCACCAAATCGATTGTCAGATTCCGGTGGCAACAGAGGGACGGCCTCCCGCGACAACCGTGGCAAGCGCGAGGGCGGATCAGGGTAACTCACCAGATTCCAGCCACCCTCCTTCTCCGGTGACCACCGGAGTGGCCGCGCGAAACCCTAATCCGGATCAGACACATATATAGTCGCGGGCATGTCGCCGCGACCTGCAACCGGGGGATTCGTCAGCGCTGGCGCTGCGCGGCGCGGCGCGAGGCGAGGCGAGAAGGCCAAGTCCGAGTAGAGGACGAACGAGAGAGGGAGGGAGACGGCAGAGGAGGCGGTGGTTGAGGCGTGGCCGCGTGGGTGATTTTAAATACGGAGTACTAGCTCCAGATACCAAGGATGTCTGAGGCGTATTATTGCTCACTGACAAGTGGGGCCAACGCAACATCGGGCCCACCTGGCATCGTTCTTCCTGGCGTCCGGCTGCTTTGACTTCCGCGGCATCGAGAGGAGGGGCGGCTCCGTGGTTGTGCTGCCGGAGAAGTGATCGTAGAGAATGGTTTCGTTTGATTACCGCCGGCGAACAAACGACCGCCGTACGGTCATACGGAGCCAGGTGACCTGTACTCGGCCATCATCCATCGACATCACAAGGGTTATGGAGCTCTGCCAATTTCTGTCAGTCTCAGCTCGGAGTTTTTAATGTGGCCGAACGTGATTGGGTTTGGGCTTAGCTCTGTCAGAGGTTCTTGTTTTTGGAATACCATTCAAAAGATTAAACCTATCATCCAAATTAATTGTGATTCTAATATTGGGGATGGGTGTAATACCAGATTCTGGGAAGATGTGTGGTTGTGGGATATTGCTTTGAAGAATAGGTTTCACGGTCTGTATAATATCTGCCGGCTCCCTGGGTGTTCGGTTAGCACTATGAGTAGTAATCAGTGGATTTGCCAGTTCAGAAGGTCCCTTTCCCAGAGTGAGCTTGTGGCTTGGGATAATCTTTTTGAGTTGTGTTCCAGCATTACCTTGGTGGATCGTAGAGATGATTTTCACTGAGCTCTGGATAAAAAAGGTTATTCTACTAAATCTTTGTATCAGTGGATGTCGTTTGGGGGTGTTGTTGATGAGCGATTTAATTTGATTTGGAGAATTGCTGTCCCTCTTAAGGTTAAAATTTTTTTGTGGTTGGTGCTGCGAGGTAGAATTCAGGTGGGCGAACAATTGAAGAGAAAAAATTGGAGTGGGGATCCAGCTTGTAAAATTTGTGCTAAAATGGAGACGGTCAATCATTTGATGTTCTGTTGCCCGATTTATCGGGTAATTTGGTGCTTTATTCGAGATGCTTTAGGTTGGCCGACATGTCTGAGTAGTGCTGGGCAGATTCTTGATGCGCTTCGAACCAAGATTAATGTTCATAAGAAATTGGCTCATCTGAGTGTTGTGGCTGCGGGATTGTGGACTGTTTGGCTTACCCGTAATGATGTCGTTTTTAATCACAAGTTACCCAACAACGTTTCTTTTGTCATTTACAAGATGAATAATTTTTTGACGCAGTGGAAGAATCTGGCGAGGGGGCGCCTCAAGGTGGAGGTTTCAGCTTGTGCCGAATTGCTCCATGTACACGCCGGGCAGCTGGCAAGGGCAGGAAGAAGTTGAAGTTCTTGGGGTAGTCCGGATCTCTGCGCTTCTGGTGTTGGTCCAAGGGTACTTTGGCTACAGACTTGGTTGTGTAGTCTCTTTGTTGATGTGGTGTTTCTTTTTGAGGGGGTTGGTTCGGTGTCTAAATGCTTGTTGGGGTTCTAGGTTTGGACTTGCTTGTTTATGTGGGGGCTGGATGTGGTGCTATGTCGTCAATACTTTTGTGACAATTTCTGCTTTCTAATAAAGCAGGACATGTCCGTTTACGGATATGTCTATTTCAAAAAAAAATGTGGCCGAACAGTGGAGTTGAGCAGAATCCAAGATGGGCTCCGGTGCAGGGCTTGATTAGAGAACTCAGGTCGTTCGAACAATCGCATGGGCCTAAACAGCCAAACCAATCCACGAAATCATTTCGCGGGAGTAGCACGGTCCATTCAAAAGAGGCTTAGAGTATCGGAGGCGATAGGGGGAAATTGATTATAGTACTAAAGTTTTTTTTTTGAACCATAGAGGCCCGAAGCCCTCTCCCATTTTCATTAAAGAAATGAACGGTACCAGGAAATTAGCAAGACAAACGTTTCAACATCTCTAACAGTCCGCTAATAACTACTAGACACTACCATCCACGACAAATTCAAGAAACTTATTAAAAAAGGACGGAAGATAGCAGCAGCAGGCCGCAGTGTTTTAAGCCAACCAAGTATCGGCCACTGATTACAGATCAACATTCAAAAGACACACACATCAGATACTGGCAAAGCAGTCAGAATGTCAAGAGATTTCTAGCCAAACTCCATCCACTTCTCTTTGAAAAGACTTCATTTGCCAGATGGCCTAGTAACCGCACCCCCTCCTCTAGTTTTCTTCCCTTTTTCCTCCGATCTCTCTAAAATAGACCATGATGTTATCCAGTAACATATTATATTAATGATAGCTAGAGGATCATCAGGAAAGATCCCATCAAAACAAGCTTTATTTCTACATTTCCAGATACTCCAGAATATTGCAGCCAAGCCCACTCCAGACAGGAGTCTATAATCCTTTCCCTGCTTAGAGAACCAAGTTTGCCAAACATGTTCAAAACTCACAAAGGGGCCAATATCAAAACATATTTTAACCATCCGCCAGACGAATTTTGCAACAGCACATTCAAAAAACAGATGTACCACTGATTCTCCCAAACCGCACAAAGGACAAAATGACTGACCACCTTTCCAGCCTCTTTTAAGCAAATTATCTCTTGTTAAAATCTTATTTTTCCAAGCCAACCATAAGAAAATCTTTACTTTTAGAGGAACCTTTAGATCCCAGATCACATTTCTCATTTTCGGAATGTCACAAGCAATTAAAGCATTGTAAAAAGACTTCACACTAAATAAACCCTTCTTAGATAAGGACCACCAAAGTGAATCCATTTCATCCTTAAGTATCACTTGGCTACAAAGTTCTCTCAATTTAATCCAAGATTGAAACTTATTCCCAACCAGTTCTCTTCTAAATTTTAGGCTGGAGCAATTACTGTCAAGCACCTCTGCAACAGTTACCTCTTTTGATAAGGTGATGTTAAACAGGTCTGGGAATTGAACAGCAATACTATTTGCACCAAGCCACCAATCCTCCCAGAACAAAGTATTTCTACCATTTTCCACAATTTTTTTGCAAAACCGCATATACAAGGGTTTGATATGTATGAGAGCAGCCCAGAACTGAGAGTCCCCCTGTCTAAGCTTAACACAAGTCAGGGGCTTCTTTCTCACATACTTCTCCATCAAAATATCCTGCCAAATACCTTTATCAGTCTCCAATTTCCACAACCACTTGCCCAACATGGCAGTATTCATTTTATCAAGATCCAGAACACCAAGACCACCAAATTCTTTTGGTCTACAAATCACAGACCATCTAACCAAGTGATACTTTCTGGTACCCTGATCTTCTTGCCACAGTAATCTGGATCTAAAAAGATCCAACCTTCTCCTTACCCCTTTAGGTAAAGGATAGAAGGAAAGAAAATACAAGGGTATACTACTCAGGCAGGAATTAAGTAAGATCAGTCTTCCCCCAAAGTCCAGAAGTTTATCTTTCCAACAACCCAACTTGTTTTCAATTTTATTCTCACAGCTTTTCCAATCACTATTTAAGATCTTTGTTTTATTTATAGGCAAGCCCAAATACTTGATGGGTAAATTCCCCATTTTACAGGTAAGAATTTGACAAAATGTTTGTTTCCTATCATCCTCCATTCCTACACAATAAACTTCACTTTTGTGAAAATTAATTTTTAAACCAGACATCTGTTAAAGACACACAATACAAATTTCAAATTTTTTGCATTGGTAAAATCATCTTCCAGCAGGAAGATGGTATCATCAGCATATTGTAGTATAGCTATGCCTTCAGGAAGCAAATCACTCCCTAGCCCTTTTATCAAGTTATTTTGTACAGCTTTCTTCAATAAAAAGGAAAGAGCATCAGCAGCTATGTCAAACAGTAGGGGGGAGAGAGGGTCACCCTGTCTCAACCCCCTCTGTGTTTTAAAATAAGAGCCTATTTGGTCATTCACTTTCACATTCACTCTTCCACCCATCATCACCCTCATGATCCAATCCACCCACTTATGGGGGAGGTTCATGAGTTCCAACATTTGAAAAACAAACGTCCACTTGATTTTATCATAAGCTTTTTCAAAATCAACCTTAAACAGGATACCAGGTTTCTTTTGTTTATGCAAAGAGTTCAAAATCTCATGCACCACTACAACTCCATCCATTATATATCTATTTTTAATAAAGGCAGTTTGATTCTTGGCAATTACATAGCTAGCACATTTTTCCAAACGGTGCATCAATACTTTGGTCAAAATTTTGAAACTGACATTGAGTAAGCAGATAGGTCTAAAGTCCTTCACTCTATCAGCATTATTACATTTTGGAACAAGAGTAACCATCCCATAGTTTAGTCTATCAATGTCATCTCTACCATCATGAAAATCCCTGAAAATATCCATCAGATCCATTTTTATTACCTCCTAGAAAGATTTGTAAAATTCAATAGGGAAACCATCAGGTCCAGGAGATTTATTATTCTCCATTCCAAAAACCACCTTCTTAACCTCTTCTTCAGAGAAGGGTTTCAGAAGCTTCTCTTTGTCTTCATCTTTAACTTTAACCACATCCCCACTAACAATTTTAATCCCCACTCTATCTGAATCCCCAAAAAGTATTTTATAGAAATCAGTCACATGGTCCAGCATCTCTTTGGGATTGGCAATGATCTTGTCCTCATCTTTTAAACAATGTATATAATTTTTCCTCTTCCTGCCATTGGCTTTGGCATGGAAGTATTTGGTGTTTCCATTGCCTTCCAATAAGTCTCTCTCTTTACTTCTTTGTACCCATTTCAAATGTTCCTCTTTCATCAAGTTTTGCAATTTAAGTTCTAAGGTTCTCTTTTCACTGCTCAGGGCCCAATCCATGCCCACAGATTCACTTTTTTATCTAAAGTGTCAATATCATCCAAAATATCTTTCTTAATATGTTTATAAAAACCCTCCCAATTAATATTCCATCCTTTCAGTTTTTTCTTGAGAGCAACCAGTTTAGCTTGCCACTTATCCATAGTAGATCCTCTAAATCTAGAATCATTCCATATAGAAGAAACTACTTCCCCAATATCAGGTCTCAGCAGCCAACTGGATTCAAATCTAAAAAACACACTCTTAGACACAATTTTTCCACATTCTAGCAATAAAGGGGCATGATCAGACAGTACCCTTTCAAGAGAAGAAACTTTGGCTAGTGGATACATCAATTCCCAATCAACAGTCATTAAAAATCTATCTAATTTTTCAAAAGTAGGATCAATATGGTCATTGGACCAAGTAAAATTTCTTCCACACAGATCAAGTTCCCTCAAGTTATGTTGTTCAATAATGGCATTGAAAAGAAAGCTCCATTTGTTATATCCACCAGGTTTATTCTTTTCCTTCTCTTTTCTTAAAATGTTGAAGTCTCCACCATACAGAGATGGACCATGACAAGATTTACAGCTGAGAAAACTCAATCAAGAATTTGTCTTTACCAGAATATTGGGCAGCTCCATAAATAAGCACTAAATTCCAAGCTTTTTTATCTATTCTGTTTTCAACCTTCATTTTAATGAAATAATCCCCTCTGTTAGAATCCAACACCTCAAAACAGTCCAAGTTAACTCCTAGTAACAAACCACCAGACCTTCCAAGGGGAGCAATCCACTGCCAACAGAAGTTTATGCCCCCACTTAGAGTTTGGAGTGTGCTGGGGAAAAATCCCCTTTCTTAGTCTCAATGATTCCCAAAAAATCCAGGCCCAAATTTTTTGTAACATCTAATAGATGTTTAGTTTTCTCAACACCTCCCATACCTCTAATGTTCCAAAACAGCCCTTTCATTTAAAACCCACCTTTTTTTGTTTTAGCCTTCCTATCCAGATGTTTCCTTGGATTGATCTTAGTCATACTAAGATTTCCACCCCTCCTTTTCTTATTCTTTAATGCACTGTTTTGTGCTTCATCACTTTGTGGCAAAATTAGAGTATGAATGTCTTCATCAGAACATTCTTTAGCAGAGTCAATCTCTTCATAAAAATCTCTAATATCAGTATCACCACCCTCTTCAATATTATCAGTTTCCATTTTTTCAGCTTGTTTATTCTGCTCAGAAAGGAACAAAGCAATTCTAGCCTGTTCTAGACTTTTAATTAACTCAATGTTTTGGTCAATTTGTTCAATAGAACAACCCAAAGATACCCCCAACACATTAGCCATATTAAGTAAAGAGATGTTGTCATCATCAACGAAGGAAGGTATAGGGTTACCTTTATCAACAAAAGCATTTTGTGCTTCCTTCCTAGAAGTAGCCAACTCTAGGACTGATTTGTCCTCCTTTAACTTCAAACGATCACATCTCCTTCTCTCTTCATCATCTTTATCTTTGTCTTTATCAAATATCAATATTCCCACCCTAGCCGCAAAGTCAACCGATTCCTGAGAATCCACATAGTCATCACTATTTGTTATGTGTAATTTCCCACCATCACCCTCAGAGAACTGTTCAGGATTATCCTCAACACCATCTTGAGAACTACCTATCTCCTTCCTTTCACTAGTGAGAGAATCATTGCAAAGCATAAGCTCATCATCAGGCATAGGGGAAACAACAGTTGTCAAGCAAGCTATCTCCTCCATTTGAAGTTTATCAGCCAAATCCCCATTTGTTAACCCCTCAATAGGTGCGTCTATAGTTTTATCCTGTTCTCCTTCCTCAGCAGCTGAAATATTTCGGATGCCACCTGAAGATTCCATCAACTGTACATCTTTGGGACCATTGCCTTTTCCAATGTTCCTTTTCTTAGTAGGGTAGTCAACATCTCTCCCCATGCTAGTGTCACCCCCATCATCCAAAGATCTCTTACTCTTATCTTTGTTTTGAACCCATCCAACTTTAATCACTTCATCTAAAGTATAAGTAACTTCATACATCAGAAGTTTTGGACTAGTCAGCATGAGAGTAAGAGGTAGTACAAAGGTATTCATCATCCCCACTTTTATCCTAATGATATCTTTGGATCTAGCAGTCTCCATGTCCACTTCCAAGACCACACCCAGGTTTGAGCCAACTTCACACAAGGAGAAAAAATTCTTCATGGAATCTGGCAGACCACTCACCAAAACCCAGACTTCATGTAGTCTTTCAAAAGCCATAGCTTCCTGAGTCCAAGCCCTGACTTTAACTCTAACATTAGTGCCTTTTAAGGTGAACTCTTCAAAGTTAGAGATCTCTTCCAGCCTCATTTTATTGGGAAATCTAACTTGAAAGGTTCTATTCCCCATGTCTTTGGCCCTCCAGTGCCAGTTCCATTTAAATTGACTAGTAAAGCCTTCCTCCATCTGTTTTTCAGATAAAACCTTCCCTTCTTCCACAGACACAAGCGCCAAGGGGTTCACATGTTCTTTGCTAGATAAGTCCTTAACATTTTAAATCAAGATGCACCCCAAGCTGTTCTCACCACAACCAACAAACTTGGAAACAGGTTTAAGCTGTTTCTCCAAGAAACAGTCTGAAGTCCTATGGGAATGTTTGCCACAAATTTGACAATACAGCGCAACTTTACAATCATTTGGGATATGACCATTACCCTTGCATCTAGCATAGAATAAATTTTCTGGCCTAACAGATCTATCCCTAGTATCGCCAGTAGCACATACATCAACAGAGGAATCAGATTGTACCTTCTGTTTGATTTCCCCTGCATCTATCACAACATTTGCAGCCTTATCCCAATTCGAAGTTGAAGCAGATCCAAAAGCATTCTTATCCACCATTGAACCACCCTCAATCAGTCCTTCCATTGCTACCTTCGAAGCCGATTCATCCGCCACCATCTTTGTCGCGCCCCGATTTAATAAATCAGGACTTTATTGAGATTCCACTGAAAATCAATAAAACAAGACGTTCATCAAGCGACCACGTACAATACGGGCAATCATTCACGGTTCGTAGACCGCATTAATACAAAAGTGTATAAAGATGAAGAGAAACTAATAAAATAAGGGTCCTAGATGAACGCCTCCTTCCAGTCTCGCCTTGACTGGGTCGCTACTCCAGACCTTCATCCTCCTCATAGTAGACGGGCTCTGATGTTGTAAGTCAACGGGGTGAGTACAGATGTACTCAGCAAGCCACCGAATGCAAATATAATGCAAGGTAATAACAAGGGAGATAGTGGCTAATTTAGCGGAAGCAGCATAATTGTAAAGCTTTAAATGTGAGCAAATTAATTAGTACAGAAAAGTAAACATGTGTGTGTGCATCATCTTCTTCTAACTCGAGGGGTACAGTCAGCCCCACCTCGCTCAACAGTCCTTAAGTGTCATGAATAACTTGAACCATCAAACAATTGAAAACTAACTGCGAGTAGTCACACAACCCGCCCTTGACCGTGGGCTCGGCTTTTCGAAAAGATTGATTTTACTCTGATCAGAGATGTACCACTGTACCCACAAGGCACGCACTCATCACCTACACCGAAGTGTAACGAGATGACCCATCACACGGGAACTCGTGCCAAAACCTTCCATATAGTCCTCCCCAACTCAATAGCACCCTCTTGTGGGTTTCATATGGTGTCCCGACGCATCGGAGCCCCACCATACCCCCCCTTGAGCCTCGTCGGTACAAGTCGCCCGCAGGCTAGCCCCTTGCCCCCTCCTCTATGGTGCATCAAGCCGGGGTATTCCATACTTCCAGTTAGGACTTACCCATTAGACTTGTGGTTGGTACGGAAGTGCTTTGCAACAGATCCCGCAGACCGGTCCTTATAGTGCCCCGGGTGCGACAAACCAGTGCCCGAGCTTGCACCCGGAACCCACCATACTTATAACCTAGCCAACTCCAACAGAGTCCAGAGACGAGAATAACAGGGAAATTCATATACAGAATCCAGCTATCTACGACTCGTTCTTTTTATCCTATAGCAGTTGTGCCGGTACATTGGGCACTAGCTAATATTTTTATAGTAGAGTGACAAGGAGTTGAGGCTCAATAAGCATGGCTTGGGTTTGCACACAAGGACGGGGATCTAATAAATATAAGTGTAAGGCTTGAATATTTGACTAATGCAATATTAACCTATGGGTTATAGCGATAATTTATTGAAACGTGGGCTCAATTATGATCAACTGTTTCCACAGAGATGGTCGATGACTTGCCTTGATCAGCAAATGGGGATGGAGGAACCTCGGGGTAGAACTCCTGCTCCTCGACGAACTCGTAGTCTTCTCGATACGGAAAAATAAACAATACATCACATTTAATAAAACATCACCAAACATAATCATACATATTTGTGGGTGTGTTTATGTGAAGTAACATTTTAATCTTATGTAATTTTGTATAAAACAGTAAAGTTTACCTTTTTGGAATTTTTCCTAATTTATTTTCTATCTTATTAATCTTAACCCTAAGGGGTTTTTATTCATTTATTTATTAAGAATATTTTGGGTAACAGTAACATACTGTTTTTATTGCATTAATGTGTAGAGAATATTATTCTGGATTTAACAAAATTTGAATGGTGAAATTTGGAGTTAAAATGAGCAAGATATGAATTTTCAAAGTTTAAATCAATTTTCTGGATTTTATTTAAACTAAAAACGGTCCCTGGTCCACGGTGAACCAGGTTCACCGTGAACCCGTGACTATGCGCGTGGACCGGCCGATCCAGAGCCGTAGGATCCAGATCCGGCGGCTGAGCGCGAGGCGGGAGGGTTTTAATGAAATCGGACGGCTGTGATTAAATCGTAGCGAATGGGTACGCGTGGACGTCTGAGATCGATCGGGGGTTTAAGTGGCGATCGACGGCCGAGAGACCTCGATACCCCTTTGACCAGATCCGAGGGCCCAGATTAAATCCCGGAGGGATTTAATCCTAGCCCTTCGATCGTGATCGAACGGCCGAGGCGTGATCCGGCACGGCACGGCGTAAGGGGGCGTGTACCCCCTTCGTCTCCGGCGACGGTGGCCTCTGGCGTGGTGGCGACGGCGGCGGCGAGGACCTAAGGGCCTAGCTACGGCCAAAAATGGAACGCGGAGGAAAAGGGGATCACGATGATACCTTCAGCGGCGACGATGGGTGACGGACGGCGACGGCGGCGAGGGTAGACGGCGAAGAGCGTACGGGTGCTCGACGGCGACGGCGGTCCGGCGGTGTCCACGGCCAACGGAGGGGTGGCCGAGGACGGGGAGTCGTCGACGGTCCCTCTGGTGGCGGTGGCTAGGGCGGGGGAGGCCGGGATCGACGGCGAGCGGCGGCCGGAGTTGAAACCGAACTAAAGCTCAAAAGAAGGGCGACAGCGCTCTGCTTTCGCTCGAGAATGGCTTTGCTGGTGTGGGGTGAGTGCGGTGAGGGGAGGGGCTTAAATAGGGGTCACCGGCGGCGAGGATGGAAGGTTAAACCGGGGAAACCCGAAGGTTTATTTCCTAACTCCGGCGAGGTTCCCATATCCTCGGATTTACTTCCCTAATCATGAAACCGCGTGGGCTATGGATGGAATGGGGTCGGTAACGCTCGGGAAGGTGATCGGAGGGTGATCCGAGGTGATCCGGTGGCCGGCGGCGAGGAAACAGAAGGGGATCGCCGGGGAAGGAAAGGGGAGCGATCCCCTTCCATCGGAGACGAAGGTCCTGACAGGTGGCCCCCACCTGTCAGCGACCGAACCAGAAAAGGAAGGGCCGACAGGCGGGCCACTACTGCCAGAGAGAGGGAGACGGAGGCGAGAGGCTGCCATGTGGGGCCGAAGCGAGGCGCGGGCGGGAGGAGAGAGGGGAGGCGAGCGCCGACAGGTTGGCCCCACCTGTCAGTGGCTCAAGTCTTGGGCTGGGCTGGGCTCGGCCACTTTGAAGGTTGCGGCCCGTTTAGGATTTAAAATTGATTTCTGATTTTAAATAATTCCAGTAATTCGAATATTTGATTAGGGGTTGAATCACTGTTGATAAAAATTTGTAAAAATTCCTAAAATTATATCTTGGTCTCTAGTTCATCTCATAATATTTTCTTTTTATTTTAATCCTTTTTGATTTCTGGGGTGTTACAATCCTATCCCCCTTACAAAGAATCTCGTCCTCGAGATTCGGATCAATCCTCGAATAGCTCAGGATGCTGTGCCTTGAGTTCATCTTCTTTTTCCCATGTAGCTTCCTCTACCGGATGATTGCTCCACTGCACTTTGCAGAAGCGGATGACTCGACTCCTGGTGGTTCTTTCTTTGACTTCCAATATCTTGACCGGCTTTTCCACATAAGTCAAATCCTCTTGGACATCCAACTGCTGAAGATCCACTTGCTCTGTGGGTACGCGGAGACACTTCTTGAGTTGAGATACGTGGAACACATCATGCACTCCAGTCAATGAGGGTGGTAGTTCCAACTAATAAGCTACTTCGCCTTGGCGTCGGATAATGGGGAATGGTCCAACATATCGAGGGGCCAACTTTCCTCTCATGTTAAACCGTTGAGTACCACAGAGAGGCGTAACTCGTAGGTAGACATGATCTCCTTCTTCAAAGGCTAGGTCTCGGCGACGATTGTCTGCGTAGCTCTTCTGTCGTGATTGGGCTGTCTTGAGTCGATCTCTGATGATCCGTACTTTCTCTTCAGCTTCACGAAGAATGTCTGTTCCGAATACTTGGGATTCACCGGTTTGGTCCCAAAGTAGTGGCGTTCTACACTTACGTCCATATAGGGCTTCAAAAGGAGACATCTGGAGACTGGCTTGATAGCTGTTGTTGTATGAAAATTCAGCGTACGGCAAGCTCTTATCCCAAGTGGCTCCAAAATCCAAAACACATGCTCGAAGCATATCCTCCAGTATCTGATTTACCCTTTCTGTTTGCCCATCTGTCTGAGGATGGTAGGCGGTACTGAAATTCAATCTCGTGCCCATCTCCTCTTGAAGGTTCTTCCAGAAACGAGAGGTAAACTGACTTCCTCGGTCAGACACTATCTTCTTAGGCACTCCATGTAGACATACGATGCGGGCCATGTATAGTTTTGCAAGCTTAGGGCCACTAAAGGTCGTCTTGACGGCTATGAAATGAGCTACTTTCGTAAGCCGATCAATGATCACCCAAATAGAATCATACCCAAGTTGGGTCTTTGGTAATCCGGTGATGAAATCCATACCGATCTCTTCCCACTTCCATTCAGGCACTTTAAGTGGCTGTAACAATCCTGCAGGCCTCTGGTGTTCAGCCTTTACCCTTCTGCAGGTGTCACACTCGGCGACAAACTGGGCAATCTCTCTTTTCATGCTAACCCACCAATAACGTTCCTTCAGATCTTGGTACATCTTGGTACTGCCAGGATGAATGGAGTACAACGTCTCATGGGCTTCTCTTAGGATAAGGGTCTTTATCTCAGGTTTATCTGGTACACATATCCGGGTTCCAAACCATATGGTGCCATTCTCGTCCTCTGAAAATCCGGGGGCTTTTCCTTGTCTCATGTTCTTCCTAATGGCAGCTATATCCGGGTCCTCCAACTGAGCTTCACGGATCTGCTCAAATAAAATAGGCCGGGTTTCCAAAGTGGCTAGATATGCTCCGGTGGTTAATCCAAGATTCAACTTTTCCATCTCCCTACATAACAAGGGTGCGTGTTCTTGAATCATCATGGCTGTGCAATATCCCTTGCGACTTAAGGCATCAGCTACCACATTTGCTTTTCCGGGGTGGTAGTGAATACCTAAGTCATAGTCCTTAATTAGTTCCAACCATCGTCTTTGCCTCAAGTTCAGGTCTGGCTGTGTGAAGATATACTTCAAGCTCTTGTGATCCGTAAAGATCTCACAGCGATTACCAACCAAATAGTGCCTCCAAATCTTAAGGGCGTGCACTACGGCGGCTAATTCCAAATCATGGGTCGGATAATTCAACTCATGAGGTCTCAACTGACGGGAGGCATAAGAGATAACTTTTCCATCTTGCATAAGAACACATCCCAATCCTTGGCGAGATGCGTCGCAATAGACATGGAAGTCTTTGCGGATATCCGGTAGGGTCAGTATAGGTGCAGACACCAAACGGGTCTTGAGGGTGCGGAAACTTTCCTCGCATTCAGAAGTCCATTCAAACTTCTCTCCTTTCTGCAATAACTTGGTCATAGGCTTGGCTATCTTGGAAAAATTCTCAATAAATCTCCGATAATATCCGACCAAACCCAGAAAACTTCGTATCTCAGATACGTTCGTGGGTGGCAACCAATCCGTAACTGCTTCTACGGTGGCAGGGTCCACTGCGATTCCTTGCGCAGAGATGATGTGTCCAAGGAACTTTACTTCTGTCGTCCAAAACTTGCATTTGCTGTACTTGGCATACAATTGGTGTTCCCTTAACTTTCCTAAGGTTAACCGGAGGTGAGTCTCGTGCTCTTTCTGGTCCTTGGAATAAATGAGGATGTCGTCGATGAAGACCACGATGAACTTGTCCAAATACTCCATGAACACTTTATTCATCATATTCATGAAGAATGCAGGGGCGTTGGTCAATCCAAAGGACATAACCGTACACTCATATAATCCATAACGGGTAGTGAAAGCAGTCTTGGGTATGTCCTCCTCTCGGATCCTTAACTGATGATAACCAGAACGCAAGTCGATCTTCGAGAATACTGTAGCTCCTTTTAGCTGGTCGAAGAGATCATCGATCTGAGGTAACGGGTACTTATTCTTGATGGTTACCTCATTCAAGGCGCGATAATCCACACACATACGCTTTGCCTTGTCTTCTTTCTTCTCGACGAAGATGACGGGAGCACCCCATGGCGATGTGCTAGGCCTGATGTAGCCTTTCTTCTCGAGATCCTCCAACTGTTGTTTCATCTCAGCTAACTCATTGGCGGCCATCCGGTATGGTCGCTTATAAATAGGGGT
Source organism: Zizania palustris (assembly GCA_019279435.1). Taxonomy (NCBI): domain Eukaryota; kingdom Viridiplantae; phylum Streptophyta; class Magnoliopsida; order Poales; family Poaceae; genus Zizania; species Zizania palustris. The sequence continues at coordinate 8,481,635 of JAAALK010000282.1, forward strand.
GGTTCCGGGTACCAGGTCAATCCTGAACTCGATGTCCCTCTTGGGTGGCATCCCTGGTAAATCCTCTGGGAATACGTCCGGGTACTCACTGACTACTGGTATCTCCTCCAAGATAATCTGATGTAGTCTTGTTCTTCCGGCCTTCATGCTGGGCATCTAGAATGTGACTATAGTCCCTTCTTCATCAGTCACAGTCACTTTTCTCTGGGCACATTCTATCACACCTTGGTGTTTGTTTAGCCAATCCATCCCTAGGATGAGATCCAAACCTTGGCATTCTATTAGAATGGGGTCAGCCCAAAATATCGTGCCTTGGATTTCTACCCATACCCTTAGACTAAAGGAACAGGCAAGGGTTTGCTTGCCCGGGGTAGCTATTAATACTGGCCTGGGTAGTTCACTTATGTCCAAGGCATTATTTTCCACAAAAGCAGTTGATATAAAGGAGTGGGTAGCTCCGGTGTCAAATAATACCACTGCAAGCGATGAATGAACCATAAACTTACCCATGACAATCTCTGGTGCGGCCTGGGCTTCCTCGGCGGTGACGTGGTTCACCTTGGCGCGGACGGCGGGGTTGGAGGCGACGCCTTGAGCACGCTTGGGATGAGGGCACTGATGGGAGTAGTGTCCCTCCTGGCGGCAGTTGAAACATACTACAGGCTTGCCATGCCTGTCTCTCAAAACTTCCGGCTTCTTGGCCGGGGCAGCTGGGACGGTTGGTGCGGCTGGAGCGGGACGAGGTTGGCTTTCTCCGGCATTAGCGGCTGGTGGCGCCGGACGATACACTGGGCGGGGGTGGTACTGCTGTGCGGGTGGAGGTGGAGCAAAACGGGGTCTCTGGGCCATACCCTGGTTTTGCCTGAAGGCAATCATGCACTTCTTCTTCAGGTCGACCTTGTTTTGCTGGGTCTGCTGCATGATGGCTTTGTTCACCGACTTTTGGAAGTTGGTGAAATCTCCAGAGATGAGTTGTAGGGACAACTCGTCCTTCAGTCCCCTAAGGAACTTGGCCTGTCTGGCCGCATCCGTACGGACCTTCTCAGGTGCGTACCTGGCCAGTCGGTTGAACTCGTGCAAGTATTCTGTTACGGACCTGCTCCCCTGCTGCAGGTCCCTAAACTCCTGTTGCTTCTGAGCTACAATGCCGTCGGGGATGTGAGCGGCACGGAAAGCAGCTGAGAACTCTGCCCAAGTATGGGCGTGGCCCTCGGGCAGAGTCTCGCGGTGATTGTCCCACCACTCAGCGGCGGGACCATGAAGCTGGTGGGTGGCGAAGGCCACCCTCTCCTGCTCAGTGCAGGTCAGGAGGTCGAGCTTCTTCTCGATAGCTCGCAACCAATCCCCAGCCTCCATGGGGTTGGTGGTGCTCGAGAAGGTCGGTGGGCGGACTCGGAGGAACTCCGAGAGCTGCGACGCGGGAGCGGGAGCTGGTGTGGCAGGTCGGGGCAGCTCGGGCTGTTGGTGGAGGCGGAAAAGATGCGCCTGCTGCTCTTGCATCTGCTGTTGCTGCTGCTGCATCTGGTGCAAAAGGGCTGAGACCAGCTGGTTCTGGGTGGCCATCATCTCAGCCAAGGTGGGGTGATTGGCGACCGGGGCTTGCCTTTGCCCGGTGGCTCCCCATTGTGGCAGGTTGCCACTATCTCCTCCGTTCTGAGGAGCGTCTGAACCCTGAGTGTTGGTCATCCTGGAGTTTTCAGAGTATACACATTTATTTTAGTGAACTTCTTTATATTTTATTTCAAAAGGGTACCGTTCTTGCGGTTACATTTATTTGATCCTTCATTCATGCCTTATGTTTTGACATGAATGCTAATACAAGCAAGTAATAATAAAAATAACAATCAATCATAAAACTACGTCTAGGGCAGCTCGGGGGACGGCTCGATCTCGGGCTCGTGGGAGACGGTCGGGGTCGAGGAACTGGACGGTCCGGCGGGTGGTGCGCTGCAGGAGATCCTCTTGGGCCTCACAGTGGGGATCCGAAGGGGTTTCTTCCTGCGAGGCGGAAGAGGTGCGATCTCCTCTATGTCCTTCTTCAATTCTCTGAGCTGCTGACGGAGCTGGGTGTGGACCATGACGCCCTGGCGTAGGAGCTCGTTCTGACGCCTCAACTCCTCTACCTCAAGGGTCAACAGAGGGTTCTGCTCAAGCTGTCGACGGAGCTCGGCATTCTCCCGGGTCAGGTTCTCCGAAGTGTGGCGGTAGAAGTCGATGGTGTCGTGCTGGCTGTCTGCGTCGAGGACGGCCTCTGTGTGGAGGTTGTCCATGGCCTCTAAGAGTCTCATCGTGCGAGTGATGGCGTTGCTGCTCTGCGTGAGGGGGCTGATGTAGATGCTGCGGTGACTCCCGGGTGTGCGCATGGGCATGAAGCGGTAGACAGTGTCGCGGAGGTGGCAGTCGTATACCAGTCGAAGCTCGGCGAGGGACTGAAGAGCGGCTCGCTGGCTAGCCACCACGAATGAAGGTCCTCCAACTCCATGGGTGTAGAAGGGTGGCTGCGTGGAAGAGGGGCGGATCACAACCGTGACCTCGCAGTAGCTCTCGTTCGCATCGGGAAAGATCCCGTGGAACGCAGGCTCATGGGGAAACCCCAAAAAGTCGACGAGCACGCGAAGCTCGCGGATGAATCCGGCCTCGTCACGAAGAGTCCCGCTCATGGTATGAACCGGCATCTACAAAAGAGAGAAAATTTTGTGAAAACCTCGGGAGATGAGAGGATAAGCAGTGTTTGTAAGAAAATATAGTAAGTTTAAATCCTAAGGTCAGGTCTGTTTGGCTTCCTACAGTCAAGTCAGCTCTGATACCATCTTGTCGCGCCCCGATTTAATAAATCAGGACTTTATTGAGATTCCACAGAAAATCAATAAAACAAGACGTTCATCATGCGACCACGTACAATACGGGCAATCATTCACGGTTCGTAGACCGCATTAATACAAAAGTGTATAAAGATGAAGAGAAACTAATAAAATAAGGGTCCTAGATGAACGCCTCCTTCCAGTCTCGCCTTGACTGGGTCGCTACTCCAGACCTTCATCCTCCTCATAGTAGACGGGCTCTGATGTTGTAAGTCAACGGGGTGAGTACAGATGTACTCAGCAAGCCACCGAATGCAAATATAATGCAAGGTAATAACAAGGGAGATAGTGGCTAATTTAGCGGAAGCAGCATAATTGTAAAGCTTTAAATGTGAGCAAATTAATTAGTACAGAAAAGTAAACATGTGTGTGTGCATCATCTTCTTCTAACTCGAGGGGTACAGTCAGCCCCACCTCGTTCAACAGTCCTTAAGTGCCATGAATAACTTGAACCATCAAACAATTGAAAACTAACTGCGAGTAGTCACACAACCCGCCCTTGACCGTGGGCTCGGCTTTTCGAAAAGATTGATTTTACTCTGATCAGAGATGTACCACTGTACCCACAAGGCACGCACTCATCACCTACACCGAAGTGTAACGAGATGACCCATCACACGGGAACTCGTGCCAAAACCTTCCATATAGTCCTCCCCGACTCAATAGCACCCTCTTATGGGTTTCATATGGTGTCCCGACGCATCGGAGCCCCACCATACCCCCCTTGAGCCTCGTCGGTACAAGTCGCCCGCAGGCTAGCCCCTTGCCCCCTTCTCTATGGTGCATCAAGTCGGGGTATTCCATACTTCCAGTTAGGACTTACCCATTAGACTTGTGGTTGGTACGGAAGTGCTTTGCAACAGATCCCGCAGACCGGTCCTTATAGTGCCCCGGGTGCGACAAACCAGTGCCCGAGCTTGCACCCGGAACCCACCATACTTATAACCTAGCCAACTCCAACAGAGTCCAGAGACGAGAATAACAGGGAAATTCATATACAGAATCCAGCTATCTACGACTCGTTCTTTTTATCCTATAGCAGTTGTGCCGGTACATTGGGCACTAGCTAATATTTTTATAGTAGAGTGACAAGGAGTTGAGGCTCAATAAGCATGGCTTGGGTTTGCACACAAGGACGGGGATCTAATAAATATAAGTGTAAGGCTTGAATATTTGACTAATGCAATATTAACCTATGGGTTATAGCGATAATTTATCGAAACGTGGGCTCAATTATGATCAACTGTTTCCACAGAGATGGTCGATGACTTGCCTTGATCAGCAAATGGGGATGGAGGAACCTCGGGGTAGAACTCCTGCTCCTCGACGAACTCGTAGTCTTCTCGATACAGAAAAATAAACAATACATCACATTTAATAAAACATCACCAAACATAATCATACATATTTGTGGGTGTGTTTATGTTAAGTAACATTTTAATCTTCTGTAGTTTTGTATAAAACAGTAAAGTTTACCTTTTTGGAATTTTTCCTAATTTATTTTCTATCTTATTAATCTTAACCCTAAGGGGTTTTTATTCATTTATTTATTAAGAATATTTCGGGTAACAGTAACATACTGTTTTTATTGCATTAATGTGTAGAGAATATTATTCTGGATTTAACAAAATTTGAATGGTGAAATTTGGAGTTAAAATGAGCAAGATATGAATTTTCAAAGTTTAAATCAATTTTCTGGATTTTATTTAAACTAAAAACGGTCCCTGGTCCACGGTGAACCAGGTTCACCGTGAACCCGTGACTATGCGCGTGGACCGGCCGATCCAGAGCCGTAGGATCCAGATCCGGCGGCTGAGCGCGAGGCGGGAGGGTTTTAATGAAATCGGACGGCTGTGATTAAATCGTAGCGAATGGGTACGCGTGGACGTCTGAGATCGATCGGGGGGTTTAAGTGTCGATCGACGGCCGAGAGACCTCGATACCCCTTTGACCAGATCCGAGGGCCCAGATTAAATCCCGGAGGGATTTAATCCTAGCCCTTCGATCGTGATCGAACGGCCGAGGCGTGATCCGGCACGGCACGGCGTAAGGGGGCGTGTACACCCTTCTTCTCCGGCGACGGTGGCCTCTGGCGTGGTGGCGACGGCGGCGGCGAGGACCTAAGGGCCTAGCTACGGCCAAAAATGGAACGCGGAGGAAAAGGGGATCACGATGATACCTTCAGCGGCGACGATGGGTGACGGACGGCGATGGCGGCGAGGGTAGACGGCGAAGAGCGTACGAGTGCTCGAAGGCGACGGCGGTCCGGCGGTGTCCACGGCCAACGGAGGGGTGGCCGAGGACGGGGAGTCGTCGACGGTCCCTCTGGTGGCGGTGGCTAGGGCGGGGGAGGCCGGGATCGACGGCGAGCGGCGGCCGGAGTTGAAACCGAACTAAAGCTCAAAAGAAGGGCGACGGCGCTCTGCTTTCGCTCGAGAATGGCTTTGCTGGTGTGGGGTGAGTGCGGTGAGGGGAGGGTCTTAAATAGGGGTCACCGGCGGCGAGGATGGAAGGTTAAACCGGGGAAACCCGAAGGTTTATTTCCTAACTCCGGCGAGGTTCCCATATCCTCGGATTTACTTCCCTAATCACGAAACCGCGTGGGCTATGGATGGAATGGGGTCGGTAACGCTCGGGGAAGGTAATCGGAGGGTGATCCGAGGCGATCCGGTGGCCGGCGGCGAGGAAACAGAAGGGGATCGCCGGGGAAGGAAAGGGGAGCGATCCCTTCCATCGGAGACGAAGGTCTTGACAGGTGGCCCCCACCTGTCAGCGACCGAACCAGAAAAGGAAGGGCCGACAGGCGTGCCACTACTGCCAGAGAGAGGGAGACGGAGGCGAGAGGCTGCCATGTGGGGCCGAGGCGAGGCGCGGGCGGGAGGAGAGAGGGGAGGCGAGCGCCGACAGGTTGGCCCCACCTGTCAGTGGCTCAAGTCTTGGGCTGGGCTGGGCTCGGCCACTTTGAAGGTTGCGGCTCGTTTAGGATTTAAAATTGATTTCTGATTTTAAATAATTCCAGTAATTCGAATATTTGATTAGGGGTTGAATCACTGTTGATAAAAATTTGTAAAAATTCCTAAAATTATATCTTGGTCTCTAGTTCATCTCATAAAATTTTCAAGTCCAGATTTTAAGTATTTCTCCCTGTTTGGCTTTATTTGGGTTCTTTTGTGCTTTTTCCTTTAATAATAAATTCAGAAATGATTTAAATAATATTTTCTTTTTATTTTAATCCTTTTTGATTTCTGGGGTGTTACAATCTTCCCCGCAGCCATATCGGCTTCCTGAGGTGTAACCAGGCGCGCAGGAGCCCGATTCCCCCTCCTTGGACCTGCCCCTCCTCCCGCTCTCCATGTGTTAACAAGACGGTGAGGGGGGCGAGGGTGCCAGGTACGGTTACCCCAATCCGCCATCCCAACCGAGGACGCAACTTGTGCAAAGCTCCGGGAACCACACGGAGAAACCCTAGTATCCTCTCCTCCAATACCCAGCCGGGGCCAAGTACACCCCCAATCTCCCGAATCTGGCGACCGAAGGTGGCTAAACCTAGCAGCGAGATGAGGAAGGGAGAAATCGGCACCACCGAGAAGGAGTCCGCCGCTAGGGTTAACCAATTGTGGGGGAAGCGCAAAGGATGCCAGTCGGGTCCAGGAAGAAGGCTTCCGAACCCCAGACTCCACGTCGATGGGCCGAAAGGAGACCGAAAGGGAGCCCCCACGCACCATCAAGAACGAGCCACCCACCAGAAGGACCGCAGCCTGACGCAAGAAAGGGAGAAGCCCACCCTGAGGGAAGGCCCAAATACGCGATCCACCGGAGACCGGAGAATCGATCAGAGCGCGGCCACCGCCACAACCGCCCTGCGAGGCCGATGCGGCGAGTCCGGCAGGCCCCCAACGTTGAATGATCGTTGTGTAATATATCTAAAGTTTATCCTTATTACATAAAATATTATGGTCATCTAAATTGATAATATATCTACAAAGTTTTTTTAAAAAAAACTTATAAAAGGACAACATTGCCCTCCTGCACAAACAGGAGTGTCCTGGGCGGCGGGGCTTCAGGAGGCTTTGGCAGTGGCGGCGACGACTTCGAGCGTCAGTGACTTCTTCCAACGAGGTCTTCAGACGGCGGCGATGGCTTTAGGAGAGTAGCGTCGGCGATGTCAAGCTTCAAGCGGGGGCTTCGGCGGCGGTAGGACGGGGTTGACGGCGGCAGTAGCGGGATGACGTCGGGTGGCGAGGCACCCTCACCCATCGGGTGATAGTGACGGGCAGCCGGCGAGGCACCCTCGAGCGGCGGCGACGGCGGTGACCTAATCATAGGGAATCCGGTGGGGAATCCAAGAGATTTTTGGAAATGAAAGGAGTATGGTAAAGGCAAATAAGTAATTTGATGTAGAAAGATGACTTTGTATAAACATTTGTTGCAAAAGAACTTCTATAGAACATATTATACAATTTTAATGAATTTTGAATTCGTATTATACAACTTTGTTCAAATTTAAATATGTAATTAATTTTCCCAATTTCGTCCTAGCATGGAGTATATCTAGCACTCGCAGGTGTCGTGGGGTGGATGCGAACGACCGTGCTCCAGAATGTCGTGCGGGATCGGCCATGCCCAGGGATAAGAGAGCTCGTGCGGTGCACGAACGCAGACGCGCACGGGACGTGGTGGATGCAATCTCGGGTTAAAGTTTCGCCACACGAAACCAGTGGGCGGATTTAGGTTTGAATCACGCCGCGCCACCCCACGGGCACGAGCGGCCAGACAGAGTGGGCTCGGCCATCGCTGCAGGCTGCAGCATTAGCTAGCGTGGCCTGCGCCTGGGCGGGGCAAAGAACCAAAGATCTAACTTGCGTCAGGCTCGCATGACGCGCCACGCCGCACCTGGCACGCCGACCGCTTGTGAAACCCAGGGGCGGACCACGGTGTTCACCATAACCCGCCGCCCTCCCAGACACAAAACATCAAAAGTTACGCTCCCAGGTCAACAAAGTTGTTCTCCGCAGTCGGTAGTAAAAAATTCCTCCCGAAATTTGTTTTCCTAACCTAACGTGGCAGCGTCACCCAGCCGGCCATTGGCCCCAGCGTACTTGACACTCGCAGCTGGAGTGCTGGACAAACTCCCCTACCACGATCTTCTTCCGGTTTGACCCCAGCAAAGGTCCCCGCTGTGATTGCGACCGGTAGTCCCGTTTTTGGAAGAAAAAAAAGAGGGACGGATTTCCTACGGCACATTACGTGCAATCGGGTATGGCCGGATCCATTGAAAAAAACAGACATGCTGTTAGAGGAAAGCTAATGATTTCGCTATTACATTATATATATATATAAATGCTATTCTACACCACGGATGTAAAATAGCTATTCTACTAAAAAATCTACTACTGAAAACAAAATAGTACTCAATTGCTATTCTACTAAAAAATCTACTACTGAAAGTGAACGGTGTAAAATAGTTAATCTACACACGTGGTGTAGAATAGCGCTACCATATATATATTATTATGAAATTTTTATAAAAACCTATGTACTAACAAGCTGTTAGCTAGGAGATCATTTCTCTCTCCTTTATTTCCTACTTACACGAGGCGAGGAGCCACACTGGAGAGAGCTAGGCTTCCCCATGCGGCCATGCGGCCAGCTGGGCAACCAACCCACAGTATGACACGTGAAAACAGGACTCGCCCACACCGCCCGGAGGCAAAACCACAGCACCCACCGATTTCCGCCCACCAAACACTGCACAGCGTCCTCCACACTTTATATACCACGCGGCATCGGCGGCGGCCGAATCAGGAAACCAAAGACGAACACCGCCCGCCCGCCCGCCAGCACTCGCTCACTCGTTAGCGCACAGCCAGAGGCAGCCATGCAGGTCCAGGGCACCGTGAGCGTTCGTAGCGGTGGTGTGGCGGCGGTGGCGCGGCCTCCATCGGCGCGCCGCCAATGCCGCGTCTCCGCGGCGGTGTTGACCGCGCCGGCGACGACGTCGGTGCGGCGCCGCGTGACGCACTCGATGCCGCCGGAGAAGGCGGAGGTGTTCAGGTCGCTGGAGGGGTGGGCGGGGCGGTCGCTGCTGCCGCTGCTCAAGCCCGTGGAGGAGTGCTGGCAGCCGTCGGACTTCCTGCCGGACTCGTCGTCGGAGATGTTCGAGCACGACGTCCGCGAGCTGCGGGCGCGCGCGGCCGGGCTTCCCGACGAGTACTTCGTCGTGCTGGTGGGTGACATGATTACGGAGGAGGCGCTGCCCACGTACCAGACAATGATCAACACGCTTGACGGCGTCCGCGACGAGACCGGCGCCAGCGCCTGCCCCTGGGCCGTTTGGACGCGCACCTGGACCGCCGAGGAGAACCGCCACGGAGACATCCTTGGCAAGTACATGTACCTCTCCGGCCGCGTCGACATGCGCATGGTCGAGAAGACCGTGCAGTACCTCATCGGCTCCGGCATGGTACGCATTCACCAAATCTGTCGAAATGTTGATCTATTTCTCAATTTGCCCCCCTTTTTTGGCTTACCGTTGTTGCTGAATCGATTCCAGGACCCGGGGACGGAGAATAACCCGTACCTGGGGTTCGTCTACACGAGCTTCCAGGAGCGCGCGACGGCCGTCTCGCACGGCAACACGGCGCGCCTGGCCAAGGCGCACGGGGACGAAGTCCTGGCGCGCACCTGCGGCACTATCGCCGCCGACGAGAAGCGTCACGAGATGGCGTACGGCCGCATCGTGGAGCAGCTGCTTCAGCTCGACCCGGAGGGCGCCATGCTCGCCATCGCCGACATGATGCGCAAGCGGATCACCATGCCCGCGCACCTCATGCACGACGGCCGCGACATGAACCTGTTCGACCATTTCGCCGCCGTGGCGCAGCGCCTCGCCGTCTACACCGCGCGCGACTACGCCGACATTGTCGAGTTCCTCGTCAAACGGTGGAAGCTGGAGACCGTGGAGAGTGGGCTCTCCGGCGAGGGCCGTAGGGCCCGGGACTTCGTGTGCGGACTCGCGCCGAGGATGCGGCGGGCCGCGGAGCGGGCCGAGGACAGGGCCAAGAAGGATGAGCCCACGAAGGTCAAGTTCAGCTGGATCTATGACAGAGAAGTGAGCATCTAGCCAACTTGTCTTGACCGACGACTTCTGAATCCGAGTCTCAGACGGTCATGCCATGTCGTAATCTTTTCTGTTCTTAGTTCTCTTTGCAATTTAGTAAATCAGCAATGGTTATGGTGCCTTTGATCTTGGAAACTTGGGTGAATTGTATTTTCCCAATTACTAGTTACTACTTACTAGTAAAGATAGTTTGCTGCTTTCAACATTTGAACCACATAACTCGATGTTGAAATACAGAATTCGACTGGGGAAGATGACCGACATTAGCATATAAAATTGACATGAAGTGTATAGTAATTACTATGCCAGCTCCGTACCCAGCTGGGTGGGGGGACGCAGACGAATACAAAATTCCCTTGTCTAATGTACAAGGTGTCAAGGAGCAAAATGAACAGAAATTCTAGCACAGAAGTGGCATTTATTTTCTGCTCAACTTGTGAAATCAGATCGCCAGAACATGCAAAAAAAGAATACAGTTAATGTAGTTGGGATAATGTACTAGCCTGCGTACACATGGTGTTCGGGAATGTCGAGCTCAACTGAACTGCACCCTGGAGTCTTTTCTACTCCATGAAGCGCCATCTTTCTCCTCATGCGTTCTGCCTGCTCCCACCTCTCCGACGCTGCCATGATATTTGACATCAGTATGTACTCTGCGTCGTTGGTTGACACACCACGAGAGTGCAACCGGCGGATCTCGCTTGATACCAGTTGAGACATCTCTGCATCGCCATGCGCCCTGCAAGCCCCGAGCATGGAGCCCCAGATCACCTCGTTGGGTTCGACGAGCATGTTCTTGACGATCTCGTAAGCTTCTCTCAGTCTTCCAGCACGGCCCAGCAGATCAACCAGGCAGCCGTAATGCTCCACTCCAGCAGCAATGCCGTACACATCGAACTTATTGAAGATCGATAGGCCTTCCTCTACGAACCCTCCATGCGTGCAAGCTCCAAGCACGGCAAGGAGGGTGATCTCATTAGGCTTCTGCGCTGAATACTCCATCTTGAAGAACAGCTGAATAGCCTCGTTGCACCGTCCATGGCTGGCAAGTGCAGAGATCATCGAGTTCCAGCATTCGGTGTTCCTCCATTGCATGCTGTCGAAAATATTTTGTGCGAGAGCGAGGTCACCACACTTGGCCCACATGTCAACCAGGCCATTCAGAACGAACTGGTTCTTTCGGATACGCTTCTGGATGATGAACTCGTGAACCTTCCTCCCCTGCTCTAGCGAACCGAGCTGTGCACAGGCAGAGAGCACGCTCGCCATGGTGAACTCGTCCGGCTTGATCCTGTCTTCCAACATCAGGTGAAATGCTTCCAGTGCCTTCTCGCACCATCCGATTTGCGAGTAGCCGGCTATCAGCGCGTTCCAGTTCACAATGTTGCGCACGGGTATTTTGTCGAAGAGCGCCTGCGCTTCGTGGGCATCTCCTGCCTTGAAGTACCCGGCGACCATCGACGACCACACGAACACGTTCCGCGTGGGCATCTCGTCGAACAACTCTCTTGCGGCCTCCATATCCCCGGTGGCCACGTAGCCGTGAACAACCACAGTCCACGTGACGACGGTCCGCATGCCCGGTGGCGTGGCGTCGAACCACCGCCGCGCCTCCGCCATGTCGCCCTTCTCCGCGAACCCCCGGATCAGCGTCGCCCACGTGACGGGCGTCCGTGAGCGCATGTCAGCGAACAGCGACTCGGCCTTGACCATGTCGCCCGACGCCACGTACCCGGCGAGCAGGGCGTTGCACGTCACGGCGTTACGGTTCGGCATTCCGTCGAACACGCCGCGCGCGTCGGCTAGGAGGCCGCACTTGCAGTACATGGACACCAGCGTGGTGCCCACGAGCAGGTCGCGGGCGAAGGCGGATTTCACGGCCTCCGCGTGGAGCACCCTGCCGAGGTCGAGCTCCGCCCGAGAGGCGGCGGCCTTGAGGAGGACGGGGAGGAAGGGCAGGTGGTGCGTCCGATGGGGCAGGTGCTTGGCATAGATGGCGCCGGCTTCCCGGAGGAAGGAATGGGAGGCGTAGTCCTTGAAGAGGTGGGCCCACCTGTCAGGGTCGTGGCACCCTCCCGTCACGCACAGCCCGTGGAGCTGCCTCATCCGGCCGGCCATGCGATGCGGTCATACGACTCATCCGCTTGCACCCTGGAGCTCGGGCTTTTATAGGTTAGCAACCAGACATGAAAAAGAAAAGAGTCCAAACAAACAAACAATTCACGGTTTCTGTCTTTGGATTCAGTTCTAAACTCTAAACAACATACAAGATTAATGTAAAATCTAATTTCCTACTGTTTTTTATTTAATGTATTGACGCAGCACCTATTATATTATTAGGTATTTTTTAAGGTAAAGTTGGATCCATACCATTACAATTTGTGATTTTAGAGAAACACCATTATAATTCACGTATTTAGATTCATGTCATTATAAATTCGAAGAACTTCGAACTATACCATTACAAATTTAGATAATTCCGAAATATGTCATTATAATTTTAGAAAATCTGAAATATATTATTAGATTTTGTGAGAGTTGTAATTTCGGAACGGTATATATCCAAATAGATGAATTGTAGTGGCAAAGTTCCAAAGTATGGTAATTGTAATGGCATATATCTAAAAAACCCATTTTTTAATACAAGATAAATCATCTAGTTAGAGCATCTGGACTGTTCTAAAGGCTGATGAAATGCATGTATCTTAGAGCAACTCCAACAGTAGCCCTCAAATCAGGGCCTCTACTTTGATTTGAAGGCTCCCCTTATTTTTGAGAGGCATGTTTTCTGCGTTCCACTCCAGCAGTGGCTCTCAAAACAAAACTTCTATTTTAAATTTCCATCATTTCTTCACACACTATATATGTATTTGATAAAATCATAATACATAATAAATTATTTATTATTTAATAATGAATGACTATATTTAAATATTCAAATTTAAATATAGGAATATAATCATATATCATATTAAACAATAGGAACATAATCATCTATCATATTTAAATATTCAGATTTAAATATAGATCCATAATCACCTATCATATTAAACAATAGGAACATAATCATCTATCATATTTGAATATTCAAATTTAAATATTCAAAATTTTAAATCCAAATCCAAACATTCAAATTTAAATACATGAACAAAATCATCTATCATATTAAACAATAGGAACATAATCATCTATCATATTAAAATATTCAATCTTTTAAATATAAATATAAACATTCAAATTTAAATATAGAAACATAACCATCTAAACAATATGAACATAATCATCTATCGTATTTAAATATTCGAATATTTAAATACAAATACAAATATTCAAATTTAAACAAGCGGGAAACGCACGCGTCCACGTGGCGTAGATAAGAGCCGAGATAGGGCCCCTTAGGAATGAAGGTTTGGTGACTTATTTTGAAAGCTCTTCTATTCTTGAGAGTCAAGTAGGGACTCTACTGGACCTCAATTTTCTTGCGAGTTCTCAAAAATGAGTTTGAGGGCTCAAATTGCTTTTTTGGGGAGTTGCTCTTGTTGCTTTTAGTTTGATGGAATATTTGAAAAATGACATTACAATTTTCTGAATTTTGAAAAATGTCACTGTCAGTGACTGTGGTAGGTTCTATCTGTCAGTGACACACCGATGACATATTTCAAAACTGTAAAAATTATAATGGCATGAAAAAAATTAGTCCTTGATAGAATTTTTGAAAAAATGTCATTACAGTTTGATAGAGTTCGGGCCGGGTGTTGCTCACGCTGTTTTTGATTAGTTTCGGACAACGCGGGCTCTCTTTCTCTCGCTCTCTGCGGATGAATGCATGGGCGCGTATTCAGTGGTGGTAAGGTGAATTCGACTGCGATGTGGCAACTTTAATTTTTGGGTGCACGGTTCTATTTGATGGCTGGATTGTACTCCACTGAATTAAGGTGTACAGTCGGTTTTATCAGTTTCTTCGGTTCGATTTTTTTTAATCAAGAACAGAATATCTAGATTAACTAAACCCGAAGTAAAAAACCAAAAAGAAAAATAGTTCGTTTTTAGTTAACCGAACACGGGACAGTGCGTTGTTTACAGAATTATTTCATGAATGAAATTGCAGATTGCAAACAATCAGGGAATGAAATGGCAACAAAATCATTTTAGAAATCAATCAGTTTACTTAAGCAATACCGTATAGGCCGCCGTGCGTCGGGTGGGCGCTGCGGCCGTCGCGCGTGGCGTCCAGGCGCGGCGAGTTGGCGGGCGGCTAGGTTTGCTTTTTGCTGGCGACGCTAGGGACGCAAAATGGCGTGGGGCGTTGGCCGCCAGGCCGTAGCCCGTAGACGCGAAGAGAAGTAGAAAACGTACGTGGCTATGTGGAATGGCCCAATCGCCCTAGTGCCAACGGACTTCACAAATCACATTTGCTCTGTATATATCTCTCCTCCTTTGTAACCTCTCAAGCACCACCTTTGATTTTAGAGTTCTTACGAGATTTAATATTAACTAACTGACGTCTTTATTGCAAGGAGATTTTTACTGTACACCCAAATAACTATGAATCGTTGATTGTATGGTTGGGATTTGATTAGGTGACCTATTACCTTATAGGAGGTAATAAGTCACATCTCATTCCTTTTAAAATCATGCGTATGAAAAAATTATGGTTTTCATTGTTTAGATCAGTTTCCATTGAAAATTATGCGCACATTAGTAAAAAGATTTATTTCTATTTATTCCCTAATGTCATGTACCTTCTTTTCTTGCGCACTACTGTAGAGAGAGACACGGTCATAATTTTATTAATTAAATTTATTTTTGTTAATTCAACAAAATCAAGGGCTAATAAGATTTAATTTACCTCTTACCTCTTAACAAAGGATTATGTTGCACCATAAAGGCCCCTATTACAATCAACCGCTATTCGGTGCAGTACTCCCTCTCTTCATATCTCCCGAGAAGGACCTTGCTTTCGTTTCCTTGGAGAAAATTACAAGTATATATTGTAGCTAAGGAAGAAGATAAATTCATCGAGATGGAGCATGTGGCAACGTTCTTCTTCGGAGTTTCCGGTTAGTGCTGGCGTGCTGCCATGGCTGCTGCTTCTTTTTTATCTGTCCTGCTCTATAAGTTTGTTTCTGCTGGCTTCAGACTCCTGGAGTTGAGTTTACGCTGCTTCTAGCTAGTTTCTTGGATAATCTGATGAAATTTTAGTGTTTTACTCTGGATTCGTTCTCCTGCAGGCAATGTCATCGCCCTCTTCCTCTTCATGTCGCCGGTGTAAGCTTCCTGCTCTCATGATGCATCGCCTTCTTTTCACGCTTCTTCCGATTTGAGGCTGAGCTACTGTGAGTCTGTGAAATGTGAGAGAAAACTTGCTGTGCTCTTCAGTTTTCCTCTAACCGTTATTTTTTGATAAATTTTTCAAAAAGAATCTGCCAAAGTTAAAATCTTGCAGCAACTTTTCCCCTGCTACATAAGCTTAAGCTAGCTTGCTTCACGGCCTCGCCGGCAGCCATGCGTGTGGACTGTGGACGGCGCAGGTTGCACGAAAGTCGCGTGTTTCTTCTGACCGGTGAGAAATCTTGCATGTTGCCTCGTTTTACAGCGTCACCTTCTGGAGGATCATCTGGAGGAGGTCAACGGAGAACTTCTCCGGCGTGCCGTACAACATGACACTGCTCAATTGCCTGTCTGCTTGGTAACTTCAAGCTTCATACTCCTAGGCACACCACCTGCATTTCCTTTCCTCCACAACTTTACACAATTGCAAATTAGTACTAGTCACTGGATCACCGGTACAAATACAGTTACACACACACATCACATCACAGGGTCAGTGTGTGTAGCTAGCCCTGCCGGCATGGCCAGGATGGCAGTGACAGGTGGGCCCAAACGGCCGTTGCATAGCACGTGCAGCCTCACACGTTCGAGCGTTTCTAGCTCCAAAAGGTGGATGAGCTTCTTGCCTTCTGAGAGCGGGACGACACGCGAATCAATCTTTCATTTTAAGTGTTGTTGAAAAAAGAAACGAAAAGAAGTTAACCGACCGGGACGGCAAAGTGGGCAATGGTTTTTGATGCATGAATGGTCTGGTACGTACTTTGGTTGAAGGTACGGGTTGCCGTTCGTGTCGCCGAACAACATCCTGGTGACGACGATCAACGGGACGGGGTCGGTGATCCAGCAACCAAAGCCATACATGCATGCTTAATTCTTAAATGCATGCGCTTGCAGTACTACTTCAACTGTCTGATTATTGCGGTCATGCAGAGGCTGGTGATGAAGACAAAGAGCGTGGAGTTCATGCCGTTCCTGCTATCGCTGTCCGTGTTCCTGTGCGGCACCTCCTGGTTCGTCTACGGTCTGCTCGGCCGCGACCCTTTCATCGCGGTAATTAACTCATCATTACCCAATTATTATGCAGTGCTGACGCGAAAAGATCCAATCCAGTGCTGACGTTTTTGTTTCGATCGATCCTTCGATCGTACTGTACGTCTGATGCGCAGATGCATCATGCAAGCAAACCGCTGCACCACTGCACTGCAAATGCTGCGATGGCCGGCGCACGCGAGAGTTGCCTGACGCGTTGTGCTACCTACGTTGGGTGCAGATCCCAAATGGATGCGGGAGCTTCCTGGGCCTGATGCAGTTGGTCCTCTACGCCATCTACCGCGAACACAAGGCACTACGGGACTGCTATTGTTTGCCGAGTGCCTAGGGCACTCGGCGAAGCCCAGAATACACTCGGCAAAGGATTCGTCGAGTGCTACACTCGACGAACTCCACTCGGCACTAGGCTTGTCGGCGATGTGGGGGTTCGCCGAATGTATTTTATCGGGCACTCGGCGAAGTTTTTGCCGAGTGCAATATAGACTTCGCCGAGTGCCACGCGTAGCACTTGCAAACATGGCCGGCTAACGGTCGGGGGCCGTTAACGGAGGTTTGCCGAGTGCCCCACGTGGCACTCGGCGAAGGGGGTTTGCCGAGTGCCACGTGGGGCACTCGGCGAAGAGGGGTCAGGGGGGTACGTGGCACTGGCGTGCTTTGCCGAGTGCCGCACGTGGCACTCGGCGAAGGGGGGTCGGGGGAGGGGGGCACGTGGCAGTGGGAGGCTTTGCCGAATGCCCGATGAAATGCACTCGGCAAATATTGTTGCACTCGGTGAATTTTGGATTTCTGGTAGTGAGGGCGCCGCCGCCGCCGATGACGAAGACGAGCAGGAGGTGGAGGTGGAGGACGCCAAGACCAACAAGGTCGCCAGCCAGGTGTGACGTACAGATCGACGCGCACGTTTATGGAGACAGACACGGAAGCATACGGCTTAAGCGGGCAGCCGCCGAAATGATTAGTGATTAATTAAGCAGATTATTGGTGTCACTTTTCTTGATTTGTTTCTTGCTTTTACATTGCCACTCACTGATTCCGGTTTCATTTCTTCAGTTTCTGTAAATCAATATATCATGTTTAAGATGCCTTGTCTGAAGAAAAATATCACTTAATTGCAATAGCATCTCTAAGAGATGTTTTAAATTTTATTTCCTAAAATTTGGCATAGGAATCATCCTATACATGTTAATTCCTAAAAACTAACTTGATTTCCAACAGTTTACCTATCCTATTTTTAAATAAGGAACGAAAAATTAATCCTAAATTTAGGATGGATAACAATAGATTTAGGAAATGGTTTAAGACAGAGATTTGTTTAGGGATGTTGTTGGAGTCTAATTTTTCATCAAAATCTTAAATTTTAAATTTAAGAACTATACGGATGACTGTGATGAGTTCAATTCAAAATTCACAGTTAATGCTATCAAATGTCAAATATAATAATCGTAAGTTATTGAGACATATAGAATCCAACAAACCACTCTCCAGTCTAATTGCAAAAAAAAATCAATTTCAACCTTTCTACGTGTATTTCGAGCTAAACTTGTTGCTTAGTCATTAAATATAGGATCGACATCGTAACAATCGCAATGCAATCATATTCAGCGATCACTAATCATGCTACTGTTTTTCAGATGTAACCCGTGTAAAGTGTGGGCTGATTATTCAAAACAAAACCTATTCAGCGATAATATGCCGACCAAAACATTTAAATTTAATCGGAAAAATTGGATCGGCGAAATCGAAATGCCTATCTTAAAATGTAATTTTGCCAATTCAATCACTTGAACTCACAGTTCAGTTTATTCCACTGTTTGATTTTGTTTTAGGTGTAATAGTGGCACCGCATTTGTTTAATGAAGTTCCTTAAAATGTTTTTGGCGATCTTTACCACATTTGTTGTGAGCCGAATATAACTAACTGTTGGTGAGCTGTTAGGGAAATACGGTGACTTACGTTCAGAAGATCCTTTGTGTGACTCTGAGGTTACCAGTCGAGGGATTTGAGAAGACTTATTGAAAACATCGATCCTTCTGTAGTTGAAGATGAAATGGTTTGGAAACAAGATAAAAAAGGTTTTACTTCTAAATCTTTATATCGGTTTATTACTTCACGGAGTTTTTGATGTCAAAAGCATGGAGTTGTGAAAAAGTTATATTCCACTGAAAGTTAAAATTCTCTATTGATGGTTGCCGAGAGGTCGGGTTCAAGTGAGTGAGCAGCTCTATAATATGAAGTGGAAAAGGAGTCCTTGTGATCTTTCTGAATCTGTTGACCAACTTTTCTTTAGGGGCATTTATTTGTCAGATGTCTTTGATTCAGGTCAGATCTCTGTAACAAGTGAAGATCTTTCCCACAAGATTTTTCACAACCGCAAACCGATTAAAGGCCCAAATAACAATCTAGTTGATGTTATGATAATAGTTGCTTGTACTTTGGTCAATCTGTTATCAAGAAATGACTTTATTTTTCGATAGATTTTGTATTCTAGTACGCTTCATATTACACATAAAGTTGTTTTTTTTCTGTCCTAGTGGCGGCTGTCGATGTCGGTGCATGCATAAGAACAGGCACAACACTCATCGAACGATTTTTTTAAAATAATATTTTTTTTAAAAAAATCAAATATGTATGTCAAGTTCAAAAAATTGTAAAAGTAACAGGCGGTCGACATTTGAAGTGCCGACTGGTGCCGACTACGCCATGGCAGCACCAGTCAGCACTTCAAGTGCTCATCATCTATTACTTTTGAAATTTTTTAAAATCAGAATACATATTTTTTTTAAAAAAATATTATTTAAAAAATCATCATCGGAATTTGCTCATCGCCAAGTTGCAAGAGCTTTCAAGATGATGAAGCTTGCTCGAGAGGAGCCAGTGGAAGATCATCATCGGGCGTGATGTAGCGCCTTCCCCCTGCTTTGCTCCCAAATGCGGTCGTTTCTATAGTTTGTGGTTCCATCTTATTTTTGGCATAAACATGTTTAAGCTCAGAATGCTTGTGCCTTAATTAACAGATCTCTTAGGTCCGTTTGGTTCGATGGATATTCATGAGGGTCTGTTAGAGAATTTGAAATCATGGCCTATCTACAAGGAATGGGCCGAGATTTGGGGTTACTAAACAGGCCCTGAATAGGATAGGATCATTTCATCCAGTTAGTTATTTGGTTAAAGTAAGGATGACAGTCGGGTATGACGGGTACGGGTAGTGCATACCCATACCCATGCCCATTTACCCGATGATTAAAAACCCATATCCATATCCGTTACTCGCGGGCGCCACGTACTCGCGGGCGCCACGTACTCGCGGGTATACCCGTTTACCCATGAACTAAAACCAAAACCATAAACAAGCACAAAGCGCACCGTCAGGGAGGTCGGTCGGGGCCGCGGCGTAGATCTCACACCTCGGGATAGCGGAGGAGCTCTACCCAGCAGCAGACTTCGGCACGCCGGACTTCAACGCGACGAACCTTAGTGGGTGGTGGCAGATCTTGGCGTACGGACTCCCTGCGGGTCGGTGGCAGATCTAGCACGCGCGTGGAGTGTCTCATGGACATCCTCAGCGTGGTGCAGGGACTCACGTGGCGTGCCTCGTGCGGAGCCGAGATTCTTCTTGGCGGCGGGGAGAATGGGAGAATGGGAGCAGGGAGATGAGGAGTGGGGTGCTCCTGGTAGCGGGGAGAATGGGAGATGGGGAGTGGGGTGTTCCTGGCGGTGACCAGCGGGGAGAATGGGAGATGGATGGGGAGAAGGGTGCTCCTTGCGCCGGCGGCGGGGAGATGGGGAGGGGGGCCATGGGAGTGGATGCAAGGCAGGAGGAAATGAATTTAAGGTTTATTTGAATTTATTTATATATTCACTGCTATCGGGTAAACGAGTAAATGGATATGGGTAGTCAATACTAATACCCATACCCGTTTACCAATCGGGTATGATATTGAGAATATACCCGACTCTATTAGGGTTTTTTACCCACGGGTAAACGGGTAGAATTGCCATCCCTAGGTTGAAGGGCGAAAGTAGATGTGATGACCACCGAGAGGAATATTTATTCAATATATTGGATGAAAAGATTCAAAAAAATTTTCTGAATGAATCCATCCAATATTGGATGAGATGACTCATCGTCTTCTGATTGGTTATTACATATTTATTTTTTTCATTTATAAATATTAAAATGATTTTTACTCTCAAATCATTTGTCCAATTTATGATCTAATCACATCATTGTATTGATTACAATTTAATCTATAAAATAAGATCTCATATGATTATATTTTTGTTTAAAATATATTTAACAAGTGAGTCTCACAAAATTTAAGCTTATCTCATCTAAGTTATGTATATCTAACCAAACAAAAAATTATTTCATCTCATCCATTTAAATTTAACCAAATACCTTGTATTTCATCTCTGAATCGAAACCAAACGGATCCTTATTTTTTTAGATTTTTCTGGGTTTTAGCGCTAGCCGCTGTATGGGGGTAAATTCTGTGTGTAACACCTTGGTAGATGTTTTATACTATTCTTAGATAACTGATGTCCCCGTAATCTACCTTCTGCTTTCAATAAAAACGCGATCTAAAATAGTGGTAGGACTGCACGTCTGCACCAGCACGCACGCATACACGTATGTTGCCTAGATGCTAACCAACAAGCAAGCCGACCGGTGAGCCAGCCAAGTAGCGGCCAAGTCCACACCGAGATATCCGCGTCGCGTGGACTCGCGAGCCATTCCCCTCCACCTCTCCCCTCCCTCGCCGACGTCGACGTCGACGTCGCCGCCGTCTACTCCGCTCGATTTCTCCCCGCCTTCCTCATCCACAGTCCACAGCGCAGCGAATGAGTGGACCTCGCCGCTCGTAGCCCAGCCGGAACGGCGAGCCGAGTGCCCGCGGCGCGGGACCGACACCTCGTCCCCCTCGCCACATCCGGATCTCGCATGCGCCACATCCGCGGCGAGATCTAGCGGAGGAGGTAGAGGTTTCCCCGGATTCGGGCGCCGGTGTAGGGTATGGCTACTGAGGCGTCCACTTCAGCGGCCGCCGGCGCGGGCGGGGGGAGCTGGGTGGAAGGGATGTCCGCCGACAACATCAAGGGGCTGGTGCTGGCGCTCTCCTCCAGCTTCTTCATCGGGGCCAGCTTCATCGTCAAGAAGAAGGGGCTCAAGAAAGCCGGCGCTTGCGGCGTCCGCGCAGGTGTGCTAATTGCGTCCGAACACCCCGAGCTATGTGTCTCCGAATCGGGCAGTCCTATTATGCATGCGATCTCAGTGAAAGTACTATGGATGCTG
The DNA here is from genome assembly GCA_019279435.1 of Zizania palustris. NCBI lineage: Eukaryota > Viridiplantae > Streptophyta > Magnoliopsida > Poales > Poaceae > Zizania > Zizania palustris. The sequence goes on from JAAALK010000282.1 coordinate 8,503,290, forward strand.
CGGGATCTATGTTAGGGTTAGGGAGAATAGTACTGTTAGTTCACCTTGATCTAGCATTAGGGCTAGGGAGAGTGTATCAGGATACCGAACTGGTTAGCAGTAGCATGGGATTAGATGATGCGGGAGTTCATGTATGTTGGATGTTATAGTTAATAGTGCCATTATGATTTATTTTTATTGCTTTTAGTTTATGTTACGGGTTTGAATTGCATTTTGGTTGGTAATCATTGTTCTGACACTTGATCACATAAATTTTAGATGCCCTAGTCCAGTTAACAGTGGGAATAGCCTTATTTTCCTTACGAGATTTCGAAAAACTAAAAAAAGAACATAATTCTGTTGTTTTGACCTTTAAGTGTTTGTTGTTGGCTTAGCTGCAAAAAATTGTATCGTTGCAATAACCTACAGAGGGATGCACGATGCGTGCCTTGCTAGTTTGGCTGGACAAATGACAATGGTGTTGAAGATTTGAGTCCTGCGGTCCTGCCCTTTTAGTTCTTGCTGGCTGACTACATCAACATTGGTTGGATTGCAGGTGTTGGAGGTTACTCTTACTTGTATGAACCATTATGGTGGGCTGGAATGATTACAAGTAAGTTTACTTTTCTAAATATAAATTGTTTTATGCTAGTACTTAACAATGTGATATTGATGGTGTTCAGTACTGTTTTCCAGTGATTGTTGGAGAAGTTGCTAACTTTGCAGCGTATGCCTTTGCTCCTGCTATCCTAGTCACGCCACTTGGCGCGCTAAGCATCATCATTAGGTAACAGCTTGAACTCATATTTTCTAATATTCAACATCTTCTGCTGCTTACATTTCTAGAACTCTGTTCATTCGTCATCTTAGCATATTTCTCTTACAGTGCCGTTCTTGCGGATATTATGTTGAAAGAGAAGCTTCACATATTTGGTATACTTGGTTGTGTTCTCTGTGTTGTGGGTTCAACAACCATTGTACTTCATGCTCCCCAGGAGCGTGAAATTGAGTCTGTAGCTGAAGTCTGGGATCTTGCTACTGAACCAGGTGGTGTGATGTTAATTTAGTCTCAAAACATTACTGGCCTCATGTTTATCTCAAGTACCGAAGTTTTTCCTTTTGCCATGCAGCCTTTCTATTTTATGCAGCCATTGTCCTTGCTGCAACTTTTGTGCTCATATTTCGGTTTATCCCCCAATATGGTCAGACGCACATCATGGTGTATATTGGTGTTTGTTCACTTGTAGGATCTCTGTCGGTATGTGTTCCACATGTGAAATAAATCTTTCAATGTATATTCATAAAATACTGTAAGCACCAATTCATTTTCATAAAATTGTGTTCCTTGCTGCTTTTGGCAGGTCATGAGTGTGAAAGCTCTTGGAATAGCCCTGAAACTGACTTTTTCCGGAATGAACCAGCTAATGTATCCACAAACATGGCTGTTCACCATTGTTGTTGTTGTGTGTATACTAACACAAATGAACTATTTAAACAAGGTAACAATGATTTCTGTCTTAAAGGAGGGTCGAATTGGTGTTTTAGTGAGAAAATTTCAATATCCGATAGTTTTATGTTATTATGTACTATGTAGTATCACAAATTCTTTTCATGTTTTGCATTTAAAGGAACATGACACTGTACTACAGTATAATATGCATAATTAGCAAGCTATTAAAATTAGTATTGCCATACATGATTGTGCTTGTTTATAACTCAAGTTTGATATACATGAATAACTGCACATCACTTAACAGTTCCATAGATCTTGCTTAATGACCCGACTTACTATGTTTCCTTTTACAGGCTCTTGACACATTCAATACAGCAGTTGTTTCACCTATATACTATACAATGTTCACATCGTTAACCATATTGGCTAGTGTGATAATGTTCAAGGTAATTTCATATTTCTATATATTTTGCAGTAATGCATGCCAGGCATTTCTTTGGTTTACCTTTTAAAAACGCATGATTGGCATAATGGAAGCATGTCTTGCTTTGACTAAAAAATATATGGTGAGGTTCCTTTTATAGCTTTCAGATAAATGACTTGGCTACTTGAATTGTTGTCAGTTAGTATTTTTCAGATTTGACAAAAGTATTGTACTATTGTTTTTCCGAGAATGTATGTGGCACATAGAATTATGAAACAGATTCTTGAGCCTCCTAAGTGAACTTCAACGCCTTTGTGTTTCTTATTCACTTGTTTATCCAATGGTTTGGCAATGTTGCATTATAATTGTTGTCCTCTTTTGTGAGACTTCTATCGGTAGTATTGCCACAGAAAATACCTTGCTGGAACACTTTTATGACTGTTCTTGCCATCTATTCACTGGAAAGAGCTTCTATGATCCTTCTAGAATATGACGGCATATGTTTTGATGCAAGTTGCATTTGATTATTTGAGGCCATAATTTGTGTTCACCTCAATGATTTGCAGTTTCTCGCTAGATAGTACAAAAAATGATGCTCCCTATTTACATTGTACCACATTTTCATAGTAAGTTAGGTGTGCTCGTGTACTTACTACTTAGTACTCTCACTGACAGTAATGCCTGTTTGGTCCATGGCAAACTTTGTGACAATGACTGGGACATGGTGTTAGTGTGGAAGCCACTGTTGACTGTTGAGGCAGTGAACCAAATGCTTACTGATGTTCGGTACGACCAAGGTTGCATGGCAAATTAGGCATCAAATTGAACACCTGCAATCTTTCCTTTTCCTGTCAAGAGCAATCCAACTCATAACAATATTAAACAAGATTATAGAGGAAATGACATTCAAGTTTTTGAAACATATCATCGTCAACCGTTCTATTTTCTTCCTGTTTTGAGGGCGACCTCCAACCATCATCTATGTTTAATTTATTATCTGAATTGTAGATGTCACACCAAGTGCAGCAAATATGATCTCTATGCATTCATGCTTTCTATGCTCAACCTATTTTAACTTGATTTAAGTATTTAACTTTGTCCAGTCAGTTGATTTGGCTGTTAGCAGAAATCTGATGTGCTACATGACAATGCATTGCATTGTATAATTACATAGTTTTGAGCCTTGCTGTCAACATTCTATCATCAATCTGTCCAAATCTTCTAATATGTGTTTATAGTCTGCATTTGGTTCTATTAAACTTGTTTGTCTTATCAGTTGAGACATGTAGCAGTATAAACCTGCTGTGCATAGTGGACAAGCTCAACTACATTGCTAATAGACTCACATGTAGGACTGGGATCGCCAAAATCCAACTCAAATTGCGACAGAGATGTGTGGTTTTGTTACTATCCTTTCTGGGACGTTTCTCCTTCACAAGACAAAAGATATGGTTGATGGTATGGATTCTTACTCTTTTTTCCTTTATTTTGCACAACTTATGTTGGGAAATTCTCATTCTCTGGCATCATAGGACTCCCACCGACTCTACCAATCAGAATACCTAAATATGCGGATGAAGATGGTTATGCGGCTGAAGGAATTCCTCTCAGATCTGCTGCTGAAGGCATCCCTCTCAGGTCACCAAGAGCGGCAGAATAATTTTGACCTGCAAATTGCAAGCAAGCTCAGCCATTCTTTCATTCCATACAAACTGTAGATTGTACTTTAGGTCTTAAAAGGTAAAGCTCGGCTCCCCCTGTAATTTTTGAGGCATCGTTAGAGTGTTGGGGATACATACCCCTTATACATCTCAATTCAGATACCCGGAATGAGTAAGAACCATTTTTTTTGGATGTAAGCCCCGGGTGATGGATGCATGCCACTCTGGAACTCTTTCAACAGAACAATCAGAAGTTGGACAAACAACTCCAAAAAGATACAGTTGAACATTTGCCTTCTTTAACTGATGGATTGCATGGTTTGATAGAATTTGTATATGTGAAAGGTTCTACATGGTTCTTTTCGGCAATTTGAGCCGAAACGTATGTACATTCTTCGTTGAGTACAATGCTGCAAGAGAATGTGCAAGGAGGGGGAGATGGATATGTATGGCAAGTACAGTAACTTGCTCGTCGTCGTTGCTGCCTGTTAATTGCCCTGATCTTGTTTATTGTTCTGCGTCAGGGTCCGGCTCAAGGCCCGAGATTTGCTTCAGTGGCTTCCAGATAAATTTCCTCCTGCGTCAAACAGGGCAGCGAAGTTGATTCACCAGTCACAAGAACACCCATCATTTCGCGGTTCAGATATACAGATTACAGAGTATGTACCAGTTGCCACATTCCGCGATCACTCTGACTTTTGGGCGGATGTCTGGGAGCATGGCGAGGAACTGCAGCTCAGCCTTGGAGAGAACCTGACATGGCCAAAAAAAAACAAGTAAACAGAAACGAAAATTGGAGGTGTCAGCTAGTAGCTTTCGTGCAAGACAGAATGGTGAGATCGATCGGATAGATAGATAGATAGATGGTGATCACCTTGGCTTCGGTGATCCAGACGATGAGGCCCTTGGCGTCCGGGTGCAGCAAGCTGAGCCTGTAGTCCACCTCCGGCGGGAAGTACCACCTCGCCACCGGCTGCCTCCCGAGGCTAGGCTGCGCGAAGCAGAGCAAGCTCTCGAATCAGTCAGGGGCTAGCTCAAGATAAAAATATAGAGAATTTTGGAGGAGGAGGACGGTGGAGGGGACTAACCGGGCAGACGGGGTGGATCTTGGTGAGGGTGGTCTCGGGATCGCCGAGGCCGCGGGCGGAGAGGTCGAGGAAGTAGTATCCCTGGTAGCGGAGGCGGTTCAGGTAGCGGCCCTCGTAGCCGCCCTCGTGCGGCGGGTAGATGGCCAGCGACTTGTGCTTCTCCACGTCGTCCAGCCACCGCCCCAGGTCCGGCCGCACCAGGTCCCCTCCCACCAAGTCCCACAGCCCGCTCCTCACCGCCACCGTGCCCGGCCGACCAGCTCCACCCACCCGCGCCCACCCGCGCCGCCCGCCCTGCTGCTGCGGCGGCAGCGGCGGCGACGACGCCGCCGGCACCGTGCGCGCCGCCGCCGACCACATGCTGTCTAGCAGCTAGCTCGCTGATGTTGTTTCCGCCGGTGAGGGAGTGAGTGAGTGAGTGGTGGCCGGTGGGTGGGAGGGAGTCGTTTGTTTGAGCCTGTGGCGCCAAGATAACTGAGCAGATAAGACTCCACTCAAACGGCGTCGGTTTCGTTTCTGATCCGCCCGGCTGCGTTGTTGCGACTTGCGAGCGGTGCATATTATTTTGAAACAAATAACTATTAAGATAACATATGAAAGCATTTTGAAATGTCAATATAATTATGTGGCATGCATGATATTAATTATAAATCTAAACATTATTAGTTTAATTATGATTCAAGAGTGATAAATGTTAACTTTTCTAAAAAAAATATAGTCATGTATTCTGGAACAGGGAGGACATCTAATTTTAGTTGAAGATGTCTGCGGCCTTCGCCGCATCTACCCCCTGCAAGGCTGCGATGCTTCATTGCTACTCTAAATGGCCACAAGATGAGCACTGATAAGACGGAAGCAGCAAGCATGCATGTAAAAAAGTTGTAACCCACTGGATCATCGCTAATACGAAGCCCCCCATACGTATCACTTTACCCAATACCACTATCACTTTCACTTAACAAGGTGCTTTTGAGCATGCGTGTGATTGCCACGCACATTCCTGGCCTTGGTTAAACACCCCGGTACGCGCACTTCTCCGATTTTTTTTAAATAATATTTAAATAAATAAATAAATAAATATGTACAGCCGTTTGAAAAATTTGCAAAACTAACATACGGTCGGTTGACCAACAGTCGACTTATGTGCGAGTCGGTTTATGGCCGACCAAAGGCCGACTCCCTACCACGCAGGCGCAACGGCTATTTATCTGGCCGACTGGAGCCACGTGGCACCAGTCGACTGCTCAACTGTCGATTGGTCCAAGTCAGTCTTTGGACCCCCGACCGCCCTTTAGCAGCCGTTGCGTGTAAAATTTGAATTGTGTGTGCATTGTCTTGTCTTTGTCAATGCAGAGATATGCGCAAAGTCGTATATTTTTCAAGGATGCATGGTCGGCCTAGAGAAGAACTCAAGTACAGTACTACTTGTGCTTGCGTGGCAGGGAGTCGGTCCTTGGTCGGCCGACCTCTGCTGACGTGGCAACAGTCGGTTGACCAAGAACCGACTCGCCCATGAATCGGATGTTGGTCAGCCAACCGCACGCTACTTTTGCAAATTTTTCAAACGGTCATACAGATTTGATTTTTTTTAAAAAAATTCCACTTCTCCTCGCACAAATTCCATCGGTTTTCCTAACAAAAAGAGCATCAAGCAATATCCAGCTCGGACTCAATGATTTTACAGTGTTTTTTAAATAAAAGACCAAAGTATGGCCTTCGATAGAAAGTAATAGACGATGTTCACGCTGGGGTAATCATCTACACAGTGAGCACAAAACTAACGATAATAGCGTCAACCTTCCTTACAAAAGCTATTTTCCTGCAAAACACCATCGTAGACCCAAAATACGCCACCAACGTGATCTGTGATGACACCCAACCAGACTTGTGAGTTGTGATGATCAAGATTCTCTGATACACCAAAAGAGATAGATCACAACCAATATATAAATGTTTTACCCCTTAAGGCCCTATTCGGTTAGCAGGGATTTAATCCGCAAAGGGATTCTATCCCAAGGGGTATTGAGTGAATCCCTCTCTCATGTCACTCAATCTCTCAATCTCTCTCCTAGATTATTCTCATGTCACTCAATCTCTCTCCTAAATTAATTTTCCTTGGGGATTAAATCTCTCCCTTTAATTATGTGTTCTTTTGCTAGGATTAAATCCCTTTGGGGTTTATAATAGCTAACCATTGTGTTGAAACAAATTGATCACACAATGAATAAAATGTTTCAAAGTTATTAATAAAATGTTATACAACAAAGATAAAACTAATCACACAATAAAATGTTTCAAAGTGATTAATAAAATGTTATACAACAAAGATAAAACTAATCACACGATAAAATGTTTCAAAGTGATTAATAAAATGTTATACAACAAAGATAAAACTAATCACACAATAAAACCACAATTTGATCAAATTATATAAGATTGAAGAAAATGTTTCAAAGTCCTATTTAACTCCCAAACCGCTTGATTATGTTCATAAATTGTTGCAAACATTTGCAACAATCCACATCCAAAGACACGGAATATTATAAAAAAGACGTATTCTGACCAATCCACTATTGATAGCAAGATGATTACAGTAAAAAGAGAGCTGATTACAGTAACAAATAACAATGGTCTTCAAACTTCAGTTTCCTTCAGTTTCATGGATTGATCCTTGTCTTTAGTTTCCTTCAGTTTCATGCTAACAATCATTAAAAATAATGTATCAGATAGACATTTTATTCTGGTTGAATCTCTCTTTAATAAAAGCTAGAAGAAATTGGGTTTACTAATCAGCCAAAGGTTTAAACTTGAAAACCACTCTTTTATTTTGTTACTGGAATGGATGCTCAGGTGTCATACATATTTCATTCTGAGAGTAAATCACATCCAGAAAAATTCAAAGACCAGTTATCTAATCAGGTGAACTAAGATACCAATCATACCTTTGAAAAAAAACCCATCTCGATTTAGACACATTTATATGCATAATAAGCAATACAGAAATCAATCACTTTCATTATATTTAGTGCAGAAAACATATTTGAAGCTGGCATGCACGCAGAGATGGTTTTGTGCATCTTTATGTCATCCAATGTCATGGTAATTGTTCATATTACTACTCTACTCTTATTGAGAACTAGGAGCGAAACCCTACTCTTCTCCTACGTCTTCATCTTCAAAGCATTTATCTTCTGGGATAGCCTCAAAAGGTTCTTCCTCGCCTTGACCTTCAAACTCTGGGGAGTTAGAAAGAGGAGAGGTGAGTACATACGTACTCAGCAAGCCTTGGAAGAGTTTATAGATGAGTTAAGACAAGGGCACCGTAGGGTTTAAAAAGTCGTGCAAATTTTAAAATACTAAGTGAACCATACCCAATGGTAGAGGTCCCAACCTCCACCTTAACCCAAGTGATAATAATTGATATTTAAAAACTCAGGGCGAACCCCTAATTTCAACTCTCCGCAACCATCCTTCAAAATTCCTCAGTTTCCAAATATTTTCTAACCCCGGGTTTGCTTTGCAACAAAACCCCAATGAAACCATTAAAAGCCCACACCACCATTCTTAATTACTTTCCTCTTACCTCGGTACTAGTCTACCCCTCCATCGGGTAGATTTTTCCCATTTACCAAAACATATTTCATCTCTCATCCTAGGGTTGAACCTCACTCTCTCTCTATGAAGCCATACGACTTCCCGAGCTACACAAGCTTGTTCCCAGCCACGAAGGCTAGCCGTACACCACGAAGGCGTACTCTAGTAATGCTTTCCAACCCACAACTCAGTTTATTTGCTGAAAACCAAAATCAAAAACTACGCATGAGAAACTATCATGGCACTTGCCCATGACCGTGGGCACGGTTGTTCGAACAGTTTATACTTCTGCAGAAGGTATACACTTTACCCTTACGACACAAACTTACTCCTACTACCCCGGTAGTAGAGGAGGTTCGTGATAAGGTATTTCCAAAGCCGATCTAGGATAACCTATTACCACATAGAAGGGCCCCTCTCGACCAAGGATCAGGCGGGCTCTGCTCCTTCTTCCCTAAAATCCCGCGGGTGCTCATACTTCCTACGCCTTCTCCCTTCCTCCTTCATCTCCAACAATTTATCACAAGCCAAAAATCACGTCCGAGTAGGACTTCACAAATCATTCACAAAACCATGAGACACCCCGGTGATTTTACATCCATCGGTAATCAAGTGATCCTAAACCCACTAAGTACTTAACCAGGGACACCCCATAATGCCCGCAAGGATGCACTTTGGTGTGCACGACGTTTTTCCCAAGGAATCGGTTCTTATGCACCACTTGAAGTCGAGCCACGAAGGCGACGACGATTCATGACAATTTTTACCCAAAACACTCATTTTTCATTTGCTTTCAACACAATTGGTGCTTGGTACCGTTTTCAAAACATTCCTTCGAAACCCATTTTATCCCACACGATTCATTCATTTCAATGATTGCATTTGATATGAAATAAAAGATAAAAAGTTGATTGAGTATAACACACATCACAATACTAGGAAGGGGTTATACCAATCTTTGTGGTTACAAGGGTTTACAAGATTATCAACATTCAAAGGAAGGCTAGTATGACAAGTTTAGGTTTTAGTTGACGTAATCGCGCTTGGCGATCGTCAATAATATTGAGTGTATGTGTGCGTGTGTCCTAAACATGTATTTGTACATAAATAATTTAGCAATCATAGGAGCAAGCATGATCAAAGAAAGACTTGTCTTGCTCGAGAAGGTAATCCGGGTCTTCTGAGTCAAAATATTGCTGGTCCTCAGTATCGACAATTACGGAACCATTAACAATACATAAATAAGAGCACACAAACGTTTTACTAAAATATTTTTATTTTGGACTAACATGAAGTTTAGAAATTTATAAACATGTAGGAACTTAAACGGAGCTAATCGGAATTAAAATGAATTTTCTAGAGCTATCGAATACTATTAAAATTTTAAAATATAAAAATTAAGAATTAAAGTCCAAACGTTGGATCTGTTATTATAAAATAATATTTCTATTTTATTTTATTTTATTTTATTTATTTATTATTTATTTATTTATTTTTATTTTTATTTATTCTAGAAAATAAATATGCATATATATAAAAAATGGAAAACTGTTGTGCAAGTGGGCCGGCCAAGCCAGCCCACAACCGATCGCCCAGGCGCTTCTATGCATGCAGCCACGCACGCGCGCACGTGGCTGGCGCATGCACATGGGCCCAGCGGTCAGGTTGAGCCGGCCAGGCGCGCACGCTATGGCGCAGCCACGCGGCAGAAGCAGCGCAGAAACTCGGGCCCACCAGTCAGTCACACAGAACAGAAGAAAGGCAGTGGCTGGAGGTTGAAGATGACCACGAACGGTCGACATTTCTTCAGCACTGTTCTCCTTCCGTGCTGCTCCAATTGAGCTGAAATTGTAACAGAATGTCCGCCCAGTAGGTAGGTTCAAGATCAACGGTCGGATTACTAAATAGAGCTACGGTTTCACCAATTAGAAGCACGAAGCAGCACCACCACTCGCCGGTGCAGATGGCGACGATGATGCTCGGGCGACCAACAGGGCACTTTTAACCAGATTAGACCTACTACAAACCTAACTGTGTTGTCTGATTAAGCTAAAAAATGGTACATTATTCTAGCCACGATGAACCTAAAGAATATTTGGGGCTTGACGATGCTGGCGAGCTACAGGCACTATTATGATGATGTAGATATTGGAACATTATACACTAGGCATGAATTAGGTGTTGTAACAATTAATTGCAAGAAGAAGGTACCTGAGATCAGATCGGGGAAAAGGTGATGAACTGAGGTCCAAAAGAGGGGTTTTGGCTGTGGTCTTGATCCGGCGAAAATAGCTGCGGGATTGGAACCAATGAGAACTCACGAACACAATGCATGTATTGGTTTGAAGAATGGAGCAACGGAGTAAGAGAAATTGTGACATATTGGTGACTATGGGTCTCTTTGACGCACGATGATGAACTCAGCTGCTTTGATGGTGTGCTAGCAGTGGGGTATGGCGAAGAACTCGGTGAAGAGGCTGAGGGCTTGTGCGAGAGAGATATGGATGCGGTTTTAAGCTCGGGCATGGTGTGAGCACCATGATGGCTGCTATGGAGGAGCTACGATGGAGAGTGGTGAATAGCTCCCGTAGGGCGCGACGTGCAGGGAGCTCGGGGAGGAGTGAAGTTGTTGATGGGACGCCGAGGCGAAGCTGGCCGAAGAGCTTCATCCAGTCGGGCGATGCGTGGGCACTTCTACTCTGCTAGCTACTGTGAGCTGGAGCCACACGTGGCACAAATACAAGGTCCCCAAAAATGCTATTAGCCTAAAACCGAGTGTTGCACCTCTGCTTCACAGTCGTGAGGAGGGCCAACGGAGGCTGGCGCGGCCTAGTGGTGGGTGGTGGAGGAGGCCCACGGGGGCGCGGTGGCAGTAGTGGCGCGGGGGGCGACGGGGGTGCGATGGCGGCGGCGCGGGGTCGGTAGCGGCGCGTCGGCAAGGGCGTGACGGCGGCGGCGCGGGGGCGGCAGGGGCGCGACAGCAACGGCGGAGGGGTATTTAGTAGCAGAGGCTGAAACGCTAGGGCACGTAGCGAGGAAAATTTCCACTGCTGGACTGGGGTGGGTTAATTCCCGGCTCAGGTGAGGAAAAAACTTCAGGGATGGGCTGGGAATAAATTTTCAGGTGGGCTAACCGAATGCAATTTTTTTAATGGACCGAATTTCTTTCCTGGCCGGGCTTTTTCACAGGGATTGGGTCATATTCCCTGTTAATCCTGGCTTCTTTCTAATCCTAAATCAAATGGTGATAGATTTGATATCTTATCATGGTGGAAAGCTCACAAAGATGTATATCCTATTCTATCTCTTCTTGCTCGTGATGTCTTGGCCATGCAAGCTTCTACTGTTGCTTCAGAATCTGCCTTTTCTGCTGGAGGACGTGTTATTGATCCATTTCGAAGTCGTCTTGAACCAGAAATAGTGGAAGCATTAATTTGTACCAAGGATTGGTTGGCTCGAACTAGAGGTTATCACTTATGTAGTTATGTCATTTTATACTATTATGAAGATCATTTTATATTATTTGCTAACATAACTTTATCTATAATTTATAGACTCTAATAAAACAGTTGGATCTATTCTCAATGATCTCGAAGTTATGGAAACCATGGATGCAAATTTGACACTTGAGGACCTTGAAGATATGGTATGGGCGTATGGCACACCTATATTTTAGTATGTTGCTTCTTTCATTAATATGTGTGCCATTGTTTTTTATAAAATTACAGGAAAAGCAACCTGAGAGTAGTGATGAAGAAGAATGATTTGTTTGAGGGCTTGAGGCTGTTGCATTGCATTGCTAGTTTGCTACTATCGTATGACGGTATGTAATATTGTTTGGTGTGGGCCTGTGACTGTGAGGATGTTTTTGCACTGTTGTACCTTGTGTCTGTTGGCTAGTGGCTACTTGGCTTGCTGATTTATGCTGAAATGCTGAATACTACTGCTGGAAGTGTTGATTTGTTGGCTATAGTGTACTAGTGTTGCTGATTTGTTGGCTGTAGTAGTGTAGTGTTAATGATTTGTTGGCTGTAGTAGTGTAGTGTTAATGATTTGTTGGCTGGAGTGCTGATTTAGTGTATTGTTTCAGTGTTTTGACTGAAAAATATTGTCTGGACCGCTGGAGTGTTTCTTTGTTGCTGGACGAGTGCTAATTTTTGGCCAGTGCGGACGTGCAGTGCCTGCGTTGTGCACTTGCACTTCAGCACTTGTGCGCCTCAACGCTTGTGCCTGTGCACGGTGGCGGTGCGCCTGTGCAGTGGCAGGCGGCACTGCGGCAGCGGCCAGCGGCAAACCGAGACTCCGACTCTCCGAGTCCGTCTGTCCGTGGCACTGTGGCACTGCGCAGGGCAGACTGCAGAGGCAGACAGTTGAGACAGGCAGTGCCGCACTGCCGCACAGCGTATTGTACTTTTGAGTGTTTTTGAGTGTTTTTGTTACTTTTGCATTTGTATACACCTAAATTAAAATTGATAAAATGTGTTTTTAAACTTGTAATTTGATAATTTCAATCCGTTTCCGATCCGAGTCCGCACCGAATCTGCACCAAATCCGATATCCGAAATAATCCGCTTCATATCCGTATCCGCATGTTATCCGTACCCGATCCGAATCCGTTCAAAAAAAAATGGTATAGGATATGGTATGAACACTATCCGTCCGAATCCGATCCGTTTTTACCCCTAAGAATCTCGTCGAGGGAACATACTCCACTTCAGATTTACTCCAAGCGTTTCATCCGAGACCAAGTGCGCTTGATGAATCTCCGAAATGTGTCAGTTGTCGAAGACTTGCACGCACAAGTCCAAAATCCTAGAAGCTTTGTTTCTTAACTGAACTGGTACCACCAGCAGTTACATGAATAGTTTGTTGATGAAATGTTAGTCCACGTAATAATTTTAAAAACAAAATCATTTTTTTAGGAGCCATAACACCAGGAGCTCTCCTGGCTCCATAAACCCAGGAGTCATTTCACAGTGTTTTCACAACAACTAAACAAAATCTTTTAAAATTCTTACAAAAAAATACTCAATGTAACGAGAAGGTTTTCGACTTGGAAACATCTGGTATACAACTGGACACCAGCGCAGAGAAAAAGTAACAAAGTGGTAAGCATGTCAGTCGTCTTCCCCACAGACGGCGACCTGAGAGGTCGACCAGACTCCATGGGAGCAGATCGAGCCAGCACACACATTGCACACACTGAACTGAACATATAAAAATACCGGGATCAACTTCCGCAGGGAAAAAAAGCAAGATCCCGTCTCAAAGCAAGATTGCTTTTCGGTTACGAGGAAGAGGAGAAGAAGATTCACCCACCTTGCTGGTTCTTCAACCACTTACCCAAACGAGCTGTAAATGAACTTTAGCGACAAAACCCTTTTTGAAATATGCTATTGATAACTTATACTCAAAGTAGAAGCAAATTAACAAATTACACTTATCTTAATTAACTAATTGAGTGTTTTTACGTTTGCAGTAGGAAAAAATAGAACATCATACAAATAGATATAAGTATAGTTAAAGTGTGTTCGTTTGCTGTAAGGAAAAGTGACGAAGCCGACCACTACTATTTTTTTCAAAGTAGTAATAATCCGAATTTTCTTTTTTTTAAAGCAAGCGGGAGGTCCGCTGCAATTCATTAAGATCGGAGAAAGAGTTTAAAAAGTGTACACAACCAGCACAACACAATCTAACAGCAAACTTAGACAACCAGGCGCACAACAGCAACTAGCCAAACCTCCGTCCGAAAAACACGCGGGAGGCGGACTACCAGGAGCCACAACAAAGCAACATAAGACTGCTAGTGAAGACTATTAGCAAGGATAAAGGATGCAAGGTCTGAACAGATCCTTTGAGCGATGACCGAAATTGGCTCTAAGGAATCATTGAAGATACGATGATTGCGCTCTTTCCACACGTTCCACCACGTATAAATCAGCAACCCACTGAAAACCTTTCCACCATTTTTATCTAGCGCCTGGTAGCAGTCATGCCACCAAATACAGAAATCCCTAGATGGAAGCGGCCGTAAGACCCCTGACAGCCATTGTAAAGCAAGAACTTGTAGCCAAACTTCTCTTGTAAAAGAGCAACCGAACGCTAAATAATCTGAAGTTTCCAGCTCGGAAATGCAAAGAGGGCAGAAGGGGTTGCAGGGGCAACCTCTCCTCAGCAGATTGTCGACTGTGAACGCGGAAAGGCCGTCTGATTATAGACCTATTAGTCTCATTCACAGTTTCTCGAAGATAATCTCAAAGCTTCTGGCATCTCGGCTGGGACCTCAGTTGGCCATGCTTATTGACATGAATCAATCGACGTTCATCAAAAAGAGAACCCTTCAGGAAAATTTCCTTTTAGTTCAAAATAGCATTCGACAGTTGAAGCACAAGAAGATTCCTTCACTTTTTGTTAAATTAGATATCTCCAAAGCTTTCGATTCTATTAACTGGTCTTACCTTCTAGACCTCCTTCAGCATCGAGGCTTTGGAGATCGATGGCAACGTTGGATCTGTCAACTTCTTGCCTCATCTTCATCTTCAGTCATCCTAAATGGCAGGACAGGTTGGCCCTTCAAGCATGGGAAAGGAGTCAGGCAAGGAGACCCACTTTCGCCGATGTTGTTCATTCTCGCTATCGACCCTCTGCAAAAATTAATCTCTCTCGTTGAAAGAAATGAGTGCCTTCTCCCCTTGGGTTCGAGTGGGATCACCATGAGAGCTTCCTTCTATGCAGATGACGTTGGTTTCTTTGTCAACGCCCGCCCTCATGAAGTGCGATGCATGAGAGAGATCCTAGAGTTCTTTGGTAAAGCGTCTGGGCTGAAGATAAACATTGCGAAGACGCAATTTTTTCCAATTTGTTGTGAAAATGTTGACCTCCAGCAAATTCAGCTCATCTTCCCTGCTAATCAAGCTAGTTTTCCATGCAAATACTTGGGGCTCCCACTTCATCGTAGCAGGGTTCAAAAGTTGCATTTTCAGCCTCTAATTGAGAAAACTTCCAATAAACTAGCCAGCTAGAAAAAAGTATTTTTATCCAAGGGAGGAAGACTCGCGTTGATCAATGCTTGCCTTTCAGCTATACCTATTTTCCACCTAACCGTTTTCAGAGAACAGAAGTGGCTGTTCAGACAAATTGATAAAATCAGCAGAAGTTTTCTTTGGACCAATGGAGATGCTCAGGCATCAAACGGGGGGTTCTGCATGGTTAATTGACGCACCATATGTTCGCCTCGTCGACTAGGAGGGCTAGGGGTTCTAATCTTAGAAGCCATGTGTAGAGCCCTCCGTTTGCGATGGCTTTGGTTAAGGTGGAATGAGCTTCATCGTCCCTGGGCGCTGCTGTCTATGGATTTTTCTCTAAAGGAAATTGACCTGTTCAATGCTTCCACGGAGATCCAACTCGGAAATGGAGATCATGTTAGCTTCTGGCAGGACAAATGGATAGGGTCTATGTCTTTTGCCATGTTAGCTCCGCAATTGTTTAAGGTCTGTTCAAATAAAAAGATCTCGGTCAGGAAGGCACTGGAGAACAACTTTTGGATTCAGGGCATCAGATCCCTCTCTTCCTTGCAACAATTGGAGCAATACATTTCTATCGCACGGGCAATTCAGCATGTAGACCTTGAATCGACTGGACAAGACCGTATCCGTTGGCGCTGGACCTCAGATGGCGTTTTCTCTGTAAAATCAGCGTATATGCTTCAATTTGCCGGTCTCTCGCGTCCAACCATAACAAAAAAACTTTGGCAAGGGCTGGCGGAGTCTAAATGCAAAATTTTCTCCTGGATTTTGACCAAGAAAAAGATCTGAATTTTCTTTTATAATCTCGACAAATTTAAGTTATCCCAAACGAGAACAATTGGCTAAGACGGCGCGGAGACATCAACAGAGTTGATATCAATTAAAGTTGACAACAGTGACACGCACTGACACTTTCTTCCTAGCGTCTCACTGTTCCTTTTTTTCTTCTTTTGATCGATTTTAATCTTGTGAAGTGAATTTGATTTTGATGCATGTGGCGACGTGTTCTTCTGGGTGCGTGCTCGTCGATCGATCAGTACGCCTTGAACGGACGGTACACCTTGAGATCCGACACGACGCCGGCGATGGATCCGGCCGCGGCGGCGATGGAGATGACGAGGCAGCCGAGGCTGAGCATCTGCAGGCACACCCACCGGGTGCTCCACCGCGGCACCTTCTTCTGTACTATGTACATCTCCACCGGGAAGTAGACGGTGAGCGGCCAGAATCCGAGCGCGCCGAGGAAGCCCACCACATCGTTGAAGAACGGCAGCAGCATGGACACCACCGTCGTCACGACGACGAACGCCGTGCGCCACGTCGATCGGAACAGGTTCAGCTTGTACCTCCTGGTGGCGGAGAGCGAGACCTCGACCTCCTTGGTGATGTACGGCGAGTCCGGCCACCTCTGAGCTGCCCACTTCTCGACGAAGGCGAAGAGTGGCTGGCAGAACACCTGGTAGGCTCCGACGAGGTGGATGACGATGGCGACGTTAGCGATGTCGAGGAGCCAGAAGGGTTCGTAGAAGCCGAACCCGGTGAGGAGGTTCCCCGGCGCCTCGTCGCCGAAGGCCGCGTAGCCCATGCAGCCGCAGAGCATGTAGAAGACCGTGGTCACCATGACGCTGACCACCGTGGCACGCTTCATCACCGTCGCCTCCGACGGCGGCGGCGCGCGGATGGTGTCCTGGATCTCGATGAGGATGAGGGAGTAGGAGTAAGCGAAGGCGATGTCGCCGAACGCCTGCAGGCTCCGCCACACCTTGTCCATCGGGGTAACCACACCAATACTGATGCCGGTGAGACTGCCCTTGATACCTCCGTTCGCTGACATGGCCACGCATGATCGCGAAACGGTCAACACATCGGTGCAACGAGCATGTTGATCTCACGTAAGAAACTTGGATGGATCATTGAGCTAGCACAGCGTGTCATACCGACGACTTGGACGATGCCGAGGGCGAGGCCGATGGCGGAGTACGTGAAGGACATGACGGCGGCGAGCATAGAGAGCCAGGAGATCTGGTCGAAGTCAGGGATCTGCGAGAAGAATATCTCGGCGACGCCGAAGATGATCATGTAGGGTACGCTTGAGATGTTGCACGGGTCGCCGTGGCCCTTCTTGTGGAAGCAGTTTGACCTCTTGATCGCCAGCATGCTGATGGAGGCAGCGATGGTGTAACCAATGGCGACGCCAACAATGTTGGCGTACTGCAAGAACCCGCAGATCTGGACCTTGAAGCCACCTGCTCCAATCGATGACATTGCCGGCGAGCAGACCGTGTTAATTTCAGCCGAACGAATTGAGCAGAGAGAGAGGAGCTAGCGTTTGCATGGAGGCTACGCACTTAGGCTGGCGTTGACGGCGTCCATGTAGGTGTAGTTGCGCTTGCCGGAGGCCGCGTCGCCGGAGCGGTAGCAGTCAGCGAGCAGGGCGGAGGTGTAGTAGGTGACGAGGGAGAAGAGCAGCATGACTGCCGGGCCAGCCACCCAGCCGAGCTGCGCGATGGCCCACGCCAGCGACAGCACCCCCGACCCGATCACCGCCGTGATGATGTGCGCGCTGGCCGTCCACATCGTCCCTGTACAGTCCAGTCTAGTCATGTCAGCGAGACGATATCACGCCGGTCAGCCGGTGTAACAATTCTCGCGACTGAGCTCTACGCACTACGCTTACCGTGGCGCTTGGGGCGGCCGTCGTCATCGAAGAGCTTGTTGCCCGCGGTGTGGCCGAGCTCCGCGCTGGACACCTCCATGGCCGTCTGGCAGTAATACCTGCCAAGTGCCAACCACGTTCTCCCCAATGCTCTCGCCCGTGTTCTCAGCTAGCTAGCTGGCTGGCCACAGAGAGTGCACGGCTCAGTAAACACAGCAGCTGAGCAGCAAGCTAGCCTGTGACCTGTGTGAGTGTTTAGAGTGTACGCACTACAGTCTACAGATGCATGTGCGAGTTCTGCAAATGCGAGGTGGTGTGCTGAGCAAGCGTGGGGCTGCAATTTATAGTCGCCGGCGCCAAAGTGGCCGCCGGATCTGTCAGCATCGAGGGCCCCCGACGGCCAGTGAGCCGCCGCTGCCCAGTGGTAGACTGATAGTAGTCAACGGGGTCAATACCTACTTGCGCGGGAAGGCCACCGCTCAATCCCCTCACGCGGACAGGTCACATCACAGAGCGATTTTGCATCGCAAGAGCTACTAAGATAAGATGGCAACAGTGTCCTGTATTTCTGCCACTTGCCATGGCTACCAGTAGCTGACCTGTGCTCTTAATCTCCTCAGTGTCAGTGCGTGCGTGAAACACATTTACGCATCTCTGCAATGCATGCTTTTTTAGTTACCTTTCTCTGAAGAAGCTGCTCCTCTGCTCCTGCCTCCTAGTATCCTCTGTTTCTCTGAAGAAATCAAAGGGATCGACAGATGGGGGAGACGATATGTGCAGCTTCGTCAGCTTGGTGTGGTGTGTGTTTGATCTGCAGCAGTTTAGGCTGGTATATATAGGGAGCTTTGCTTAAGGCTACCTGCAATCTGCATGGCAATGGCATTTGGAGTTTTGGTCCATTCTTTTTTCGGTTCCATGGAATAGGTTCGGAATCTCCTCTTTTCGATGGCCACTAGGCCATGAATCATTGTTCGTCCTGCGTTGGATGGCCCTGGATCGGTCGCCATATGATAAGTGCATCCCCGGTCAATTATCATGGCTCAAGATTAGAGTTGACTAATTAATTTGCAAGAACAAGTGTGTTTGTGATGGAGGAAAAAGCAATGGCTTGGGACACATGAATGTGCCTTTGTGATGGAGGGCCATTCTTTTTCCTAGACCCATTGTGTTGTGTGCCCTTATAGAGTAGTATGCAAGAGATGCCCACTTATATATTTGATAAAACAGATGCAGAGATCATGCACATGTACGATGATAGCCCAAGTAGTGAGTAGTAAGCACCTAATTTGGAATAATTAAACTAGTTTAGAGTCTATCAAAGGGATGAACTGATCATGGCATCAAGCAAATGCAGTACGCAAAAGCAGTGGTTGCATGGAGCTGTCCCCTGCCTGCCATTTTTGTTTTGACCAGCATTTGTGTTCTTAGAGCTGTATTATAACGACTGCTTTTTAAGGTTTTCATCAAATAATTAGGACCAATATAATCTGAATCGTGCCAGCTTAACCTGTTTGGTCACTTCGTCTGCTTGATCTGGTCTAGTCTAGTTAGCGTCATCATCTCACCAGATTGTTAGCAGCATACGTAGTAGCTGACTAACTGAAGTTCCAAGTTATGCCTCACCATTAGCATATTTTATACTTTAAATTGCATGTGACATGGTACCACTCTACCATGTGTTGAAATGCTAGGTGAAATGGGATTAGCATGAAACCAAGCCTTGGCAAACTGGTGTAGTTTACAAGCACAAACTATTCACCATGCGGTGATTACACAACCATATCTTGTACCAAGTTACTGATATCTGAGGTATCTCCATTGCTGGTGCCATCTACCATGAGGGCAGATCAGCAAGCAAGGAGATTGAGCTAGATAAGTAGATATTTGCCTATATATCGGCACACCCAGCAATGCAAGAAACATATACCATGTTAAATAGTTCACCCAAACAGACATGAGAAGAGGGATACAGTTGGCAATGCATCAGGACATACAAGCCAGTGGTGGATGAGATAACCAGATGAAGCGGCTTGGAGATTTAGCAGCTTAGTTGTTCTCCTGCAGGTTGGGGTGACTTGGCTGAATGCGGAAAGTGATCGGCATCTGGGCTACAAAGTCCCTGTCTGGATGGTAACCAAGCTCGAGATCCCTCATGCTCCCGTTCAGCGCCACTTCTTGCTGGTGCTGCATGGAAAACAGCAGCTTACTTAGGTTAAGAGAGTATCTAACAAACTACCAGTGAAGTTACTTGATTTATCTCTGTAGGACAAGGCAAAGCAAAATTCAGGTGTTGGAAATGAGTGATGTGTAATGACAACCAGGACACAAGAAGTGATGAAATCATCTAGTTGGTTAATCAGTTAGTATTATGGTATGTTGGTAACTTCCATAGCTGATGGAAGCATCCTTCGGTGATTTTAATACATTTATGAGATTCACTTGTGTTACTTTACAGAACATAAAATTCAGACTGAAGAAATGCTCGTAGAAATTTTGACAAAAAGCGTCCATATACGCTGTGCAGCTAAAAAGTATTTCTAAAACAGTGTGCAAACATAGCTTACGTGCTGTCTGCTGATGACTGTAAGTGAAATGGTAAGCAAATAATCCAAGTTGAAGTTCAAGTTCAACAAGCGAGAAACTATTCTACAAGATGGCATACCAGTTTAAAAGCCAGCAACTTGTTCTCCTCTTCCAGCATCTTATCCTGCAGTCAACCCCAAGGGAACAGAGGATGAGACCAATACATAAGAGAAAAATGTCCGTGCTAAACAAAATAGATGAGAAATAATCATATATTCAAACTAGTCATACATTCCTCACACGCCTTTCCCAGTCGTCCATCTACACCGACAAAACAAAGTAACATCAGTAACCAAGAGATGTCAACAGTGACAATACCTACATGATCAATTGCTGCAAGGCTAAATAAAATTGAGGACATATTACCAGTTTTTCATGCACATTCGTCAACCCATTGTCAAGTGCCTCCTCAATCATGATGAGCTCTTTGGGCTGTAGTGAGTTAATATCTTCACCTTTCAAGTGTCTGTAACATGACAATGGGTGACCGTGATCGCCTTAGACACCAATACTGAACTTCGAAAGGAAAGGGAAACAACTTATTTAAGGCTGAAGGATTTACCTGAGCTCAATCTGCATATTATCATTCTCTTTCTTGATTCGATCGATCTCCGCGCTAAGGCTCTGAAAAGATTCATGTGCTCATCGGTGATAAATCAGTCTTCTCAATCTCTAATGTATAAGATTTGGAAATAGTGTGCTCCTATAGCTTTGGATACCTTGTGCTTCTCATCCCATAGTATCTTTCCTGAGTTGGTCTGGTACTTCTCCAAGATTCTTGATAGCCTATGACCCACCATTGGAAGGTTGCCAAACA
This sequence comes from Zizania palustris, assembly GCA_019279435.1. NCBI lineage: Eukaryota > Viridiplantae > Streptophyta > Magnoliopsida > Poales > Poaceae > Zizania > Zizania palustris. The sequence goes on from JAAALK010000282.1 coordinate 8,524,570, forward strand.
TGTCAGTGACTGACGTAGTGCAACGGAAGCCAGTGACTCGATCGAGATACAAAACTCAAACCGATCTCAGGAAAAGAGTAGGGCCATGTCAATATGTCATGTTTCTACAACAGTAATTGACTTTAAACGAGCAAGAAACACATATAGCCAGAAACTCAAACCTACGCAATTCCGTTCATGGCAACTTGCTATGAATACTCCCTATACACGCGGTAATGGTAAAAATCCAATCTTTAACCTAGTTGATGCAGCGAACTGCATCTAGACAGTAGTACCATCGACAAATACTAAGAATTGGGGGAGAGAGAAAGGACTAAAGGAGCAGGTAAAGGCACGCACGAGGTCTTGGGGGAGCAGTAGTCGTAGAGCTTGCCGGCGCTGGAGAAGACGACGACGCCGACCTCGGCGTCGCACAGGACGCTGATCTCGCGCGCCTTCTTGAGGATCCCGTTCCGGCGCTTGGAGAAGGTCACCTGGCGGTTGGTGGAGTTCTCGATCCTCTTGATCTCGATCTTGCCGCGCCCCATCTCCCCTCCTCCCTCCAGCAGTCCAGTTCGCTAGCCGCGACGCACGACAAGCGCCCGCCTCTTCCTCGCCCAGGCACCGTTTGCCCTTTCGCTGGTACGGTGTCGATCGGTGTGGTGTGGGCGAGGCGATGCGGCGGTGGAGGAGGAGCAGGAGGAGGAGTAAAGGAGTTCGCCATGGGAGGAAGAGGAATGGTGATGAGGAGGCTTTCGGGGCAGTTCAGTAGGGATCGCCGGAAACGGCAAGTGCCCTGCTTGCATTGCATGGCTCCCATCGGCTTGCTTGCTTGCTTCGATGTCCGATTTGATTTCGATCGGTCAAAAGCCAAATAGCATGGAGAGGGATTGCTATTGACTTTTATTAATGGCGTCTCCACGTACCATACTTGTACTTTCTGTAATGTCTTGTCTACCATCCTGTACAGAGTACAGAGTACAGAGTACAGTATAGTATACTGTATACTGTACTTGTACGGTCAAGTCCTACCTGGTACGCGTGAACTTTCATGGATTTGAACCTGAAATTTTCGAGGCCAATAGGGCCCGAATCTGCTTATCCATTCGACACAATTAACATGTTGCGGCCTTAAAACTTGAATTCGAATGGGCCGTAACATGAACTTGAATTTCGAGATAAAATTTGAATTATAAAAACAGTTGTATTTTGGGAAGGAGAGTAACAAATAATCATATCGCACTAGGAATGTGCCGTAAAACTGTGTAATCACACTGGGCCCAAAAGTGGGCCCAAAAGTGGGCCCGATATAGGACAACGCGAAATGGCGGCCCACGCGCGCGGCCTTTAGGGCAAATCGTACGCCTTCCGGTCTCCGAAACGTGAAAGGTAAAGGGTGGTTTTTTGGATATATGCCATTACAATTTCTGTGCATTACAATTTTACCATTATAATTCGTCTATTTGGATAAATACCAAAATACAATACGGATGTCAGATGGTCAAAGCGTACAAAATGGCACTGTACAGACAAGAGAAAAATTGTAATGGCATATGTACAAATAGACGAATTATAATGGCAAAGTTGTAATGCACAGAAATTGTAATGGCATATATCCAAAAAACCCAAAGGTGTATGGTTTTTTGGATATATGCCATTACAATTTCTGTGCATTACAACTTTACCATTATAATTCGTCTATTTGTACATATGCCATTATAATTTTTCTCTTGTCTGTACAGTGCCATTTTGTACGCTTTGACCCTTGGTCAGCTCTTCCGTAACTGCGCAAAGACCCAAATACCCTTGAGCCCCACCTACATCTCTCCTCCCAGCCTTTTGGCCCTTGTTCCAGACCGCACCAAGAACGCCGTGCCCCGTCACGCCGGCCGTTCTGCCGACGCCGCAGCTGTCGCCGGCGCGGGAGGTGCTGGTGGAGATGGCTAAGGAGACGTGGGGCTTCGACGGGTACCGCTGCTTGGCTGGAGGAGTAGAACCTGACCCTTCGTGAGCGGCTGTTTCTGATGGAGCGCGACATGGGCGACCTCCGCCGCGCCGCCTCCTCGCCGTGGAGACACTCTGCCGTGACCGCCACCGCGACGGCTGCGTCGTGGACGCGGCGGCCGCTGGCGGCACCGAGGAGACGATAGTTTCAGAGAGCGTGGCTGGTGTCGACCTCACCGGTGTCGGCGACGACGCAGACACAGCGGACGCCATCAAAGCGTGAAGCAGGCAAGACTGTACCAACTGTACATAGGTTCCGGTTTTCTGTGCAGATGTTGATGTGAAGAGTAGGCAGAAGCAGCTTAGCTTGGAAATTACTCTTCTTCTTTTGCATCCTTTGTTTTACCTTGACTTGTTAGCAGCTTGATCATCTCTTCTAGTGCTAGTCCACTTTCATTTCTTGTTATTGTAGAATCTACCAATGGCTGATGATGATGAAATGGGCAGGCGAGAACACAAGATGTGGGTGTTCTTCTGCTTCTGTAGATCCTCATCAACAACTCCTCCCAGATGTTTACTAGCAAACTTCACTTCAGTCCTACGCCAAGCCGTCGCCCTGCCGCCAAGCCGTCGCCGCCAAACCCTAGCCTTTGTCGATTCGTTTTGAATGGGGAAGAAGATGCATTGTATGTGAGGGCAAGATGGGAAATACCAAAATACAATACGGATGTCAGATGGTCAAAGCGTACAAAATGGCACTGTACAGACAAGAGAAAAATTGTAATGGCATATGTACAAATAGACGAATTATAATGGCAAAGTTGTAATGCACAGAAATTGTAATGGCATATATCCAAAAAACCCAAAGGTAAACGGCGGAGGTAAATCTACGGCGGTTAACCCGGCCCTCCCCCGCCGCCCCGTCTCCTCTCCTCTCCTCTCCTCCCGGACCAAAAACCGAGGGCAGTTTCCATCGTCTCTGCTCCTCCGCTGAGCCTGCAAAAACCCTAGCTCCCGCCTCTCGATCTGATGCCGTGAGCCCCAGACCTCCCGCTTCGCCATGGAAGACCCCCTGGCGGCCCCTTCATCCGCCGTTGCCTCCTCCGTCGCGGCGGCGGCGTCGGCGGGGGCGACGGTAGCTAGGGTTGCGCCGACCGCGCCCACCACCTCCGTGGCCCCGCTCCCTCTCGCTCCGCAGCAGGTGCCTGCCGCGGTGGCGGCTCTGGAAGCTGCGGCGGGTTGCCGGAGGCAGGTCTTCTCCGTGGAGCTCCGGTCCGGGGAGACCACCATCGTGTCGTGGAAGAAGCTGCTGAAGGAGACAGGCCATGCGGCCATCTCTCCGCCACCGGCAGCGCCTGCGTTGGCTGCATCCGAGCCAGCCTTCGCTGCCCTCCCGGGCCCAACTGGTGCGGTATGCACTACCATTACTTGTGCTGTTGTCAATTGGTCTCCTGTTGTAATATGCGTGCTGCTAAGGTGCTACAGTATTTGCGAACTGATGAAAATAGAAAGATCCCATGCCTAAATGTTCGATCCGGAAGTAGAAAAGTGGCACTTTTGTTCTTCTTACATGAATTAGTTTTGTTAGGCTAAGGTAAATTCAGAAAAGCTATTTTCAATGTATTACGATTAGCCGGTGGCTTTATTTTTGCCCGGGTCGATTACTGACGTTCTCATTTCAGATTTTGAAATGCTATTGATTTAACTAATGTCTGTTCCTGGTACAATGAGATCAACTCTCTGCTCAAAACTAGTGTCAAGCTCTTATTGTGCCTAAACCTTTTAGTACGCTGCTCTATAAGCGAATTATGCCATACCTAGTGACATTCTCTCTTGACAATGTAATTTATCATTGTTGTTTATTCCACAAAGCCTCACCATTCCATCATATATGTTTTTAGTCAAACCATATTCTGAGTGTAGAGAGCAATAAATATATTTATGTTGGACACTGAAGTACTGTATTTGACACTGAATTTACCATATAATTTGAAATTTTGAATCAGACACATCCTCCAGAAAATGACCAAAAGGATCCAGCACAACCAAATCGCTTCAGTGCAGTTATTGAGAAAATTGAGCGCCTTTACATGGTAAACCATGACATTTTTAACTCAATATTCACTGCTCATCAAGTTTTGGGTTCTGATTATGTATTAAAATTGCCAGGGTAAACATAGCAGCGATGAAGAGGATCTTGATGATGTACCAGATGATGATCAATACGACACTGAAGATTCTTTTATTGATGATGCTGAATTGGTTAGTTATTCAGATTATGTCTATAGTCTATACATATTTTACTCTGGGAGCAATTTTATGCTTTTATTTCATCCCTGTATTTTCTGGCCGTCTATCAGTGCACTGTTTTAGTTATATACATTTTTACAATTTAATGACACAGACCATGTCAGATAATACTGCAAAGACACACTCATGGTTTACTATCAACAGTTCAACACCCACCAAGTTTTTGCTATCAATGTCCCCTTTTTCTTATAGTGCCTGACTGCCTGTATGAATTCATGCTTTAATGTTAAGTGAAAACTGAAAAGATAGTTTTTATTTTCGTAGTTTCATATGTCATGTCTGCTTCATTGGTATGTGGGCAGTTGATCTTTGTCTACATATAGGGTCATCTATATATGTCTTGAAAACGGTGTCACTGAAATATTCACAGCATATTGGATGGCCAGTCACCCCTGTGTCAAGTACTTATTGTCTTATACTGACTTGGTTTGCATGGAAGTCATAGTGCCAAACTGCCAACTTATATGTATGACAGTATGTCACGGGTAGGAAGTGGGCATGTGGAAGGGAGTAGATGAAAATTATTTTGGATTTGAAATAGGTGCATTCGACTTCCTACCCGTGACACAGTATGTGTAAAATTACTTATTCTTCTGAGGTGACAAGCATATTTTTCTGCATTGTTAATCTGTATAGTAGTATATATATTGGGAGTGTGCTGCCATTGCCTCATTGGTTGTGTTGGTTTCTTGTTTCTTGTCTTTGCAGGATGAGTATTTTGAAGTTGATAATTTGAGAACTAAGCATGATGGTTATTTTGTTAACAAAGGGAAGTTGGAACAGATGTAAGGCCCCTCAACAAACTCTTTAGTCTGGGGTCAATAGCCACACAATTTGCACTCAATCATCCTTTGCCAATGCTGCTTGTGGACACCCTGCCACACTGTTCCAAATTCCAATGGATGTTTGTTTTTTTTTTCTTTAGTATGATATCCTGTTCAATAAGATATGTTGTCTCTTTCTTATTAGAAGTTTCATTCTTCATAGTTAACACATTTTATTTATTTATTTATCCCATTCTTTCTATTTATAGCGGAAATCATGTTGGTGAGGCTCTCTTTGGTTGTGGCAAGTGCCGTACAAAGTTAATTCCAGTTGATGTGGCAACTCATACTAACAAAAACACATGCATTCATATATATTGCATGGAGGATTTTTGCCAAATTAATGAAACTGTGCTTACTTGTGCATCCATTACATATATTGCCAGCTTGGATGATATATGCTGATGTGGCCTTGTTTTGCAGTGAAGCTGGCCCATCAACAAATGTCGCACCAAAGAAAAGGAGAAGAAAAGATTCATCAAGTGGTTATATTGAAAATAATGAGGTTGCTCCAGGTGATTATCCGAGCATTGGCAACATGCCTGGAAAATCCACTGCAAGAAGTGGTGCACAGATTGGAAAGAAATCATCCAGTAGCAACTTAGGTTCCTATAGTGAGTATTACCCTGAAGACAACAGAGTGGTGAAGAATAAAATTGGTGCCCCTGGAGGAGTCCCCAAAAGGAAATCCACTGATTTTGCAATGGATGCTGATACTGTGGCATATATGAAGATACCTAGTAAAGATACGTCGTATGCTTCTTTGGAGTTGAAAGACATGGAAACACATAAAACTGCAGTGCTCCAGCCTACTGATTTCACTCATAGGTCAAAAACTGCTGAGGCATATGACTATACATATTCAGCATACAGGGATAGGGATGCTTCAATGCAACTTGATTTCCAACAAAAACGGACCTACATTGGGGAAAATCGAGATCCATCAGATAATATGCATCGGAAAGAGAAACATGGTATGAGTGAATTTTCTGGCATGGCAACAACTGGTGTGGTATATTCTACACAGGTAAGAGTTTTATTATGTATTTCAGTTTTTTGTATTGGCAAACTTATGCACTAAAAGTACATCAAATCTCTTGTAGTTACATATAAATTGTATGTTTAGCATGTATAGTCTTAGATAAATTCATACTTACTCAATGTTGCTGACTCCCTAGCAGCCAATGACTTCCAGGGAGGGTTCTGGTACCAAACCTAAAGGCACTAGGCTTGAGCGAGCTATTCGGGATCTCCAAAAGATTGCTGCTGCATGTGAGTATCACATATCCTTCCCTTGCTATTTCAGCAGCCTTTCTGTGGATCACAGTGTAGTGCTGGAAGTAATTTCAGGTACTTGGAATTCTCCTTGCAGTTAGACCTCCAGCTATCGATATTAATGAGGTAGATCCAAATGGTCAGGTAGCAATCAAAAGACGGTTGCCTCAAGAAGTAAAACAAAAACTTGCGAAGGTTGCAAGGTTATCGGTATGTAGTAACATGATTAAATCTACTTGTGATTCCATTTCATCAAATGTGTTAATTCCATGTGTTTCCATATGCTTATATTCTTGACTAGTTAATAGACACCATGTCCCTTCAGAATTTCTTCAACCTTTTATAGTATTTGTTTGGTTTATGTGTCCAATAGTGGCAACACAAGTTACTTCCATTGCTTAAACTTGGGAATTCTGTAAAAATCCTGATAAATACTGCCACCAGTTGTTTTTAATAGCAGCTAGTGGTATATAATTAGTTCATTGGTATACAGTTTCTAGTACTACTCTGTTTGTGAATCAATATCCAGCTACACAGAACCAGTTTCCCCTGTTGACTTTTGTGTGCTCACTTTCATAAACTCGGTACCGCCTAGTTGCCAGCTGTTAATAGTTCATACTTCTAATACTTTTGATTTGTGCAGGCAAATCAGGGAAAGACTCAAGAGCATGAGTTGACGAATCGACTCATGGGCATAGTTGGGCACCTTGTGCAGCGTAGGACACTGAAGGTGAATAATGACAGTAATTAAACATGCCCTTTGTACCTGAAGTTTTGCTTGTTGTGCCATGTAGGACATAACTCCTATTTGACTTATTGCTTTTTAGATATTTCAAATTTGATAACAGGGGGAAAACCTGCTCTATTAGAAAAGTCTGTGTTTTTTGGTCTTTGGGCACTAACATGATCTTTCGGAATGCACACATCCTAAAATGCGTTACCAATTCATTTAATGGAAGAATATGATGGTTAATTTTGGTATTACATTTAACCTTGATGTTTCTCAATTCTCACTACATATTTATCTTATAAATATACCTTAGGATATTTTGATCTTACATCTTAGGATTTATGCCTTTATAGTTTATTCTAATCAGAGAAAATTAATTTGGCTATGGAGCCTTTCAAATACTCCAACCACAACCAGAATGAAGTTAATGTTAGTTCCAAATTTCGCTGCCTAAAATTTCAGAGCTCTCCCAACTTGGTCGGTTAGTGTCGAAATTTGAGTGAAATTTGACCTATCATCAGAGATAAAAAATACCCCCGAAATAAAGATGAATCCATGGTTAATGTAAGTGAAAGGAAAAGAGCTGTTGAGCAAGAAATGCACCTTTCTATGCATTTGCAATGAAAAGGAAAACATGCTGCTAGCTAATTATCATGGTCATTTTGTTTCTAGTTTCTATGTCATGCTTATCTCGGTATGCTATGTGGTGTACCTATCCTGTTGAATGATCATTCACTCAAACTACATGTCCATGTAATGTGCCTGGTTGGTCGATCTCTGATTCATGTGTTTTTTCAAGAGGAACATGAAAGAAATGGTGGAATCAGGCCTGTCCGCTAAACAAGAGAAGGCCGATAATTTCCAGCGTGTAAAAATGGAGATCAATGAAATGATCAAATCACGTGTGGCTGCCAAGGCTAAGGTAAATGTGAGCCAGATGGTTCCATATTATTGAAGGCTGCACTCTTCTTTATCCTGATTCTAGGTGTCTTGTTTTACATGTGCCACCAGGTCAATGAACACCAGGGTGGTCCAGCTGATGATTTTGGGGCTGCAAATGATGAAAAAATATCTTTAAAAGGAAAATATGTAATTGATGCTGCTTTGGAGGACAGGATCTGTGATCTCTATGATCTGTACGTTGAGGTATATACATGTAGACGTAATATGTTTTTCGAGTTTGGACAAATTGCTACTGTCGAAAAAATCTGTTATCGGTAGCTGATTGGCCGGATGGGGAGTTAGAATTAATTGGTTAATCAGGGAATACTTGAATTAATTGGTTGATTGCTAATCAATTGGCATAAAATACTTATGTAAACATGTACAAGATCTTGAGAAGGTTGTTTCCAGTTTGAACTATTCACACTTTCATGGTAGTTTTAAGAGTGAAGACTTCACAGTTCACAATTCTCACTCAAGTCTAGAGGGTGTGAGTGGTGGCGAGGGAGGCTCGAAGGGGGAAACAATAAAGGGGAATTTGTAGAAAACCCTAGCAAAGCTTGGGTTTTGTTAGTCTTATCATTTGGATGTTGTTACAAATAAGTATACAATTATATCTTGTGTGTTTTTATTCTGCATCATTTTTATTAGCTAATCAAGCAGCAGAGTTGATTTAGAACAAAGCTTTGTTCCTTTAACTTGTTTGGCTTTGTCAATAAATGTATGTATTTCTGCATACTATCAGGGTATGGATGAAGATAAGGGCCCTCAAAGCAGGAAGTTATATGTGGAGGTAACAACTCTGAATATTTATATGTGTTCTAATTTGTTTTAGAAGATTTCCTTTTCTCTCCTTAATGTAACAGGTAAATTAAAATATTCGAAATCGACAAATTAATTGCTGTGCTTCTTATACTTGCTTTTCAATTTTTCTTCCTTTAACTGCCTGTAGATGTAAAGTTAAGCTGTGTTTATTTAGCTGTACTTCTATGCACTATAAGTACTCTCTCCATCTTAAATTATAGTCATTTCTAGATTTTGGCGCGGGGTTATTAAGATGTAAGGAAAAAGTTTAAACTGCTCCTCAACTAGTACTGTAAGCAATAAGTACAACACGCGACTAGTACTACACATAGGGGTAAAATAGGAATTAGGAAGATTTAGAGGGAAAAGTTGTAGAAGTTGTAATATTTGTGACAAAATTTGAATGCTAGAAATGGTTGTATTTTGGGATGGATGGAGTAGTTATGTGGACTGTGCTTCTGGTGGATATGTTGTCTGCAGGCATACTGTTTATCTTATGGTCGTTTGCATTTATGTTTATATTCCTATATAATATCATTGGTTGCACCAGCTTGCGGAGTTATGGCCTCAAGGTTCCATGGATAATGTGGGAATCAAAGACGCCATTTCTAGATCAAAGGAGCGAAGGAGATTATTATACAGCCAGAAGAAGGTCAGCACTCATTAGCCCTGTTCTTTTTATAAATATAAATATGCATGTACGGCTATATATTGAAGTTATCTTG